>JANHMN010000001.1:181502907-181560801 GCA_030674055.1 Rhabdomys pumilio | reverse complement strand
AGAGAGAGAGAGAGAGAGAGAGAGAGAGAGAGAGAGAGAGAGAGAGAGAGATACACAGACACACAGGAAGGTGGATATCAGGTCAGCAGGAAGGCAGCCCATGGAAGGAACAGACCACCTATTAGAGACCAGCATTTAGGAGAGAAGAGGGAACTCCATCTCTCAATTTTGTTTTCTAGCCCCTGGGTTTCAGTCTAGGAGGAATGTTCAAATACCACCTGATCTGGTCATTTGTGCTTTCAAGTCTCAGGATTATCTGCATTTCTGGAACTAAGCCACATTTCTTATTTCCAATTCTTCTGTAGCTTTGAAGAGAACAATTTCATATCTGGAACATGGACCTTTGTGAGTCACCTCCCCTTCCTCTATGACTGTAAAGCACTTACTCATCATGGATTCCGTCATCTTTGAGATCATCCCTAGTTGAGTCTGACCACGTCGGGGGCCAATCTTGCTACCCAAGAAGGCAGCCACACTGTGCAGGGCATACCTAGATCACACAGAACTTCTGAACAGGTTAACTAATGGAGCATTTACCAGGTAAAGCAAGGTAATTAATGCCCTGTGAGATTGTGTGTGTGTGTGTGTGTGTGTGTGTGTGTGTGTGTGTGTAAAATGTATGTGTGTGTGACAAAAACATATATGACATAATAGAGCTACGTCCTCACTAAACTTCGCTAGCCTTCCAGCTGTTTCTAAGAAATGGTTACCATCTTCAAATTATAACAAAAAGGGGCAGAGAAATGGTTCAGTTGGTAGTGTCTGCCACACAAGCCGGATGACATGGGATCGGATCCATAGCACCCATGTAAACTCCAGGAATGGTGGTCTACATCTATAACCCCAGCACTGGGACAGGGGTGAGGCAGGCATATCCCTGAAGCTTGTTGATCAGCTGGCCCTAGGTTCAAGGGAGACTCTGCCTCAAAAACTAAGGTGGAGATCAATCATGGACAGCATCCACTATTGACTTCTAGACTCCTCTGAACTTATATTCATGTGCATGCTTACTGACATACATACATACACCACAAAATATATATTTATGTATTAAACGTAATGGTAACAAAGATTCACAAAATAACTCCATAAAAGTCCTAAATGGGAAATCCTCAATGTTACAGGTGTATGAGATCTACATGAACTCCCCTCCCCCAGTCAGACTGTCAACTCACAGGCTGGCTTCTGCCTATCAGTACAAAACAGCTCCAGTTACTCGATCTAATGTTCATAAAAATTAGTCTTTCTACATTTCTGTTGTGTTTGACACTGTTTGATGCACCTAACAGAGTCTAGAGAAAGCCTAGACTCTATTGACACTGTAAATGATAAAATGTACTGATCTTCCTTGGTTGGGCTCAAGTTTCATGAAAATGTGGCTTCTTCTACAGAAGAGAAACTTTAATTATATATATTTGCTAGACTTCATAGAGAAAGCTCCTACTGAAAAAAATTGATTCCAAACGGAGGAAGATTAGCTCACTGACTCAACCTTGACTGATGTTGTTGAAATGGAAGGAAGGAAAGAAGGGAAGAGGAAGGGGAGGGGTACAGAAGGAAAGGGGAGGGAGAAGGAGGGGGACAAACAAGGGAGAAGGAGGGAACTCTCTAGGCCCTCTCAAGGCAAATCTCCATCATAGAAGAGGTTTGAAGTGAAGATATCTGGTGCTTCCAAGATGTCTCAAGGGGGCTCAAACCATGCTCACAAAGATTTGTCCAAATACTCTTTAACTGTTCGAATTTGATATAAAGGCCTACTTTTCCATAGACATGGACAGCCTACCTCTGCTTGGTCAGAAATCAAAATCTCTTACATGAAAGCTGATGGATCAGAGAAAGTGATCCTTGTTCTCCTGATTCAGTCTTGAACAAAGTCACCTGCATGCCTGACACTGGACTGGCAGCCACTCCCCTCATTCTTTACAAGAAAATTCACTCTTCTCATTCAGACCTTGACAAAAATGTCTTCTGCTCAGACAGAGGTCTTCTTTCCTCAGCTACATCAGAAAATCCCTTGACCCGCCGCCATCTCTCCACAGGATTCTCTGTCCCCTGTCCCCATTTACCTTACCACCTTTGTTACCATGGGGAGGTGCCCCTGCACATGTGTGTCTTCCTCGACCCCTTCCCACCTTAACTCTTTGAGGGAGGGCCTCACTGAACCTTGAGCTCAGCTCACCAGTTGACCAGACTGACTATGTAGCAAGCCCCAGGGATCCTATTGTCTTTGTTTCTTGAGCTCTGGGATCACAATGCTGCCATGTTGGCTTTCATGTGAGTGCCTGACTTTCAAATTCAGTTCCTCAGGTATACTCAGGAGCCATTTTTTACTGACAAAGTCAGAACTGTCACTGTTTTTTTTTTTTTTTAAAGCGGTTTGTTTTCTATTTTTCCCATTAAACTCTAAGATCCACTGGGGCAAGGGTCTGGATACAGAATAAAACTGCAATAATAAACTGGGAAATAAATACATAAAACAGAACCAGACATGAGTGCCTATGGCCCAGTGTACAAACTCTGAGTCATCTCCATGAACTTTGAGACAATATATTGTTTTAAAAGATAACAGTGAACTCCATATCCAAAACAGCCAAACCCTTTCACTTGGGGCTTGTGGTTCTGAAAAAATTCTGCGGTTCTCACAGGTTATTTACAGGTTCTGGAGCAGACACTAACTCTTACCTAGCCTCCATTCCTCTGTTGAGAGTCAGAGAGTTGGTGAGATGTTTTCTGTTGTTTTTTGATTTTCTGTTTTTGTGTCTATTAGCCCTAGGGGCTAACAGCCTGCAAACAGCATCATCTATGATGGGGCAGAAAAACAGCAAACAGTTTCTGCCTCAAATAAGATGAAAGGCAAGGACCAACTTATGAGTAAAGAATAGCAGGTGTAAATTTGTTCAGCTGAAGGACTCACTAACAAGCAAAACGTAAGAAAGGAAAGGAAAATAAAAAGACAGGAAGCAGAACAGGAAAAGGCTTCTTAGGTCGAAAATGAGAAAACACAAAGAACAGGAACCTAAGAAAATATGAAGGCTTGCCATTTATGAGGAAAGGAAGATAAAAACAAAAAAAAACAAAAAAAAAAAACAAAAAGAAAAAAACAAAGAATACACTGTGAGCCTAGCCCAGGCTCATTCCATAGCCAGGTAAGCCTTGCATGGGCGTTCACTAATTAAAGGGCCCTTTAAGAACCTCTGCAGGAAAGACTGCCTTGAGATGAGCCCTCCTACAGCAATCACAGCACAGGATCTCAGGGGATAAGGAACTCATCAACACAAGGCAACTCTGCCCGTTCCTCCTACCCCAAGGGAGCAAAGAAACTGAACAAGGTGACCTCTAGACCATCAAAAAGTTGGCTTCACACTACATCAAGAGCCCTCTGATCTGAATGAGGTCATCCCTGATCTCACCAACAAGCCCTGGAGCCAGCCAACTTGAAGACACATGGCCTCCCAGGTTTGAGCTAGGTCATCACACCATTCTACAGTTCCACAGACTGTTAGTGCTTGCAGCTATGTAGGCATGGGCAGCAACCTTTAATCCCAGCACTTGAGAGGCAGAAATGGAATCACTAGGGCAAGCTAGCTAGCTAAAATAGCTGTAATCTGAGCTCTGGAGTCTGCAAGACCCCCAAATAAAATAATAAACTCAAAATAAAAAAATTGGAGAATCATCAAAGACAACACTCAATGTTAACATCAGAGATTCACATATGCTCATTACACACACACAAGCATACACAGGTCAATACACATATAAACATGCACATGCACCACACACACCAAAAGGTCATTTCTATAAATTAAGTACCACCAAGATGGTGACAGCACTAACATCATGTTTTGGTGAAGATGTTTGCAAAAAAAAAAAAAAAAAAAAAGGAGGGGGGAGACCTCCCAACTGCTAAATTTGAATAATTTAATTAGGACATTCAGGGATAAAATTAAAGGTTCAATCCCATATCTTGAAACAAATAGTACTTCCCATTCTTCTCCCACATAATCACTTAATACAGGGCCTGGACGCTGGGCTGCTTTTTATGCCTGTTCACAGAATACCAAGGTGAACAGCTAATAACCTGCACTATGAGGCTTGTTTAAGATTAGTGTGTGGAGCAAGCTGCATTGTAATTTAGAGCTGCTGACCTTGGGAGAACACAGGAGTAGAAACGTGATGGATTTAAGCTGCAGAGGTCCTCAGGACTGTGACATCATCTGGAGAAGAAAAGTCCCACACTCTAATCCCAGCCCTGGGGGTCCTGTCTGAATGCTGGGCTGGGCTGAAAGGAAGGTTTCCAGTTCCACACAGAAGCAGAGTGAATTTCAGAGTTGAACTGAGTCCCTGTCCGTCTCTTGTGTTTCCAACATACAGGGCAATATGGATTTCAGGAGTTTGCCTGCTACCATTCCTGCCCTGAGTTCCTCTTGGTACAAAGTGCTCAAGGTCTGTCCTCTGTGACTCCTTTCTCTGGGTCACACACATTAAGTCACACTACTATAGGTTAAATGTATTTTTAGTGACCACATGGTCACTTTTCTGCCATCCCAAGAGGGTTTATGTATCAGTTGCCAAGAATATGACCAGAAGACAAAGAGGGATCCTAGGTATAGAATCAGTTGTGTTTCTTTGAATATTTGACTGCCTTCCTTCCTTGATATCTGGGGCCAAGAAAGAACTGCACCAGAGGAGAAGCCACCCTCTCAGAAGCGCGACCCACTCCTTGCTCATCTGTGCCAAGCTATTTCTGCTCTGGTACTGACACAGGCCTCTGCATCATGAGCAAAGGACACCATGAGTTGTCCAGTGGTCCCAGCCAGGGGTAAGACCATCACCAACTCTCTGGGATACTTAGAAAAATGGGAGGGAGTATTGTTTTGAGTTATAACAACTGGGTAACATAAGGGTAACGCACCCTTATGATGCTCAAGTCCTGGGCTGAGTCTTTGCATTTTGTATTGCATCAAACGCTCACAGAAAAGGAAATGACTCTGTGAAAGGCCAAGGTCTGGAGCTGGCATGCCTGAGGTTAGCACTCAGGGAGTCTATCACACTCAGGAGGGAACAGTACTGTGTCTACCAAGAGAGGGAGGATGGAGACTGCATGACAGGTGACTTCCCTCTCCCCAGTAGATGTAAAATATCTGGGTAGTCCCAGCCATTTGGGATACTAAGGCAGGATTTTCATTTGAGCCAGGGATTCAGGGGCAGCCTGAGCAACATAGAAAGACTCTGTGGTCCTTCCTTCTCCTGGAGAGAACAGCAAAGGCAGTAAAGTCCTATAACAGGGTTCAGAAGGCCCATGAGTACAATGGAAATGGCTACTCGGATCAGTTTCAGAGAGGCAGCTCAACTTTAACCAGGGTGAATCAAGTGCTATAGCTTTAGGGGAAAGGGTAGGGATTTCTAGGGTGGGTACATATCATAGGCTACAGCTGAGAGTACCTCGTTTGCATGGAGAGGCATTCCAGGAATCCCAGGGGCTTGCCGGACAGATTCTTATCAGGAGAAAGGAAGCTGAACAGGTAATCTCAGCAAGGCTATGTGACATTCCACAGGTAGAGAGTGGGGGGGTCCCAGGCTCCGAGACAGTCAGAGAAGGAGAAGCCCTGCAGGTAAAGGGAGTCCTCCATTTTGCACTCAAGGGCACTGTCTGAACAATGGTAGATTGTGACCTTAATTAGCAGGATTTCTCCAACAGACTCCATTTCACCTACTTCTCACCGGAAATCTGCTGCAGGTATAAGCCACTCTGCCTTGAGCATCCTGTCTGTTTCCTCAGACTCCGTTCACCCAGGTAAATCCTCCCTGATGTTGAATCTGTCCTCTCTGCCTGGGCTAGACAACTTGTTAACTGCTGCATAAGCACTAAGTTCTTCCTAACTCAGAAACTAAGCACTGTTTCTGATATTGCAGTCCCTGACATTGTACCTGGCATCCTAGAGACAGGGTACATTGATACCTCCTCACTGTGCAAGTCCCTGCTTGCCTATCACACAGAAGACACCATAGTCTTTGTCTTCTAGCTATCCCTGAAGCCCTGGTGTCTGGTGAAAATGCAGATTATATCTTGCCATTCCCCACTCAGAAGTTTTCAATGGCCTGCAGGCATGCGCACTCGTGCTCTCTCTCTGTCTCTCTCACTGTCACACACACACTTACACACACACATACACACCCCATACAAGCTCACATGTGCTCTTCATGAGCTACCACAAACTCCACCCTTCCTCCTCTCCTTTTTCACCAAGCTGTCAATCTTGAAAGGAAGAAGAAACTGTTCACTCAAATCCTTGGGGCATCTGGGGCAGAGCCACAGCTGACTTGCAGAGGCAGTGCTAGCATATGGATCTTGGTTACTGTGTCTAGAGTTGACCGCTGCCATTCCCTGAGGTTTCCTGTCCCCACCATAACCAAGTATTGTAGGCCACTGAGATGAGAGCATGGTCTACTGTGCCAGTTCTTTTTCTCCTTGCTGAGATCAAACACCTGAAAAACATCTTGAGAAAGGAAGGGTTTGCTTGGGTCAGGTCCCCAGAGCACTGTGGCAGGGGAGGCAAGGCTAGGAACGTGAGGTGGCTGCACACACTGTACCCACAGTCAGGACCCAGAACAAGTAAATAGCCCTGCTCAGCTCTCCCACTCCTTGTGATGAAGTCCAGACTCCCAGTCCATGGATACTGCAATCCACACCCAGGTGAGATCTTCCTGCCTTGGGTTAATTTCTTTGGAAATTCTTTCATCCATACCCAGAGGTTTGCCTGTGAGGTGATTTCAGAGTTCATAAAGTTTTCTGTGAAGAGTAATGATCACACAGAGACTATTACAAGCCTCTGTCACACATCACATCAAATACAAAATCATCATCACAAGCCCCGTGACCCTCTAATGTCCTGCTCTCTGGCTACACCATGTTCTGATCATGTCACGATCATGGGAGGCACTTTTGTTTCTGGACCTTCTTCTTGTTTTCAACCTTACCTAGACTGTGTCCAGTGAGGTCTTCTCCAGTCTCCCTATCCTAAATAGTATTCTCTACTTCCTTATCCCAGTTATTTTTCATTACAGTTTAATGAGTACCTAATACTACATTATATGTCATTATTTCTCATACCATCTCTTCATGTTTGCGACCAATGGGCAAGCTTTAGAGTCAGGAAAAATGTCTGCCCTCTGTATTTCTAAATATTTAAGACAGAACTTGGCCTATTACATGATTAATAGACATTTGTAGATTAATTAAAGGCATGGCTGCATTTCCTACTATATTATAAGGTCCATGGAGCACAGCATGGGACTCTTTGAAAACGGCTGCACTTCTCAAACTGATTCCAGTGGTGTTTCCCAGCTACATGATCTTCTGAAGATCTTACCAGTCTCTCTTTTTCTGTATGAAGAACTAACCAAACTGACACAAATGATGACATATAAAGTCAGGTCCTCAAGTGCCATGGACCCTACCTTCCTCCCCTTGGGTATTTGTTCTTGAAACTCAACTGCCCTGTTACAAATAAGCCCAAACCAAGAGAGGGCGTGATCCCTCACCTGAGGGCTTTCAGCTGCTGATAACACAGCTAAGACTCCCACATGTGTCAGTCAATCTTCCTCCAGGTAATTCCGACTCCCAGCCATTAGTTATCCTCAGCCTACATCTTTCCAGATGTATAGAAGCCCATGTCCAAATCTCTAATTTCAGGATCCCTGAGCATGGCAACATGTTTGTTTATTGCTAGCGAGTTTGGGGGATGGGGGTTGTTGCTACTAGGAAATAATAATTAGAACACCTCTGTCAACACCATGTGACCCAAATCTTGCACTCAGCAGAGTCTCATTGAATATCCTTGAGGAAGTACACTGACTCTGGTCCATACTCCTCACTTCTGGATCCAGGCTGCATTCCACATATTATCTTGATCCCAATGGTTCTTAGGAAGAGCACCACACTACCCATGCTTTTTGAGAGGACCCTTCCAGATTTCTGAAAGCTTCAGATAGCTCTCAATGACCATAACAATGAAGAAACAGACTGTGAGCTGAAGGCTCTCTACAGTCATAGGTGGGAAGGTATAAAGATGGAGTGGTCACTCTCCACAGAACGTTTGCCACTCTCTTAAGATCAGAAAATGAGAAGGCACTGGCACCCACAGCAGGTTGGCTTCAGCTCAGCCTTTTCAACAATTCCTGAAGGAGTTGCCTGTCAAGTACACAGCAGAAGCTAAACAGCCATGGAAGACAGCTGTTTTGTACATCATGATTCTGGGGCAGGTTGTGAAGCTGCTACCTCAAAAAGCAACAGTTGTTTCCATTAGGATTAAATGGAAGCAAAGGCGCAAATGTTGGAAGGATTCTCTAAGGTCCTGGGGCTGAAACTTTGTTTATTTGTTCCCTCTTAAACTCCAATGTTGCCAGTACACATACTCAGTTGCTGGTTCACACAGAGAAGCAAAAGATTAACTCTGAGGCTAAAGAGACTCAAGATTCCTGGCCCCTGGCTCATATGAGCTCCACCTGAGAGAACATGGTATGTGTTCTCATGTATCCGACTTGCAATGATCAGTCATGTAAGACAGTGTAAGCCTTTAACCTCATTATGGGGACAGATTGCATTCGAATGCCATTTGCATCCTACTATCACCCTCCTCCCAGGAGGCAGCCTTCATGTGGCCACGAGCCTGGTCAGGATCTGACAGAGAGGTCGTTTCATTGCTGTATTCAGCATGAGAGAGCTACAAATGTACAGGAAGCCATATATGGCAGCCATCGCCAGTTAGAAATATGTGCAGAGCTGAGCGTCACAAGGAACTTTCCTTCAAGTGCTTGAAGGAAATAGCCTTCATGCTGCGTGAAGCCATTGCTTATGTGCTCGCTGACATCTCAAGGGCAGAGAGCCCATCCTGTAGCACTTGTCCCCTATGTGCCAACTTCCTTTTCCAGTGGCGTCTTCCATGGCAAGCCATGCGCAGAGCTATCCACACACAACTTAACCCACTGGATCAGCCTCTGCTCTCACTCCTCCTCTGGCAAAATGGCCTCGCTCCATCTCATTACTTCAGACCGTTTAATTTCTTATTTCTTTGACACAAAACACTGGCCTCAGTGGGAAAAACTAGCACAAAACTCACAAAAGCCTAAATGAAGGGAGACACTGATTATAAACGGGCAAGTGACTGTCTTCAGAGAAAATTTAAGATTAGTAACTGGACAGGAAACTTCAAGAGGCCTCAAATCTTATGGTTCATTCATGACAGAAATTTAATGAATTTAATTTCCCCAGATTTGACAGTGAACCTGAAAATGCCAATGAGGACCCTAGTAACAAGCAGTGAATGAGAAAAACAAAGTCGATCTAACGTTCAGCATCCGTTCTGAAGGCATGGTTCTCACCAGTGCCTTCACCAAGTGCTAATGCCAGGCTCCCAGCCACCCTGACCTTCAGGGTCCATTGGGGCAGTCTTAGTGCCAGAATTCTCAAGGCCCCCCACCGTGAAGCCCTGAGGTAGCCCTGTGGGAGCCGCTGCCAGGAAGAAATGACTCATCCATTCTCTTGTAGAAAAAAATCCATTTTCTTGTAGTATAAAAATCTCACCATCTGAGGAAGAGTCAGTCAACAAACGCTCCGCCAAAATCAGAGAAAGGAATGAGATTGCAGAGTGTGTTAGGCAGCTAATTAAAACAATAATCATTCCATGTTTATTGCCTGGATTTTATAATGCTTCTGGTATGTTTGTTATATAACTGGCACTTTAAGCTTTCAAATTAAATAATGTACTGTGATTTCTTTTCTATTCCTAATTCTGTGTTCTTTGTCATGAAGTATTTTCTCCCCCAACAATGTATAAGCTAATGTCCTTTCTGGAGAAAAGAACAGTGTGTGTGTATGCGTGTGGTGTGTACATGCATGTGCGTGTGTGTGCACATATGTGCCATGGAACATGTCAGAGGACATCTCCAGTGTCTGTCCTGGTCTTTAGCCTCTATGGAGACAGGGTCCTTTTGTTACCTATTGCTACATACATTAGGCTAGATTGTCTGCAGGCTTCTGGGGAATCTCAAGCTTCTGCCTCCAATCCCACCACAGAAGTGCTGGGTTTACAAGCAAGCCCTGCTCTGCCCTCCCTGCCTTATGCAGATTCTCAGGACCCAGGCTCAGACCCTTATGCTTTCATGTGATAGCTGATGTGCCATCTCCCAAGCCCATGCAAAAACTTTTGTCACAGAGGTAGATTTGATTAGTTGAATAAGATGTGGGAGGACTGGACTTGTGGTTCCAAACCCAAACTGGTTCCAAGAGCATTCGACAGAAAACAAACATGGAGCCAAACTGAGGCCATGGGAATTGAACAGCCCTGTTGCATATGATGTCCAACACCTGGAGCTAGTCCAGGACTCTGGACACTGGATGGAACCTTTCTGTGCATTGTCCATTCTTTACACTTCCCTCTAACTACTGGATATACTCCAATACAGAATGTAAATCTTGTGATATTAAACTTTAAATTTATTGTAAATCCTATTCATACTACGAGTTCCTGAAAGGGCCTCTCCTAGAGACTATGGATGACGGAACATTCATTCAAGAGACAAAATCTGAAGTTATACATAACAAATAGTTGCAACCAAGTTAAAATAAGGCCCATAGTGGTGGTTAATTTGTATGGTGGTTTGAATATGCTTTGCCTGGGGAATGGCACTATTAGTAGGTATGGTCTTGTTGGAGTAGATGTGGCCTTGTTAGAAGAAGTGTGTCACTTTGGGGATGGGCAATGAGACCCTCCTTCTAATCATGTGGGAGCTAGTCTTCTCCTGGCTGCCTTCGAAACAAGAGATAGAACTCTCAGCTCATCCAGCACCATGCCTGCCTGGACACTGCCATGCTTCCCGCCATAATAATAATAATGGACTGAACCTCTGAGCCTGTGAGCCAGAGCCAACTAAATGTTGTCCTTTCTAAGATTTGCCTTGGTCATGGTGTTTATCACAGCAGTGCAAACCCTAACTAAGTTTGCTTTCTGCTTTCTTTCTATGTTGCCCCATTTTCCAAATTATCTTAAATTATCATGCACTGCTTTTATGATATCCAAGTGGATCAGAACCCCAATAGGAGACAACTACCCAGGCAGACATAGGGATTCTGAAGAGGGTCAGGCTCAAAGTTGGAGACAAAGCTTATACCACACCTATAAGGCAGTGTCACCTCTATGGTAACTACCATGCTGTGTGTCCAATCCAGGATTCATAGAAATCTTCTTCCCAGTGGCCACATATGCCCCATCCACCCATATCCTTCTAGACAGAGGAAGCCACCTGACTACTTCAAACAAGATGGAAAATAATGATAACTCAACATACCCAGAGACAAAACAAATGGAGTATTTGCAAATACCACTACTGGCACATCCATAAACGCAAGGCTCCAAGCCACATGGGGACCCATGAAAACAAATGGAACTGCTCCTCTGTCTGCTACCCTGGACAACACAGAAGCAGGTGTGGGGTGAGGTCACTTGGGAAGCTTACCTTGGAGAAAGCAGTGTCAACTCTGAAGACCCAGCATGGGGGTGTGAAGGAAATGGGAGTACACATCTGTAATGGGAGTACACATCTGTTTCTGAGGGTCCCATTCAGCATTCAGAATGGTCTTCATATGGAAAGATATGATGTGTTTAGTTCAAAAGCGAAATCTATTTATTTGTATAGAAGAGTCTGTGCTATTTTGGCTGTGGGGAGGGACGACAGGAAGCAGACCCCCCCCCCAGCCCCTGCCACTGCAGGCTGCCCTGATGCTCCTGGTGAGCTCCTTCATCCACCTATTTTCTGACAAGTATGGAGCTCTCACACATTGTTCGAAAAGAATCAATAGTGGAAACATTTCCAAGTCAGTCTGGGACATTTCTGCAGAAGGTGTCTGAAATGGAATAGCTCACAAAAGGAAGGAAATTAACAGGTATGAGGATCCAGCTGCACCCGGGGTGACCTCACAGCTACTGCTGTAAAATACACCCCCTGCAGAGTCCAAATAAAGGGCCCCCAAAACAGAGCCAGGGGGTTCCTAATACCACCATGGCACCTGCCAAAGAATCACAGAGGAAGAGAGGCCAAAGATTGCTAGCAACAGGAAGGAGAACAATCTTCAATGCTTCGAGCCCCAGGAAGCTGCTGTCCCTCCCACCCTGGGTGGCAATTTCCTTCTGAAACGGTGAGGCTCCTTTTAAAATTGTATGTTGCTGCTCTCCCTCCCTTCAAACTTCTGAATGTCGTGATTACAAGAAAGCTGTTCGCTCAAAAGAAGCCCTGCCCCACCAGCTTCTCCCGTCTTTCTTTCTCTGTGTTCCTACCAAAAGCACATCTTTGTCCAGGATGTCAGCCTCACTTGAGGAAGACAGACAGAAGCTGAGGATCGATGTTGACTTGCAAAGCAGTGAAAGATCATGGTGAATGCTATGAAGAAAATTGAGCCTTCTCCTCTGTCTAAATTGATACATCAGTGTTCCAACCCCCAATGAGATAGTATTACAACCCTTAGGAAGGGAGTTAGGTTCAGTAAGGTCATAAGGACAGGGCCCTACTCCAATAATATTGGTGGCTTTATAGGAAGAATAAGAGACAGCTCAGACAATATCTCTACCCCTTCCCCACTCTCTGCATACACACACACACACACACACACACACACACACACGCACGCACGCACGCACGCACGCACGCACGCACGCACACAAACACACTAGGGGATAGGGAGGTAAGGACACAGTAAAAACATGGCTACTTACAGACCACAGAGAGTCCCTTCATCAAAACCATATGGGAACAGCTTGAACTTGGATTTCTAGCTTCCACAGCTTAAAGCATATCAAATTCTAACTGTCTAAACCACCCTTAGCTGTGATATTTTTGTTACATTGTGTTACAAACACAATGAATGTCTATGTTATCTCAGAGCCTAGTGGTTTGACCAGTGATGATCTATCTGCCATGGCTTCTATGGAAAAGGGAGCTGGAGAAAGACTCAGTTAGGATGCTTTCACTTGGGGGAGCGTCTCTCAAGTAGCTGTTATCAGAACCCATCTGGAGTGCAGCCTATATAGGACTAACTAAGATTGGAAGATCAACTTTCAAAGGGGCTTCCTTGAGTAGCTAGCAAGTCAGCGCCAGCTGCTGGTCAGGGCCTTCAGTTCTCCCACCTGTGTCTCTCATGACCTGGTGGGTGACTCCCCCATGGCAAAAGATCCATGAAACTAGATAGAGATCAACTCTCAGAAGTCAAATACTGTCTCTTCTGCCAGGAAGGCCAGCTTTGGTGCAGAGTGAGAGACACCAGCATGGGAGAATGAAGGCTAGGAAGCAATGGGGCCTGGACAGTCTCCACTTGGAGTCAGCAAGCAGTCATCAAATACAGTGAGTATCTCAAAGCCACCCAGCTTTCAAATGGACAGGGTGTTTTAAGAAGCAGCCCTTAGCTAATACTAAGAGGCATTACGATATACCTTCCCAAATCCTCTGCCCCTTGGTTAGGATAATTCCATGGTGTGTGTACTGCACTGGCTCCCAGAGTTTTCTAGAAAAATCACACTCTAGCTGGCCACAGTAGCAAACAGTTTAGTGATACATCTTTAACCAGGTAGATGTCTTCTTATCTTTGATTTGCTCCTCCATTTCCCTCCACTTCTAAAGTTTGCCTTTGTACTTAGTCACAATTCTGAGTCTGCCCCTGGGAACGCAATGACGGTGATTCAGGGACCAGATTTCCTGTATTTATAGTACTTTCCTCCAGCATAGATACATCAACCACTCAGCATCACTGTAAAAGGCAAGGTCTAAACTAATGTCAGCATGTGTTTGGTATGCTCTCAGCTGGCAAGGCCGAGACCACATGAAAGCTAGAGGGTTCTTGGGTTAACAACAAAAGTAAGAATCTTTGTGTTTTAAAAGTGAAAATCTTTGTGTACAGTAAGGACAGATTTGGAGGTTCTGCTTCCATGAGAAAATGATCTTAGACTAGAGATGTGCTCCAGAAAATTGCTCGGCTCCAGAATAGACTTCTTCAGTGATCTTGAAATCACTGCATGGGCGCTAAGGCCCACAAAAGCAGAGTTTCCTACAGACTGGAAATGAGAAGTGGTGCTAACAGATCCATTATTCAGTCATGAATCCATACCACGTAGGCATGCGGGGCGCCTCCTTACAACTTGTTTCAATTCTTGAGAGGGAAAACAAAGACGTACTCACATGTTCCGCTCTAGACTGCAGCCCTGTGACCAGTTCTTGCTGGTGGGGACAATAACAACTCTGAGGCAAATAGAGCCAGGGTGTGTCATTTCTCTGTCCCCTCCCAGGAGCCACCAAGAAGGCAATGTGGTGACTAACTGGTCAGGACATAAGGATGTATTCTGCAACCCCACAGATGCAGAATGGGTGTCCTGGAAACCTGTTCAAGCCTAGAAAGGCTTTGTGGGACCCACAGGTGAAGTCTTCCTGGGTAGACCCATGAGGGGCCAAGATAGCAAAGCCAGACTATGAAAACCACCTCTCAAAAATCACTACAAAGCAACACCAGGCCTACAGCACAAGGCCTTCAGTAAGCAAAAGTATCAGCTATGGGCCAGTGTGACTGCTCAGCAGGAAAGGGTGTTTGCTACCAAGCTTGACAAACTGAGTTCAATCCTGGACTCGTCTGGTACAAGGAAAGAACCAATTCCTGCAAGTTGTTCTCTGATGTATAACATTGCAGTTGTATATGCAGTTTAAAAGATTAATGTTCAAAAGAATAATGACATCAGCTGGAATGAAAGGCCACCATCTTCATGGCGAGTACTGCCATAACAGCTATGAATGGTGTGTTGTTTTATTGTAATATAAACACAGGGTTCTAGTTAAGTGATTTCACTGACACTGAAAAAAACAAAAGCTAAATCCATTTATTCATACAAAGACACTAAATATACCAGATGAAGTCATGAAAGTAACGTCAACACCCGACATGGAAGCATGCAGCCCCTTCCTCATGCGGTTGGGGAAGAGACCATCAGGCCACAGCCTTAAGTGAGACTACACTATAAATCTACAAAATGTATAGGTATTTAAACTGTGGGTGTGCAATGTGCCCTCAAGTTATCTCAAAATCAGGCTGGCCCAGATCTCACCTGGCCAGCCTCTGCAAGGATGGTAGGTCAGTAGGCTCTGAGACTGCACTGAAACAGTAACATTCTCATAGAGATGTCTGTCCTTGAGACAGGCTTCCTAGAAGAGGAAAAAATGAAACACTAAGATAGCCTGCAGTGGGAGAAATTATAATCATTTGGCAGAGAGTTAAGGCTGACGGAGCACAGAATATGATGTTTAAAGAAATGTGCTCATGACCCAACGTTGTGAAGCACACCTACAATCCCAGCACTCAGGAGGCTGAGGCAGGAGGATTATGAGCTCCAGGTCAGCCTGAACTACACAGAAAGCAAACAAACCAATAAACAAAACAAAAATAATTTTCTAATAATAAAGCCAATTGACTTGTATGTGAATCTTTACAAGTAATTTTAATAGACTAGAAAAATCACAGAATTTTAAAATATAGGTCCTATGTCTCAGAGCTCTGGGTTTAAATATAAGCCTGTCACTTAGTCTTAGGCACATTATCCAACCTCTACAATCATGGTTATTGTGGGTAAGGAAAAGGTAATAAGACCTTACTAATAAGGTTACTATGGATATTAAATAAATTAGTACATCTAAGTGTGTAAATTAATGTCATCCATATGACAGGTGTCATAGTAGCTTAGCAAACACTGTCTAAATTTGAATATAAGAAAATAGTGATCAGACTGAAAAATAGCATTCAAATCAGCTGGCCAGATTAAAACCATTATTTATTCACCTACTCTATAGTATTAAAAAGCATGTGTGTGTTCATACATGTGTGTGTGTTCATACATGTGTGTAGGTGTGTGCACTGATACAAATACTCATATTTTATAGCTTCAAAGCCAGGACTGGGTCTAGAATTCAGGGTTTGATTACTTAGCCCCTAATTCAGCACTGGCTGAATGCCCATGCAGTCCAAAGGGAGGCTTTGAAAGAATTTTATATTGCTTTGCACTTTCTTGGGAGATGTGCACCAGCCAAGTCCCAGGAGAAAAGGTTAAGTGTGGTTCGAGAGAAGTCTTTCAGACAGCATTGGCAAACCGACATTAGACGATAAAATTAATTCAGTGGGTTGGAACTTTTTTTAAAAATAAAAAGAATAAAACCCTCAGTGTAGCACACATATTCAGGAAAACAATAACTATATACACGCCTGGGTTTTCTGGGCAAATCTATTCCTTACTGTGGGCCACTTCAAAAAGTTCCAAACATGGGCTTCAGCCCCATCTCCACAAAGCTTCTCTTCATTGACTGTTCTTACCTTGGCACCTGCCCTTCCAGCTGTTCCTGTTGACCCTGTTCCAACTGAATCTATTGATGCTGCACTTATCTCCCTCACCCTTTGGGAGCAGCAGCACAGGCATAGTCCCCACACACAATGGACACCCAATAAATGCCGAACAAATAGATACTTGAATTATAGCCCCATAACCCAGAGGCTATCCATTTCCCAATCATCATGTTGGTCTGTAGAATAAGCATGCACACATTTCCCCTTTCTCTGTCATCAACTATAGGACTCATCCGAGCCTGGGATGGTAACCTGTTGTTTTATCAATGACTATGGGCAGAGCTTTCTAATACCATCTTACACGGCCCACTCAAGGACCACCATGCTCTGCGTATATATGTGAACACTCAGCCCCAGAAGAGTGAACAGACTTTTCCTGTGGTACCTCTATGACCTCATAGCACCTGCCCTGCCCAATCTATGGGTTCTTTATACAAAAGAAAAACATCTGTATTCTCTTCCAACCAGAAACTGTGGGCATTTACATGATACAATGAACTCACGAGGAAAGAGTCATTGCAAGGTTCTAGATTCCTTCCTAAGTCACTATTGTTACCCAGTCAGGTGTCTTAATCAGAGTTACTATTGTGATGAAACACCATGGCCAAAGCAACTTGGGGAGGAAATGGGTTATTTTACTCACAGTTCCATATAACGGGTTCATCCTCAAAAGCATTGAGGGCAGGGACTCATACAGGAACTGGGAGGCAGGAGCTGATGCAGAGGCCATGGATGGGTTGCTGCTTACTGGCTTACTCATCCCTTCCACATCAATCGCTAATTAAGAAAATGCCTTACTGCCAAATTTTATGGAGGGCATTTTCTTGGCTGAGGTTCCCTCCTCCTCTATGATGACTTCAGCTTGGGTCAAGTTGACATGAAACTAGGCAGCACACCAGATCCTCAAAGAAGTGACCGGCCATGACAGGATAGGCCCTCAGAATGTGACTGTCCGAATTTACCTTCTCCAATCTTAATACCATTTAAGGGACATGAATACATGGGGATTCTCATCATTGAGAGAGGTCTGACCATATAATCAAACATGTGTCACACTCTGAAGAGCCTGAGGGTATTGGAGATGAGCCATGCAGGGTCACAGTGTGACTCTAATTCAAACTACCCAGAGTTGTAGCAAAAGCTCCAGAGAAGAAGGCAGCATAGAAGCCTTTTCTGCAACAGCTACCAGCACAGGAAGGCTTCATCAGAGGATCCATGAGTATGCCAAGAGGGAAATGTGCATGACATTTTGGGGATGGGCGATGGTTTCTTGCAAGTCAGGGGTTAAGGCAAAAATGGAAGGACAGCATCATAGGATCACAGCATCCTCACTGCCCAATGGTGAAAGGCACAGGCGCATGCCATGCACAGCAGAAGGACAAGCTCCCACATATGAGAGGAGAGCAAATTCTCCCTCATCTGTGGGCAGGCCTGTGTCTAAGAACTGTCAAAAAAGGCACTCCTTTTAAACAAGACATTCTACCCCTTGTGATCTTTTTCTGTGTCACAGTCCTGACAAAGCAAGAAATCTGTTACTTGACCAATGAGCAGGAGAATAGCCAAGAGTCCCAAGGTCCCTGAGAACAGAATACAGAGTTTTTTTAAAGTATATAGTAATGTTCAGAAAGTATGAGTATTTTCTCTTCTCCTTTCCCTCCCTCTGTCCATCTAGCTATCCATATTCCTACTCATCTATCTATCCCCCATCTATCCATTTGTCCACCCAACCACCTAACCATTATGCTATATAAAAAATAAATAAAAATAAATAAATAAAATAAAAAATAAATAAATAAAATTTTAAAAAAAAAACAAAAAAAGAAAGAAAAATAATTTTAAAAAAATCTAACATTTATGCTGTAGTGTCCCGTTCCTACTTGTAATCCCTGGGCCCTGCAGTGAGTGAGGTTCAGATACTTTTATCACTTTTACCCACCATGTTTGAATTAAGTGAACTCCTAGCATTTTAACTGAAGTGAAAGGCATTCTTTACTCTGCAAATTTTGATAAAATCCTTCCTAGGTGTTTTCTGTCCCAGTTTAGGGCATCCTTCCTTTACACAAGTCACTTCAGTGCAAGTTGCCTTACTGTCTGCTGGTTGCATTACTCTTGTCAGGTCCAAGCTTTGTTCGTGTTTAGATTCTTCTAATATTAAATCTTACGTTAAAATGTATGCTGTTCTACAAACTTTATACATAACACGACTAAGTTATAGCCTATTGTAACCTATAAAACACTTCTTGTAAATTATCTGATTTATTTTTCCATTTATATACAGTTTTGTAATGTAAAATTTTAAAAATATTTGTTGTGCTCTGCTCTGTAAACATTCCCTTAGTGCTTATTTGCATGAAAGAATATCCTCATCGTTCACTCATCCATCTACCTACATGCCTGCTCAGCTAGCCACCCATTCATCTACTCATCCATCCACTCCACTATCATCATTCTGTTCATCTATCCATTCATTCATCCACCTATGTGCTTATCCACCCATTTGTCCATTCATGTACCCCTCGTGTATTGGGCACCAGTTTCATAACCACCTTTAGCATAATCTCCTTGTAGAATACTCCCCAATTGAATTAACTAAACTATAATTATTTTGCTTATCCTTCTGTAGCATTTTTGTTTGAATATATGACTTATGCTTACAGGGGTAACTTGACTATGGCTCTACAACATAATAAAATTAAATTGAACCAAAGATCGTGAAATATTATTGAAATAATCATTATACTATTTATTGAAAGTTTACCATATCCCTGATTATTGGGTGAGTCCTTAAAAGGCTCTCAGCATAGACTTCATGGGCTCCCAGTACTAGGGAAGCAAGGCATGAGGGTGCCCAGGCCTGTCCAATGCCTGCCTGTGTTCTTGGGAACCGCAGAGGACTAACGGGGGATATCTGGGTTTCACACACTCCCGATTTCCTCATACCTCCAGAATAAAATGATCCTTTTCTGCCTTTCACAATCATTATATTTCTCCTTCAGAATCTTCAAAGGATTTCCCTGAAGCTTAGCCCTTTAACATATAAAAAGAAGCTGAAGAGTGAAACTGAAAAATGACAAATTTGACCCCCAGTGGGCCAACTTCATCTCACTCCCCAGCATGTTAGGGGATTTTTATGATTGCTGTTTTTGGGTTTTCTTCCCAGAAATGACTAGAAATACTGTTTCCTTTGCTTCTTTTCTTCTCTCTTAAGAAGGAAGCAGATACTTGAAACTGAACTCCCCACAGAAGGTCAAATCTGCATCCATCCCTGTGTGTTTGTGCGTATCTCTATCTGAGAGAGACATGCAGGTAAAGTCCTTCAGGACTTTCTCGGTTCCTATAAGATGAAGTAGTGCACTCATTCCAGGTCCAGACATAGCCTAACCCCTGCCTGCAGCTCTGGCCAACCTCAGAACAGCAGTGGGTCTGTGGAACAGGAAAATGAGTGTGCCTACAGACTGTTCCCCTTCCTGGGATCTTTGTTGGGATCCTTAGGCTTCTCAGTCCCTAAGGTCCTGCTGGGGTCCCAAGCACCAGGGGTTTTCCTACGGCCATCCTGTAGCCATGACTTCCCTGAGGGGATAGGAGGTCCTGTGGGTCCAAGACCTGTATCTAACCTGTACCTACTCTCTTCCCCTCACATACCTCATAGTGGGTACCTGTGATCCTTAAATCCCCTAACCAAATACCCTAAGCCTTCTTCTAGAATCTCTACAGCCTTTCTCTAGTGATCCTCCAGAAATCAGATGACACTGTCATTGTGTGCAGCCTCACATCCAAGAAGGCCAAGAGGTAGCTTGTGGTGGACACAACACAGAAATGCAAGAAGTGAAACAGATGTGTATACACAAGCTTTCTCGACGTGCAAATTCCAGCCAGGAGGACAAATGGAAAAGAGAACCACATTGCCATTATAGCAAGAATTCAACTTTGCTCCTTCCCCAACTCCTTGAAACATCTGGGTACCCATTTTCATTGTCCTGTTATAAGACCTTCCCCCCCCCCAGGACTTTCTGCCCCCAGCCAAGGCTCTCCTAGGTTGTTCCATGACTACATTGGCTACTGCTCCGGTTGTCATCTTAAAACACAAAACTGGTTAGATCCTGCCCTTACTGCCACCCAACCCAGGGCAAAAGCTTCTTCATTAGCATGGAACCAAATCTCCCTGTTGTCTACTACCTACCTTCTGTCCACCTCAGCACCTCCCTTTCCTTTCTCTCCATACCCATGTACACAGCCTGGACTGTGTCAAACTTTGAACCCTTCCTACCTTAACCCTGTCAAGTATGCAAACTATCCCAGAACTGGGATGCAGCGTGCTTCTGGCAAGCCAGTTCTAGCCACTGTCATCTTCAGATTAGCCCTCCTTGAGGTGAGGGGGATCTCCTGTACCCCCAGGTCTCCCAGAAAGTATTCGGCAAATGGATTTTCTTCTATCCTGAAATCTACACATTCTTCTGTGCCATGGGCCTTTCATGAAAGTGACCACAGTTTACTTTGTCCCAACACATGTGTGACATACAGAGGGACAGCAAGAATGAAAGCAAAATCTGAGACTAGAGTTCCTCCACATCCAATGAACACCCCTGGGCCATTATGGAAGCCAACAAAGGAAGAGCTGATTTGACTGTGATGAGTTTTGAACACATTAGAGAAGCCCACTTGGACTCTTGAACAGAGAGTCAACCGAATAAGACCAGGCAAGCAAACAGAGCATTCATCTTGCACCAGGCTTAACCTTGACAGGTTGGGCGGTCCCCAACACAAACCCCTCAAGTATGAAACACCCCAAGCACTGCTCCTTTCTGAACACTGTGATAGTGATCAAAAAGTTCAGATCTGTATGCATTCCCTATTTTACATATGCATATACTATGTAAATTCCCCAAAATCTCAGACACATTTGTTCTCAAGCATTTTAGATAAAGCAGAGAGACCCAGTCTATATTAACAGAGAACTCTCATGATGGTCCCCATTTTATGAATGAGAAGAAGAGACCCAAAGAAATTCCATCACAGATATGTGAAAGTCAGACATAACAGGGCCATGACCTCTTCTCTACTAGAGGAAAGTGCTAACAATAGCAGAAGGAAAAAGAAGGGATTTGCTTCCATCCCTCTTTTCTAAGGGCTGCATGGAAAATACTGACATGAAGAGAATCAGGAGAGCTAATAGAAAATTACCCTTTTCTGAAAACCTTCAATGTAGGCAAGAAAGGGCTACATGTGACCTAGAGCATTGTTGGTGGCCTTGTTTGGAATGTACGCTACAGCTCCAGGAGGGGCCGGGGCATCTAGCCCAGCTCTGTTCAGGGCTGTAGTAGAGCAAAGCTAAAAGTTCCTCTGTGCTAAACTTATGCCTTAAATGCATGGCACATACTTCTGATGATAGCTTTATGCCAAGGACAACACCAATCTCCCCATTTTACAGATGGAGACACCAAGGCCCTGAAGAGCACAGCCACATGCTCAAGTGCCAAAGCTAGTAGAGTATATACTGGGAACTCTGAGTTGTAACTTCCCTAGCTTTTCCTTTGACATTTATTTTCCATCTTTTTTGGGGGGGTGGGGGTTGGGGGGAATACCTTTGAATTAGTTTTCTGGGAAACAGATAGGTTTGGCAGCAAAGGCTAATTAGAAGTCAGGGTCTATAATTAGCATTATTCACTAACGGGAAGTATCCCTCTTCTCTGAACCTACAATGCAGACAAGAAAAGCCTGCATTCATACCCTGAGCTTTGTCAGAGTCATTGCTGGGATGTCCACACCAGCTCTCAGGAGGGGCAGGGCATCCAGGCCAGCTCTGTCCACAGCTGTGGTAGAGCAAACTATGGGTTCCGTATCTGACTCTTGCTGCCACCCTGTGACGAATACTAGCAATGGCAAGCAGGAAAACACTGGGCTTAAAGTACAGGTAGGGACAGGGGGCCCCTGACACTGAGTTTCCACCAATGAATCCCCCAGCTTCTCCTCCTGATTGCCCCTAAGCATGGGCCATTGAGCAAGATCATGTAGTCTGGACATGTTCTTGATCCTCAGAAAAGCACATGCCAGCCACTGAGTATTGATATCAAGGAAAATGAGAGAGTGGCAACAGGACCGAAGTGTCTCAAGGTCCCCAAGGACCTCTTTTGCTGAGGCTCTTGGGACTGTATTCCTTCTCCAGGGTGTGCCCCAAGAAAGAAGCTGAGATGCATACTTAGAAACCAACAGAGTCCTGAGTGATGCCAGCCCACTGCTGCCAATACCATCCACATGCCTTCTGGTTGGTTCTAAAGAGACTGAGCAGTGTGTTCACCACACCCTCAGCAGAAGTATGTCACAGAGAATGTCCCCTGGGAGGTCCCTACCCCTATCATTTGGACCTCATACCATGCTCTTTCCCAGAGTCTAGAGTAGGAGATATATCTATCTGACTTCATGTTTTTTAGAGCCAGAGGAAAAAGCCCAGTACCCTCAACAACCACCCCATGGTCCTCTCCCTAGGAGAACTAAATAAAAAGCATGTGAGTCCACACTGTAGTGAGTAATTTTGGGCTCGGCCAGCCAATGCTGTTGTCATGTGTACCATGTCCCTCACTTCAGGTTCAAGTTAATTAAGCTCCTTCTAACACTGCCACCTCCTCTCCAGGGCTCACAGTCAAGAGGATGGAACTTTGAGCAAGGGGCACAGTCTGAGTTGCAGTTGCCCCATCTGTGGAGCAGGCATGTTAGAAGCACAGTTATCCTAGAGGGGTGCACAGCGAGGGTTGGTTGATACAACCTAAGCTCCAAGCATGGCTCTCCACTCTTCTGAGAGAAAACTCTTTAGTTTTCTTTCATTTGCATACTCACTGATAGAAACCAAAGTGGGGGAATATATGGCACAGCCCCCCAGGGTGGTCAGAGGAGAGGTTAGGCATCCCCAGTTCTTATAAATCCTCTACAGAGAAACTGGGGCTAAGCCTCCAGGACTACTCCAAAGGAGCTCCCTGCAAACAGACAATGAGATCCTTAATTTCTCCTCAGCAGGAGAAAGGGGAAGTCTCCTTGCCAGACTAAAAACTGCTTCCACTGAATGATTCCCTCCACTAGAAGAGATTTGCATGACAGGACAGTAGCATCCTTGGCATGGTCACACTGAGCCAGGCCTGGGTATGAGTCATCTACGGGGAACGAAGAGATCAGACTCCAGAGTGGTCCCTGTTAGGTTCTGTACACTTGAACACCTGCTCTCCGGGCTCCCTCTGCTTCACCCAGGGTGGAATATGAAAACCATCCAAGTCCTGGGAACGAGCATCCATGCCCTCCACCCAGCTTGCAGGAAGGCAAGGATGCTGGCTATATCCTAAGGTTCCTGAGAGCTACCTCCATAGAGCAGTGGTCTCCAGACCTTTAGAGACAGTAGGCCTGCAGAGCCTGGAGGCCTTGGTCTCCGTGCACAGCTCACAAAGAGCCCTCCTGTCACCTCCTCATCACGTTAACCTCCTTCAAGGAAGAGAGAGGCAAACAGCATCTCATGTCTTAAAATAAGATGCAGATTCTGTGGAAATCTGATCCAGATACCTGGATGCATGAACAGCACTGAGGCTTTTGGTGCTCACTTATGAAAAGGACTCCAATTCCTTGTGTTCCTGAGTCAGAGCACAGGGATGGGGATGTGTACTAAAGGCAACACTTTTCCAGCTGCCTTGACCTTCTCAAAGACAGAGGGAGAAGGGAGGGAAGGGAAGAATGGGCAAGCACTTGGTCACAGATACTGCAGTCCTGCCACCGGCTCTGTGTGGATGGAGGGCTCAGTACTCACCTACAGTTCTCATGGCAGTAGGAAAGATGGAGGATCCATTCCAGGGAAGCTTAGCATCATCCATCATTTCTGGATGTGCCAGCCTGGGCTCTGCCCCAGGCCTCATTCTCAAGCACTGGAGGCCAAGGTCACCTACAGCTACCAGAGGACAGAAACCGATAAAAAGTAAACCAACAAATTTGTAGTTCAGTAATATCTGGGACAGTCTGGGTGGGTTTTGATGCCTCTGGTTAAGCAAGAGCAGGTACTAAGACTGCAGGGCTACAGGCTGTTTAGGAAGAAGACTATCTCATCCCCAACCCAGGATCAAGAAGATGTGTCGACTTTAATAAATAATAATAATAATTATAGAAATTCTAGAAATATAAAATAATAGAGACTTCTAAAAGTGGGAATGAGCTAGTGAGAGTAGACCAAGCAGAAGAAAAGCAAGAGTGTCTAACCTCCACCCAGAGGGAGAGCTGAAAATTGTGAACAGTGCTGGAGAATCTTTTACAGCATGAAGCAGAGGTCTTCCCACTGAACAGTCTTCACTAGGCTCACCTCAGACTCTCACTCAATGCTGTATCCCGCGCTGGCCTTTAAGGACAGAGAAGGGCAAAGCCAGCTCCTATTTACAGAAGTCTCATTTTGAAGCCCAGAATCTCAAGCCTTGATCCTCCAGGGAAATGGGAACATGGGACACAAAGCCAGGCCCCAATGGATATTCTCAGTGACCCAGCACTGAAGAAGCAGCTGGAGTCACACCACTTCTTTCTTGTAAAGTCCAATGGTATCAAATAGTCAGAGGATAGTCCCTTAAAGGAACCAGGCAATCCTTCAGAGCATCCACACTCTCCTGTTTGCAAGTCCTCATCAAGCAGCGTGTAGCTTGACAGCCACTGGGCTCCAAAAGTCCAAGTCCAGGCAGTCAGCATTCTTCCCAAAGCAGCGCAACAGCCCCAGACGCTGCACGCAGCCCAAGCTCACATCTGTAAAGATCTGCATTTACTCTAGAGTCTAGGCATCATGGCATAATTACCTTATTTTAATTAGCTGTTGTTAATTCCTGTTATTACTGTTACCCTTAATTTATTTGACTGCTAAAATGAGGGCATTGGGGAGCTGAAGGAGACATCTTGCTCTCTCCTAGCAAACTGTTACATCAGGGTTTATCTTTTTAAAGCCAGTCTAAAAAAAAAAAACAAAAACACAGTACAAGCCACTCTAAAGATCTAACTGTAGTCATCTTATAAGCTGGAAATAACAATGGGGAAAGATGCCCTAAGATCTTTTTTCTAAACTCGATTACCTTTTTTAAAAGTCATGAAAACAAATGCAACCTATATGTAGAATATTTTAAAGTATAATTTGTATGAGTGGCAGTATTTCAAAATCATCCAAAACCCTGTAGTCCTACCATCTCCAGGCTGGAATAAACAGTGAAGATTAGACAACACTTGCCATTACTGAGCCTTTACTGTCATGTCTACCCTAAACAGGACATACATGACTTCATTTAATCCTAATAACAGTGCCAATGAATAGATTTTATTTTTTTTTCTTTCAGGAAAATAAACCACAGCATTTTATATACCTTGATTAAGTTCATACAGCCTGTGAGAAGCCAAGCAATACTTGAATCGGCATGTGTATGGTTTTAGAACCTTGTTATAAGTACCATGTTGGCTATCTCCATGTGTAAGGAGGAATGGCTTGGTCACAGAGATATTATAAAGGCTGCGTGACTATAGATTGGGCATCTTAAGAGTCTCATGCTCTACCGACTGAGCTAGCCGGGCACATGTAGATTGGGCATCTTAAATGCTACCTGGCTCTTGGTGAATGTCTAACAAGCAGCAGTATGTTGTTGTTAGAAGCATTATCACAGTTGCCATCGTTGTTGACTTTCATGCTACGGAATCACAGGGAAGATGAAAACAGTAAGGGGCCTCAGAGAGTTTGGGAGATCAGGGAAGAGCCTAAGCATTGCCAAGCAGCTAACTAGATGCCAAGGTCAACTGTGATGATCTGAGTAGTGTTCTAAAGGCAAAGGGAATGAGAGGGAGGCCAGCAATGCAGCACAGAGCCCCTAGCAGAGCAGGAACTCAGATCCTGAACTCAGGCATTGGGCTGAGAAGACTGAGAGATCAGAAGGCTGCTACAAGGACCAGAGACTAGGATGGTAGGAAGAAGAGAAGACCAAGGCAAAGAGACTAGGAAAAAGAGAAGTCCACGAAGGAACTGAACAAGTGAGTTCCTGGGGCTCAAGTGGACACATGGTCCAAGTATGTCCCTGAAGGCAAGGTTAGAACATCGTGGCTAAGAAAGTATCACAGGTGGTGCAGGGCCTCCTGGCTGGCATCTCTGCCATGTTACTTCCTACTTTCCTCTTGAGTATCAATGAAATACCAACTAGTTAGCAAAACCTCTTTCAACTCCAGACCAGAACAGGCCCTCCTTTCACATGCAATTAGCCTTGCTTATGGAAACAGAGAAGCAACTGCCTGCACTAGTTTAATCATTTGAGAAATTCCTGATTCCTGCTCTAGATGGTAATGCCCGAAGGATGATCAAGCTCTGTAGTAACTGTCCTTAAAAGGCATAATTCCTAAGTCAGAGGAGTAGGTTGGAAAAAAAAAACACTTCTTGTAGAATGATAAATGTATGAGCCATCAAGGAAAGACTGTCTTCTCTTGCTCTTGCCAGGGACCAATGCAACAAAGTCCCCTCTGGAGATGCCCTCCACCTTCTCCCTATAAATGAAATGGAAAAATGGAGAAAGAATGTGTTATTGATGTATTTTGACATCCTGGACTAAAAGCTGCTACACAAGAAGGAAAGCACTAATAGCCATCATCTCTCAAATTGATACTGTACTGTTAGAGGGCTGGATCCAAGGAGTTCTATAATGAACAGGATGTGCGTCTCTCCGTACCCCAGTCCACCTCTCCTCCTGCAGCCAGACACACGGAGTCTGAGAAAGAGGACAGACAGTGCAGTGCCACAACCAGCAACCCACCGCAACAAGGATGTGGTGGTCCTACGGGGAGAGCTGAAGCAGCTTAACTCACCATTGCATACAGACACTGGGAAAGGCTTTCTCTTTCCAAGTCCCGAGGAAAAAAAATATCACAGATTGAGCTTTGATAGCTATGGACTGCTTTAGCTTCCTGGAGTCGTACTAGCAAGTTAGGGAACTTTCCCAGAGAAAGAGGGGTTACCAGCATGGCATCTTAACTAAGGAAAAGAACTGGTCAAATTAGTTCCTAAACAACCATGACTTTTCATTTGATATGACACATCTTCTTTGGGTTTACATGCATGAACACATACATGCATATTAAGTGTGGAGAGAGACAGAGATAAAGAGAGACAGAGAGAGAGATCATTCGTGGAACACACAAAAAAAAACAGAGGACATTTCTCTTAGACGTTCAACTAATGAACCCCCTAGTCACAGTTGAGGACAGGGTAGACCTGATGTAAACCTGTCTTTTCTCTTATGATCTTATTGATCCTGTCCTATAATGTTCATTCATTCTCCAGAAATATAGTCAGTGACTGCCGTCAAAGTTAAAGTCAATAGAGCAGTAGCTCGTCCAAGCCAAAGACCCTGTTCTGGAGAGCCAGCATCCTCGAGATGATGGCGGGGTAAAACAATGCCACTGACCATGGAGAGTGGGTATGTGACTGACTTAAAGAGAGTAAAAGTTGGAATGATGGTTGCAGCTATTTGTTGGATTCTTAAGACTTCCAGACACTGAGCTAAATCTTATCTTCATGATCTAATTTACATTCACAACAACTCAATAAGATAGAGGTCATTTCAAGATGAAGAAAATAGAGACCTAAGAAACTATGCCAGGCCACATCCTGCCCACAGGTAGGGGCAGGATTTGAAGCCATTTCTAGCTTCTAACCTCATGAAGCTCATCCGTCCATTGTTCCACTGTTGGTAGAGGGCTCACAGGGACATTGCTTCCAAGATGCCCATGTCCCCTCCTCCTGAACCACTCAGAGGACCGCTCTCTTTCCCCACCTCTAGCCTGAGCTGTGAATACAGCACACTTGTTGAATCTAGACTAGACCTTTTTTTTTAATTTCGCAGTTTAAAGCAATTAATGTCATTTAGTCAAGCGTGTTATTAAGTCCACATTCGAGGAAGGATGGTTCAGGAGAAATGAATATACCAGGTTATATAAATACCAATTTACTCACTGTCTAAAATACCACAAAACTACATCATATGTCAAACATTTTAGTCCCTTTATTCTTGCCTTTCACATTCAGAGATGACTCCATTCTCATACACAACTCCAAGAACGAGGCCACGGTACAAAAAATCCTGGGGGAAAATGTTAGCAGAAATGTAGAATTTTTTTTGACTAAAATTGAGCATCACTTCTGCTCTCCTTCGTGCTGAGGCTGTTTTTTTAATCCTCTCTTGGCCATTCAGCTAAGTCCTCCCTGGCGAGTCTGCTGCCAGCCTACAAAGCTGGGTAGAGCCAGCGGCAGCTCTACATTTCCCTGTCCCCCTGCAGATGCCAGGTGATGGTGGTAGAAAGAGGGGTGCTAGGATCACATGAAATGAAGAAAGGACCCCCTACCTACTGAAGAGCAGACTGGGAAACAAATGAGGTCTGGTCTCCTGCCCTCTGGAGCCAAAGCTCTTTGCAGGGATGGACCATCAAGCTCTATGCTGTATAGAGCCAAGGAAAAGGCATCAATTTCAGAACTGGAAACCAAGCACCTGCACTCTCTGATATGGAGGTTTCCCTGAGAGACATCATGCCAAAATAACCAAAAGGAGGAGAAACTGGTATCTGCGTGACAAGAATTCTCAGGAAGGGGTAGATGATAAGGTTAACTGAATCAAATGTGACTGTAGGAATCGAATTTGCATCTGGGGTGGAGCTGTCCAAGAGACCCTCCCATGCCTAGCTTCAAGATCTTGGCCTGGTTTTCTCACATGCAGCAGGAAGATGGAACACAATTCTGGAGCTCCTCAGAAGGCTTACTGAAAGAATCATTTCCACACTTAATCACTTGTCAAGAGGCCTTGTCCTGGCACCCTGAAAAAGACAGAGCATAGTTTCTGACTTCAGAAAAACAGCTGGTGCTGAAGATGTGCAAACAAATAACTTCTCAGTGGGTAGAGTAAAAACCCCAACGGCTGATGCACCAAGGAAGCAGCAGCCAGTCCAACCCAGGTACCACAGCACCATGTAGAGGGTGTAAGAAAGCAACGTTATATACGGCAAGACCGCTTGCACAGTCTGTACTCCCCAAAGCCTACTCTTTCAGGCTTTCTCATGTCTTCTAGTGACTCTTCCCTGTTCTTTCTACTCAGACTTACCTCCAAATTGCCTCTGACTGGGCCTACTGTACTGCAGAGCCCCATGGTTACACTTGGAGCCCATGAAGGTGACCAACAGTAGCAAGAAATGCAAATGAGAACAAACATAGCTCAAAACACAGGTGCTTCTCATGTATGCTGGGATGGCACCCAAGAAACCTGTCATACATAACACTATAGCATGGTGCACCTCCCTCTAGAGTAAGGCCCCTCAGGTATATAAAATTGGTATATAAATCAAACACTCCAGGGGAAAAATTATAACAAAATATTTTCTTAAAACAGTTATTTGGTATACATATAATTAAGTCGATGGTAAATTTACCTAAGGTGTACTTGTTTATTTTTACATTAAAAAAAAAACAAATCTTGGTTGAATAATATCTGATACTGCAGGACACAGAACATCTTGGCCATTTTCCAGAGTCGATCAATCTTTCATTTTATAGTCATGAATACTAAGAACTCCACATCACACAAACACATAGCATAGTCTAAAAGTGAAAAGGGTGTGCTTAGGGCCATTTTAGACATTTTTCCCTAATTCCGAACCAAAATGTCATAGGACTATATTTTTTCCTTTTAGGAACTCATCCTCAACTCAAACAGTTATTTTAAAAATCAAAGACTCTAAGCACAATACAGTTCAAAGAAATAGAAATACTATGTTGATACTTACATACTTGGGAATTATGGTCAGAAAATATTAAAGATCTTTTTTTCCCTAATTAAGCCATTAAGCTTCTGTAAGCATTTGTATATACAGTAAAAATCACGTGCAGCTCATGACACAGGATGATCCCAATCGGAGCCAAAGGTGTTTTACCCAGCATTCATTGGTACCATGTGGTATGGTGCCCTGTATAGTGCAAAGTGCACATTGTGTTAGAAACCAGGGATGAAATGAAGCCACAGACACAGCACAGGAGAGTTCCAGAAACAACTCATAGTTACTTAAGTGTTTGACTTTGAATTTACTTTTGGTCACAAACCTTTTACTGTTAGTAGATTTTCTGAACCCCCACATTTAGTTACACTACCTCATATGAGGTTTCAACCCATGGCTTAAGAAGCTATGCCAGGGCAGGGTGCCAGCTATATGCCCTCAAGATCACGTGGCTGTCCAAGAACATACAGAGTGTTATACTGCATATGCCTAGCCCAGGACAAGAAGAGAATTAAAATTTTACTGTGGCTTCTGCTGAATGTATAACACCCTCATAAGGTTGAAAAATTATGAGTTGAACCCTGGGGTAGGTCAGTGACCGTCTACAAAGGCATCGTCATTCATAAGCCCTGCATTCAAGAATCAGTGTTAGGGCTTACTGGCTTTACCAGTTTGTGTAAGTCACATGATCACCCTGAACTTAAGTTCTTCTAGAAAATTATGAACATGCCTACCTCATGGAACTATCAAGATGATAAAATGACTGTTAACATTGTAACTGTCTACCCATTGTTGTTGTTGCTGTGGTTGTTATCGAACAAGGCGCAGCTTTAGTTCCAGAATCAAGCTAAATGAACCTATTATTTGCAGGTAACACTTAAGAGTACCACCTTGTATACATTGAATCACAAAATCAATTTATTGGGCATAGCTAACATTTCAAGATGATCAGAACAGAATAAGGGTAGGATGCTATAACACACCAGAATAGAATCAAGGTGAACAGAATAGAACAGAACAAGATATAAAGCATAACACCAGGCTGCAATCAGATGTGTGAGTTGACATCACCTCACCCAGAAGGCTTGGATCAAGAGTTCAGTCTAAGACTATATAGAAAGATCCTATCTCAATGATGAGGATGAGGATGGTAATGATGATGAGGAAGAGGAGGAGAAAGAGGAGGAAGACAATGACCACAACGATAGGGGAAACAAGTTTCACTTCTGAAGCTGTGTGAGGAGCACTGTAATGTGTATTTCTTATTGTGCACATGGTTTGCTTTAAAAGTTTGGAAGCCACTGCCTTAGGAAAATACGCAGTTTTGTACCCATCAGGACCCTGGGAGAGCAATCCTTGCACAAGGATGCAGAGAGACCTTTTATTGAAAGTAGACAGTACCTTTCCTACTGGTGCTCACCAAACAATTTTCTGTTAAAGGGCTGTAAACCACAGGTCCCTGCAACCTATTTGGGAGAAAGAAATGCCATCGGTGAGAGGTCAACAAATTTCTCTCCATCTCACAAATTGGAGAGTGGCTACTTCAACGGCACTCAGTGATTTCTAAATAAACCGCTTCAACAATTGGCCATGCACCTGGCTGCCTTCAGACTTACAAGATGAAATGTCTGGCTTGTTTCAAAGTCTACACTTCTACTGCAGAAGAAGCCTCCATTTGTGCTATCCATTCTGAGGAAGGACAGATCCATGCCAGGTTGGAGTTTCTCCCTGATTCTAGAACAGAGCAGCTGTAGAGAGCTCTGGCCCAGCACAGACTCCACAGAGAAAAAATATGTCAGCAAACCAAAGTGCACAGGCCAGAAAGAAAGGTGAAGAGTTCTCTTTAGGGGAAGCCAGAAGCCTTCCCAGAATCAAATGGACATAGCATTTCTCAAAACATGGTCCAAGGACCATGAAAACCCTGAGATGGTGCTTCGTGCAGATTCCTGGGCTCTAACCATGTTTACTGAATCAGAACCTTTTATTGTCGAACCTGGAAACAGTGAATTTTAACAAGATTCCCATGTGACATGCTGCATATTAATGCCAGATCCTGCAAGATGGGGCTGAGTAGCCAGACAGGGGGAGCAAGGTCAGCAGTGAGGTGAGTAATGGCACAGTCACAGCCACGGAGATGTGACACAGCCCAATGCATTTGGGGAATGTGAGCAGGACACTGTCACCGAAACATTCAGGGTGAAGACTCGAGAGGTGACCACAGCGCAGAGGGATCCTGGCCCCCTGTTCCAGTCTCTGCATGTCTCATCAGGTATCCAACGAAAGCTTATTGAAGAAGGAAGGAATAAAACATTTCCAGCATCTCACCAAAAGCAAGCGCCTAAATGTGAGCCTCAGAAGAGAGCTACAGATCTGCCCCAATCATGGTAGTCTATCTAATCTGGACTTGTATTGAAAGCAAGGAAAAGGTGAAAGCCTTGGGTTTCAGGATGGATTATGAGTGTTGAGTAAACATTTGAAAAACTGTGTTGTTCCCTCCCAACCTCACCTATGAATGACCTGATGACCTAGTGAGACAAAGCCCTGTGGCTACCAGAGATTCACTAGAACAGTCTCTCCAGGTGAAATTCCAGCTTAAGTGCAATTTAACTGAGCAGAGGTTGCAAATGTCTCCTTTTGGAAAACACTGATTAAGTGGGTTTCCAGTGAAGACTACTAAGGGGCTTGGAAGGTCCCAGCAGGGCCCAGGACTGCCTCTCCATGCCACCCAAGAAGCCTACCCATGAGGCACAGAGTTTTTCCTTCCCTTTGAAGCCTCAGGGCCCTGTTGTCTGGGCAAGGGCTCAGGCTTGCTCAACAGAACCCAGCTTCTGTTTGATCAACCCTAGTTTTTGGTGAAATTCAAGGTCTGATTCTGACTCCTACACATTCATGGCTAGAGAGGGTAGCTCCCAACACAGATCACCACTTCCAAGTCTCCTCACTTCCTTCTCAGTGACCAGGCAAGGCTCAGCTGGAAGATATAATGTGAACATCTGATACTGGCCATTGCAAGCCCCCAAGAGTGCTCTACAACAGACAGCTATGGCCTCATGGAGAAGTCCCTTGTCTGAGAGGTACTGCATAGAGACCTCCTCCAAAGCCTCTGCACACAATAGCTGGTTGGATCTGATACTGAAGGAAGTAAAGGCTGGGAAGAAATATCTTTTTGAAAAAACTGCTTTCTACTGAATCCATATCATCCAATTCCCACACCCCAGAGTGCTTGTCCTCTTTCAGAGAGTGTGATGCATGCAGTCTTTTAGAGGGTCTGCACTTAGTGGGATTGCTCAAAGGAGCTAGAAGAACAAACAACTGGACCTGCAGAATGCACATGCCAGTAAAAAGAGCCCAAAGTAGTGCCAGGCTCTTCTTCCCAAGCTTCCTTCCCTGCAGAAAGGCGCTAGAACCAGGCCCTGCTGGCTGCGTGCTGGCTGGGTGACCTGTACGCCCGGCTCTGTGCCTTCTGCAGGAGTATGAAGCTGCAGAGATGTACCTCCAGATAGCGCGTAACACGTAACTCAGAAACCTAGCTTCACATGTGTAAACAAACATATAACACAGAGATTAAAGGGAACCCCTCCCTAAGAAGTCCAGGTCATGCTCTGCACACAAGTTGAAGCTGGAGGGGCCTGGGGGTGGGGGAACAGGTGAAGTTTGCTGCCCTGTGAAGGTGAAGGGGAAAGAAATTAAAATTCACATTTTTCCCTAATGTCACTGGGAATGTGGCATGCGGGCACTTTATGGAATTAGCTGCAGCAGCTTCCTAATTGCCTTTGCCGAATCGCCTCCCCCAGGTTGATGGTGGCGGCTGCTGCGGGCCCATCAGTCTCGCTTGGTGCTCCTCGTGCACCCGCCCGGCACTGCGGTGCTTCTGCCGCAGCTGCCAGGTCCCGCGCTGCAGAGGCACTAGGACCCCTTAGCCGAGCTGCATGCTTCCTTACTGCAGTAAGGGTACTGATGCAGAAGGGCAGAGATGCCCCCCAGAGGCAAGGAGGGGGTCATCTGACTGAGGCAAGTGGAGACAGTGGCCTCTGCTGTCTAGCCATCCAGTGCCTGCTGGCACTCAGAGGGTTATGGGTGAAAGACCTGTCCACAGTGCTTCAGAGCTACATACTCTCCCCCAGATCAGCCCCCAGATTTTGCAGCATCCAATAGCCTAACACTGAAACTCAGACACTGGGTGCTGGACAGTAAATGGGGAAAGAGCCATAAGCCCTTCATCCTCCACCAGTGCCCAGCATCGTTCCATGCATCACTAACTTGCAAGGACAAGAAAGAGGCTGGGCAGGCTATCCCTTCCTTTGTTTATCTGAACACTGATGCATGCCATGAGAAATATGCTGAGTCCCGTTCCAAAGGCAGTTCTATATCAGGTGCCAAAAGAGAACCTTCTCCAGGTCAGAGAGAGCAAGCCTGTCCTAGGGAATCAAACTCCTACTCACTGTTCCCCACCTATCAAGACTCAGGAGATAAGAGGGCCTCTGAATATCACATATCCCCAGTCCTGCCAGGGGCCATGGAAGAATTTGCCAGACATTCCACACAAAATAAAACTGACCCTGGGGTCCAAAGGGTCATGGCCTTCAAGATGGCTAACAATTGTTCAGGAAGAGGAGGAGGAAGAAGAGGAGGAGAAGGAAGAAGAGGAAGATGAGGAAGAAGAGGAAGAGAAGGAAGAGGCTTCACTGAGAGTAAAAGAAAAACAAACAAATGAACAACAAAAAACAGAAACAGATATGAACACAGCAAACACCCAGGAAAGAGAAACAAATAATGGGGCCATAATGTTAGTAACCCATTAACCAAGGAACAAAAATTGACTAGACACTTCTCAGGTACCTGGCTGGCTCTGTGTGACCTCTGCTGTGTGACTTTGCACTTAAGCCTATCATGACCTCATTGTAGAAATTGAACCTATGGCGTCAATGAAAGAAAAAGAGGGGTCAAGCTGGGTCTCAAAGCCAGATCTGTCTGGTCTCAGGGCCTCAGAGTCCAACGTGGCTAAATACACTACCATCCAACACCACTATGAATACACAAGGGGAAGGTTTACCAAATTCTATCAGATTCTCAGATGGGGTTGAGGTGGGGGTGGGTGGGGGAGTGGCTGACCCTTAGAAGAAAATAGAAGACATAGGATAAGGAAGAGCTGCAGAAAGGTAGAGCTCTGAGCACTTTTCTCTTCTTCTCTTCCAGGCTCCTTTAAATTCCTTGTTATAACAAATGAATAACAAGACTTCTAAGAAACAAGCCAGTGAGCGCAGCTGGGAAGAAGCTGCAACCTTTAAAAGTCAATTATATACCAAGACCAAGCAAGGGACCAACGGCTGGCCCTAGAAAATGCCCCAAAGCCTCCCTCTGACCCCACCCCATTCTATAAGCAAGGCCCAAAGCCTAGCCGTTGAGCAGAGCTGTTGAACACAGCTACATTTTCTATCTCTGTGCACCTTTAACAGAGATGGTATTAGACCTCAAGGATAATTGTGTTTAAATAGATAAGACACTCGGCCCAAACTACAAATAAGTTGCCAACCTCATCGTTGGCGCTGCCTCCTAAGAATCCCTGGTGGGGTTCAACGGCAAGCAGCTGGGTGGCCGTCTGCAAACAATGCCCCCAAAGCCTCACCATCCACTGGCCTCTCGGCAGCCAGAGCTTGGTGTGTGGAAGCTCTGCCTCAGGAATGGTAATACTGATGGAAACAGCACTACAATGTTCCACTGTTTGTGAACACTTCCTCAGAAATCCTTATTTCTAAGCATCCTGCATGCATCTTACTTAGTAGACCTCTGGTTCTACCTTAGAAGCAACTTACAGAGACTTCATTGACAGTACCATCTAGACCCCCGCCTGAATGGCTGGCTCAGACTCTCAGCTCCACACAGATGTCTGTTCCCAGGACCAACTCCTTCTGTCAAAAGCAGATTTTTAAGTCAATCCCCTGATTTCTTTCTAAGTCTCTCTCTACTTCCTATCTGTCTTAAGGCATTAATTTTCAGAAACAGAAAAAAAAATGCAAAGCTTTTAGAAAATCCAGCCACGGATCCGTAGTTCTGGAACTCCTGCGCTGGGTAATACTTATTCTCAGTCATTTCCCAAAGATAAGTGAGCTGTGACGAGTCTGTAGAGAGTTATGTCTTCTTTCAGAGTGACCAGCACTCCTGACATGCTGTAATGCTTAAGCCTGGGAACAAAACTGGGGTGGGGGTGGGGCTAATTAGTTACCAAAATTCCTTTAGAAAAAGAAAACAGCAAGTGACTATCAAATGCACCTACATACAACCCCAAAGTCCTGGATTTGTTGCCTTTTAATGGTTGGATTGGGCTATTCTGTTTGAATTAGTGTATGAATTCTATGTAAAACCAAAGGACAAGTATCCCCACTGGGACAAACCAGGCCAAAGCTAAGAAAGGATATTTAAACTTCAGCATCTGTGTCCCAGAAGCCAAATAAGTGGCACTTACTTCTGGGGAGGTCAAAAGTGTTTGTCCATTGAGCTGCCTGCGTATGGCTCATCCGTACTGTTCCCATTGACAGTCCGCTAATAATGGGAACCCATGGTAGGTGGAGTGCAGAGCCTGTGCTAGGACTCACAGCTGAAAGCTACCTACATCCAGTAGATTTACAGCCTCCCGAATCTCTTGTTCTTTAGATGTTTTTCGATCTCTGCTTCAACAAAATATACTGGGAAAGGCACTGCAGATGGTGCAGGCACAAGGAGCAAAACACTTGCCCTACATATGAAATGTGTGCCTTGTTTAGAGACCAGCCAGACAATGTCACAAAGAGAACAAACTGTAACTCCACAACTCCCTGCTTTTACCATGCAAGGGACAAGAGTGGGGGAGTTTGAGCAAGAAAACAAAAATATCACTTCCCAAGAATGTATACTAATTTTGTCTCTTGGCCACCAGGCCTCTGTCCATTAAGGTGCATGACACATGTTGCCTTGATGTAGTAGCCACCACGGGGTTAATAGGACAATAATTTCAAGCCTGTCACTTGTTCTTCACTAACAACAAAGCAGGACATGAACATGATAGAGTAGACTAAAATATAAAGCTTTCTTAGGCCATTTATTGATCTTCACACCTGCTAAGGGTCACACAATCCCATCATCCTCAGCGCCTGATGTCACAGACTCTTGCATTCCATGTGCTACTTTGTAAATGGGGAAGGGGGTTAGTATGAGCACATGCGTGTGAGTGCCCAAGGTGGCAAAAAAGCAGGCATTAGATCCCCTAGAGCTGGAGCAGCTAACACTGGTGCTGGGAATTGAACTGTAGTCCTCTGCAAGCATGCTTAGCCACTGAGCCACATCATTCACCCCTCTGTGTGCTGCTTTATGATATATAAATCAAGACCTAAGCCAAGCAGGTCAGCGACTACGTGGCACAGATCACCCCTAAAACAGTATAAAAGCAAACAGACAAAAAAATCTCATTTGTCCCTAGCTCACCATGTTAGAAATCTAGAACCAGATATAGATGTCTGGTCCCCTCCTGAGAGCCGGAAATTAGGAGCTGTCAGAAAATTAAGAGGTAGCCCAGTGTGGTGGCACACTCATAATTCCAGCACTCGAGATGCTGAGGACAGAGACACTCCAGGCCAGCCTGGGCTGTTGTGAGACCATGTCTCAAAAAACCATAAGCTATTTTGAAAAGGAAGAGTGGGAAGGGACAGAAGGAAAGGTGGTGACAGGCGAGGAAAAATGAGACAGAAATTCAAAGCTATGCTAAGAACATGGGTGGATTCAGCTTTGGATCTAGATTTAAGGGTTCCATAAGCCACTTATTCCCTTCATTTCCTTTGAAAACAGGAGCCCGAAGTCTTAGGAAAATAAGTCACACACACTGAACAAACTTAGGGAAATGAATGGCTGGTCTGGGGTTTCAGTGAAAACAGAAAGGGAAAATGCCCCCTGGGTTCTGAAGAAGAGTCTGGTCTTCATGTCATGGCTGTTCTTTCTCCTAGACTAAGATGGTACTAGAGCAACCTAGATGCATGCTGCCCCACCAACCACCATCTCAGAAGTCAGCTCTGTCGCTGTCCCTTAGCATCAGCTCACATCTGGTGCGACACAAATCTACACTGCAAGGTAAGGTAGCATGACTTCATAATGGGGCCCGGCCACCAATAAAATTGCCAGGAGAGCAGTTTTAACAACCCGGCTGAAGACTGAGGATCTGAGGGAGTGTGAACACCACAAGCATCATCATTCCAGTCTACCAGCTCTACCTGTCCACAGATTTGACTCCAGCTATGGTCAGGTGGAATGGGCAATATAGGCAGAGGTAATAATGCAAGGAGAGGCAGAGACCTGGGGGTCAAAATACCCTGTCCCCAAGCTGTTTCACCTCCTGAAACCTCAGGCCCCACCTGGGAGGCAGATAATGCAGGTCACCTCTATGTGGAAGGATCCAAACGGGCATCAGAGAAATGCTCAGCTCACACCAAACACTCAGAGAAAACAAAAGAGCCCATTTTTTTCCTCTCCAACCCTAGTGGGCATATTCTTGGATACCTGAGCTGATTATGACCTTGGCAGATTTCGGGAAGTCCAGGGGCCAGTCAGACTCGATTCTGTGACAATCACGAAAACAAATGGCACTTGAGCACTTTCAGCCAATTGACCCAAATGAAGGAGATTTTCTTTCATTGCTGACTTCTACCGCTGCTTACAATAACTTTGGGCATAAGCAGTTTTAAAAGGTACCCCGTTACTATAGGAAACCCCGCCTCCGAGACTTCAAGGCGCTGGTAACCAGGGAGAGGTGGCAAGTTGTGCTCACTCAACCTCTTTAAGGACACAGAGCGGGACTGCAGATGCTAAGGCCAAAACACAACCGCAGGGCTGCCAAACGAGCTCTGGAGAGGACAGAGACAGCAGGAAGAGCCAAGGAACACCAGGTGCCCTTGCTTCCTGCGGGGGTAACAGATGGCTATCCCCACACACGGTTTCACCTCTCTACACCCCCTCCCCACCTCATGTTGGTCTCCAGTATCCTTCTCCAAGAAGTCCCTGGGAAAAGTCTGAACTTTCCAAAGGCCAGCAGGAAATAATGTCCTAGCAGCAAGTGTCCTGTTGTTGCCCATGGACATGTTGTCTGAGGAGACACTAGAGTTAAGAGGTGTCCACTGTGGCTGTGGCACACATACTGTAGCAAGGTAAATGGCTGCATGCATTGGGTCTTCCTATGACTTACGAATCTCATTCTCTCTCTCTCTCTCTCTCTCTCTCTCTCTCTCTCTCTCTCTCTCTTGCTCTCTTGCTCTCTTGCTCTCTTGCTCTCTCACTCTCTCACCCTCTTGCTTTCTTGTTCTCTCTGGAGCAGAAGCAGCCATTTCTTCAGTTTGACCCACCCACTGCCCAGGAAGCAAGGCAGACCATGGCTGACAGGCTCAAGTGGACACCTTCTTCTGTCTAGGAAGAAGGGAGCTAGATTACATATATATATAAGACATTCATCCAGACTGTACTGTAGTAGCTACACCCCTCTTAGCCTATGGTACTAGTTCCTCATCAACTACCAGGTGATTACCTTCCTCCAAGATCCTCAATCACCAACCCATGCACCCATTCACTCCTGAATCCACAGGTATTTAGGGATCCAGGCCCCAGAGTGCTTAGCGAAGATGACATGAAGAGCTTTGTTTGCATGATACAACCCATAATGTCCACCAAAAGTCATTGCCAGGAGCTTCTGATGTGTCAGGCGCTTGCTAAGCACTTTGCATATTTTATTCCATGGACCATATTGACCTCCTTTTCAATGTAAAGGCACCGGTTCTGCAATGTTATACCACAAGGTGACCCAGATAGGAAATGGAGATAAGGACTGCAAATCTACGTGTTTATGACTCCAAGACTGTCCTCTTAGCCATTATCCTGGTTTTAATGATTTCTGAAGTAATTTCCAGATGTTATCTCATTTCATCTCCTAAGCACTCTGTGCTAGAGAAATCCAGGTATTTGGTAACTTTCTTTCCCAAAGAGCAACTTGGGTTTTCAAAAGATCACATAAAGTATGTGGCCAGATGTGCAGACTCCAGAAGCCTAGCTCAGCTTGTTGGAGAGGCTGCTTAACTTTTACAAGCCTCAGTTAGCGATCTGTGAAATGGGCTGAACAGTAACCTCTGACCTATTTATTAGTTTAATGAGAGATCTGTTGTTGATGTTTTTGAGATAGGACACTGACTAGCCTCAAACCCACAATCCTCTTGCCTCTGCCTCCCCAGTGCTGGGATTACATGTTTGTTCTACAGTGTCCTACTTGTTGGAAGAATTTAATGGAATGACCCTGAAGTGATTATCACAGGACCTGAGACAGAGAGACTGCAGAGCTAATGCTCCCTGCTTCTACTATTAGATTAAGTGACTTGCCCAGGGCTCTTCAGGAAATGACAGAGAAGATAAGCTGACAAAACTCCTAGGCCAGTGACCTTTCTTTTAAGAGTACATCTGTAAGGGATGAATATCTCTGCAAATGTTCCAAGCTCATCAATGGAACAAGGATGGGCAAAGGAAATCTTATAACAAATGAGACCAAGGGTGAGATGCCTGGGAGGAAAAACAGAAAGCAGAAATGAAGACATCTTGTCCCATAGAAAGCTTAGCCAGGGACCAGTAGAGCCCAGACTTGGTTTAGCACTTTAACACTCTGCTTTCTGCATTTTGTGACCAACCAAAACATGCAGCTGTCCCTGATTTTAGCCGTTGCTCACATTCCAGCTACATACACTATCCTATATACTAGCCAAATCCATGCCTGATGAACTGCAGTCACTCGGTTCTATGCCAGCATCCTGGTTTGCTCTGCTTGGTGAGCCTCTCTAGCAACACAAGATGAGGTCCTCTCCACTGGCCAGCAGCATCAGGCCCACTTTAGAGGGGTAACGTCCACCGTGTCAGCAGAGATGTAGACACAGGCACAAACTCAGTAGTTATGATGGTAATGACAGGTACAATCTGCTATATTGACTGGCAGTTGCTCCCCCTAAAATGCATAACCAGTGGTCTGTGGTATGAACTCACAGCATTTATGGCTTTTCTCAGCTTGCTAGTCTGGATTATTTACCCTCATAACAACTCTTTTAACCTCAAGAGGGTTAACCATCTTCCAATAAGAGGTGTCAAGATGACTGTCCTGAAGTATGCAAAGGGAAAGTCACGGCCGTCCATTGCTTGTTGAGAGAGAATGTTTTCCTTTCCGATACATCCTTGAAACACAGGATTTGGCCTCTGAGTTGTTAGTTTTCATAATCCTGATCTGGGGTAAGTGAGAAGCTATCTAACAGATGTATTTATTACAACTCGCAGAACAGAACGCAACACCACGTTTAAATGACCTGGCAAGTACTTCACAGGTGTTGCTCAAAGCAAACACAAACTTGTCATGTTTTAGAAACACTATATTTTTTTCGAAGTGTATTTGTATGATAATTTTCTGCTGGTTTGGCATGCAGACCATCCCACAACACACCAGCTACACAGGTGACTCTAAGCACAGGCCACTCACTGTTTTGCAAAGGGCACAGTGAGTCTACTTCAGACAGTATGCTGATGGCTATACACACAGAGAAGCCTGAGGAACATAGCTGCTCTTCTTCCTCACTGGGCCTGTCTCCTTTCCTTGAAGGAAAAGGTACATTCTGTTTGATGGACTAAGGAGAACAGAAGAAGGGTCACCGGGGTCGTCAGAGCCAGGTTTCAGGAACCTCTCTCCGTGGATGGTACATAGGCCATTAACTCTTCATGTGAAAATAGCATTAAAAGAAAGTGAAGCCTCATATGCTAATTCATAGACTGACACTTTATGCTGTCTATTTATTTTCTCCCAGGCTCTCAGACACAACAAAACCCTTAAGTCAAATTATAGCATCTAAAGCAACTTACACCCACTAACATTCTATGCTTCAAGGACCCTAGAAGTCTCCACCCCAGGGCCATTTTCTCCAGTGCTGCTGTTCCAGAAGGTGGGGGATCCCGACAGACCTTGTATGTGTGGATAAAGAAAAGGCGCATTTGTTGGCTCCAATGATGGCAAATCTGGATTAATGACAACCCTGAGACAAAGGATCCTGCTCACATGACATGTGCACCCAGCTTAGCAAGCTCAGCACACTTAGTCATTTATTGGCTGCCTTACGTGGGAGCACCATGTACCGGTGGAGATCAATCAAAACCAGAGTCTGAAGTCCCAAATTTGCACTCCCATGGATATGTGCTGCAAACCGAAGGGATGAAATTAGCGTAAAGGCGGTAAGTACACAGGAATGGTGGCTTCTTATGTTCTCATGGATCCTGCCACACGTTGATAATCGTCATCAAAAACTGAAAACACTAATTGTGCTTGTCCATGCCTGAGAGGGTTCATAATTGGTAGATGATTTGATATTTATGTGTCTGCCCAAAAACAAACTGGTAGTATAATAACCGCAGCCATTTATTAATTAATACTAGAAAGAGATCACCCTATTAGCGGATCAAAACTCACAACTGCAATGGAAACCTGAAGTTTGCCTCCAACAAGAATTTCATTCATATTTTCAGCCCCTTGGTTTTAATAAGCATATGCAAATCCCTGAGTAGCACAGGCTGCAGCAGTTCCCAGTAAAAGAAAGAAAGAAATCAGGGTATCTCTGACAGAGAAGAAATCTTAGGAAAGGGGGCAGAAAAAAGAAAAAAGAAAACAATAAACCAAAGGTGTGTTCAAGAACTTATCAAGGGACCATGTGGGCATTAAGAGTTCAGACACCTATCACACGTGTATCCTGGTGACAGGACTAATGAGACCAGTAATTAACCAGAAAGATTAGAACTGTCACTCCAGAAATGTCAAGACTTTAAAAGATAATATAAAAGAAGAAAGTCTACTCATCTGAAGTGATGTTATGAATGTACCTCGGCAACACAGGCTAAATGTGTATCCTTGGGGACAGCAGGTAATTGCCTTTATTCTAAAAGAGAAGAGCCTCCTTCATGATCTGTGGGGCTGTGCTTGCTTAGGACAGCTCAGCATGGACCACCACCACCACCCCTCCCATTTGCAATTCACAAATGTTCTTCGTTAATTATTTAAAAGTCCATTGATTTCTACATTGATGAAAAGTCATAATTGTAAAACTGGCTAAAGGGTTCGGCCTTTTACTTTGCTGACTCTGTCCTGTGGAGAGAGACATCAAGTTTATGTATTAAAGCCATCTCAATAAATAGTTGATAGCACAAAAGCCTACTTGCACATTTCAAGAATCAAATGGCCTGGTGAGTGCTGCAAGAGGTGTCCAAGGTAGCTGTGGACTCTTTGTTGATGTTAATGGCAGAAGCACATATTACCTGTGCTTACCATCTCAATTCTGGAAAACGTCACTAGAACTCAATATTCCCAGGGACATTCATTCCCGGGATGCAGGTCTAAACAGAATGAAAAACTCAGCTTCGGAGGAAATCCCCCTGAGGAGAAGGGGATGAAAATCCTGTCGGGTTTAATGACTTTTATTGCAAATGTTAAAGGTGTGGTGTCTTTGTGTTTAACAGCCAAGTCCTCAGACCCATTAGAACACCTCTCAGTGAATCCCAGAATAGAGAGGTGACCAAACTACTCCTCCCTCCTGGAAAGAACCCAGACAAAGCACATTCTTTGGGGAAAATGAAGCAAGATTGGGCAGCTGAAAACTGGCATGAATATGTCAAATAGGAAGTTAATTAAAAGCTGAAGAGAATGGGAAGCCCTGCAGTATCTGCCAATGAAGGAGGCAGCTGACAGGCACACAGGGCACACCGGCATTTGACTTCAGAGGGCCTCTAACACCCCCAAAACTGCTCAGGATTCACTCCCACATTTCATTCTACAGCCTAGACACACAACTATAAAAAACTATCTGGCTCCCTGTGCTTTATAAAATCCAAAATGCCTGCTGCAAATGAAATGAATAGACTGCTATTCCCATGTTCAACTAAGGCAAAACGAAGAAACTAAGAAAGCAAGCCTGCAGAGAAGACCTACTATAGAATCCTAGGCTACAACAGGAAGAGCCCTGTCACCAAACAGGACTAGCTGAGGACACTGATCCTGTAGGGTGGTGAACCACACTGTTACCCATGAGTGTTTACTTTGGAGTCCACTGCAAGTCACATTACCTAACAAAGCAAGTTGCCAAAATGGCAGATCTCCCAGTCTCCAAACACCTCAAAGTAGATGGCCAATTCTTATTTCATTTATATTCACAATAATTACTTTGGAAAGTTTAGGCCCTAGATCAAAAAAGAAAAGAAGAGAGAAAAAGAAAGAGAAAGAAAGGAAGGAAGGAAGGAAGGAAGGAAGGAAGGAAGAAAGAAAGAAAGAAAGAAAGAAAGAAAGAAAGAAAGAAAGAAAGAAAGACTTCCATTCTAAAAACAAACATGCTACTCTGATTCATAATATGAAGTCCCAGTTAGAAAACTACATAAATACATAAAATTATATCACAGCACACGGTATATTTTTTCTTAACTGAGAATCAAATGTAAATGCCTGCACCTTACAAATGAAATTACAGTCTATTATGCAACCCAGTATTGTCACCTGTGAATTCCCTTGACACAGTGTTAATGCATTTTCCAATTGAATTTTTTAACTCATTTTCAAAGCACCTCAATTGTTAAGATACAGGGACCCGATGGAGAGATGTGCGCTGTTTTGATTTAAGGAAATAAATTCTAATGCAAGTGGCCCGGAAACTTGAAAATAAACAGGAGGGTGACGGTACCCTTGCTTTCCCAAGTGCTGCTCCATCTCCAACACTCAGAGCATCTCCAGTCTCTTCTCATTACTGCTCAACTCTCTGAACCAATGTTTCTTCACCATTTTAAAGAATGTAGTCACATTTGGGAAATCAGTATGGCTCAAGGGTTTCTTAAAAGTGCTTCCTAAATCATCTTATCTATCCTTCTGGTCACTCATGAAAGTATCTGCCAAGCAACCCAAAGCCGTGGGTATTTCACAACCCCTTGTGAAAGGTTACCACAGCCCCTTGTGAAAGGTGAGGAACCCCGTACTAGAGCAGATACCCACCCTGGACCCTAATTGAAAGCACCAATTCACCTTCCCCTCGAATTAGTTACAAAACGCCAGACAGCAGCAAGGGAGGGCAACAAAGCATTAAACAGCTGGAAATAATTACACAATTGTCAAGCTGCAAACTCAACAAGGGCAGAGCAAGGCTGGTGAATTCAGTATCAGGAACTATGCCGACGAGAAGTATCTTAGCCATTGCCAATTTGCTATTATACGATAACTAATAATAGGGCTGATGGAATTTGTGCAGCATGCGTGTGTGCACAAACTTCCAAGAGAAGACAAATATATTTCACATGCTCCCCAAAAATGTGAGCTAGAAGCTATCTAAGTACAACCAAGTCCAAAGGGGTGGGGGGCGGGGGGCAGTCTTTTGGAACTGTTACAACTACAACATGCAGATGAGAAATATTTCTTTAAAGTTATACAATATGCTCACACTCAGAGCGCCTCAGAATTCAAAATACGCAGTCTGTGTCACAGTCCGGAGCTTGTCACATAAAACATCTGACAAACAGGCAAACAGCCAGAGTACGGGCAAGGCTGGACCAAATTAAAAGAATACCAGAGAGAAAGGCCATTCTTATAAAAACATGGAGGGTAGCAGGTATGTAAATAGCTGTGTTCCATTAAGGCAGGTCAATGAATCAAGTTTTATCAACTGACTAAATTTCAGAGAACTTCTTCCCAATCTAAAGGTGAACAATCTTCCCTATGGCTTCAAGGATTCGGTGCCTGGCTTTTTTTTTTTTTTTTTTTTCCAGCATACCTTGCCATCCTATTATTGGATGATGCTTTATTATAATATTTGAATTTTGTGTGGCAAACAGTTTCATATAATGCCCCGAAATGCTACTCTCTGAAATGGAATGCCATAAATAAAATATGGACGTGGTTACCAGGCAGCATGCGCAACACATATGGTACATTGGCCCAAAAAGCACATTTTAAAATGCTTAAAAGTTAACTTAACAATTTAAGCTTTTTATACCCATCCTTGGAGAATTGTCCCCTGAAGGCCAATCTTATTGTCAGGAGAATATCTGGATTAATTTGGTTCGTTTACTAACTTGACATTCTTTTCACTTGCTCTGATCTCCACCCACACTCACCCACCCGCAGGCTCATTCTTTATCTTAAAGGGGAGGAAGGGGGCCATATATCTCAAGATGTAATTTTAAGCATGATGATGCCTATTTGAATTAAAATTGATGCAGCTCCTGATAACAGCCTAATAATCAATTCTCCATTCTCATTACTTTACAGAAATATATGGACGCCAACCAATTTCTTAAGTTTGTGGACCACTCTCCTAGCTTATTACCCGGCAGTGCAGCTGAGTGGAAAGATAACCACATCCATTCGCCTTATCTGTAATGATGTAATGCACCCCAGCCCTGGGTCTAGATGATTGGGGAATAATGGGATTGTACAACTGCAGGGATGACAAACAATGCTGCTGGTATCTCGCCAATACACTGAACCCTATGACTCCCGTGCAAGGTGGAACAGACGCTGCCGATTCTGCCCCTTGGAAGAAGTTATCATCTTTTGGCCAGGGAAGCATCTGCTCTCGCACTGAGACAGCCATACCGACAACTGCGAGAAGAGCCATGCAAACACACTGTTTCCAAGCCCCAGCCAGGACAGTGCGAGTGAGTATCCTGCTTTTCTTTGTGTTTGGAATCAAGTGTCATCTAAAAATAACCGGTTGGTAGGGAGAAGTCACTGCACAGTACAATGCCAAGAACCGGGAGATCAGAGACTACTCTGATAACTGATGCAGCTCTGGGCTCACGTTTGTTTGGAAAAACTAAATCTGCCTCCATTTTCTGTGCTAGAAAAATCATCGCTGTCTGTCACCACAGAAACCTTACCTTTTGCAGAAGCTGGGAACCGGAGTACTTGGCAGCAATGGATTTTATCTCCCCACCAAAAGCGGAGGCCCACAGCTTCACTCTATGGGGAAAAAAAGGCAGAGGAAAGAAATGTAATACCAGTGTCACCGTCACACACGCGCACACACCGGGCTATGGCTGAAAGAACAGGACGATAAAACATTAAAGGAAAAAGGAAAGAAAGATAGAAAAAGCTCTCTCTTACAAACTAACAGCACCAAGGTGCGGAGCGCAGCGCAGGACGGGGTCGTGGGTCACCGGAGTTCAGAAGGTATAAAGTGTCCCTGGCTCTCTAAGAAGACCATGGGCTTTCATAGAAACAATTGCCTGGTTACTTAAACACCTAAAATGAGCATCACCTGGCAAATACTACTCTGAAGAAATCCACCCATCCCCCCGCTTCTCGGAAAAGTAGGATGGCAAGATAGCAGAAAAGGGGATCATTAAACAGCCCGTGGAAGTTGCAGTCGGTAAACAGGCTCTAAACTTGGCGCTGTCACTTGAGGTGAAGCTCTCCAGGTCTTACTCCCTAGCCCCAGGATACGGGCTTGAAAATCCCACCCTGGTCTCCCACTGCTGGGTGCTGATGCTGAGAGGCAGGTGCAAGAGGCGAGGCCCGCACCCGCCGCGGGTCCTGCCCAGCCGCACCTGCAGGCTCCCAAACTTGGGAGCCCCGGGTCTCTCTCCGGCGCTAGCGGCCCCTCCCCGGGAGTCCCAGCACCAGGCACTTACACGGAGAGCGGGATCTGCTGCTCGGAGCGCACCACGTCCCCCAGCGCGGCGTAGAGAAGAGCGGTGGCTAGGAGCGCCGAGGCCCCCCGGGACGCGCAGCACAGCGAGCCCGGCTCGGCCATCCTGGCGGCGGCGGCGGCGGCGACTGGAGCGGCCGCGGAGAGCTGCGCCGGGCGGGCGGTGGGCGAGCGCGCTGGGCTGCCTGCTCCGCCGCGCGCCGCCCCTCCTGCTTCTCGCGCGCCGGGCTCACTTGGGGAGCAGGGGAAAAAAAGGAGCGGGGTGGGGGGGAGGGGAGGGCGGAGAGGAGGCGGGAGGGAGCACTGGAGAGGAGGCAGGCGCGGGAGGAGGGAGCGAGACGCGCCTCTCGCCGCGGCAGCTGCCCGGCCCCGCCTCGGCGGCCCCGGGGAGTCCGGCGAGCCGCGGCGGGAGGGCGGGAGGCGCCTCACGGGCGGAGACTCACAAACTCCAGTGTCCTTGGCCGCCACGGCTCACGCCTCGCCCGGCCCGGCCCACTGCGGCCGCTGAGTTCTTTACAACTCCGCAGTCCGCCGCCACGGGCGCGTCTCTCCGGTGGCCCCGGGCGGTCCCCAGGCCCTGGCGACCGGAGAGGAGTGGGGGTGGGGGGTCTCGGGAGCGAGGCGGTGTGCCCCCGATACTCCTCACTTTACCAGTGGTTGATCTGGTCAGGGAGCCCAGGGGACTGGACAGGGACGTTGGGGTGGGGGTCTGCGGAGCTTAGAGGTGGCGCGACCCCCTCCCTATTCCCCTCCCGGTTCCTTGGGAAGAGGCAGAAGTCTGGAAGAGACTAGCGGGCAGTAGCGGCGGCAATGGACCGGCTCGTATAGCGGCGGAGCGGGCTGGGGATGGGACAAGGGGGTCGGGGTCTAGGGAGTGCACCGCGGCGTGGCCGTCCATCGCTGCTCCCCGGCCGCAGCGACTGGTGGAAAGCGCGGAGGGTGGCGCTGCAGTCGCGGCAGCGGCACCGGGCGACCGCACAGCCACCGCTGGCGCTCGGGACTACGGGCCAGGGTGCTTCCGAGCCTACTGAAGCTCGGGGTCCGCACTGCTACGCGGTGCACCCAGGGGCCAGGATGCCGGGGAGGGAAAGGAAGCAAATGCAGCGGGGAGTCCAACCTGACCGGCAGACACCCTTCATTCTGCCGGGGTATTGGGGTGGGGAGGCAATCGGATAGCTCCGAGCCCGGAGGTTCCCCGCACCAGCACCAGCCCGGGAGGAGGCAGCTGAGCGCAGGCGAGGCTTACGGATACCCACCGGGGAAGCCCCAGGATGTCTCTTTCGCCGAGGCCCCCACTCTTAGAAAAACCTTGTCCCCATCCTCCTACAAGCTCTAGGGTGTGACTAGGAACTTTGTGGAGCCCTCGCGCGGGCTGGCGGTAAAGACCCGAGTGAGGCTGAGTCATCCTCGCCTGGTGGAGCAAACTGGGCGACTGGGGCAGCCGTGCGCTCCTGACCTCGCCTAGTCCCCTAACGCACCCCCGCCGCCTCGGTTCTCCTTATGTGCATGTATTTCCACCTCTGGGATTTATAGGTTTTTTTTTTTCCTCCTGGTACACTGCACTCCAGTTCTCTGCACTCAATTGCAGAGAACTGAGTAAGGGTAGGTAGGCTCTGGCTTCCACTGGGTAGTATCCGGCTAGGATCCAGCACAGCTCTCCCTCACAGCAGTTTCCGGAAAAGTTATCTTGGCAGTGAATGGTTTGGATTACTGAGTTGAATGTGAAGGGCTCTTTACCAGGCCTTTTTCTGAGTCCTGGCAGATCTCAGCCAGTCATACACCTACCTAGGGAAGCAGCACCAGGAACGGGCCCACCAGCAGAGCGCCAAGTGCACCCCGCCCACGGGCAGTGTCGCCATGGATGACTAACTAGTTATAATGAATTCTCTGCTTCTGAGCACACCTCCAGCCTATGAAGGCGTGCCAGCCCTTTCCAAACCGAACCAAGCACATCCTGACCCCGGGGCTTGTGTTCCGTATGGCTTTGACACTAGAACTGGGGGCTGGGAGGAAATTAATTTTCTTGCCAGAATGCAAGAGTTTTCTAAATGGATGCTTGAATGAATGAATAAATGAGTACATACTAGGCCCGATTCATAAGGTTTCATTGTCCCCTCTATAGTGTCTATATGCTGACAACCGTTCTCCAGCACTCATCCATCCAGTCAGTAATGCCCAAGTATCTTGGTCAAGAGGAACACAGTAGGGCATGTAGTGGGTGCTGGAGGTGAACCAACCAGGCAAGTTGCCCTCCTGGGACTTGTAGACAGGGAAGGACCAGGCCTTTCACCAAAAGCAATAATGAGAAATATATAGTCATGCACTTTGACAAAGGATCAACAATAGTGTGTATAAAGGGAAAAAATACATGTTACACTCTGATTAGTTTTGTGCGCTTAACTGATGAGCAATTGACACAGCAAAATGATAGGACTTAGTCAGAAGCAGACAGTTGAGATCAGCACCAAGATCGTGACCATGGTTGGTGGTTTAGTTACTATCCGTGCCACCTGGCACAGGTGGACTCCACAGTCATTGTAGGGCAACTAGAGATCTTAACCCACAGGAAGGATTTTGAAAATTAGTAGTTATTAAACAAAACAGTCTGGTACACTTACATTTAAAACGGATGCACGAAGTATTTCCCACTAGCTCAAAAATGATTTAAAGTATCTCAAAGTCTATTAGGAATTTGGGAAGCTACCACTCAAGTGTTCTATTCCTTTTCATCATTATGACATCCCCTGAAGAAAGAGATCTCAGTGTGTACTATCATTTGACAGAGATATAATGAAGCCCAGGGCTTAGTGACCAGCCCAAAGACCAGGCCCTGCAGCAGTGGGCTGCTAGTGAGATGGAAAGAGTTGTGAACAGCAAGCCAGAAGTGGAAGGTTTAATGCTCACCTATTCCTAGCGTAGAGAGCTCCAGGGAGAACCCAGAGAAGCATTTCTTGGAGGAGAGCTTTGAACATCCCACAGTACCCCACGCCACCCCACACCTGAGCTTTTGAGCATGTGAAGCCCCTGTATTTGTCATCATACTTTCAGGCTGTGAGGACATTTAGTGAATGGAAATAGGACAGTCACACACAAAAGTTGTCCTGACCCTTAAGGCTTTTGAAATGTCCCACTGGACATTCAAGGAGGGAAAAAAAAATTACACTTAGAACTACTGGAATGCAAAACTTAAATCTGTTTTATCTATTAATATATAAATACAAAAGAGCTTGTGCATGGTTTTAATAAACCTAATACCACTTCAGTGTTAACTGAAAAAGGATGGCTTTGATCCTTGGTAAATGGATTTATTTGTTTGTTTGTTTGTTTGTTTGTTTGTTTCTCATTTTTAAAACTCACTTTCTCAACAGCAACCAAGCTTGCTCATTCTGAATCGATATCACAGCACACCTGGAGAGGTTTGCACAATACTTTGGCATTTGTAGTTAGTATACACAGAGGCACAAACACAGACGGGCCATTACACTTTGCATTTAACCTTGCATGAGTTTTCCACGTGGAGGAATACTTTATTATTATTATTATTATTATTATTATTATTATTATTACTACTACTACTACATAATTTTGATTAACTTTTTCAATATCAGATCAGGCATCATTGATCCTTTTTTTTTTTTTTAAATCTGACTTAAAGCAGGCCATAATGAGAATTTCAATCCTGTATGGCAAGTGGTATAGTATTTACCTAGGCAAAGCTGTGGCCTTAGAGACTGAAAAGGGAGGGATACTGATCCCAGCTAAAAGGTAATGGAGATGCAAACTGTTTGAAGAAACAAAACATCAAATGCTTTAGTGAACCTTCGACCCAGCATTCCCTCTTCTGGGACTTTATCTTACACTTATTAAGTGAGAAAGACTTAGAAGTCCTGGGCCCTCAAGACATGACTCAGCAAGTAAAGGCACTTACCACCAATCCTGATGACCTGAGTTCACTCCCTGGAACTCACAGGATAGGAACTGACTCTTGAAAGTTGTCCTTTGACCTCCATGTGTATTCTGTGATACACAGACAAAGACACACACACTAGTATGCACACCTAAATCTAAGAAATAAATCGTTATCTTCTCCATCCTGAGGACACAGACAGTCTTTTCCCACCCAGTGCTGCTTAGGTTCTAACTCCGCCTCACTGGCCAGTGATGCTGCTGGGCCCTCAGTTTAAGGCCAACTCCCTGCGCTCCTATCACACTTGAACACGGGCCCACACTCAAGCCATCTCTCTCTCCACTACTGCCACCTGTTCCAACACACTACATTGTCATCCTTGAACTCCTGCTCCATCCATCTCTTCTCCTCCTGCACCTTACAAACATCACCTCTTTAGATAGGAAAAATCAGAGCCCCAAGGTCAAAATCCTTCCATGCCTTCTGCATTAAATCAAAATGGCTCCTCACCAAGCTTTCTCTTCCATCAGTGTCCCTTGCTTATTATGATCCAACCAGGTTACTTGGCATTCCAAGAGAGAGCCAGGCTTGTTTTCTCCTAAAGCCTTTGCAGGTTCCCTGCCGGATTCCCCTTCCTTCAGATTGGCCTGAGGTTGCTTCTCATTAACTTGAGTTTCTGTAAAGGAGCCATTGAAGAGAGGGCTTTGAGAGTCTCAGGTAAAATAGAAGTGTGCACATAGCTGTGCTCTTAGCTGCCTTTGTTTCTCTTCCTAGCAGTGGTCACTACTCATTGATTGGTTGGTTGGTTGATTGAAACTGCCCTCACCCATGTGTTAATCTCCTTCCTTATGTGACTACAGGTGACTACAGTAAGATGTTTCTTGTAGTGATACACAATGCACATTTGCTGGAGCAGCTGATGGGCTGGAATCCCTTTGTCCTAAAGTCTTACCCTTCAAGATTCCTAGACACCACAACCTAGTGCCTTGCAAACAGCACTGCACTTGCCAAGACAGTGAGAACCAGAAAAAAAAACCTGTTTTCCTATACCAATCCTCCCAATTCTGGAGGGAGAAGTAAAGGAAGAAGACGAGGAAGATGTGTCCAGACATCTCATCAAACGCTGGCTTTTGAGATATCAGAAGGTGCTGGTCAGATCTTTAGAGCCTGCCTTCCTACCATGTGCTGTTTCTATCCCCTTGTGCTACACAAGGTGGGGAGACTGCAGTGTTGGCAGAGGGTGTTCTGCTGTTCAGAGAAGTTTGACTGTGTCTGAAATGCAGGCCTGGGAAAACACAGACCTGGAAACAGTCTGAGGTCCACTGTGTCTGCACGGAATAGATGTTTAAGCAATCTTGAACAGAATTCAACCAGTTGTGATGATCCTTTCGAATGTTAGGCCTTCCACTGACCTGGAAGAAATAGGTCCTTGAGCCTCCAGCACAGGAGATGGCAGGAAGTGGCCAGTGAGCACACTATATACCAGATGTGGCTCTTCTATTTAGCAGCTGCCCAGCTCTAAGAAGGTTGTCATGGGAAAGGGCCAAGAGCCTGCCCATAGAAAGTGTTTGGAGGGATCAGCTGGCTTGGAGCAGCTCCCCTAAGCCAATGCTGGCTACTGAGTTTGTGCCCACAGCTGTGCCTATCTGTGCCCATGATCGTGTGTATGAGCGTATAGTGTTACATGCATGTCTGTGACTGCACACATGTGTATTAACCATGCCATTGCATTTTCTTAGTCTGTAAATGGGGGTGTGTCCTAGGGCAAGGCAGGGCCAGCATCCAGTTGAGTGGCTCCCAAGAAACTGATTTCAACTGCTCCTCTGTCTCTAGGGAACAGGTGTGTCACATTCTCACAGCCGCACTGGCTTGCACAGTGAGGCAGCACCTCAGCAGCCACCCTCTCCAGTGAAGAGAAGCCGCTCCTGTGACAGAGGAGCCCCTAAGTGAACAGTGGGAACATATGCTGATGCTGCTGTTCTGCTTCTCATCGGGCTGAATGGGGAAGAGAGGGAAGCGTTCACGCATCACACACCTTCTAATTGTGTGAACGAGAGTTGCTTATTTCCATAGAGGACAGAATGCCTTTTGGGAGCAGGAAGCAATCTTTCTGGGGGTAAGATCTGCTTCCTTTAAAATATTATGAGAAATTGCAAAGCTTGCAAATGTCTACCAAATAGGAGTTGGTTAAAAAATTAATAATAATAACAATCACAGTTTATCACATAATAGAATTTCATGTAGCTACCTAGAAAGGAGACGCACAACCAGACATGGAGGTGCACCTATGGATCTGTTGCCCCAGAGATGGAGGGTCAAGAGACCAGACTGGAGCAATTTAATGAGACTCCGCCTCCAAATAAAATCAAGGAGTTCAGCTCAGTGATAAAGCTCTTGCTAGAATACACAAGGCTCTGGATTCAATCTCCGTACCTCATAGATAAGTGAATGAATAAACAACTCATATGTTTTAAAGAAAAAGAAAAGGAGGTCCTCTGTACTGATATGCCTATACTGCAAGCTGTCCATAGTGGACATCTTAGTACAAAAGCTGATCATAACATAGGATGCGCAGCATACACCCATCTGTGTCATATTAAAACCGTGGATACACGCGTACATATGTTGCTTCATATCCTCTGAATTGGCTGTAGTTTGAACATGAGAGATCCTCCACAGGACCGTGAGTTTGCATGCTAGGTCCTCAGCTGCTGGTACTGTCTTGGAATATTGTGGAACTGTCAGGAGGTAGGTCCCAGCTGGAGAGGGAGAGCAGTTTTGGAGGACTATGACCCATTCTGCTTTTATAGCTCAGCTTTCTGCTTTCTTGCCAGTGCCACATAGCAATCACTGGCTCCGTGTTCCTACCACCAGAGACTGAGCCGATCACCACGTTCCCCAACTGCTACAGAATGTTTGCCCTGAACCAGGCACCGAAATAAACCTCCTCTCCCTCAAGTGGCTTCTGTCAGTATTTTATCACAGCAGCTAGGAAAGTAACTAGGCACAACTGGCGGGTATGGGAAGTAACATGCTTAAACTGCTAACAAAGATTCCCCATGATGAAAACACAGTTGAAGAAGCAAAGGGAGGAGGCTTTTACTTTGTGCTTTTAACTCACTGGGATTGCTGGAATCGTGATGCAGAGCATGTAGAGTGGATGCTGCTGGAGAGAAGGATGCTTCCCTGGGCTAGAATAGAGAGCTCTGTGCAGAAGAGGAAATGCTCCCGCCTTTCAGTTGCCTAGCACCCACAGGCTCAGCAGTGCTGCTGGAGCATCCCTGGAGCCCCAGAATGCATGAATTGGTGATGTTTTCACAGATAACAACTATTTTCAATGCTGAATTTCATCTCAGTGCTACTTTTCAATCCATTACACATGAAAACTTTTTAGAGGCTGTGTTATGGGAAAAAAAGATAAAGTATTTAAACTCTAGGAATATCAGTAATTGAAAAAGTAAATTTCTCTGCTACATTACTTGTACAATATGAGGTGGAAATTTCTGGTTTCTTTGGAGACTCAATGGTGTCATGTGGTGTTTTTTCGGAAGCTGTCTTGTGAGAGGATGTTTTGCTGAGGCAGACACATGAGAGGACTCGTGATGTATGGAAAGAGTGTAAGTAGAATCTAACAAACAATGAACAACACTCTTGCGTTGGTTTTCCTTGCAACACTTCACTGGTCTCTGCTGCTGGTGCTCTTGCATTGGCATGCATTGAGACACTTTGGTATCTTCACTGATCTTTGCTTGTTATGGCTTTGTAGAGAGAAATGTGCCAAAGAACTTCTCGTGCTATTCCAACTGCTTCTTGCTGCTTCTGCAGACTAACGCCAGTTGGGTGGAGATTTGTAGTTTCTTCTGGGATAAAGCCACTGCTACTGAATCATGCTTTGTGTTTTGGACCGAACTGCTGATATCCTGACAATGCAGACTGGAATCGCCCAAAGTGCTACTTCTCAACAGGTCCACAACCACTGTTTCCTAGAAACCTTTCTTTTTTCCTACCTCTGGTAGGTGAGCTAGAAGGGAGTTTGAAGTGTTAAAGAACCCTAACTAAAGTAGGTTTTGAAAACATCTAAGCCTACACAATAAAAAAAAAAAAAGCATTTTTTAAAACTGCATAAAATAACTGAATCCATAAGAAAAATCAATAAAATTCAAACACCATACACACTTACAATGTGACTGTTTGAAATTAGTCTTGGGATTATCCACCTCCACCTTCTTACCTTGGGTCAGACTCTCCAATACCTTCAGAAATTACCACACATGCAGTGGGCTATACTTTGGAAGATACATTTATGTTGATAAACTATCTATTAAAATGTATAAACATATTACCCCCAATGCACTTTTTATTACTTTTGCTTATTCCATGCTTTATGTATTCATTCAGTGGAGGGGTGATGAGGAGATATGCCTATACCACAACACAAACAGGTAAGTCAGAGAACATCTTGCAGGAGCTGATTCTCTCCATCCACCATGTGAATCCCAGAAACCAAACTCAGGTGGTCAGACTGAGCAGCAAGCACCTTAACCAATTGAGCCATCTTACTGGCCCTGGATCCTGCTTAAGTTCTTGCAGTTCATAGTCTAACTCAGCGTAGAGTAGAACTGACAAAGAAAAGTGGGCATAACCTTCTCCATGAGACGAAGAGGAACTCATTTAGAAGGCATGGGGCTCCGCATTGTGTGGCTATGACATTCTATTGATTCTTTATCTGTGTACTTCCTACTATATGGGTTGGGATGGAGCTGATTCCCTTTCATAGCCTGATTAGGCAAATCTTCTCAGTGAGCAAGTAAGAATGGCTACTTTTTCTATACATCTTGAACAATTATGTATTTAAGGAATGTGCCTTGAAGTTACAGAGTCAGGGTTCTTATCCAAACTCACCTGAACAAATTAGAAAGCGCTGGACAGATGCATTCTTTATTGCACGAATTAAAGCAGCAGTCTCATTTAATAGATATTTTGTAAATCCTTTTAAGAACTTGGTGAAATAATTGTGAAGACAACAACATTTTGCTGTAAGAACATTTATCACAATATTGTCTATACTAAACTAAGAAACCATGTTTTTTGACTGGAAATGGGAGGTTGGTTAAATTAATTGTGGTTGATCCATGGAAAAATATGCTGCCATTAAACTTGATATTATGGCTAGGGATGTGGCTCCGTGATGGAGCATGTGCCTAGCATGCACAAGGGCCTGGGTTCCATTCTAGCATCAGAAATAGAGAAAGGAGAAAGAAAAGAATGTGTTAACTTGTACAGGTTAGTTTTTGTCAACTTGATACAATCTAGAGTCACCTGGAAAGAGAAAACCTCAACTGAGAAAATGCAACCATCATATTGGCCTGTGGGCAAGTCTATGGGGCATTTTCTTGGTTAATGATTGATGTAGGACACTCATCCTACTGTGAGCTGTGCTACTCCTAGGCAGGTGGTCCTGGGCTGTATAATAAAGAAGTCTGGGAAAGCCAGAGACAGCAAGCTAGTGAGTAGCACTCCTCCATGGCCTCTGCTTTAGCTTCTGCTTCACACCTCTGCCCTGAGTTCCTGTTATAGCATCACTCAATGATGAACTATAAGCTGTAAGATGAAATCAACTGTTTGCTCCATACGTTGATTTTGGTCAGTGTTTTATAGAAGAAAAAAAAAAGCAAGCTAGGATATAACCTTAACTACAAAAACTCACATTGACCAGAGGTCTCTAAATATATATTTCTACAATAGCAATCCAATGCTTTAAAATTACATCCTGCCAAGGTAGGCATATAAACCAGGAAAGGCTCTCAAACATCTTTATTGTTAAAGGAGTTACTATGCTTTTTCTCTTTTTTTATTCAACCATTTCTTTTTATATTGTAGAAGTGACATGTATACATAACTTCTCAACCAGTGCAGAAAGTAAAAGAAGATATGAAATCTCCCTTAGACCCAGAAAATAAGACTATTAACATCTTCTGCTTTGGGGCTGGTTTGGTTCTTTGTTTTGGGGTGGTTCTTTGTTTGTGTGTGTGTGTGTGTGTGTGTGTGTGTGTGTGTGTGTGTGTGTGTGTGTG
>JANHMN010000001.1:181473220-181495830 GCA_030674055.1 Rhabdomys pumilio | reverse complement strand
GCTCACACACATGCACACACTCATGCTCACACACATGCACATGCTCATGCTCACATACATGCACACACTCATGCTCACAAACATGCACACGCTCATGCTCACACACATGCACATGCTCACACACATGCACACGCTCATGCTTACACACATGCACATGCCCACACACAAACACACAAATGCATACACACACACACACACACACATACAAACACAACGAAAACAGGAACACTCATGCATGTATGTACACAATAAATAAGTAAATAAATATTCCCTGATCATAACAAAAAAAAAAAAAAAAGAAATCTAAGCAGTTCTTCCCCCTGAAAATGTAAGACTCTCTGCTAACCCTTCAGTAAAAGAAATAACACAATCAGATTGCAGATTTGGGGTATTAGTCTGGAATGCAGCTAAGGCTGTGATGAGAGGGAAATTCTTACCTAAGTGTCAATAAAAATGACTGAATCTCAGCCAATGAACAGACATACGGCTCCAAATTAGGAAAACAGCTCCATAAAGAACACAAAGACTCATTAAGTTACAGGCTGGGCTGAAATGGATCAGCAGGGCGGAGAATGTCACGCCTCCTGAAGGATCCAAGGTTGGGTCCCAGTATCCACACCAGGCAGATCACAACCTCCTAAAACTCCAGCTCCAGGGAATCTGGCTACCTCTGCTGGTATCCTTGGGGACCAATACACTAATTATTTAATTTTAATTAATTACTAAAATTTCACACACACACACACACACACACATAGAAAATGAGAGAGAAAAAATACCCCAGAAACTACAGAATAATAAATACCTAGAAATCAACTTAAGTATGAAAAGCCTTGAAGGGCAGAAAGAAAGCCTTGAATGCAAAGAAAAATAATTTTATCACGAAAAATATATAAACGATATCAATTATCTTCAAATTTACATGTTTAGAATGATTTAATCAAACATGTAAATTATTTTATGACAGACCCTGACAAACACTCACCAGGAAATCCTAAAAATCGGGAATGCTATTACACACTCAGGAAGACAAGAGAGCCTGGTCAGATGCTGGATTCTGCTGGGGGTTGGAACCCAAGCTAGGGCCTTGAGTACTCCAGGCACTGATGAGGCTGTCTAGATTGTCAATCAGAAACACCAAGAAGGCAACCATTTGCTAAATGCATGGAAATTACTCTGTGCCCTATATTGATCCCAAAACCTTTATATCCCATGTAACAAGAGTAACTGAGCATAGCAGCCTGGTCTCTCTGTAGGTAGGAGAGCAGCCATAGCCCCGTTTGTACAAGGATTCCTCTGATAAATGCTTTGGACACATGACTGTGACATCAACAATTCTTTCCTGGAAGTCCTACCTAGTCTCATCTCAGGCTGGTTGGGGGCTATTTGTAGGAATGCTTCTAGTGATGCTTATGAAATGACTCCAGTCAGTGACTTGGCACAGCGAAACAACTACCAAATATTTCAATACATTTTCAAGCCACAATGATTAAACCCAATGATAGTAGGCAAAGAGTAGACATCATACAAAATTCTGAAATAAGCCTAATAAATCTTACACAGACCATTAGTATACAATTAAAGATGGATTTCAATTAAAGAGAAAATAACCATCTTAGCATTGACTCAATCCAGGAAAATTAAATTTGGTTTCATAGCACACTTGAGGACATACTTCATTTGGATACAAAATTTCAATATAAGGAACATATTTCCTTCCCCAGTACACATACTAAGGGAGTACATGTAAAAACATGGCTAGATTCCTTTTTTAAAATGTATATTTCACAGAAGTGGATAGCGTGGGACCAGAAAGGTGGTGGGAAGGTGGTATCCTAGCTTTCTCACTATTGCATGATAAACACCATGACCAGTAGTAATTTGGGAAAAGGTTTGTTTCAATGTACAGCTCATAGATCATCATGAAAGGAAGTCAGGGAAGAAACTCAAGCAAATGCCTGAAAGCAAGAACTGAAGCAGAGGCCACAGAGGAGCACTGCTTACTGACTTGCCCCACCCCAAAGTGGGGTGGACTTGCTCAGCTTGTTTTCCTATGCACTCCAGGATTGATACCCAGGAGTGGTACCACCTACAGCTGGATCGTTGTCCTATGTCATCATTAATCAAGAAAAATCCCCCACGGTCTTTCCCAAAGGCCAATCTGATGGAAGCAACTCCTCAACTCATGTTCCTTCTTCCCCGATGATCCCATTTTGTGTTCAGTTCTTAAACATATCAGCTCAGGTAGATAGAGGAGGTCGGATAAGGAGTTCAAAATAGCCACTGTTCCATAGCTCAGTACAGTGAAAGTACAGTTTATAGTAATATCACAGTATTGTTTAATGTGTATGCATGTGGCATGTATGTCTAGGAGAATGCATTTGGATGCGTACACATGAGTAGTGTGAGTGCACATGTGTGCATCCTTTGGTGTGTGTGTGTGTGTGTGTGTGTGTGTGTGTGTGTGCATGAAGTTCAGAGGACAACCTTGGATGTTGGTTCTCTCCTTTCACCTTGTTTAAGATGGGTCTGTTTTTCTGTTGCTTACCACACTGCATGCACCAGGCTAGCCTGGGAGCTTCTGGAGATTCTCGGATCCTTGCTGCCCATCTCCACACAGGAGTGCTGCGATTCTAGACATGTGCTAGCACACCTAGTTCTCATGGGTTCTGGATCCTTACACTTGCATGATAAGCGCTTTATCCACAGAGGTGGATAGCAAGGTATTTTTGTTTATAAAGAACAAGAAAGGGAAGGCTCCCTAGTAAAAAGAAGTGGTAGAAGTTTGAGAGGTTAGAACTGCTAATTCCCCTAACACACTACATATGCTGCGCATGCACCGAATCACCATATTACATATGGCGCGCATGCACTGAGTCACCATATCACACTCTACTCCACAAATATTGATATGTACAATTTAAATAAATCATTTTGAATGGAAATTTTAAAAGGTGAAAACACCCGTCTCACTGCCACTTGAAAAAGTTAAACTGCACAGAGAGGCTTAAAGTGTCTTTAGGTGGCTTCCAAACACCGGCAGGTTGAAAGGACAACAGAGCTCCATTTCCCATTCATATCATAGAAGGCCACAAAGGACTGACATCACCTCACACACGGGAGTGAGTTGGATTGCCTCTAAAACTCTGGCAGAAAGAAGATCAGGCAGGAAAGACATCGCAATCATAGACGGGAATGAAGGAAAAGTAACTGAACTTCTGAGGGATCCATGAGAAGCAGCAGAAACTTTCTCTAAGTATCAGGTAGGAGCCCACCAAAGACTGGAGACGGGTCAATAGTTCTGAGGAATAGAGAATGCTAAGCCATTACAACCACAAATAAACTCTCTTTCCCTCCCTCTCTCCCTCTCTATTTCTTTCTCCCTTACTACTTCCCTTCCTCTCTCTTCCTCCATTCCTCCTTCCTTTCCCCCCTCAACCCTCCTCTTTCTCTGCAGGTAGAGAAGGAGGGCTGAGGGAGATGAAAGAAATTCTATGGTACCTACAAGCATTTGACAGTGAAAAGGAGGTGTCAGAAACAGCTTCATGTTGGCAAAGTCAACCACCTAAATTAAATGAAAAAAAAAATTCCGTGAAAATCAGCATCACATAAAACTGACACAAGAAGAAAGAGAAAACATGAAATCTCTATATCAATGCAACGAATTGAATTTTTAATAAAAATAAGCACATAGTTTTACATATTTACATAGCTTTACACAAAACTCTATCAAAGACAAGGAAAAAAGTAATTCCAGACACACTTTCATAAAACAAAGGAGAAAATTCTTAATTCCTTTGATAAAACCATTACAAGGGAGTTATACAATAACCTTTGTGAACTTAAGCTCAAAAATCCCTAACAAAACGCTACATAGTCAAATCGTCCATGTGCACAAAAGGGAATTTGATAAGCAAGAGTAGTTTTATCTTTTGGAAAGTAATAAGAACACAATTTTTATCATTTTGAAAAATAAGACAAAAAAAAATAATTCACCAGATTGACAAAGAGAGGGAAAGTATGATAACCCTCCTAACATCTGCAAAATAAAAGTGACAAATTCAAACACAAATTCAAAATTTTAAAAAATAACTTAAAACCTTTTAATATAAGGGATCTTCAGTGTGATAGAGATTACCTACTTACAACCCTCGCAGGATCACTATAGCAAAGGTAAAGCAGGTTACACTTTTCCCTGTCACTGCCACAAACATGGCTACCGAGTCCCATCATTTCAATGTAAAATTGTACTATAATTTAGGGTTAACTGTTGTAGACAGACACCATGACCAAGGCTATTCTTTTTTTGTTTGTTTGTTTTGTTTTGTTTTGTTTGTTTTTCAAGACAGGGTTTCTCTGTGTAGCCCTGGCTGTCCTGGAACTCACTCGGTAGACCAGGCTGGCCTCGAACTCAGAAATCCGCCTGCCTCTGCCTCCCAAGTGCTGGGATTAAAGGCGTGCGCCACCACCGCCCGGCCTAACCAAGGCTATTCTTAAGAACAACATTTAATTGGAGCTGGCTTACAGGTTCAGAGGTTCAGTTCATTATCATCAAGGTGGGAGCATGACAGCATCCAGGCAGGCACAGTGCAGGAGGAGCTGAGAGTTCTACGTCTCCATCTGAAGGTCTTGACACACATGCCCACAGGGACACACTTCCTCCAACAAGGCCACATACACTCTAACAAGGCCACACTTCCAAATAGGGCCACTCCCTGGGTTAAACCACCACACTATCAATCTCATTCAACTTTGCTAGACTGGGAAGGAAGAAAGTGCTCATTTGCAAATGACATAGTTGTGTACACAGAAAAGCCTATAGAATATACAAAACTGTATATACATAGTTCTATAGATTATATACATATATACACATACCAGAGAGATAAACAGACAGAGATAGAATGTGCCAGGCATGTTGGTGCATGCCTACAATTCCAGCACTCAGGAGGCTGAGACAGGGGGATTAAACTCTTGGCTATATACCAAGACCCAAATACATTCCTACTCTAGAAGAGAATCAGACAAGCATCCATTAACAAGTCTTTGGATAAACAAATGGTGTTGTATTCTTACAACAAAACACAACCCTTCACTAAAGACCTAAAGATCTCCAAAATACTCTGTCAGAGCAGAAGAGCTTACTTTATAAAGATCCCCAAATATGCCAAGTTCAAAAGCTAGTCTGTGGTAGCAGACAATGCCTGTGCAGTTGGGGAATGGTGGGTGACTGACTGTCCCCCACACAAGGCCACTCTCTGTGTTGATAGAAATGCTCTAAAATTTGTTTTAGGTAATATTTAAACAGGTGGTCAAACCTCAGAAAAAGAACACACCACCTCAGCTGTTTATTATTTGCAAATGATGCCTTATTATGGTGGGTTTAATGGTAACTTGCCACAAATTAGGATTGCCTGAGTAGGAAACCTTTTTCAGAATTGTCCTTTTGGGAAGACTGTAACTGTTGGCAGTTCAGATGAAAGGGTTATGGCAGAAGAACAGTGACTGACTCGACATTCATCCTCCTGCTCTTCCTTCTTGCCTCAGACTGCTTTACCCTGTTGCTACAGCTGTGGGATCCTTCTGTGACAGCAGAACAGGAGCTTCCAGGCTTCCAGCTTGGACTGAGGACCAGTGAATCTTCAGGAACATTCAAGGTTTTAGACATCAGATTAAGACAACAGAGGCCTGTGCCTTAAGATTCTCAGATGTGATTCAGCTGTGAGTGCTAATTTAATGTAAGCTGAATTAATAAATTCACACACACACACTGTTGGTGTAACTCCTCTAGAGAACCTCGATTAATACATGCCTTGACTTCCAAACATTGACAAGTAATTAAATTTCTTTGTACAACATCTATGCCCAGTAATAATAATATTGTCTTCAAGGAATGCCAATGAATGAACTATCTTGCTTTGTGGTAATTGCTATTTTACATCATAACTATGTATAACTCTATAGAGTATTCATAGTTGTAATCAATTACAATAGTAAGTTGTAAAGCACCTTAAAATGACAACTGATAAACTCATCTCTCCGACAAAGGGCTAATGACCTGTCCCTGTAAGAATTCCTGTAGTACACACCTTTCATCCTACACTCTGGAGGCAAAATCGAATGGATCTCTGTGAGTTCCAGGCCAACCTACTCTACATATAAAATTCCAAATCAGCCAAGAGTATGTAGTATAACCCTGTCTCAGCAAAAGAAATAGGATAGATGGCTCAGCAAGTAGGAGCAATTATTACTCCTGCAAAGGATCTGTCCAGCTCCCAGCACCCGCATGGCAGCTCACAACTTTCTGTAACTCCAGTTTAAGGGACTCTGGTGCTTTCTCTTGGCATCTGCCAGTTCCTTTGTGCATATGTTGCATATAAACATATGCAAGCACACATGCACACACATAAAGCTTTAATAAATAAAAAAATTAAAGAATTCTTACACTCTTAATTTTAAAATATAATGGATTATCAAATACATAAAGCTTTATTACTGGGGTAACTTGGTTTCATTATAAGTGGATGCTACTCTTGAGTGTAGCCACTTTATCTATTTCTGACTTCATCTTCACGTCTACTGGTGGTCTGAAAGACAGAAGAAGGAGATGAGGCAGGGAACAGATATCTCCTTTTGTTCAAAGAAAGCGTGAACTAAAAATACCAAACTATCAATAATGCAGATGGTACTGTGAGAACTGTTCTAATAGATTGTCTCTGTTTTCTAGGATGAACATATATCACTTGCTCTTCGTGTATAGGGGATGTGGTAATGCAAATGAGAACTATTTCTGGGGAACCTATTACAAAGTACTTTAAATAATTTTCATGGAGCTCAATTTATGAGTCAAAATTTTATTCCTTCAACAGGCAACAGTTTTATTATTCATTGGGCCCGCCCACAGAACATGGGAGAATTAAGAGAGCCTTGTGAGCTTCTTACTTATAAACATTGCATAATTTCATATTCCGATAACATGGAATATTTTTAAAGCTCATTTAAACCTACCTAAGTTATATTTGGAGTTTTCTTCTATAATATTCATTAAAGAGGGGGAACAGCGATGGGTCCTAGAAATGGGTGATGGAGAAAAAGAATTCACTAGCAATGTATTTGTCCTTTAAAAAAATATTCTCTATTGTAAAATGCCATAAACATACATAGAACTGTTCAGTGAATCATGTATAACTATCACCCAGACTTAAATATTTTGCAATACTTTAGTCATATGTTTAATGTGTATGGGTGTTTTGCCTGCTTGTAGGTCTGCATACCTCTTACATCTTGCCTAAGTTTGCTTTCTACTGCTGTGATAAAATACCATGACCAAAACAGGGTGGGGAGGAATGGAATTATTTCATCTTACACTTCCACATCTCAGTTGACCATTAAAGGAAGTCAGACAGGAAGTAAAGCAGAGAAAATGAAGGAGTGCTGCCTACTGACTTTCTCCTCAGAGCTCTCTCAGCTTGCTTTTTTATAGGCCCCAGAACTAACTGCCCAGGGATGGTTCCACCCACAATAGGCTGGACCCTGCCACATCAACGTCCTGTCTCCCAGGCTTGCCTACAGTCATATGGAAGCATTTTTTTTAGTTGTGGTTCCCTTCTCTCAAATGACTCTAGCTTGAGTTAGTTTAGAAAAACAAAAACCCCAAACAAACAAAACAAAACAAATCTCAAATGCCTGTGAAGGTCAGGTCCCCTGGGACTAGATTTACATATAGTTAGGAGCTGGCATATGGATGCTGGGATTCAAACCCTGGTCCTCAGGAAGAGCAGCCGCTGAGCCACTCAGCACCCTTATACTCAGCAGCCCATATGCTTCATATCTTTCAAAGGCATAAATAAATTAGCTCCTGCCTGTAATCCCAGCATTCAGGATGCTGAGGCAAGAGGATCACAAGTTTGAAACTAGCCTGGGTTATAAAGTGATACTCTCTCTCAAAAAACAAAATAAAACAAAACAAATAAAAAACCAAGCATACAAACAAACATACAAAATTAGCAAATTCAACATTAAGATATTCCATCCATAAGTGTCTCAACATACTTTCTAAAAGATAAAGACACCTTATAGACCCATAAATCTGTATTTTACACCTAGGAAAAGTATGAATAATTTCTCAATATTATCTAATGCTTAACTTAAAATCATAGTTCAATTTCTCCCATCTATTTCCAAGCCACATTTTTTTGTAGTTCTTTGTCCAAAGAACAATCTCGGTGAGTTTCCAGTGACCTTTCACTTTGAAAACCCTGATGTCTCCAAGTCTAGAGCAGTTGCTATAAGCCCGACTCTCATCCTTTCCCTTCCATTCTCCCCATTCTTAACATCCTGACTGAAACTGTTAGCCTTTAGAGTGTCTCCTGAAAACTTAAAGATGGATTTGTGAACAATACAGAAAAGCTCATTGCAATAAACCACTGTCTCCAAACACATCGGCAGACTCAGATATTTTGACACCAAATTGTCGCATGGGGATATCAAAGCCACAACAAAGAGGGGAGGGAACAGGGAGCTCACATAGACTGGGAAGCTAGCAAGCAGTGGACTGATCTGGATCTCCTTATGTTTTGCTTTTGAAGTCCTGATTCAAGAAATCTGCCTTGTCCTCTGATGCTCTCAACCTGGAACTGACATCACAATTTCCCTTCTGGCCTGCAGGAACACAAGCTTAATGTAGCTTGTAGGAAGCCTGACTTCAGTGAGCTTTATCACCACAGAAGGAGGTAAAATGTGAAAGACAGCATTCCTTTGCAGGAGGTCCATCTGATCACAGACAACAGAGAGAACAGAGAACATGCAGAGCTACTGGTGCTTAGGGATAACCAGAATGAGGAGAAGCCATTCACTGGACTCCATTTTCCAAGTCTCATTTTTTGGTTGGCTTGTTTTTTGTTTTGTTTTGTTTTTCCAAAACAGGATTTTTCTGTGTCCTGAACTGTCCTGAACTGTCCTGAACTTATGCTCCGAAGTGCTGAGATAAAAGCCATGTGCCACTGCCCTCAGCAAGTCTTGTTTCTTCTATAATTAATTTATATTAGGACATTCAACCACCAAAAGTACCCAGCTATATCAGTTACTTCTTCTTAACATGACCAAATGCCCAATAGAAACAACCAGTTTTATATTAACTTGATACAAGATATAGTCCTTTAAAAGAGGCCAGCCCTCAACTGAGAAAATGTTTCTACCATGGTAACCTGTGGGGCATTTTCTTGATTGGTGTTGAAAAGTCCAGATCACTGTGGGTGGGGCCATCCCTGGGCTGGTGTGGTTCTGGGTTCTATAAGAAAGCAGGCTGAGCAAACCATAGGGAACAAGCCAGTAAGCAACATCCCTCCATGGCCTCTGCATCAGCTTCTGCCTCTAGGTTCCTCTAGTGAAGTTGAAAACTGAGATAAACCCTTTCCTCCCCAAATTGTTTATAGTCATAGTGTTTTATAACAACAATAGAAACCCTAAGTAAGACAACACTTGAAGGAAACAAGACTTATTCTGGCTCATGGATTCAGAAGGTTAGTCCTTGGTTGCTTGATCCTGTGTACATGGGAAGAACATCATGGCAGTGGGAGAGTGTGGTGGAGAAGATTATTTACCTCATGGAAAAAGGGAACGTAGAGAAGTGGGGGAGGAGAGAAGAAGGAGAAGGAACTTGGGACCAGGTATAACCTTCAAAGTCACTCCCCTAACAATTTTTTTATTCTAACTAGACCCTACGTCTGGAAGTTTCCTGAACCTCACCACGATCCAACGAGGATCCAGCATTGAATGCAGGGACACCATGTGAGGATGTTTCATATTTAAACCAGAACACTTGCCTTTATATTTCCCTGAGAACTATGTTAAACCATAAATTCTTCACCCAGCTATTTAGCCAATAAGCCTCCCTTTCATATCTTGTTAGGATGCTATGCGTCTGTCAACTCAGTGGCCTCAGAATTTTTCTAACATTGAACAGCAACCACAAAAGAGACAAATATTAAGTATAATAAATGAGGTGTTGCTAGGGTAACTTTTATAAGGTGCAATTAAGAAAGTATTCTATTTAGAGAAGAAGGGATTCTTAAGCAACCACTACATAGCTGGGCATCTTGTGGCAGGGTTATTTGTTGACACTTTCCCATACTTGTCTCTAGGTTCTGGGAAAGGATGGTACTTTTCCTTACTAGGTGTATGTCACTCATTCACTCCGGAGGTTGGAGGTCAAATCAACTGAGCATTCCCCAAGGAAAATTAGACAGCAGTTACCAGCAGAATACCAGATTAGCAAAACCAACAGCTGGGTATCTGTAGAACAGGGTCTAAGTGGGTTCAGGGATCCAGATGTGGAGAAAAGATGGCCATAGACGTGAATCCCTTCCTTGAATTCAATGCCTGGACTCCTAAGAGTTTCTAGCTAGCTACCCTTGACTCTTGCATCTAATGTATAGAGGAAAACATTTGTGTAGTGTGTGGATGCTTCACCTGTCAATAAAAGGCTGTTGGCCTATGAGCTCAGGCAGGGAGATGGAAGTTCCTGGACAGAGAGAGAATTCTGAGATAGAGTTGAAGGTGCAGAAGATTCTGCCCAAACACTGATGAAGACAGACACATGAAACTGAAGGAGAGGTAATTTGCCATGTGGCATCCATAGAACAGAATAAACAGGATTATTGAGTTATGAGCTAGTCAGGGAACAAGCCATAGCTTACGACTTAAACATTTGTTCATATGTAAGAAATCTGAGTCATTATTTCAGGGTTCTTGGGCATGGATGGAAAGCCCACAGGTTCATATTGGGTCTGCCAGCCCATTGGGCAATGATCCTACTGTATCTTCTCTCCCACACAGAAAAACACCCTCATACTAAATGGGTTGTTAAATTCTTTCATGGAATGACACTAGTAAAAAGAGCTTCTGGTCCCAACCCCTTAGAATCATGTCACAGTTTAGCATCTATGATGAGGGAGTCAAGCCATGATGGAGGAAAATCATGGCTTTCATGGTTTGGTACTCTTAGACGCTAGGAGACAACATGAGAAACAGTTATTACATTTCTCAATTAAAGAAGAAAATCAAATCATCAAGTTGACTTGACTTTCCACTAAAAAGAGATCCCTGCTGGATGTAGCTCTGTGGTAGAGTGCTTGCACCAGATACTCAAAGCTCAGATCCTGTCTCCATCACACAACCCCTACCCCGAACCCCTGTATCAAAAGGAGATCCTTTGCTCAGAGGGTACCCCACCATGTATGTGGTTCTTGCTTTCTCTTCTTCTTGAGCAGGCAGCTCAGAAGCAGACACTAAACTCTGAAAGCAGGCTGAAGAACAACACGAAGTCCCTATGACCCTCACACAGTCAAAATCTCTTAAAGCCTTCCATGGAAGACCGCATGTGTGCTCAGAGATGTGTAGCAACTGCCAAAGGATAATAAATAAGAGAATAAAAGAAAAAGGAGTAACATTTGCAAGTGAATTTATGTTTATACAAAATATTTGTGGAAACATGCCTTTCCACTTAGGAGACTCTGCTAATCCATCACGGTGACACTAATGTTGCAAGAGGCAAGGCCGTCAGCCAGTGACCATTACTTTTTAATAGACCACTCCATTTTCAGCAATCACACTAACAAAATTGGAACAGCCCAGTGTGCTTGCAGGAGATGCAAGCTGGCAAAAGCTCCCAGGAAGCATCCTTCTGCAGCAGGGGGCATGCTCCAGGTAGTCTAGACACACAGCAGGGGGCACATATCAAGGAAACACCTCACATGCAGATTCTTGCAGGCTCTGACCCATATCTATTTGAGGTTGGCATGCTTGTAGCACTGAAGTTGTCTTTGCTTTCTGAAATCTGTTCTCATTTTGCAAAGAAAGGCTAATTCCAGAGCTGGGTACATGGCTTTCACTTTCAGATTATATAAGATACTAAAAACACACAGAATTTGGATTACATATGTATATTATGATTAAAAAGCTTACCAAATAACACTAGGTGAGAGTTTGCTTAAAGGCATTATTAAAGTCTCCGATGCATTTGTCTCTATGCCAGAATATCATTCATTCATTCATTCATTCATTCACCCCTTTGACTGCCTTCCGACAGGAGGGAAATATTCCTGGAGCTGTGGGATGTGGATGTTCATAAGACATGCTCCTGGCTTGCATATGAAACATAGGTAGCCATGCTAAACATCAGAAATAATGTGAAGCCAAAGCACAAGCAAGGGACCACAAGGACATAAAGAAAATGGTGATTTAGACTGGTGGTGGTAGTGGTGGTGGTGGTGGTGGTGGTGGTGGTGGTGGTGGTGGTGGCACACACCTTTAATCCCAGCACTGGAGAGACAGAAGCAGACAGATTTCTGAGTTCAAGGCCAGCCTGGTCTACAAAGTGAGTTTCAGGACAACCAGGGCTGCACAGACAAACCCTGTCTGAAAAAGAGAGAGAGAGAGAGAGAGAGAGAGAGAGAGAGAGAGAGAGAGAGAGAAAGAGAGAGAGAGAGAGACAAATTGGCAACTGTAAAGGCATTGGCTATACAAGCCTGACAGCCTCAATCAGAGCCCCAGAAAACACAGTAGGAGAAAATGTACTCTAATGAACTGTCCTCTTATCTCTGCCTGCGCACTGTGCCCACGCATGCCCACACTCACACATCATTTATACATTCTCGTACATACACTTAAAATTTTTAAACTTCATAGGACTAGAGACAAATTTGAAGGGGAGAAACTGACTTGGGAGGACTTGAGCTTAAAGGATAGCTATGTTACTCTATTATTATTTATTGTTAATATTATTGCTGTTGTTGTTGTTATCTTCCTTTGTTAACTAATTTCAAAAGTAATGCCTTCGTAGAAAATATTCAAAAACCACCACACAAATATAACTACCATTGGTATTCCCTTTTTTCCAGGAATTTTTTTTTCAAAATACAGTTATACCTCATGACTGCAACCTACTTATTCTAATACTTTGTACATATGAGTGAATATGGGTGTAAATGTTTGTATGTGAATGCACACACCTGATCTGATAGACACACTCCCAAGGGGCTGAAACATATAGAAGTTCTAGATGGCTGGTCAAAAAAACAAAACAGAGAAAAGTTACAGGTAATAACTGGTCATCAATATGGCTTAGCAGGTAGAGGAACTTGCTGCCAACGCTGATAACCTGAATTTGATCCCCAGGACTCACAGGGAAAGGAAAGAACTGACTCATCCAAAATTATCCTGTGACCTCTACATGCATGCTGTGATACATACACTAAATAAATAAATAAATAAATAAATAAATAAATAAATAAATAAAACCAATAAGTAAATATTTTGAAACAACAGGCCATGTGAAGAATCAAATATAAGAAAAAAGTTATGAGGCAAATCTTATTTTATCTCACAGCCTCATGCTATCACTTGCCACTCTCCCAATAAAAGCTCTTGTCTTCTGTCCTGACAGTGCTGAGGAGACCATCTTCTAATGTGCTGTGCAAAAAGCACTAGTTTTAAATTCTCTAATATGAAGCAAAGATTTCGAGCTATCCTTGGAACATTGTGAATGCAGAGATCTTCCTGATTTTAATTACCTCACAGTCATGGATAGTGTTAACTGTCAATCTGACAGAAATCTAGAGTCACCAGGGAGATGGGCTTCTAGGTGTGCCTGTTGGGATTCTCTTGATTATACTAATTGAGGTCAGAAGATCTGCTCACTGGGCTGGACCATTCCCTGGACAGGGGATGCTGACTGTATAAAATGGAGATGTTGTGTGCTAGTATGTGTTCACGCTACCATGCGTCCACCCCATTCTGTTCTCTGATTGTGGATGAGGCATGATTGGCTGCTTCAAGGCCCCTTACTGCCTTGTCTTCTCGGAGATGATAAACTGTACCTTGAATGGCAATTGTCCAGCTCTTTGGAAAGTTCAATTCCGTCTTTGAGGAGCAGCTCTCTTTATATTGAAACTCATCTGTCCCCCTGTTGGCAAAGTACTGAGATAAAGATAAGTGAATAATTATAGCCAACTCAATTATCTGTCAGTATAGCTGGAAGTGCTTGACTCAATCAGGCAGAGGAGAGAAGGCAATACACACGTCACCAGCAGCCAGCACATTCAGCCTGCTGTAGACATCAGTTGGAGTGATTGATGGCTAGCCTTGTCAACTTGACAGTGTTTAGAATCAACCCACTAGACAGGCCTCCAAGACTATAAGGGCATCTCAGAGAGAATTAGGAGAAAATACTTGCCCTTACAGTGGACAGCACCTCCCAATTATCCTTTTCTTCCTGAACGCACATGCCTCTAGCTGTCATGGTACTCCTTCATTGACAGTACTGACTCCAGCTTATATCTCATATAGACTGAACATCGCTGACTCTCCAGCATCTTCCAGCATCGATTGGGACTGTGTAGGCACACAGTTGTGTACTGAGCGGCTAGTAGGTTTTCTGCTCCTTCAGAGTATAGATAACCATTGCAACCTAGGTCTGTCTCAAAAGCCCACCTAGTAAGTCCCCTTCACAAAAATCTACACACTCGATGAATTCTGTTCCTTCACCAAACCATGCCAACTATAGTTAGCTACTGTTATTAGCATACATTGTTAGTGCGAAACACCAGGTTTCACATGAACACACATGTAGAGAACACACTTAGAGAATATGTACCCCGAGCACTTCTCTCACTTTTGGTTGGCCCCACTTTCTCTCCCCAAATAATAATCCCTCTTTTATTTTTTGTCTTCTTTTTTATTTTTCACAATATTTGTGTGAGTGAGTGTGTGTGTGTGTGTGTGTGTATGTCTGTGTGTGTGTGTGTGTGTGTTGGGGGAGTTATACAGGTGCCACAACACTGGAGTTCAAATCAAAGAATACCTTGCTGGGGTCATTTACCTTTCCACAGTGGAGGTTATAAGGATCAGATTCAGGTAGCCAGGCTTGGCAGCAAGAGCCTTTACCCACTGGCCAAACTAGCAGCCTGTATTCTCAAGTATTTTTTTTTTTAATCTAGACTCCACATATGAGACAACACATATATTTGTCTTTCAAAGTCTGACTTATTCTGCTTAACATGATAATCTCTAGTCCTGTCTAATTTCCTGCAAACCACTTGGCCTTGCTTTAAGTTAAATGATGGATCTGTGTATACACCAAAGGGCAGGTAGGCTATGACGAACGGCACGTGATAAACAGTTGTGTACACACATGGTTATTGCTTGCTGGCTGTAACTCCTTCAAGCATACACTCAGTGCTAAAGCTTCAGTCAGCAATTTTCACACATGACCTCGCCATGTCGAGCAAAGGGGTCATATTCTCTTAGTTCCTTGTCTTGCTGCTATGAAGAATTCCTGACAGAAGCCACCTAAGGTGTGGGAGCCTGTGTGAAAAAGCTGCAAGCTTCCTGTGACCTATGGATGGGGCAGTGTGTAGAACATTTTTTCCACAAGGTGGCCTCCTAGGAAGAACTAATAAACTATGATAACTGAATAAACTTGAAAGCAAGGATATGAAGGGAATGCCCTGGTATGTCCATATTTCTCTCTGGGAAAGGCTTTGGCGGGAGGGGGGGAGTTGTATTCATTGTTCTTTTCACCTGACCAAAGATGATAAGATATAACTATAACACCAGGTATATTTCCTCAGTGTACCTGTAATTGCTTAAACTAACTGTAATTGCTCCCTCGTGTTTTGCTTGCTTAAATAAGAAGTTCTTTGTTTGCATTACTCTCGAGCACAAATGCCGAGTCTCCCAGTCGCCCATGCATGCATCTTTGGGATATCTTTCAATTCAAGGAGACTTAGCCTCCCTGACCATGGGATGGGTTGACATCAAGGAACAAAGGGTCTGTTTTGGCTTCCAGTTCTAGGGTACAGTTCATCACAGCCAAGAAAGCAGGAGGCAGAAGCTGAGGTAATTGATTGATCGTGTTGTATCCACAGTCAAGAGCAGAGATGAATGCAATCAATGTTCAGCTCTGTTTCTCCTTTTTTATTCAGTCTGAGAGCCCAGTGCACTGTCAGATATTGCCTATGTTTACCATAGGTCTTCCCCCCGCAGGTAACCTAATCTAGATAATCTCTTATAGACTTGCCCAGAGATTTGTTTCCATGTTGCTTCTAAATCCCATGAGGTTGACAATCAAGGTTAACCATCTGTGGGCAGTGGTAGTGCATGCTTTTAATCTCAGCACTCAGGAGGCAGAGGCAGGTGGATCTCTCTGAATTGGAGGCCAGCCTAATCTACAGAGTGAGTTCCAAGACAGCCAGAGCTACACAGAGAAATCCATCTTTAAAAAAGAAAGTAATTTCTATTTCACATGGTAAAGCTCTCCGGATCAATGCTACTTCTCTATTATCGCCAACAATTTAACCACACAGCACCCACACTAGCCTCACATTAACCAGAAGTCCAGGTTTCCCTGCTTAAAGTCTCTCAAGGACGAAGTCAGAGTGCTGACCAACTGAGCTTTTCATCTTTGAGGTCCAGAGAACACTTTACTCCCATCCTTTCAGGTTGTTGGCAGAACCAAACCACCAGAGTGGTAAACCTGAGACTATGATTTCCTTCTTGGCTATCAACATAAATCCACTCTCAGCCCCTAAATGCTACCTGCAGTCCTTGATATTTGGCCTCTCGAGTCTCAAGCTGGTGACTACACATAAAATCTTGCCTTGTGCTTCAAATCTATGGTTTCTCTCTCTGCTACCAGAAAACTCCTTTTTTAAGAGAGCTTGTGTGTTTGGGACAGGCCCACTCATCAACCTGTCTGAGCATCAGCTATGTCAAATGTCGCTACACAATCATGGGGGTGGCAGCTTGTCATATCGTTGGGTTCTGGGGATTAGAGCATATATCATTTGGAAGCCATTTATAGAATGTAGCAGACTGCGGTCTTTAAAATAAGAACAGAAGGAAAGAGTTTCCCAGGCTAAATGAAGAGCATTAGCAAAGGCGTGTGGAGATGACAGGGCACTGTGAGGACAACCTGGAAAACTGCAGCATGTGTCCCCCTCCAGTCGCAGCTGTGAACCCTGCTGTTTTCATTATCCCAGCTAAGAACAGCTGCAAAGGCAGCGAGGGGAACACAAGACTAAATCACGCTGAGATGTCTAAATACTATTCCTTGGGACACATTAAGAAACCGTGAGCTAAAATCCTTAGGCAGTGGGCTGGGCAGTGTGGTAGAGCACTGGCCCAGCATATGTGAGACTCTGGGTAAGATGTCAGAGCCACAAACAAATCGACAATGAACATCAGCTAATAAGCCAAGGCAAGCAAACAGAAACAGAAGCAATTTAAGGAATTGCAGGAATTTAAGCAGAAAATAATTTAAGCAAGATTTCCAGTGCTAACAGTTAAAACTGTTATACCCAAAAATTGTGTTGATGAATGTAACCTATTAAGGATAGAAGTCTGTACTATGTTAAAAAAAAAAAAAGGATAAAAATATTCCTGTCTTTTGACCTCATTTTAAGAATTCTACAGTGAGAAAATTATGCAATAAAAATACACTTTGGAGCAACTGATGCTGATGTACTGTATTTTCATCTAAATGTTTATGAATGAAAACTGGTTAGGCAAACAGTGGTCTCCCCTGTCAACAGCATAAGACATAGGCCTCAGCACACCCACTGTGGAGACTATAAGGCTCTTGTACTACACTGCTCTGTCAAGAGGATGAACATTTTTTTAAGATATCAACACTTCCTACCACACCTGCTGGAATGTAATGCTCAGACAGAAAATTACACAAGAAATTCAGATTCCTTGAATTTTTCAGTCATACAAGTATATCCTGGCCTAATAATCCATTCTCTGTCTTTCAATTCATTCTCTATCTGTAAACGTCTTAAACTGAGACTGTGTCATTCAAAAAGAATATAGTGAAGTACTGAAACTATGACATCTTGAGTTTAAAAATAAAATAGAAAACCTGAGCCTATAACAAATATGTAAAATGCACACACACACACACACACACACACACACACACGAACACACGAACACACGTGCACATGCATCTGCACGTAAGCAAGATTTGGGAGGGAGTTTGAAAAATAGGAACAAGTTAATTAAAATCAGAGGAGCATCAAAAAATAGAGAAGAATCTTTCCCTTTGCCTCCTATCAGTAGTGCTGTGGGGTCATCTGGGAGATTACATAATAAAGGCGGTAAGCTTTTAAAGCCTCATAGGCACTCTTCTAGGCGGACTACTGTGGATGTCACCGCACTCTTGCTGGTTTTAAAGGCACCAGGGATAGTTAATCAAATAAAATGTAGATTATAAGCCAAGGCTAGTATAAAAATGCAACCTCACCTCTGAGCTCAGTTGTCCAAGTAGTTCGGCAAGAGAAAAATCACAAGTACATCCACTCCTATGTCCATCACATTTCGAAGAAGTAAGCACACGCGGTATGAATCAATGCAGTCTGTAAGCCCTGCAAAAGTGGGCTGCAGAATAGTGCAGCCAAAAACCTCCTTTATCCTACCTATTGCCTGCAATTGTTAATAACAGTCTTGTTCTTCACTCAACATTTGATAGCTTTTGGTTTATAATATCTCTTAACGGTTCTGGGGAGACATGTTAGCAGATAAGAGTGCTTGCTACGCAAACACAAGGACCTGGGTTCACACCTGCAGAACACACATACAAAATGTCAGGTGTGGTTTTGAGGTTCTGTGAGTCCAGCACTGTGATTGCAGAGACAGGAGGATCACTGGGACATGCTGACTGCCAACCCAGCTCCAGGCTCAGTGAGAAACCTTGCCTCAAAGGAATAAACTAACAGAGCAGGAGAGCTGACATCCTTCTCAGGCCTCTGTGCATGCACAAACATATACCACATACATCACAAACACACACACACACACACACACACACACACACACGCACAACTAAATAAGAAATAGAATATCTCTCAGGAATTCACAGTCCTAAGGGAACTGGACAGGTCTTATGTTCAACTGTTGGGAAGTAACTTAAAAAACAACCCAAAAAGCATGGCAGTTAGTCTAAAGCTGAAACAAAGTAACCAGTCCCTCCTATCCTATAGATTTCATTATTGGCAAACACATAACATCATCCACCTGTTGTGTTTGCAAATGAAGACCATTTTCATTCTGTTTCACTGGAAATTGGCTGTTTTCCATAATGGAACTTGTACCACAGAATCACGAATCTGCTGGAAGCTACCAGAAACTCTGCTCTAGTAGAGGGACGATGGTCTCAGTGAAGGTCACACTCAGAGCGTAATCAGAGCATGACCTGCTTTACCTCTGCTTCCTCTAGTGCCCTCTGGCTTTGTTTCTGTTAAGAAGCGAAGCCCACAGTCCACAGAAGCAGCTCTGTTGCCATCCTTTAAGTTCCTCCACTGTCAGCCACACCGGAGAAACCTCATGTCTCTCCAGCTCTGGGGGATCCACTGCAAAGCCCTCAATCTGTCACATTAGCCTTCCATTTGTTTCTCTTTTCACAGAGCAAATGATTGAAAATTAAACTTTCATTTGGAAGCGTAATTATTTTAAAGGGTAACCAGGGCTTCATGTTAAACAAATTTACGTCACCAAATGCGATGAAGATGTGGGATGTCGATCAGAGTTAATAAAATAACCATAATGCAGTTAGGTGGATCAACCAACATTGTCTTATTCATCTGAACAGATTTCACTCCTCATTCACCTAGGTGTCACACATGTAGCTGTGTTATTTTGTGCCTTCAGAAAGTACCTTAGTCATGATTCAGAGTGACTCGGATATTTTTAAGACAGGAAAAAGATTTTCTATATAGAATTTTTTAAAAATGAAATTTATGTGATTTCTCTCAAAAGAATAGGACATCAAAAAAGTAGCAATGACCGTGTTACTTGGTTATATGTAACTATGGCCAAGTTACATGACAGAAACCACTAAAAGAGGTTCCATAGGATTCAGGTCACTGGCCTCCATGTTGCTGGGACCAAACATTATGGCAGTGGGAGCCTCTAGTAGAGAAGCCTCCTCATGAAGCACAAGAATCAGAATGGATATATGGCCATGCTCCAAGGCTTCCTCCTTTCATTCCAGTTCCCGAGTCCTGGGATGGCACTTGCCCATACTCTGGGTATGCTTCTCATCCCCAGTCAGTCCCCTCAGGAAAGCCCCCACAATCATACCCAAAGATGTGCCTCAGATTTCCTACGTGGCCCTAAACCCGGTCAGGTTGAAAATGAAGATTAACCATCATAAGTGCTCATTTGAATTTCTAATCTTTCACAGTTTCCCTAAGTAACGTGGAATTCGGCTCTGAATTTCTGAGATAAACCAGCGTTGTAGGTTTTTAAAAGTTAATGCGAATCCAGCATGACACCAAAGACTAAGACTACCTTGACCAAGGTAGAGAGAGAATGAAAAAAATGCAAACACAGAGACTCAGAGAAACTGGGGCCAGGTGCGGTGGCCTCTGATAGAGGATACAATACCTGCAGAGTGTTTGTTACATACAGTTGAACAGGAAGGTGGGGTTATTGCATACAGCTGAACAAGGGACGGGGTTACTAAATACCGATTAAACAAAGAGAGTTATTATACACACCTCTGTTGGATACCGGTAAACAAGGAGTGAGAGCTATTATATGTAGATGAACAAGGAGACAGGTTTAGTTAATCTTGGTAGGAACAGGCTTCAGAACAAAACACCTAGGCAGAGTGACCATTTTTTGCACATACTGGCAACGCTCACACTCACATCTATGGGAGGCTTTCCCATGTCTCTGGACCTCACCTGGGGAAGGCTTTGCTGCTGAAATAGGGGTGAAGCCATGAGGTTCTTAACGTGGCTGAGCCCATACCAAGGATGTACAATCACAGGCTCCTTCCCTACTGCATCTCATTGCCCAAGGATTCTAGGATGAATAAGTGAGCAAGCGGACTAACCGTGGGAAAGAAGTGGTTCCTACTTCATGGTGTTCACACTACAGTGTAGTTCTCTCCCCCTGAATGTGGCCTGGACCTAGTGACTTAGTGACTTGCCTCTAAGGCACTAAATGTGAAAGCGAGGGGGTGTGTCTCCAGAAACTCCAGCCAGGGCCTGCTCCTCTGCCATCTCCCACTTGTTCTAATAAAGCCAGGTGCCATGTTTCTAGCTGCCCTACCAGAAGGCCTACGTAGTAAAGAGCTAACAGTGTCGATAGTCTGTGAAGGCCCAGGCCAACATCCACGGGAATGGGATAGGTGGAATAACCACTCTTGTTATTGCATGTATTTGGTGTACACAGTAATCAGTGCTTTCCAGTCCAGCCCTAAGATGACTGTAGCCTTGGACTCTAAAGCAAAGGATCCAGTTACACTGGGCCTGAATTCCTGACTCCCAGCACTCTGAAATGCAAAATGTCATTACTTTTCATTTGAAGGGTGGTGATAACTCAGTACACAGCAGTATTTAATACACTAACCAATAAATGGATGCCTGGTGGAGCATGACTCCCAGGGATGTAGAAGTATACATTCTAGCTAGCTTGTATAAAAGACACACAGGTGTTTTATTTTTAAGCTGTAAGCCTAGATTGAGCAAGTTGTGAGCTATTCTAACTTACATCCCAGCCATAAGACCCTTGTTACTAGCTGTTTCTTTTGGCCATGTGCTCGTGGTCCATCTCCTCTCATGGTGGCTTTCTTGGTCTCCTTTCTTCTCCTCCCTGTTTACCTGTGTCACGCCCTGCCTGACAGGTTACTGAAAAACCTACCTCTACTGCTCAATCACAGGCTTTTTAGTGACCAATTAACTTGGGGAGCAAGGTTGCATAGCAAGGTGCCTAACAAGGTTACATGTACATACATGTACTTGGTGTACATGAGGATCATGTGGGGGAGGGAACCCAGATCTTGGGGCCCAGTATTTAGCATCTGAATACATGGCAGCACCAAACCAACTGCAACACATACACCCATTCATTTTGTAATGTCAAGGGCCTATACAGCAGCTCAGAAGTAGCATATATGTTCTTCCAGACAGCAGCCTAGGCAATTGGGCACCATAGCAATGGGGCAAGGGGCTGATAGGTAATGTAGCCACTGCAAGGCGTGATAGCTAGACAATGGAAGTATCCCCCTTTGTCTTCTCTATCTTAGGGTTGTATTCTCCCACACCAGTACATTAATAGACCTACTATATTTTGTTGAGGAATGGATTTTAAGGAGATGGTATTGAGCAAGGCTGTTCCTAAATTTACAGATAGGTACTGAGGCTATACATGGAAGCCTGTATGTTATTATTTACAAGTTACAGGCCGGAGAGGTGGCTCAGTTGATAAAGCATCTACCATGCAAGTATGAGAGGATCAGACTTTCAATCCCCAGCACCCATGTAAAAAGCCAGGCACAGTGGCATGTGACTGTAATCCTAGTACTGGAGAGAAACACATAGGAAGATCCCCGGGACACGCTGGCCAGCCAGTCTAGCCAGAGAGCTCCATGTTCAGTTGAGTGACCTTGTTTGAAAATATAATGTGGAAAGCATGTGGTGTTATCTTCTGTTCCCTCTACACACAAACACCCATCCAACACATCATGTGTACACACACACACACACACACACACACAGAGAGAGAGAGAGAGAGAGAGAGAGAGAGAGAGAGAGAGAGAGAGA
>JANHMN010000001.1:181459629-181473210 GCA_030674055.1 Rhabdomys pumilio | reverse complement strand
AGAGAGAGAGAGAGAGAGAGAGAGAGAGAGAGAGAGAGAGAGAGAGAGACGACAGAGACAGAGACAGAGACACAGAGACACAGAGACGGAGAGAGAGACAGAGAGAGACACGAAGACAGAGAGACAGAGAGAGATGGAGAAAGGGAGAGGGGGGGATGCTATAGGCAAGCTAACCAAACCACAGCAAGGCATACATTATTTCTAGGCATCCCCATTCCATTCTGGGCTTCAGACCCAGCCTGAGAGGAAGCCTAAATATACTAGATAGAACAGATGGAGGCTGGGCATGCCTCTTTGGTAGGACAAAAGTGTGGTGGTAGTGGTAGTGGGGTGACCAAAAGCAGTGTCATGTTCCCTAGGGAGCCAGGTCTGGCAGAGCAGCCAGCAAGGACCTACTTTTAAAAGACCAGCTAAGCATGCGCTGCTCACCTGCTGGCTCAGAAGAGTTATGCAAACCTCCCACAGACCCTAGCCAGAGCAAAGCAGGTCAGAGGTGCTGCATGCATCCCACAGACCTCCATGAGCCACCACACACAACTGGAAGGCCAAACTGGAAGGGAAGCCCAAGGAAGAATGTGACTGCGCAGACAACAGCCACTTACGTGTGCGGAGTGCTGCGCCGTGCTTCAGAGTGGTCAATTCCCCTCAGTACCTGTTAGACACTCTGAAGAAGACAAGCACTGAACTGTAAAGTAACTTGCTCAATGGTCTGCTTTCATTCAGAAAAACAAATGTGTTTGTTGATTTGTTGTCTGTTCCAAATCACAAGTGGCTAATACCCATACACAATTGTCAGATGCCACATGGTCTGCATCTTCTGGATGACCCAATCAAATCTTGAGGGCAGTCTGTTTGATGGGTACAATGCTATACAATGAGGGAGACAGCAGAGCTTCTGAGGAATAGCTGAACAGAAAGTCAGAATCTTCTTACGCTGACTTCTTAATTGATTCTATTCCAGAAGAAACTGTCCTACAAGGTCATATTCTTTTATTTACTTTCTTATTTACTCATCTGTCTGTTTATTTATTTACAGACCAAATGCTGCTCCCCCTCCCAGTCTCTCCCTCACAGAATCCCCCTCCCCTTGTCTGGCCTCAGTGGAAAAGTTCCTATTCTTGAATGGAACGAATTAGGCTCTAAAAGAGAAGTGACCTGCCCTCAATCACACACCTTCCTATTTGACACTCTACTCCTTCTATGTTCACCTGCTCAGACCATGCAGACAGATCTGAATTCTTCACAGTAAGGCCACTCAAAGCCCCCTGGAAAGGTCACTTAGACACTCCCGTGCCTCCAACAAGCTCAATGTGGTTACAGGTTCATTCACCTAAAACACAAGTATAGTTGTTCTTAATGCAAACACGTACTCATTCCTTATAGAATTACATATTCATCTTTGAGCACTAAAAATATAGCTACCTTAAATAAGAGACAGATTCGTGCCAACCCAACGTTTCCATAGGCTGCTAGTTTGTTGTTCATAACATAGAGACAGACTCTATGGCAGAAGGGCTATGTTACCTTTCTAGAAAAAAAAAAACCCACAATATTGAAACTATCATTCTGCTTAACATCTAAGAGATACTCAACATACAATGAATGAAAAAATATTCAAGCTTAGATTAAAATACTAAGATCTCTTTGTTCAGGGTGTCTGACACATGGGCAAATGTGTAAGTTTTCACTGACTGTAATATTCGTGGAATATCTGACTAATGTCTCTCTCCTCCATGGGGTTCTCTCAGGCACTGAGTCTATTTTCTACTCTAGGATCAAGCACAACGGCAGGAGCCTAACGCCTCTATAAATACACACTCAAATTGAATGCCCCTGAATGTAGGCACAGTGCCCCATGCTCAAAGCTTGGTAGCTTAATGAATCTTTCATTTTTTCCCCAGCAAGAGGAACTTAATATAATGGGCACTGGATGAAGAATTAGAACTCATAAACTCTCCCCTGGTTCCTGTGCTAACTCTGTGGCCTTGGGCAAGTCACTAACCTCTCTGGGCTTCTTTAGTTTTCTCTCCTTAGCATCATTGACTTCTATTGCTCTGCCTACTTTATACAGGTGCTCTGGGAGGTCACAAGTTCTACAAATGAGTCATTTGTATGTATTACGTGGATGACATCATCTTCAGCCCCAGTGGAACACAGGCCTCTGTGTTCTGGGATTTTAGACTGTCTTGATGACTGACAGTCCTAAGTTCCTATCTATGTTGGCATCTAACTGCAACTGAATAAGCTAACCAAACTCAAGGATGGCCATGGAGTCCAGTATTGAAGCCTCTCACACCATGGCCTTAGGGATGACCATCCCAGAAGGCTAATGGCAGGCAAATTTGTACCTCTGGTAGACCCTTCAGAGCATGACCTTTCTAGAACCTCTCACAATGAACCTTTCTATCATCTCCACTTTTGACGCTGACCAGACACCATTGCCTTGCAGTTGAAGCACACATAAAGGAGGTTTATGAGGAAGATGAGCATATTATTAAAATAATTTTCTTTTCATCTTTCCTAATTCTCAAGAAGAAGTTCCATTCAATGGGACCACAGGGGGTGATGGTCGCTAACTCTCCAATAACTTCCTACAACCTGATCTTGAGAAAGGCAGGGGTTTGGTCAACTATAGCAGCAAGCCGCATATCAGTCTAGAATTTCATAGTATGGCTTCATTTTCAGTGTTTCATGGCAACACTCCTTTGCCATTTATGATAAAGGTATAAACTTTGCTTCCATTCAGGAAAAAAGTATGTAGCACTGAATAAAATTGTTAACTGTCACAGCCAGGTCAGCTTTATCACCAATTCCTCCAGACCCCAGTCCACCTCTTCCTTCCCAGCTATATTAACGAAATATCTCTTCTTCCACCTGTGGGGCCACTGCCCTGAGCCTGGCAGGATTCCCAGACACCAACACAGGTGAGAGGCATATGATTTTTGAATTTTTTTTTTTTTTTTGGTCAGTCAAGACCAGCACAACCTCAGCTTTTGTATGAAGCCACTCCCACCCCAGCCATTCTGCCTTTCAATAACAGAAGCAGCAGAAAGCTAAGTATCCATGGGAAACTCCCAGGAAGGACTCCTTTGAGAACCTGTAAGCAGTAAGACCACTACTTAAGATAGTAACACACTCTCTTCCTGCTCCCCTAACAGCCCCCCCCCCCCCATCTCTCAGGTTCATGACTGTCTCTTTATTGGCTCCAGGGGTAATGTTTCTATCTCCAATGCTTTTTGTGCTCAGTAAAATAGTTCCTTCAACACTGAATATAGTCTCTATGTGTAGCCCAAGCCCCAACTTGAATCCAGTCTGCCTCTGGTCTTCCTGGGCACTCTGTGCCCTAAGTACCCAGACCTCTGAAGAGATCTGCCCAGGACCAGCCTTGACTGTAGCCACCTCCTATCTTTCAGTTCCTTGGGTTCCTCTGGGCCACAATGTTGGGTTTCAAAACCCATTCCTGAGGACAAAAGGGACAAGTAGCACAGACAGAACTAGGCAGTGTCCCTGAGGGAGAGGTGGGACACACTTGCTAGGGTCCCAGACAGAGCAGAAGGAAAGCCATTAACTTGAAAATGAAGCTAACAGCAGGTCTGTTAGTTGTGAGGCTGTGAGTAGAAGCTACTGAGACTTCAGAGTAGGGCCACCCCTCAGCATACAGGTCATCATGGGCCTCCTGCCACCAAATTCTGGAACCAGCTCCTTCAGGCCACTAAGACTAGGGGCTGCTTATTGATGCCCAGACTTTGGGCTGCGGAAATGATTCTTCTTCTCTGAGAAGTGGGCCACCAGAGTCACCTGGGAAGTAACCGAAGAACTGAGGGTATAGGTTCAGTTTTGCTTCTGAAGATCATTGCATCTCTCACAGTGTTCCTGGCTTTACCTTTTAATGTCTTTCTCAATGTTTCCTTCTCTTTTGTCCCCTACTTTGTCCCCAAGGCTCTCAAGTGCTTTTAAGCTGGAAGAAAAATTGACCAGCTGAGGTATTAGCATTGTACCCAAGACACTATTTGAACTTCCTAATGGCTTCAGGCAATCCCTCAGGGCCCTGCTTCCAATAAAACAAGGCTGAAAAGTCAGGAGAACAGTTTCCCCACCTGCCAACCCTCTCTGTTTCAGGCTTTAGCTATCTGGTTAAATATCTGGTTAGCTATCTGGTCCTCCCCAGCCTGGGCCCAGTTTTCTGCACGGCAATCCTGTGCTTGCGCAGGGACCAGCATTAAATCTATCTTTTAGTTTCATTTATATCTCTGTAATAAAGTATCTTAACAAGATGCAACTTATGGGAGAAAATGTTGTTCTTACAATACCACTTGACAGTTCATCACTGTGGGGACACTAAGGCAAGAACTCCAAACAAACACTCAGGCCGCATGCACAGTCAAGAGCAGGGAAGAGTGCTTAACCTGCTTGTATTTCTCCACCATTATACAGGTCAGGAGTGCCTGCCTAGGGAATGGTGCTGCCCACAATGGGCTAGGTCTTCCCATAACAAATAACCCCAATGCAGAGACTCCAGATCTCTCCCTAGATGATTGTACATTGTATCAAGTTCACAATTAAAGCTAACCACCACGATTTCATTCTCAGCTCCACTGAGTGAAGTGAGTTGTACAGGGAGTTGTAGAGTACCTGTTCTAGCACTGGGTACTGTGATCATTCCCCCTTTGTGGACTACTCGCAGGAAGCTTCTGGAAGCTGCATTTCATTTAGTTGCTTCTCTGCGGTCCATGCTTGAGCATCATACATATTCCTGCAGTCTTGTGAGTCTCAATGCACTTGAGTTGGGCACACACGCAGTTAATATGGTTTACCCATCCACATTGACATTGGCACCACAGGTAGTTGAACTTGTGAGAGTCCATTTCCTTACTTACATTTTCTGGTTCAGATATGTCCCCCTTTGAGTGTCTGTTTAAAGAATTCCCATTATTGTCATCTAAAGTCAAAAGCACAATGTGTATTTCTGTGAAACAGCCATAATTACTGATTAATTCTATAGTGACTCAAATGCAGCATCTGTCTGAGTCTGCAGTTTAGAGCAACGTCATTACCAGTTTTCCAGTCTTCTCCTGGAGGAAAATTTCCCATTCTCCCAAGACATACTTAGTATGTTAGAAAAAAAAAGCCTCTTTCTTAGCTGAAATTCTTCTCCGTTTGGCTTTGATAATGTGAGTAAAAACAACATGTACTAACAAAGAAAGAACAAGATGTGGTAGAACCAAATTAAAAAAAAATCTCTAAAGTTAAAAATTATTTTAAAGACTGAGGAAACTCATAAAGAGCACTTGCTGTGGAAGCATCGGGACCTGAGTTAGGGTCTCCAACACCCACCAAAAATGCTAGTCATGCTCCCCCATTCCTGAAACTACACAGCAGTAGGAGAGGGTGGAGAGAAAAGTGTGTCTGGGGCTTTCTAGCTGGCCAGTCTAGCTGAGAACGGCTGCTAACTCCAAGTTCACTGAGATACTCTGTCAAAAAAAGTGAGGTGGAAGTCAGTAGTGGAGGACACTGATATCTTCCACTGGCCTCTGTGCATGCACATGGCTACACACACACACACACACACACACACACACACACACACACACTGCCAGGTATGGGGTTGGGGTCAGTGGGCAAGAGTGGAAACTGAAAGCTGGAGGACCTGAGAAGATTCCAGAATGTCTGCAACAAGAGAGGCTGGAGCACTGCCAGGTGAGGCATTAGAAGTGCAGGCACATACGATGGGAAGCTGCCTTGCTGTGTAGGACATCAAGAGGAAGCTCCTTGAGAGCAGGGCCACGCCCACCTTTACCAGTCAGAGCTGGCCTACCTGATAGCCCAATACTAGCTCCTGGAATTGCTCACTAAGCAGCCTCTTTCTATGTTGTTCTGGAAAACCTTCACACACAGCGAGCAAGCAATCCCTCTTTCTCCCCATTTCCTTCCTCCTAAGACTCTCTACTGCTCTTGTTTCCCTCTCCCTATTTGATTCTGCTTTACTCACTGTTTCCTATTTTTGCATACAAAGTATTTAACAACTCCTGATAGTGTCAGACAGAAGTAGAAAATCACCCAGTAAGATCACAGTGGGGCAGGACAAGGGCACAACACAGGCTCTTTAAGTCTTGAATCTACTCATTTTAGGGTGGCTCAGACCTGTTAGGACCAATAGTGTTTACATGAGGAACTATAGAAAAAAAAAGAGAGAGCTTTTCAGCCTGTTCTCTAAGTGTCCTGACTCATTAGAAAACCCCTCTCTATTGACCATGGTGCCAAAACTTAAGAGAACACAAAAAATTGTAGTATACCCAGTGCTAAACTGATTGCTCTGGGACTGGAAGCACATCTTAAGCATCAGAGCTCTTCTCTTTACTATGGCAGAAATTGCCAATATGGCACCCAGGCATGACGCTCTGGGCCCTCAGAAGCATGGGCTACATTTTGTTTGTTGTGTTTTTCAAGCAGTTTGGATTCTGGGATACCTTCCTAGCAACCTACCTAATAGGCCACCTGTCCTGGGTACATCTGAATTTGCATATTTAAACTTCTCAGCCTGCTGGGACAGTCACCTTTTCTTTTACTACCCAACTAAAATGACTCAGCATCCAATGGGCTTTCCCAGGTGGTCAAAGATGCAAGCTCTGGCCCTCTCTTGCTCCAAATGTCTGCCCAAAGTACATCTCCAGTCCCTTCTAAAGCTGAACAGAACCATCAGTCACCCTTTCTTTTCCAAGTGACACCAGGCTAAGGCCTTGTGTATAAAAGACCTTTAAGCAAAAATACATATATACATACATACATACATACATACATACATACATACATACATACATACAAAAATGGAGTGAACACAAGGATGCACAGCACAAGGCTGGACATGAACTCAAACTGAATGTCTGTGTTACAGTTCCTGAAAATACATGAAAATTCCTTACCCGGAATCTCTGACTGCCTGTGCCCTCCTTGGCACTTGAGTTACTACCCTCTCTTTGCTTCTAAGGATGCTTCTCCCTCACTCTTAATCTCCAAATGAATTTTCCTATTCCCCTGTGTTGGAAAGTGTTGCCCTCTGAGCAAAGCAACCCCCATCCTCACGAGGTCAGTTATATATACTTTGACAATCCCCAACAACAGCCAATCAACAGTCAAAACAATATGGACTGTTGACACTTGCTCATAGGAGACATGAGAGAGTCAAGGAAGGATTCAGGGAGCCCAAGAGGTCAAGGACGCCACAAGAAGTCCTATAGAGCCAACTAACTTGGGCCTTATGGGGGCTCACAGAGACTGAAGCACCAACCAAAGAGCATGCATGGACTGAACCTAGGCCCTCTACATATATGTAGCAGATGTGCAGCTTGATTTTGTGTGGGTCCCCTAATAATTGAAGTGGGGTGGGGGCTGTTTCTGACTTGGACTCTGTTGCCTGCCTTTGGATCCCTTTCCACTAGCTGGATGCCTTAGTGGGAAAAGATGCACTTAGTTCTGATGCAACTTGAAGTGTCAGGATGGGTTGGTACAGGGGGATCCCTTGATGAGAAGGGGAAGGGAAATGGTAAAAGGAGGTGACAGGGTGGGACTGGGAGAAGAGGGATGGGGCCAAAGTAGGGATGTAAAGTGAATAAATAAATAATGGGGGGGGGGAACGGAGATGATGGGCTTGCTGTTCTGACCAGATTCATGTCCAAAAGAAAGATGTCCCTCTCTGGGAGTCACTCTGAAAAGAGAATAGGAGAAACCAGCATGATTCCTGACCTGACATATAACCAAAGCGACCCCTCTCTTAAGATGACAATGAAGAAGAAGAAGGAGGAGGAAGAAGAGGAGGAAGAGGAAGAAGAGGAGGAGGAAGAGGAGGAGGAAGAAAAGGAGGAGGAAGAAGAGGAGGAGAAGTTGAAGCTGTTGTTGTTGTTGTTATTGTCATTGTTGTTGTAGTTGATAATTATTACACCCAACATAAGTCAGATTCTCCAGAAGAACACAACCACATATAATGAATGTATGTTACAAAAAGGGATTAGATTGGTTTATATGGTGTGGTCTGGGAAACCTAATAAGTGCTGTCTGAGGGCTGGAGAGCCTGAAAACCCTGTAGATGCTAGGTGCACTAAGCTGTATAGCTCAGCAGTTCCAATCTAGTGTTAAATGACTGGGATGTGTTCTACTGGAAGGTCAAAAAACCTGCATCCTAAAGTCAGTGATTGATGACATCATTAGCAACAATGATGGGGTACATGCACTTATCAACAAGAAGGCACGCAGGATGCAACACTTCTTCCTAGGATCTTTTTGCATTTGCTTCCCACACGCTGTTGCCCGCTCTGAGGGAAATATCCACACCAACTCTTCCTGAAGTGTTTATTTCAGTTGAATCCAAATCCAATCAAGCTGACAAGATTAACCATCACACCCAGTATTGGTGAGAATAAATATCAGAGAAAACATGGAAACATGGGTCATAGAGCTTTGATGGCATGCATTTCATTTGATTCACCATTCCATCTAGAAACTTATCCAAAGGAAATAACTCCAGATGTGATGTTTTAGCTATAAGAATGTTTGTTACAAGCAGTGGCTCCATAACAGCATAAAACTGACAAGGGAAGCTGGTTCTAACTTTGACTCATCTCTACACTGAAAGAGCCATTAAAAAATTAGCATCCAGCCGGGCAGTGGTGGTGCACACCTTTAATCCCAGCACTTGGGAGGCAGAGGCAGGCGGATTTCTGAGTTCAAGGCCAGCCTGGTCTACAGAGTGAGGTCCAGAACAGCCAGGGCTACACAGACAAACCCTGTCTCGAAGAAAAGAAAAATAGCATCCAGTTCTCTTTGATGACGTTGGAAGGTATGATTAAAAACATAGATTAAATCAGAAGGCAGTAAGCCTGGAAATACTGTGTATACTGCTTTTGTGGTGGAATTAGAGACCCAGAATCCGTGATGGGTAGCTCACAACTGCCTGTAACTCCAGTTCCAAGGAACATGATGCCCTCCTCTAGAATGTGGAGGCAGTACACTCCACATGCATAAATCCATGCTCAGACACACATAGATATAACTAAAATTTTTTTTATTTTTTTTTAAAGATTTCTCCAGAGTGGGAAAGAAATCAGGAAAGTGACACCTTCTACAGAAGCTTCAAACAATATAAAATATCTTCAGGTAACTCTAACCAATCAAGTAAAAGACTTGTATGATAAAAATCTTAAGATTGAAGAAAGAAATTGAATGTTCCTGGACCTGTAAAATTAATACAGTAAGAATGGCCACCATACCAAAAGCCATATACAGATTCAATGAAATCTCCATCTAAATTCCAACACAATTCTTCACAGCTCTTGAAAAGATACTTGTCAGCTTCATGTGGAAACACATAAAAAATGATTAAAACAATCCTAAATGATAAAAGAGATGAGGAAGTATCCCTATCTCTGATTCCAAGTTATACTATAAAGCTAAAGTAGTAAAAATATCATGGTTTGGGAACAAAAACAGACATAGAGATCAAGGAAATCAAACTGAAGACCCAGAAATAAATCCACAAACCTATGGAAACCTGATTTTTATTAAGAATCCCTAAGTATACGCTGGGTGGGAGCGCACAGGAACGTCAACAAATGCCAGTCACACTGGATGACTGCATTTAGAGCAACCCAAATAGACCAATACTTGTCGTTCCACACAAAACTCAACTCTTAAACCAGACACACTGAGCCTTATAGAAGAGAAAAAAGGGAATGGCCTTGAGCTCACTGGCACAGAAAAGACTTTCTAAGCAGAACACTGTTAGCACAGGCACTAAGAGCCACAAGTAATAAATGGGACTTCATGAAACTGAAAAGCTTCCACATGGCAAAGGATGCCATCTTTCAGACAAAGAGGCAGCCTACAGAATGGGAAAGAGTTTTACCAACTCTACATCTGACAGAGGGCTAATATTCAAAATATATAAAGAACTCTAGAAACTAGATATCAAGAAAACATATAACCCAGTTTAAAAATGGAGAACAGATCTAAACACAGAATTCTCAACAAAGGATACTCGAATTGCTGAGAATCACTTTAAAACCATTTGACATCCTTAGCCGTCAGGGAAATGCAAATCAAACTACTTTGAGATTTTATATTACATCAGTAGAGTGTCTAAGATCAATAAAACTGACAGCTCATGCTGGTGAGGATGTAGAGTAAGGGGAGTACTCATCCATTGCTAGCGGGGACTGCACATTTGTACAGCCACTATGGGAATAAATGTGGCAGTTCTTCAGGATGAGGATACCCCTACCTCAAAATCCAGCTATACTACTGTTGAGCATATATCCAAAGGATCCTTCGTCCTACCACAGAGACACTTGCTCAACCATGTTCATTGGTGATCTATTTATAATAGCTAGAAAATAGAAACAAATTAGACATCCCTCAATAGAAGAATGGATACATAATGTGTGGTATGTTTACATGTTGGAATATTATTCCATCAATTAGAAGAGAGAAAGAAGAGGAGGAGGAGGAAGAGGATGGGAAGGTGGTGGGAGGGAGGAAGGGAGGAGAGAGAGTGAGAGAGAAAGAGAGAGAAGAGAGAGAAAAAGAAAGAAAGAGAGAGAAAGGAAGGAAGGAAGGAAGGAAGGAAGGAAGGAAGGAAGGAAGGAAGGAAGGAAGGAAGGAAGAAAGTCCTAGTAAATGGATGGAACTAGAAAAAAATCCTGAGTGAGGTATCCCAGACCTAGGAAGACAAATACAGTATGCATTTGCTTGTATATTGGTATTAGCTATAAGTCAATAATAACCAAGCTACAATCTGTAGAACCACAGAAGTTAGGTATAAAGTAAGGTTATAGCGGGGACAGATAGCTCTCATTAGGAAATGAAAATAGAATATATAGTTATGGATGGATGGTGGGGCTAGAACAGGAGGATCAAGTAGAAAGAGACAGGGAAGAAGGACATGAGGAAGGGAATACAGAGAGAGATAGTTAAAGTTAAGGGACATTTGAGGGGTAGTATGGAAACCTAGTACAATAGAAGGTCATAAAATATGTTACATATATGAAGACAATATAAATGAAATTGCCAAACAGTGGAGAGACAGGGTCCCAACTGGCCATCTCTTGTCACTAAATGGAGTTGTCAGTACTACTGGGATTGGATTACATCTAATTGAATTGTTGGCCAAAAGGGTCCCATGGGAATTCCCAGACAACCTAGGCAGTTGCCAATGCTATAGGTTTCTCTCCCAAAATTGACAGAAAGGCCCCATTGTTGAAGGCATGATCTACACAACTCATTAAACATGGAGTAGTTGATCTGATGCCTACATAGAGCCTTCACCATTATGTTCTAGCATCTTTGGTACAGGAAGGAATTCTGCTTGCTACCAAAAGGGAACCCAAAATACCAAGCCAGCCACTAATCCTTTGTTCTGCAATGACATCATGCCTGCAAGTTATGCTAGAGCAATAGTGGAACAAAGCTTGTGGGAGGTACCAGCCAATATCTGACTCTGATTAAGGCTCACTCCATCACCAGATGGAACTCATGCTGGACACTGCTTGGGTGACCAAGAACCTGAGACTAGATAGCCATGGGACCTAGGGCACTACTAAACAAACAAATAAACAACAAAATCTATCAATAAAATGACTCCTAATAACATTCTGCCATACTCATGGATCAGTGCCTTGCTCAGTCATCAGAGAAGCTTTCTCCTGCAGCAGATGGGAACAAATAGAGATGGCCTACTGCCAGCCATTATACAGAGAGTGAAAGACCTTGGAACCCTCAGCCCTAAGCAGGATGTTTCCATCAAATCCCTCAGCGCTCTGGGAACCCTGTGGAAGAAGATGCAGAGTGTAAGAGACAGAGGAGATGGAGGACACTAAGATAACAAAGCCCACTAAGTCAACATGATCAAAACTCATATGAATTCGCAGAGACTGAGGCAGCATGCACAGGGCCTGCACAGGCCTATACATGACACTCTGTGTATGTATGTATATATATGTATATATGTGTGTGTGTTTGTATGTGTGTGTGTATATATATATGTATATATATGTATGTATATATATGTGTATGTGTATATATACATATACATCATATACATATACATACATATACATATACATATACATATACATATACATATACATATACATATACATATACATATACATATACATATACATATATATATATATATATATAAATAATGATTTCCAGTTTACTGTTTTTAAGAAACTCCTGAGTGTGCAAATGAGTAGGTCTTTGATTCTGTGCTTTTATTCCTTTTTTTGTTTGTCTTGTCCAACTCCGTATGTTAGTTTTTGTTTTATATTATTATATATTATATTTTATTGTTATTCCTTAGAAGCCTGTTTGCTTTCTAACAAGAGACAGAAAGGGAATTAATCTAAATGAGGGGTGAAGGAGGAAGGAACTGGGAAGAGCAGCAGGAGAGAAAACTGTAATCCATATATATTATGTGAGAAAATAATCTATGTTTGATAAAAAGAAAATTAAATAAATTAGAAGGATTTCTCAAGAAATCCAAGGGCCTGAACAGTTTCGCGGGGGGGGGGGGGGAGTAGGCAAAAGTAGGTAGCAATCAGATCACTGAACACTCAGCTGTGAGTTTGCCCCTAACTGACAAACAGTAAAGCACACACATCTCCAATGGTGGTAGACTGGTTGTGGGCTGAAGTCTGTGGCTTCTCTGCCTCAAGCTCCAACTCAAGGGTTAACTCATGTTATTTTCAGGGTCACAGCCTCCACAAAGCTGAGTTCTGTAGCGGTTGTCTCTTAGTTGGGCGTGGCCATCGCCCTCTTGAATCAGAGCAGATGTGAGCGTTGTGGTCCTGCACACAAGACTTTCATGATATGCATCTCATCAACTTTCCCAGAGAGAGAAGGAACCACCCTTGAGGATCACGAAGCTGCATGATCCCACCAAGGCTCAGCCTCTCCATGGCTATATAAGAAGTGATCTCTTAAGTGAACACACCTTGGGGATGGGGACTCTGCTGCTAGCCCTTGCAGTAGAATAGATGTATAGGGGACTCATATGTTGTATAGGGGACTTCCCAATGGTATAGCTGCCTTGAGTCGCCTATGCCCTTGCAGGTAATCTCAGTAAACTGCTTGGTTCACCAACATAGACTTGGACAGGATTCTTTACTCACCTGGTTTCCTTATTATCTGAGCTGACGGGGGTTCCTCTTCCTCCTCCTCTTCTTCCTCCTCTTCCTCCTCCGCTGCCACCTCTGCCACCTCATCCTTCTCTCCTTCCTTTCTTTCTTCCTTTCTTTCTTTCTTCTTTTCAGTTTTCTTTCTTTCATTCTTTCTCTATTTATTTATTTATTTATTCACTTTACATCTCAATCACCGTACCCCACTTCTCCTCCCCTTCTCCTCTGAAAGAGTGGGGCCCTCCCTGGGTATCCCCCTACCCTGGCACATCAAGTCCCTGAAGGCTAGGTTTTTATTCTCCCACTGAGGCCAGAAAAGACAGCTGAGTTAGGGGAAAAGATTTTACAAACAGGAATTAGGAATGAGGAATTAAGAATTAGGAATTAGGAATTAGGAATTAGGAATTAGGAA
>JANHMN010000001.1:181418831-181452532 GCA_030674055.1 Rhabdomys pumilio | reverse complement strand
GGGGGGGGGAGGGGAAGGGATGCTGCTATGAAGGAGATGGTTCCTCTTCCTTCAGATAGGTGCGCAAGTGCAGGGAGGGCTCACCGAGGACCCCACACACCTGCACTTGCAAGCACAGATCGTTCCGCAGCTCCAAGGAGAGGCAGAGCTAGGATGTTATCTTCAGGGCTTCCAGGTCTCAGAGCCTCTCCTGAACAGTCTAGGACAATCATGTAGTAAAAGACTTGGTGGGAGATCCACAAGTACCAACCAGACTATTTTCAGAAAGCTTTGTTTAGAACATGGGTGTCTATGACATAGAACAACTGGGTTGTCTCTGAGGGGACTCCAGAACTGAGGCAGCAGCTTGAGAGGCAGGCATGGAGATGAAGTTCTATTAGGCTACCCACACAGTGGAGTACTAAACAGTTACCAAAAAAGACTGACTTGGAGTCTGGGAAGGTGGCTCACTCAGTAAAGTGCATAAGGACCTGACTTGAAATCTCCAACAGTCATCATAAAAGCCAGGCATTGTGGTAAAGTCTATAATTCCAGCCCAGGGAGACAGAGACAAGAGGGACATGCTAGCATGCCAGTCTAGTCAGTTAGTGAACTCCAAGACGAATGAGAAGATGGCAGTTAGTGACCTAGGCACACAGTATCCATAACCTAACTCTGGAGAAACACCTTCATTTTGCTTTTTCCTTGTAAAACTATTTATAAACATAGGATCAGTCCCTAGTCCAAGGAAAACTTTGCATCTCATACAAAGATGCTAAAGATAAAGGTACCACTCAACTGGAAATTATACCTCACTCAGTAGAAACATTATCTCCAATTAGCATAACCATCTAATGAACACTAAAAGGGGAAAAACTAATTACAGGAATCACAAGATGTCTGGGTTGAAAGGAATCTCACAGGTCAGTATAAAAATGTGTCCTCTTACACTACAAGAAGATATACAGAGCCAACTAATCTAGCCCATGGCCAGTCACAGAGACCTAACCACCAACCAAATAGCATTCATGGACTGGACCTAGGCCTCCTACACATATATACCAGATGTGGCAGCTTGGTCTTCATATGCAACCCCTAACAATTAGAGCAGAGGCTATGTCTTACTCAAACTCTGTTGCCTGCCTTTAGATCCCTTTCCCCTAGCCAAGCTGCCTTGTCTGGACTCAGTAGAAGAGGTTGCACTTAGAAATGATGAGACTTGATGTGTCAGGGTGGGCTGGGGTTGTTATGGGGGAAGGGGTGTGGGAGGTTTGGATTGGGGTAGAGGCTGTGATTGATCAGGATATAAATGAATGAATGAATTAATTAATTAATTAAAAATGTATGCTCTCCACCACCTTTTCTAACCCCTAACCATTACCAGGAGTCCTTTTTGCCATGCCTCTAGCAAATTTCTCACATGTCTCCCACCTTACACCCTAGGTAAACTATAGTTCTCAGGAAATCTTACCTCAAGTAGATCCGAACCCATCTTCCTTGAAGTACCTATTAGTTTGCAAAGTTTGCCCAAATCTTGCCAGTGAAGCATCATAAACACCTTTTCCTGCATACATGCCTTCTGTGTTTGAAAAGTTAGCTTTTGCATAGATGTGGATATTCCTGTTTTTCCTTGCAACAGCTCCTCCACACATGCTTTCCCCTGGGGTAAGAGAATTTTAGTTTTGTTTTATTATGGGATGGGTAGCAATGTGCTCATTGAAAAACAGTCACTCCTTCAGCTCCAGCAAATGAAATCTAGTTAATCTTCGAAACTGAAGCGCCAAAGGGGTGATCACACGATATAAACTAGCCAATGAGATATAAGAGGAAGTCTGTTAAGAAACTTCTGGAACAGCTTCTATTTCCTAATTAATGGAAATGTTCTTGGGATGAGATCCCAGTATCTATGTCTTCTACTTCTCCTTGCTTTAAATGCAATTGGATGGCCAAGTGATGTTGAGGGCAATGGCAAACATCTTGGTATCGTGAGGTGACTAACTTAAAAATGAGAAGCCAAGACACCATGTGTACAGGGCATAAATCCAGAAGGAGCTTGGGCCTTGGATAAAAATGAAGCATTGTTGCTCATACAGAGATGGCCCACTTTGGTCCTCCTGCTCAATGACATAATTGTGCTCTGAACATCTAACATATATGAAAGTTGTAGCAGAATATGTTTTAACCACGAACAGCTCACAGGAGCGGTGGGTGTCTCGCTTCCCAGGCTGAGATGAATTAGCTATTCCAAGCCTTTTCCTGAGCACCACCTTTTGACCTCTCTCCTCCTCGGTACAACTCCTTTGTCAGGCCTAGTGATGAAACTCAAGCCTGTGAATTCCTGCCAGGCAGAGCCGCTCCTTCCTCAGTCAACATCCCAGCCTGCACTTTACCCAGCAGACATTGCACATGTTGGGTGCAGTTTGCTATAACTCAGAAATCTCCATGCTTAAGCCAAGCTCTTTCCCTCATGTGGACCACATGGATCTTTCTACTTAGATCTGAATGTGGGGCTTTATTTAGATTTATCTTTTTTACATCTGTGCTCCCTCCATGTTGCCTGGCTTGACCTGACTCCTTCGGTTGTCAATGTAGCTTTGAACCAGCATTTTTCATCCCATTAGCTTTTCTCTCAGCTCCATGACTGCCTAGAAATATAATCCTCATGCTTTCAATATACTCACATGGGACAAAAATGGCTTGGAAGGGGATAACCAACCCACAACTGAGTAAGACCACAGACGAATGCTAATACAGTAGCAGCCACTGGTCTAACATTGTTAACAGTCCTACTGATGTAAAACACGCTACCTTCACATCCATTTTAATTGAATCTTTTCTGTTACCAATGCCAAGGAGAGGCAGGAGGCATCCCATAGGAAGGAGCTAACCATGCTGAGGGAGAAAATAGTGAGGGGAATCCAATACGTCCGATGGTTTAATATTATGACATATGTCGGTCTCTGCATTCTGAGTATCCTTTAACAAAAGCTTGTTTGGTTATGTGCAACAAAATATGAGTTGAAAGGACTCCTGGGGATTTAAGATCTTTGCTCTGAAGAAAACTGCATTTGGATGGAATACAGGCATTCATTTGATATCAATAGAACATTCTTAGAATTTATAAAGCAGGGCTCGTAACGGTATATACTTTTATTGTAGACATAATAAGCAGACCGAAAGGGAGAATGGGGGAACTTGAATGGTGTCTGTGACAAATAATAATGAAGAAAATAAGGGAGATGTGAGGGACAGAACAAAACAAATGCTCAGAAGGTAATCAGAGTGAGTGCTTTTGAACTGCTTGATGCTTAAAAACCTGAACCACTTGTCACAGTTAGCCTTAGCTGTCACTAGACACAAACGTAGTCATGTGAGAAGAGGGAGCATCAGCTAAAGAATTGTCCAGATTAGATTAGCCTGTGGCCATGTCTGTAAAGCATTTTCTTGATCGATAGCTAATTGACACAGGAGAGTCCAGCCCACTGTGGACAATGCCAAACCCTGGGCAGGTGGATCTAAACTGTGGCTGAACAAGCCAGATGGAGCAAGCCAGGAAAGCCACACTTCTCCATGATTTCTGCATCAGTTCCTGCCTCCAGGTTCCTGCCTTGTGTTCCTGCCTGTGTTCCTGCCTTGGTGTCTCTGAATGATGAATGTAACCCGTAAGCCAAAATAAACCCCTATGAGCTGCTTCTGGTCATGGTGCTTATCCCAGTATCAAACCCGAATGCCACCGCATTCAGTTATGTCCAACACCTATCACATTCTTCACATGCTTCCTATTACCATTGCCAGTTTCATCAACACAGCATCATCACTGTCACTATGCCACCAACAGTAACTGTACAGCTAGGAACAAGCCCACCACTGCCAGATGACCGCCATCAAAGCTGTGATTATTATGGTGATACATATAGCCACCAGCACTGCTACCATCCAAATCCTTACTTCACTGGCCATTAAAAAAAAAAAAAATCTCTCATCCCCCATTCCCCAGAGCAGGTACTATCCCAGGTTCTGAACCTAGGATAAGAGACCTCCATACCTCTAGAGCTGATGATTTTAAACAAGAAACAGAAAAACACCTGAAAACGTGAACAGAAAAAAAAAAATGTGTCTCCATAAAGAGCATGTGTGGCTTTTAAACCTATTCTCAAAGCAGGCCTGCTCCTAAAAATACTAACCAGGATGCCTGGTATCTAGATGGGGCTTGATATTTTGTTGTTGTTTGCTTACTTGTTCAATGTCTCTTTCCCCGTAGAATTAGACTTACAGATAACTTTGTCCATTGAAGCATTTTCTTCACCTTTACACACAGAAGGTTCACAGCAGTTTGTTAATGAAAATGGAAACATCTGTTGCATCCATGTTTGGGTTGCTTGAGTGGAAAGAGCAGGAAAGCTGTGAGTAAAAGAAGGAAGACTGTTGGTTGAATAACTGAGTGAATCCATAATCACAACAGGAAGAAAATGGAATAAAAGGCTGATACAAGTTGACCTCAAGACTGCATGCAGCTTTGAACTTCAGGTGTTAACTCCACTTGAACTTGAGCCTAAAACCAAAATAGTGTCTCCGTGGTCTCAGACACCACTAGGAAGCTGCCAGTTTAAATGGTACAGTCAAGGATAGGTAAGCACACGTTGCCTCTGCACATTTCACACAACAAACATGCTGAGTCCAACAACATGCTGTGCAGAGACTCCATCTCTCTTTTCTGCCCTGCCCTAACAACAGGCTCCTCTTGGAGGCTACCGAGTTCCATCCTATCGATGGTTCATTTGCATGAACCTATGTTCATGAACATTCACCAAACTGTTTTGAGCATTTCACACACATGGCAGACATGTAACATGAGGTAAGTAGATATTGTTGTGTTTGGAAAACTGAGGCTCAGGAAGTCAGGGCATTAATCTCTGGAGCTTTATGAACACCATGTGAGCAGCCCTGCTAGTGTACACACCATTGAGGGACTTATGTCTAAACTGAGGAGCCAGGAAAGTGAGCAAGAAAACAGGAGAAGTCATTCAAGATTCAACAGAAGTAGGGAAGAAAACACATGGAAGACTTGTCTAACCTTGTTCCGATCACAAGACACCTAACATGTCCAGAGAAGAGTCTCGGGGCATTTACACGGTCCTCAGGGGAACTTCCCAACACCAAGAGGATGCCTGCTGGAGAGGGCTTAAAGTAAAGTGATGGGCATAAGACAATGCCAAGAAGAGCAGATTTTAAAGCTGCTCACACAAAATGCTTAGAACAAGTATATCTTGTTTTAAATACCTTTCCTAAAATAGTGCCTTCTAGTTGAAGATGCATGGTTCAGAAGTTAGACAAAGGTCACCCCCCCAAAAAAACACAAAGATAAAGGAAGAAAGAAAATACCATTCAAACTACAGATTCTTCTAACCCTTCAATTATTTTCCAGAAAGATTATTCCAATGTAAACTTGGCTAGCACCGCAGCACTGAGCATTAATCATTGATATAAATCTTTGACAGTTTCATGGGATAAAATTGTACCTTACTGCTGCTTTGATTTGCATTTCTTAGACTATTAAAAAAAAAGGTTTCTAAAATTTGTATTTGGAACAACGTTTCTCTGACTTTCAACGGAGACTTTGTAACATGGTGGGTAGAACATGCATAAAGAGCACCAGCAAATGTTAACTGTTGTGTGACCCTGGGCAAGGGTAGGCGGGTCTCTTCCACTTGTTTGTATCCTCGCTTTTATTTGCAGTACATGTGTCTAACTTAGTTACTGTGTCATTAACATGAGCCCTGCACAGCGTATCAGGAGACAGGCTTTTGTCTGAGAGACACAGAAGTGGTTGTGTGGCTGTGTTTTGACATCAGAAAGTGGGAAAATGGAACAGAGCCCTGTCAAGGAGCAGGTAATGACCTCACCTTGTTGACCCAATATGATGTGGATTTTTCCTAGCTCTTCTTAGCTCCCACTCAAATTTTTGGATTCTGAAAAGTTTTAAGGAGAAGAAAAAAGGAGGTGTAGAGAAGTGACTCTATCAGTACAGTGCTTTCTACACAAGTGTGAAGACTGCATTTGAATCCCCAGTTACCACATAGAAAGAAAAAGAACAAAAGAAAAAGGACAATACCGATACAGGACATCTCTGTAATCCCAGCAATGGGGAGGTGAAGACAGACAGACTGTTGGAGCTCACTGGCTCAGCAACTGAAGAGATGAGCTTCATGGTCCACAGGCTCAAGAAGAGATATGTTTCAGTCAAAATAAGGTAGAGAAGAATCCAGAACACACCAGATATACTTCAAGACTCTGAATGCTAACATATAAATACATCCTCACAAAATAAACAGAGACAAGAAACACTTCTTCAAGCTTTCCTGGGACTAATTGAAACTGCAGTAAAACAGTACTACATCTCACTTGAATAGACTTTGAGACTCATTTGGAGAACAGCAGTAGCCACCTTGAGATGTATTTATTTCGAGTTTTCAGTGCAACACCAGTGGGGGTACGAGGAGAAATTCTAAAATAACTACTTATAAACCTTAAATGAATTTAATTAGACAGCTAAAATAAAAAAGTCTAAATTATAAGCCATTGGAGACATGATTAATTACATGCACATTATACAGAAAGCACAGAAACCACCCATGGCTTCCTTTTCGAATTCAGACATAAATATATTGTTGCCAGCAAGATAGCTCCTAATGGGGGCAAATGCAGAGACCCACTGTCTGCAATCAAAGCCATGGGATTTCAACAGAAAGGGGTTCTAGCTATCCCTGAGCCTACAGAGACCACAGAGTCACTTGTCCTCCCCAGTCAGGTCTCTGAAATCTCTGTTTTTTTTTTCCCCAGAAGGCTAAGTCTAGTCTCTCCTCATTCTGTCATCCCTTCAGGACCAAGTACACAGCATGGCTGTTATCTGCCCTGTCTGCCTGTTATGATAGCACATGCTCAATACATGCAGGGTGAGCCGTCACTTAGGGAGACTAGGATGACAGGCTAGCTACAATGTCATTATAGGGAGTGGGGTGAGGCAGATTTTCAAGCAATGCACAAATAAAATAATGCAATTTTTAATTTTATAAAATATATACATGAAAAGAAAAATTCTGAAAAGATATTCTTATATGCCAGTCTTCAAGTACAAGAAAGACAGACGCATTATAAATGGACCCTGGGTAGGCCTCTTTCCTTTGGTCAGGGAATGAAACAGCCTAAAAGCATCTTTCTGACCTGGTTCTGAGCGACCAGGGTCAGCTGAGAGATGAGGTCCTGGCTTTTAAAACAATGCTAATAGCAAGTATGTGAGGAAGAAAGGAACTGGGGTTAAATGACAACTTTGCCTGTTCAGCTATGGTCCCCACTCTACGAGGATTTATTGAGACCCTTGCTGGGTGGTTGGCATCTTCCTAGGAAATGGGCTCCACAGTGACCAACATTAATAAGATCTTGAATCTTATGGAGATGTGTTCTTCTAGGAAGATTCAGACACCATTACAATAAACAAAAAATTGCATAGTATGTTAGGAGGAAGCAAGGTCTATATGCACAATAAGGATAACTCAGTGTGGAGGGACAGGTAGAGCTGTAGTTTAGGACTAAGGGACCTGCCAGATACAGAAAGTAAGCTCGAGGGTGTCTGAGGAAGGAGCTTCTCCAGAAGAGAGAACAGCAAGGAGAAAGGCCCCCAGGTCAGATATGTCATGATTATGTCCAGCATGGAGGCCAGCAGACCAGGTTAGATGCACTTTGGGCAGAAATTTAAGGTCAGATCACTTTATGGGCCATGGCACATAGTGAGGGTGTAGGTCTTACTCAAAAAAAAAAAAAAAAAAAAAGTAAGGAGCCTCTGCAGGATTCTGAACAAAGGATTTAACTTCTATTTCTCATGTATGTGTATGTATATGCACATGTGTGCACATGAATATGAAGGTCAGAGAACAACCTCGGGCATAGTTGTTGATGGCTGTTCCATGTTTTTTTTTTCTCTTGTTGAGACAGTTCCACTGGCCTGGAAGTCACCAAGTAGGCTAGGCTGGCCACCAACATGTCCATGTCTCTGCATTCCCAACACTGGGATTACAAGCAGGCCTCATCATGGCATAAATTAATCCAATTATGTAGATTAAAATCATATCATCATGCTTGCAAGGCAAGCACCTTACCAACTGAACAGTCTCCCCAACCCAACTTCTGCTTCGTTAATAGCTTTATTGAGCATATTCATTTGCCATAGAATTCGCCCATTTAAAATGCAATGATTTTTAGTAAAATAGCTTGGGCAACCTAATTTTAGAAATATTTTTGTGTCTTCCTACAAAGCATGCACTCCATTGGTCTGCAGGCCCTACCTCCTTCCTCACCTCAAGTCCTAGCAAACACTAATTCACGTTCTGTTTTTTCCTGGTGTGCCTGTTGCGGGCATTTCAGCTCACTAAAGTCATGTGATATGTTGTCCATTGTGACTAACTTTTTCATACCGTTTTTTAAGGTTCACCCCTACTCTAATGTGTACACATCCCATTCTTCATCACTAGACCTAACTATACGATAGGGAACGTGTTACTTATTTCATTACCTCTTGGCAGATATTCAATGTCTTCACTTTGGACTTCTACGAATCTTACTTTGAACCTTTGTCTGCATGCCTGTTTGTTTGCTTGTTTGTTTGTTCTTAATTTACTGAGGAATTATTTAATTTTGCTGGGTGGCTTTACCACCGGGCATTGTCACCAGCAATGTAAGAGGCTCACCCTCCACATACCACTCATGCTTACATTGCCATCTTCTTTATTTAGCCATTCTCACAAGCATAAAGTCTTAACTTATTATAGCTCTAATTTGCATTTCTCTAATGACTGATGGCGTTAAACATCTTTTCATGTGCTTATTAGCCAATTGTACATATTATTCAGAGAAAATCTATTCAAATACTTGCCCATATAAAAATTGGCATGTCTTTTTTCATGATGTCTTTAAAGGTTTATTCTAAGTGCTTAGTTTTTTAAAAGTGCACATACCAGGAACTCATATTATTTTGGAAAAAAAAAGAAAAAAAGCTGATTTTAAGAATAGGGAGATGGCTCTGTCTGTAAATGCTCACCACACAAGCAGGAGGATCTGAGTTTGGGTACCTAGCACCCACATAAAAGGCTGGTATCGGCAGGATGTGCCCACAGTTTCAACTCTAAGAGCATGGAGACTGGTGGGTACCCAGTTATTAAGAGTCCACCTTGCCAAGCATACAAGCTATAGGTTCAGTAAAAGAATCTGTCTCGAAAAAATAAGGTAGAGAGTAACTGAAGATTCCTGACATGCATGTCTGTTTTCTACACACATGTGTATGCCCACATTCACACACACACATACACATACACACACACACACACACACACACACACACACACACACACACACACACCAGGGCGTTGTGCAAGCACTGGCCCTCACCATGCCTTGTGTTCTGTTGCTGATCAAGTGTAGATTCTCAACCAACTGTAGCAGTCAGAAGCCTAGACTGTCTCTGAACTTTGCTGTTCTAATTTGCTGGGCTCAGTTAGGACAAAGTTGATGAAGTACTTCAAATGAGGAAACAGAGTAACCAAGCTTGTACATCACCACACAGAACACAAGGCAAGATCCTCACAGGACAGACAAACCCACAGGAGAAAGAGAAGGTTACAGTTCCCTACAATGAGATGCATCTGACATTATGGGAACTGGGGTTGCTTGATGAATGCTTAAGAGCAAAGTTATCCTTAAACATGAGACAGGGTGATGGGATGGGAGTACACACTGTATCATCATGTTAAATTAACACTACTCTAAAATTAGATGATGAGATTGCACTCACCAGTCCTGAAGGAAGATCATAGAATACAAGGAAAGACAGATACCTAGAGGGATTATGTGAGAAAAGAGTAGACAGATAGTCACAGGACAAAAAAAAAAGAAAGAAAGAAAGAAAGAAAGAAAGAAGAAAGAAAGAAAGAAAGAAAGAAAGAAAGAAAGAAAGAAAGAAAGAAAGAGAAAGAAACAAAATAGACTTGGTAATTACAAGTCATTGTAACAAAAGGGAACAGCAATATCATGTCAGCTGTTCATAATAATGCCAGCAGGATGGGAGATGCTGTCTAGATGGACAGCCATGCATAACTATAACTCTTCATTTACAGAAGGAAAGCATGCCTTGGTGGGTATCCCAGGGTCTTTTCTACAAACACCGAGAGTTCCAAGTAGAAATAAACTATGAGACAGGCTTATTGGTGTCTTCTTCATATAGACAATATTTGCTCATGTGTTCATATATTCTTCAAGTGGTTAATCATATATTCTAAGGTTAGATTGTCTAAATGAAAATCAGTAGCACTAACCGTATGTTAGTGTTTAGACCAATGGCTTCCCCCTCACTGACCCTCTTTTTCTTCAATGCATCATGGGAATGACAATAGACTATACTTCCCCCAGGCATTTGTTGAGAATTGACAGAAAGACTTAAAATGTGATACAGAAAGGCTGGCACCCAGGAACTGTGTACCGACTAGTACGAGGTACTATCTTGGCACATTAGAATTGATATAGCAAATCATCTGTGGCCACGAACTTTATAAAAAAAATGTTCATTTGATTAAGTATGGGGCACAGAAAGTACAAGATGTGGAAGCCCCATCAGGTACCTGTTTGGCATCAGGTACGAGCCTTCTGGCTACATCACAGCATGGTATATGGCAACATGGTAGATAGGTTCCTTATCAGAAGGAAAGAAAATCCAAGAGCAAAACCACAATCAATGGGGACAAGCTAATTTGTTTTATATCAACCCACTCTCATGGGAACTAATCCACACCTGCCAGACCTCACCCACCCACAAGGCACAGTACCAATTCACTCATGATGGCACAACCCCATGACCTCATTACTAAGTGATTCCAAAGCCCCAAATGCACAGTCAGACATCACAAACATCCTAGCATCACCATAATTATGATGAGGTTTGTTAGCACATGGCTACCTGTACAGGCCCTGACTGTGATTGGAGCATCATTCCCCATGAGTGTCAGTCTCCCTTTCTCTCCTTCCTTGTCCTCTGCCTTTTTAGACAGATCCATTTACTCACTCAAGATGACTTCTCTCTCTCATCCCTCCCATTGTCTTTATCCTAGTTCCAGCATGATTCTTCTTTCACTTTTTCACAGAAACTCAAGGTTTAGGAAGTATCCATGGATACTGCTTATAGGTAGACATAGAGACTGCCTCTCTGGTCCCTGGTGTTGCTTAGGTCTGGTCTCGGGATGGAGACCATTTCTTAGCATTTCTAAGAAGCACTATGGAGGATTAGGATTTGTTCTGGTCCCCTTCTTCCTCTCCTCTCCTTCACCTTTCCTTCTTACAACCAAACATGTGTAAGGCTGACTGAGCAAAAGTTGAGGAGCCTTTTTAAACAGCCCATTAAAACTATTAAGATCTAAAAATTGACCTTGGGAAATGGCTGCCATGGCTTCATTACATTGCTTGGGATTGGGGGTAGAAAGGCTGGCTGTCTTGCTTCTGATTTCTCAGGGCTCTCCTTACAAGCTTCTAAATTTAGATCTCAAGAATTATTGAGCTTCTACTGGGGGAAAAATAGTCTGAAGTCCTGCCAAGGCTCAAAGTAACTCTCCAGCTCTTTCTCCTAGAGTCCTTGGAAAGTGACTGGCCAAAGATTTTATATTAGGGACAGAGCTAGATGGGATGGTTGCTGTTGAAATGTTGAAATTGTGGCTGAGGAAGAGACGGGTGGATTCTCTGCTAAACTGACCTCCTTCCTTAGGGCCTTGGGCTGAGTCTTTATAGGCATTTATGGCAATTAGGAAGGGGAGGACAGACAAAACACCAAAACCCACTAGTGTTTTTGTCTTCCTTTTTAAAATATTTCAAAGATAAAGATATGCCTCAACTCTTTGACTCTTTATTTTCTAAGAGGATTGCATGTCAGGCAGTGGGCACCATCTGACAGAAATGAGAACAAATGAAGAACACAGATAACTATACAGAAGCCTCTGTGTGTGTGTGTGTGTGTGTGTGTGTGTGTGTGTGTGTGTGTGTTCACACACACATGTACATGCACTTAGGGCCAGGAGTAGGTGGCAATGGGGGCTTAATGTGGTTGTCCAAAGTGCTCCAGGGACAGACCTGCCCTACCAAAGTAACATACAATCTTCCCTCCTGTCATCTCCTAAGGACCAAGAGGACTGCTGACCATCCTAGATCTCTTTCAGTATGCTCTAAGGAGTTGACCAACTCAGGGTCTATGTTTCCTGAGCAGCAGCTATGCATCAGGTATTGTACTAATTACATCAGTAGACTCTTCAGTCCTCATCGATAATCCTCACAGCATCCCACTGCAGAAGAAGCATCTCTCAGAAGAGACCACATTAGGGTATGAAAGTCATTTGCCCTAGACGACTCCCAGCAGCCATGTACTAAATGCTTGGTCTCTAGCCTGAGGCAGTAGAGGAAGTGATAGTAGTTTAATAAATAGGGCCTCTTTGGAGGAAGTAGATCACTATAGCCATGCCATAATGGAGCCTGACATCAGCATCCTTTCACAACCGCTTAGATAGATCACACATGTTCCTATGCCGATGTTCAGTCTCACCACAGGACCAGAAACACTGAAGTCAAGTGAGCATAGAAAGAAACCTCTGAAACCAGAAGCCAGGATTCACCCTCATCCTTTAAGTTGATTTCTGGAGGCACTGTGTCACAGTGATGGACAGTTGACTCATATAGTCAGTGTCTGTGTTTCTGCTCTTGCAGGATGTGTGCGCATGCCTGTGGGTCAGGAAAGGCTCGCTTTATAACTGGCATTTACACTTCCCTTCTCTCCTGCTCTCAACACATTGAGGGCCAGCCTGCGTACAGATCCCCCTTTGTGTCTCCAGTGTTGAGGAGAAACAAGAACAGAGGATGGCGAAACTGGAGTTTCTGCCCTCAAAATGTTAGGAGAAGCAAATCTTATATTTCTCCAATATGGAAACTGACCAGACTCACTACATGGAGGATTCTGGGTAATTCCCCAATGGAAATTGACCAATTACATTGGGAAGTGTAGGCCCCAAGAGGCCCTGAGATAATCTGTAAGCCTCTCCTCTGAGGAATGGCCAGAGTGATAGATGCCATATTTGTGTGAGTAACGATCTATGCCTAAACTAGGGATTGTCTATGGCCAGGTAAGAGTTCTAAGCAATATCCAAGTCATCACTTTTAAGCCACTGGGAAATCATTGGTGCCAATGACTGACATTTCCAGAATCTAGGAGTGGGTGCCAAGCAGAACCAAGGGAAGTACCTGTGAGACGTTCCTCGGTGCCTACATCTGTGTTGTCTTACAGGTCTGACAGCTCAGCCTGGTAGAGCTCAGCCTGGCAGAGCAGGATAGAGGCAGTGCCTGAACAGACTCACAGATGGCTCGTCCTTCCTTGCTGTGCGACCCTGGAAGAGTTTACTCATCCATTCCCATCCTTGGCTTCCTCCCCCTAAAACAGTGAGCCGATGCCACCTTCCTCACAGGATTACTAGAGCCTTAAATAAAAATTTTAAATGTGCTGAATGCTACTTGGCAATGTTATTATTTCAATGCAAATTGCTCCTTTCCTCTACAGACTCAGAATCCTCCCTACACCCAATTTCTATTTGGAACTTAATTTAAGAAAACGAAAATTTCAATGCACCTCCCCCTCTCATCTGCCAGAGTGGCACATACTCAAGTTGGCAATACAGCCTGGGGGTAAGGCTGTGTGGAATGGGCATCCCCCACCCTCTGCTTTGTGAGTATGTAAGTGCTGCAAGTCTGGGGGTGAGACCCTGACAGCAGCACTTACCCTAGGTTCAACAGAGTTACTTCCAGCAACTAACTTATCTCAGAGATACGCCAGCAAAATGAACAGAAAGACACAGGTCATATTAACCAATGGCAATGCCTGGACTTCATTGCTCCAGATTTGGAGAAATCAATTGTAAACACAAAATCAAACAATGAGAACAGATTGGGTGTATGACAGTCCTGGGGAATTGCCATTGATGGTTTTAGATGTGGTCATGATCCTGTGGTTTTGTTTTTCTTCTCTTAGAGGTAATTGATGAAATATTTATGAATGGAATACAATGTCAGATATGTTTAAAAATAGCCAGGAAGAGGGAATGTGTGGATAACCGCATTTGGGGGTTTATTATAGTCTCATTTTTATGTTTGTATGAGAGTTCCCATGATCAAATCAGGACAGGACAGATAAAGAGGAAACTCTAGCAAACTCATCTTATTCCTAGGGCTCTTCTCTCTCCCCAGGAAGCCTTGGCTTCCAACTGCTCTGAAGCCATCCACACATTTTCTGGGCATTTAAGTACTATCTATGTACTCACAAGGGGTAGAGGTTGGCAACTGTCTATTAAACTACAGGGGTTTATGTTGTGTTATGTTGTGTTGTGGTAAATATTTAATATCGATTGGGGGTTTCTACCCTGCCTTAGATCATTCAGTTCCCAGATAAAAGACATAAAACCTTTATATTTATAATAAGCCTTACAAAGCACTAGAGCTGGGCAAATATCAACCCTCTATGCTATTATGTCCACTTCCCTGCTAATAACTCCGAGGTATGACTTGCCATGTTCTGCCTGGGCCACTCCAACTGGCCAGCCTTCATGGCCATGTGCTCTTGATCCCTACCTCATGGTGGTATTTTGGTTTTTGGTTTTTGGGTTTGGGGTTTTGGGTTTGGGGTTTTGATTTGGGGGTTTTGGGTTTGGGGTTTTTGGAAGGTTTTTTTTGTTTTTTGTTTGTTTGTTTGTTTAATTTCATTTGTTTGTTTAATTTACAATTATCCTCAATAATTATCTCATGTGTTTTCCCAGTCCTGTGTCAGGGAGTCTCTACATCAGCACACAGAGATCGCTGTTGTTTTTCCATTGCTACATAAGTGTCATAGTGAGTGTGCTGCAGATTATTTACACACTCTCATGATGCTGAGCATTTCTGGTTGTCTACAGTCTGATTTACTCCCATCAACTCTGCAGTGGACTTTCTTAAACACATCTACCTATGTAAGAGTCTCTCCAAGGGAGGGTGTGAGAAGTGGGTCAAGAGCTGGCGAGAAGGCTCAGCGGGTTTAGGTGCCTGCAGCAAAGTCTGAGGATCTGAGTTTGATCCCTGGATGAACTCACAAAATTCAAGGAGAGAGCTGACTCCAGCAAGTCATCCTCTGACCTCCACAACCAAGCAGGCTCCCACAGAGGCAAATACATGCAAATATAGACATACCTCACAGGTGTTCTCAGAGGCTTGCCTAGGATGATTCTAGATTCTGGCAGGTAATTAACAATAACTATTATACACATTTTAATAAAATAGCTGCTCTTTCATGAAGCATTTATGGGTGGAAGACCTGCCCCTCAATTGCTCCCAATTCCTGTCACACCTCCCAAATGCATGTAATGTTTACTTTGGTAAGCAATCACTCATACCCAACCTCCTGGTCCTTAGGATCTGTTGAATGAGAATTATGATAGCCTTTCCTTCCCCTGGAACAGCATCTCTCTGGGGACATACTAAATACAAGTACCACTGAGTGAGAGTGACAGAGGGAAAGTATGATTTTAGAATGCTTAAACTACAATGTTCTCCTAACCGTGGAACTCAGCTGACCTAAAAACTAAATGCATCCCTAGAGGATGGCAAGAGAAGAAGGCACTAGCTCTGTGGCTTCATCTGTCCAGGTTAGTCTAGCTGGGCCTGGTCATGATGCTGTACCCCAAGGTGTTGGGAGCTGACTCCTAGCAGAAAGTGGCTATCATCTTTGTAACCATCTCAGGTCATATACCCTGACAAGAGACTTGTTTTCAACAGCCTACAACAGCTGAGCACACTCTGATAAATATCTTGTTTTTCCCACATATCTTGTTTTGCTATTTAGTGCCCACAGCTGCCCCCAGCTGCCCCCAGCTGCAAGGTGCGCATTGTATCCATGCCTACAAGGCACGTGGCAAAGTGTATAAATACCCCAGATTTCCTTTCAATAAACGAGACTTAGTCAGACCCTCTGTCTTGTCTCCATTCTTCAAATCTCTGCCCCTCCATCCCCACTCTCTCTCTTGCTAGACCTTGACCCTCCGACCGGAGCAGCAGTTCAGGCAGGGACACAGTGGCCCCCAAGTCCGGCAGTGTGGGCCTCAACACCAAGGCTGTCTACTCTCACAATGTGACTGAGTGCTCTGCTGTGGTGGCTGCTTTTGCCAGCAGAGCAGTGTTCTCTGTACCAAGCAGCTTCCTCTGGTGTGATTCTCTTCTTAATTCGGTCAGATGCAGATGCACACTCAGAAACTTCCGTGGCTTATGTACCTGTTTTCTCCTTCTCTCTCATTATTTTACTTCCTTTTGAAAAATCTCACTTCATAGATCTCATTGTATGATTCTTCTGTAAATCACTTTAGATTCATTTAAAAGGGGAAAGGACCCAGATAGGTCTTCTACATACAATTTATATGTTTAGGTTTGATGCCATGACTTTGGAGAAATCATGAGGCTAAGGTGATGCACATTGAGGAAAACTGCAGCCTTGACTGGAGAGTGGTTGACTCCAGGACTGTTGCAGGAGATGTTTAAATAGGCGGCACCCGATCTGGCTTATACTTACAGAGCCGCCTTGTTCCTGACTAGGCTAGGCCTGAGGTCACAAGCAGTGCTATGTTCTCACTGTTGCTGCTGCCACTGCTCAGACACCCAGCTCAGTCGGCCAGAGATACCAGCCCTGCCACCCAAGAAACACCAACGTGGGAGATGGCTCTGCCAAACTTCCACGCTGTCTCCACAAGGTTGGGCTGAGCCCAGACCATCCACACGGTACCCAGTAGGAATGAGACTCTAATGTTTAAAGATTATCCAATAGCTTTATATATTTGGTAATGCTCAATAACAAGATGCCCACACAATTAGAGGTGTAACTCAATACCCAACCTAGATATATCAACTACCTTTGACTGTTAGAGACACGTACATGTCCACAGCCATTTTCTCCTCTCTCTCTCCTCTCTCTCCTGCTCTTCATCTTCCTCCTTCTCCTCTTCTCGTTACTCCTCCTCTTCCTTTCCTTACTCTTCCCACCTTAGCTCCTCCCAATTTGCGGGGAAAATATGCCACTACATAGGACTGGAGCACAAAGTGTGCACCTTGAACTTAGAAATGTCTACTATTGCAGGAAGTAAAGAAACACTGGAAGGTTGATGAGAATGTGACAAAATATGGCCAGGTTTTCTGGGGCCAAGTCTAAACTAATTTGAACATCAAAATAAACAAGAATTGATCCCTATGGAAGGGAATCAATCTGAAAACTCTACACTTAATAAATAATCAGTGGGAACAGAAGTTGTCTCCATTTCTTTTCCTGTTGTAATAAAACACAGACATAAGAGAAAACAGGTTTATTCTAGCTTACAGTTCAGGGTCCACCATGGCCACAAAGTGAAGGCAGCAGGAGCTGAAATTGGCTGCTCACTCTGCATTCACAAACCAGAAGCAGAGAGTCTAGGATACGAGCCAGGGAATGGTGTCACCCACAGTGGACAGGTCGTCTCACCTCAAAGAATGCAATCGAAAGAGGGGCCTCCTCATAGGTTGTTCTAAACTCTGTCAGATTGACAGCTAATACCAATCTTCACAGAGTTTCCCTCACAACAGCAAGACAACCAAGCAGTATAAAAGTAGAGTTCGAAAACAAGCAAATAATAGCTGTTGGGGACAAGCTGCAACAAATGAGCATGCTGGTGAGTGAGAACTGGGGAAAGTCAACCTTCACAGTGTTGGGACAGTTCACACACACACACACACACACACACACACACACACACACACACACAGCCTGCCATGAAGCATGGAGAAAAAGGCAACATGCCTTCTTGGACATACAAAAACAGTGCAATGTGAACCATGTCACATAGAAATATCAACAGACTCAACGTGTGAGTTCTTTTAATAAAATCACTCACCAGAGAACCAAAAAAGAATGTACATCTAAAAAGAATAAATTGATTGATCGACAGGTTGATTTGTTATACCTTAATATGCTTGAATGAAAACAAAAAAACAAACAGTCAGAGTGCCTCAAGAATATCGATACCATGGAAAACAGAAATACTGGGAACTGGTCCAAATTAAAGAAGACTACGTAGATATGATAGCAGGCTTGTCTTTGCTACAAAGAACATCACGAGCATAATAAAGAATATCAAAATAAGATTTATAGATTACAAAATCCCATGCAAACGTTGATTGCCTGCTTCAACAACTTCATAGAGAACAGTCGTGTCTCAGGGAGAGAGACTGCTGGGTATGTGCCAGCTTTCTTAGTTTTGGCTGATAGGACAAAAATACCATAGACTGGGTGGGATAAGCAATACAATACTATTTACTCCAGTTATGGAGCTAAGAAGTCCAAGGTGAAGATGCTGTGTGGCCTGGGTTCTGGAGATCACTCACCTCCTGGCTTGTAAATGCCCATAGGAGTCTAAAAGAAAAGCAAAGGAGGCAGGGTCTCTTAGTGCCATCTTGGGCCTTCTTATAAAGTCACTAACACCATTCATAAAGGCTCCACCCCATAACCTTCACAAAATATCCTTCTCCCCAGACCACCTTGGAGGACAGGCTTTCACATCTGAATTTAGAGATGTGCAAACATTTAGTCTACAGCAGCAACAAAGAGCCATCACATCACATTTATAACTTACGATCAAACTGAAGGTGTTTTTTGTTTTGGTTTGGTTTGTTTGTTTGTTTGTTTGTTCTTAAATCCGGTTCCCGAGTATTAATGGTCCATATAGCAAAGAAATCACAGCAGTGAGCCTCAAGTGGTCAGGCTAAGTTCCCTGTCAGGAAGGAGAGTGAGGAGTCATACATACATACATACATACGTACAAGTACTATCTGAAATATCTAAATAAAGGGTTGATGAGAATCCATGGTATAATTGTTTTAATTTTCAGTAACTTTGAAATCTTGTCAAACGAGAGGGGGGGAAGGGAGAGAGAGAGAGAGAGAGAGAGAGAGAGAGAGAGAGAGTGTTCCCAAGTCTGAAGGAAAACATACCATCCTTTCTCAGCAGCCAGCACTGCTCCCTCCCATCTCCACCATTCTGACTACAGTCAGGTGAGCCAAGGCACTGTAACATGACACTCCATCTTCTCTCCTGGCACTAAAGGGCTCCACTTTTCTGTGTGGCCCAAACTACAGATATAGTGCAGCAGGGTCCTGTGTCATGATTGGGTGCCCTTCTCTCTCTCTCTCTCCCACTGTCTCATCAGCATCAAAGTGCAGGTGTTGTGCTGGGCTTACTGACCGTTACACTTTCAGTGAGGGGCTCAGTGCAAATTAAAGATGCAGTCCCCTGGTAGAAAAATAGTTATGAGTTTTAAGACAGAAGCAGCCAAACATTAAATCAAGTACAAAAACCTTCCTGGGGGAACCAGGGATCACAGCACAGTGAAGCTGCCCACAGCCACCCCAGTACCAGTTCAGAAAAGGGACTTTGTGTGTGCTGTGTAACTGAATACATAGTCTTCGTTGACACATTTCCAGTCTGAACTTGAAGCTGAGGTCTCTATACTTTTATACTCATATGATAGGGGCCTTCATGAACTAACACAGGATAGACTTGGAACTCAGGAGCACTCCTCCCTCCATGAAGTGGGGATGCTGGGATGCATCCAGCCTTCCATACTCTCATCCCCAAAGGCACGTCCTAAGACCGGCCTATGTGGGCTCTTGACATTCTGAAACTTGAAGCAAGATACAGTTCTTGCCCATGTACCCTCACAGACAGTGCATCACTGCCTCCTCCCCATCCGCAGACTCATTCCAAGTACAGAATGTTCTAGTCAAACTGAGCTTCGAAGAGAGGCCACCGAACCCTCTTTCTCTTGTGACCTACATTGTCATTGGTTCCATGGCTGGTGCTTTTTGTAACTCAAGGAGGAGACTGTTACTATGACAACAGCTCCTGGAGCTACAGGGATGCAAAGCACCTACTTAAAAAAGTTCACTCACCCATATGGCAAATGGGCTTCATCAGTTGCTTCTAAATCTGAACCCAAACAGAGTGAGCAGAAAAGGTATTTTCAAGGACTAATACCGTGGCATCAGAGCTACGCTATGGAGATGTCAGACAATGAACACAGAGCACAAGAGTTGTTTGGGGTTTCTGTTTATTCCATTCGTTTAGGGGGTGTGTGCCATCACGCCTGTGTGAAAGACAAAGAACAACTCTTGGGCATCACTTCTCTCTCCCACCATAGGGACCAAAGATCAGACTCAGGTTGCCATGTTTAGCTACAAGTACCCTTACTGATGACACCACCCCTGGGATCATTTGAAAAACAATTATCACTACAAATTAGCAGTGTTTTCACTCACTGTTATGGTTTGTATATGCTCTGCCCAGGGAGTGGCACTATTAGAAGGTGTGGTCCAGTTCGGGTAGGTGTGGCCTTTTTTAGAGTAGGCACTGTGAGTGTGAGCTTTAAGACCCTCGTCCTAGCTGCTGGAAGCCAGTCTTCTACTAGCAGCCTTCATATGAAGACGTAGAACTCTCAGCTCCTCCTGTGCCATGCCTGCCTAGATGTTGCCATGTTCCCACCTTGATGATAATAGACTGAACCTCTGAATGTGTAAGCCAGCCCCAATTAAATGTTGTCCTTTATAAGATTTGCCTTGGTTCTGGTGTTTGTTCACAGCAATAAAACCCTAACTAAGACACTCACTAACGTGAAGTTGACCGTAACAATGGGAACAGCAGTCTACCAACAAGGGCTGATTCTTTTTTCAGTGAAATTTTCCATTCCATCATCCAGCAAACACTGTATGTGGCAGGAATAGGATGAGAGGAGGAGGCCCTTGGGCCTAAATTCCTACCTTTCTGTTTGTCTGTGTACAATGTGGCCTTAGGAAAGCTATTTCTTCTCTGAGTCCTACTTTCTTCCCTGAATACATCTGCTCATTCAGTCAGCCAATATTCATACCTACCATTGGGAAGTTTCTAAGACTTGAAGAAATATCCTCTCCCTCCAGATGGTTGTCATGTGTTTCTATCTCTCTTATGATAGCATACAGAGTACCTTTCTCTACTGAAGATGCTAGAACATAGAGGTGCAGGCTCTATATAGGCACCAGCTGGACTTCTTCATGTTCAATGAGTTGTGTAGGTGTTACCTTCCACTTGAAGACAGTGATAGGTCAAAATCAAAGTAGATACCATGATCATTTGTCTTTTCTTCTTTCCCTGACCCATCCCCACCATTCCTGGAAGTTGTAGTCTCCAGTGATTCCCAGAGCCCCATCCTTCCATCACAACCTGGTTCAGCTAGGCGAAGTCCCTGACTATATACATGCACATATACTCTACTCAGCCTCTGAGTAGCTTCCTTGAGAGCAAGGATCATCTTGCAACCCACTCAAGCCCACTGAACCTAGCACCAAACAATACATTGTGAGCCTCGTTTCACATAATTCAAGGAACCTTTCACAGCCAAGGTCTACAAGTAGGTTTGAACTTTTTCTTATACTCTTTGCACAACTAATGAACTTAAATCCTGTGGCAGTTCCATAATTCCTATAGTGTGGAGCTTAAAAGATATGCTTGCGGACTAAAGAGTTAGCTCAGTGGTTAAGATCACTCGCTGCTCTGGGTCCCATTGCTGAAAACAATACTTACACATAGAGCCTTTACCCCTATGTTTTAGCATCTTTGGTATAGAAAGGTACTCTGCATACTACCACAAGAGAAACATAAATGCTAAGCCAGCCATAAACCTTTTGATCTATATTGGTGTTGTGCCTACAAAATATGCCAGGGCAATGGCTGTGCAAAGCTTATGGGAGTGACCAACCAATATCTGATTTGACTTAAGGCTCACTCCATGAAATGGAACCCATATCCAACACTGCTAAGGTAACCAAGAACCTGAGACTAGATGGCCTAGTAACCTAATAGTACTGTTCTCCTACAAGAATGACTCCTAATGACATTCTGCTATCCTTGTGGATCAGAGCCTTGCTCAGCATCATGGGAGAAGCTTCTTCCTGTAGCAAAGAAAAACAAATACAGAGATCCTCAGCCAGACATTACCCAGAGTGAATGACCTTGGAACCCTCAGCCCTAAATGAGATGTCTCCATCAAATCTCTCCCGTCTGGGCTCAAGAACCCTGTGCAAGAGGAGACAGAATAGAGTGTAAGAGCCAGAGGGAATGGAAGATACACACACACACACACACACACACACACACACACACACACACACAATCAAGGATGTCTAAGCCAACCTAATCCAAGCTCATATGAAGTCACAGAAACTGAGGCAGCATGCCCCAAGTTGCCTGGGTCTGTCCCAGGTCCTCTGCCTATGCATCATGGCTTCCTGTTTGGTGTTTTTATGGGATTCCTGAGTGTGTAACGAGTAGGTCTTTGATTCTTGTGCCTTCTCTCAGGCTCTTTTTCTTCTCATTGTCTTGACCAACTTCATTGTGCTAGCTTTTGTTTTATCATATTTTATTTTTATTTTATTTCATTATTATGACTTAGAAATCTGTTTTCTAATAAAAGAAAGGGACTGGATCTGGGTAGGAGAGGACACAGGCAGGACTGGGAGGAGTCAATCAGGACACAGTATGCGAGGAAAAATCTCTTCTCAATATAATAAAAGTTTTTTAAAAATCACTTTTTGGGGGAAATTCAGATTCAGTTCCAAGCACTCATGTCAAGTGGCTAACAACTGTCTGTAATTCCACCTCTTCCAGAGGAAGGGGAACAAATACAGAGGTCCTCAGCCAGACACCAATGCCACCAGATCCATTGTCACTTTCTTCTTGCTTTGGTGAGCATCTGTGTACAAGTAGGTACACACACACACACACACACACACACACACACACACACACACACACGCAAATAACATAAATACATTTTTAAAAAAATACAATTGGCCTACAGTTAGTAAACATTAGAAATATCACTCTAAGTACATAATGCTGGTGTGTGACTTTGGGGGGACCTTGAAACTGCATGTTTACTGTCAGCAGTCAGGGTGGGGTTGGATTCTCTGTATATGGTATGACTCAGGCAAGGTGTAGGTAAAGATTAAAAATTAGCTGTGTCTACTCCCTCTGTAAAGTCCCCAGTCCTTCCAGTGGTGCATCTGTATTTAATTCTGCCATCTGTCACTCTCCTCACTGTCTCCCTACAAAAAGACCTCAGTCACCCCCAGTCTTAGCAAAAATGTAGTGCCCAGGGGAGTGCCACAGAGAAGAATCCACACCTAACAGAGCATCAGAGCTCTAGGGAAAAGGACTTGCAGCCACATGCCCTTCTCTTCATTGCAGAGTCTCTCCCCAGTGAGGCAGAGAGGAGGGGAGGAGAGAGAAGGAGAGAGAGAAACTAGGAGAGGGAGAGAGAAAAGGGGAGAGAGGGAGAGGGAAGGGGGAGGGGGAAGAGGAAAGGGGGAGGGGGAGCATTGCTGTGGTAATCCTTCTGGTTGCAATTCTGTTCTGGCTACGTACAGTGATCTGCGTACTGTTTCTCCTGCTACCATGATTACCTTCAAAACTTGATTACATTCTAATTGAGCCTCTCATAAGGAAATAAAAGCAGCGTGTCTCACTTGCTTACTTTGAAAATCCACCTGTGCTTCACAAGTTTCAGTGTCTGTTTCTTTGCTGGCCCCCTGCTCCTCCATTCTGTCCTATGCATGGCTTTAGTTTTTATTGCTGTCGTTTGCTGGTGTCTGTTACAGTAATTTGCTTTTCACGGCCACCAGAGAGGAAAGGAGAAATATGTCTCCAATTCCCAGATAGTGTCACTGGCCAAACTGCTTCACAATGAATTCGTTTATATTTATTGGTTCCAAGTGTTATTTCTTCCCATTAAAAGTGTCTCTTCTCATGATGGCGGAAAGGCTGGCTGTGGCCTACAATGAGGTCAGCTTCCTAAACAGGCCCTATCCCTATGCTACTGTGCAACCAGAGATCACTCCCTGTTCAAGACCAAACTCAACTCTCTGCCAAGTCCTCCTTGGCTACCCCTGGAATTGCAAATTGATGGAAGAAATTAAAAAAGAAAAGCAGGCTAAGGACCCAAAGCAGAACCATTAATGAGGCTCCTTCAAGGAAAGCAGCAGCTTGATGCCTTCATGCTGGCCAGGTGCCAGCGAAGCCTGGGTCACTGTGACTTCCCCACGCTTCAGCTGCCTCAAGATCATCATGTCTGAAGTCAGGTAGCTGGTTAGACACCTGCTGGTTTGAAGAACGGTGGGGCTGCAGCTCTCCCTCACAACCAACAGCCTATAAAATCAAGACTAAACCTACCAAACTCTGATTCCTGGTCAGAGGAATGAGACCTGGGTCCTACCTCTGGGCACAGGAGGAGATGGGACATCCTGAACTGCCTACAAAGTCATTAATAGATACCTATCTAAACCTGGCAGCAGGAACTCTAAAGGTAAACTGCATAGCTGGAGGCCTTCTGATAAAGAATGGGGTACCCTGTTGCTCTCTCCTATAATGGGTCTGTCAGTCACCTGGAAAGGGGAAGTCCCTCAGGAAGAGCTGCAGACTCTGGAACCTTTAGAAATCATATAAAGCCTTTCTACAGCACAGACTGGCATGGTGCTCCCCTGCCATTCTTTACCCTCAGCCCTTGAAAGAATGCTCCTTCACTGGGCAAGAAACTTTGTCTCCTGCTTTTTGCTCTGTGCCTTTCCTCTGAATTCTTTCAATGGATATCACAAGGACTGGGGAGAGGAGTCCAGAGCAAGATCCCAATGACAGAGGTTTTTTTTCAGTTTTTTGTTTGGTTTAGTTTGTTGTTAATATCTAACTTTTGTACATGCTTATACTTATTTTTATGTGTATATTTGTGTCTGTGAAGGGGTGTGTGTGTGTGAGTATGTGAGTATATGAATGTGTGAGTGTGTGAGAGTGTGTGAGTGTGTGTGAGTGTGTGTATATGAGTATATGTGACTGTGTGTATGTGACTGTGTGTATGTGACTGTGTATGAGTGTATGTGACTGTGTGAGAGAGAGTATATGTGTAAGTGTAAGTGTGTGTGAGAGAGTTTGTGTGTGTGTGAATGTGTGTAAGTCAGAGGACAACACCAGGTGTCATTCCTCAGGTACTGTCCATGTTTTTCTTTTTCTGAGAGAGTTCCTTACTGGTCTGGAACTCATAAAGTGGGTTAAGCTGGCTAGCCAGAGAACCCCAGGGATCCTCCTGTCTTCACCTCCCTAGTGTTACATTTCTGTGTGTGTGCTACCATGCCTGGCTTTTACATGCCTAGAGGGTGTGTGCGTGTGTGTGCATGTGTGTGTGTGTGTGTGTGTGTGTGTGTGTGTGTGTGTGTGTGTGATACTCAGGTCCTCATGCCTGCAAAGAAATTTTTTTACTACTGAGCTCTCCTAGGCCTCTTATATTTATTTTAAAGAAATCTTAGCTCTATCAAGACGTTTTACCATAACCAAAACATAACTAGCTAATTTATAATATAAATACAATAAAAATGAGACAGTTTAGGAACTATGCATGAATTCTGACCACAGACATATAAGATTAAACAATTATTTTAAAACCCAATTCAGCGGCCAAACCCCAGTCCTTTGACTTTCTGTGCTTACTGTTTGTCCTCCCTCTGTCCTCAGTACTTTTAACAGGCTACTAAAAACACAAACACAAACAAAGCAAAACAAACAAACAAACAGAAACACTCATCTATGCAAACACTGCTCCCTAGGGAAACCATGCTTCGCATGATGAGGTGTTCTAGGTACAGACCATATCCTAGTAAGTTACAAAGTGACATTATGAGATATGCATTCACATGAAGCACACACACACACACACACACACACACACACACACACACAATTATGGAAGTACTAAATGGAAAAATTCCAAGCTCCCAGTAGTAGGGTATAGTTATCCCAAATCACAGAATATCAAAATAAAAGAACTGTATGCAACAATTTAAAATTATGTCTTATGAGACAGTCAGATGGCTCTGGAGTTCAGAGCACTGACTACTCTTCGAAGAAGCCCTGGATTTGATTAGCAGCACCTACATAGTGGCTCACAATCATCTGTAGCGTCAATTCCAGAGAATCTGATGTCCTCTTCTGGCCTCTGTGGGCACTATACACATGTGCACAAACATACAGACAAAACACTACATATACATAAAATTAAAGAAATCTTTTTAAAATAAGAAATAAAAGCTGAGCATGGCAGTACACATCTTTAATCCAGCACTCAGGAGGCAAAGGAAGGTGGGTCTCTGAGTTTGAAATCACTTTAGTGTACAGAGCAAATTCCAGAGCTAGTCAGAGAAACCTTGTCTCAGAAAATTAATTAATTAATTAAATTTAAATTTTTTTAAATTGTGTTTTAGGAGAACATGGTTGGCATGAAGAAATACTAACCCCATAGAGACTACTAAAATGATCTACTGCGACTACACACGGCAAATGTGACCTGGGACTCGAGGTCAAGGATTTCTTTTCAGCTCCATCAACTTTCTTGATTAATTCTTTGAGTTAATTAATTAATTCCATATTTTTTTCTTTTTATGCATTTGTATGTGTGTGTGTGTACAGTGTGCAGTGTGTGTGTATACAGTGTGCAGTGTATGTGTGTCTGTGTCTGTGTATGCGTGCGTGCACAATATGTGTGTATACACATGTATGTGGAAGCCCAAGGTTGACAGTCTGGTATCTTCCACCCTTTTTCTACCGTATTCTTCTGAGTTAGGTCTCAGTCAAATCCAGCATTCAATGATATGGCTGGTCTCACTAGTGAGCTTGTTCTTAGAAGTACCCTGTCTCTGCCTTCTAAGGATACAAATACTGGTGGGCTGTCATGCATGCCCAGCATTTGTGTGAGTTCTGGGGAATCAGAATTCTGGTCAGCTTGCTTATACAGCAAGTGCTTTACCACTGAGCTATCTCCCCATACTCCAAGAACTCAGTGTTTAAGAACATTGGAAAAAGTGAAGATTAATAACAGTAAATTGATCTTCTTGGCTACCAAGGTTCTCACATCTCTTATCTATTTGTTTGTTTACTTGCTTGTATTTAGAGTGCTGGGAACTAGACCATGCATGCTAGGCAAGTGTCCTACCACCAAACTATAATATAACCCTGGGCCCAGTGTTTTGTCAAATCTTTTAATGTGCTAGTATACCTGACAATCTCTGAGAAGAGGTTCTAGGGTGACCCAGTTCCTACACTTGCTTACTCGTAAGCTTGGCATCCTGAGGACCATATTTTAGAAGAGACAGATAGATGGGAGGTGGAACACATATGTGAATAAATCAATGCAGAGCTCTAAGGGAGGCAGAAGAGAATGGCAGTAGTCTGGGCTGCTTACAACAGTAGTTTTATCTTCTTGACCTTTCCACACTTTATATAACAAAAGTTTCAGTTGTAAAGTTGACTGTCAAAGGGATGGAGATGCGAAGCAAGGTCCAGAAGCTAGCTGCACAATCATCTGGTACACACAAACAGTATTATTTATCTCCCTGAGTCAAAGGGGGACTTTCCGTGGTTCCTAGAAGGCTTTATGGAAACTACTATCTCCAGCTGCTGCCCGTCCTTATCTGAAGAGGATCAGTTGGTCCTTCTCCACTCCTACACACTCACACACACACACACACACACACACACACACACACACACACACTTTTTGTTTTGTTGGGTTTTGTTGCTGTTGTTGTTTTGTCTTTTGAGACAGGGATTTTTTGTGTAACAGCCCTGGCTGTCCTGGAACTCTCTTTGTAGACCAGGCTGGCCTAGAACTCAGAGCTCCACCTGCCTCTACCTCTCAAGTGCTGGGATAAAAGGTGTTTACCAACAGGCCTGTTCACACACACACAGGTGTTTTTTTCTTTTTAAATTTAGTCACCTAACATAACACCAACAATTTTAAAGTGTACATATAGCATTGAGTTCACTCACAGTGTTAAGTATCACACACACACACACACACACACACACACACACACACCCCTCCCATTAACTACTTCCAACAGAAAGGTATTTGATGAGGACAGAAGCATTATGCCTTCAAGTGTTGAGCCCCTTCCTCATAACCTTTCTCCTGAAAGAGGTGAGGTGACCTTTCAAGGAAATCAAGGTATACTAAATCATAAAGCAGAAAGCCACAGCCACCAAAAGAGAAAGAATTAAACCTATCAAGGATGAAGCTAACACAATGCTTAGGGCTAAGCATAAATAAATAAATAAATAAATAAATAAATAAATAACTCTGAAGCAGGGCACAACAATGTACACTTGTTATTCTAGCACTCAGGAATCTGAGGCAGAAGAGACACTGTGAGTTTGAAGCCAGCATGAACTACATAATGAGTTACAGGCCAGCCTGAGATATATGGTGTCTTAGTCAGTGTTCTATTGCTGTGACGGGACACCATGGCCACAGTAACTCTTATAAGGCAAAACCATTAATTGGAATGGCTTACAGTTCAGAGGTTTAGCTCATCATCAGCATGGCAGGAAGCATGGCGGCACGCAGGCAGACATGGTGCTGGAGAAAGAACTGAGAGCTTCACATCCAGATCCTCAGGCATCAGGAAGAGAGAAACTAGACCTAGCTCTTGAGCATTTGAAACCCCAAAGCCCACCCCTGTGACACACTTCCTCCAAGAAGGTCATACTTCCTAATCCTAGTAGTGCCGATGACCAAGCATCCAAATATATGAGCCTATGGAAGCCATTCCTATTTAAACCACCACATATGATGACTGTAAGGCCCACATGGGCTATATAGTGAGAATTTGTCCCAATAATAACATTAATCAGCATCAGCATCATCAACATCAAACCATAAAGTAATGTTGAGCTCCCCAGCAGGCAGGAAGAGATGAGAAACAATAGCAAGTGGCTATGATCAGAAAAGAAAATATTTGGCATAACTCAAATGAAAAATAGGAGTGCTTCTGGATCTGAATTCTAAAAGGGACATTTCACACAGACTTTATACACAGACCATCAGCACATACACAAGGCAATGGTCTTGAGTAAGATTTTATAACAATTTCTCAAAGAATGATTATATACAGTGTATTTTTGACAAATATTTCCCATATGAATTAATAAGTAAGTGAATAAAGAAGTGAAAGATAAGTCTCTTCAGCTGGGATGCTCTCCCCTCACACGAACCATGTTAGTTTAGGTGAGTGTGATGGCACTAAATGTCTAACGGAGGCTGCAATCACTCCTGAGCTAAGTTATTTTTCAAACCTCAGTTGGGCAGCAATAGATCCTTCAATCAAATGGAAATATTAGAGTCGCCTGTAGTCTCTGCTAATAGCTCCACCGTAGTCTGTGAGGACTGCCCAGTCCAATCTTACAGGTTCACGGAGCTTGCCTGCTGGAGGAGTCCCTGGCTCATGCCTTCTTCTGGAATCTACATCTGTAGTTTGAGAGCTCAGCTTTCTTAAAGAAGGTATCCAGGTGTTCCTGGACTAGATCTGCTATACAGGCCACCTGAAGAGTTAGAAGAACTACATGGGCACAGCTGGCCATTGGGCCTGCCCTCTTCTGTCATCTGAGGCAGCTCATCCCATTCCCATCTCAAATCCCTCAGTCATTAGCTTGAATTTCAAGAGGAAATTCTTCCTCCTGGTGTATAGGCTCATGACTTCTGCAGGTTACAGTTTCCAGTATGACTTAAGATAAGACAGAGGAGGAAGAAACACCTTGCAAGAGGCATCAAGTTTTGGATGATATTTCCCAAAGGCTGGCAGTCATTCTTCAAGGGCTACTGGCTTTACATCTTTACTTTAGTGCAGAGAACATCAAGCCCAGGACTTAACCCATCCGTAAAGTACGTACTGTGTCACTGGGAGCTCCCCATAAAGCACATGCTGTATCACTACACTACACTCCATTCTGAGCTACTTTTAATCTAAAGTTTTCTTCTGCTTATTATTTTATGATGTCGTATGCTTGTATTACTCATTCATCAAAAGCTGTTCAGTTTTGTCTTAATGAGGAAGCACGAGAGCCACAGAGAAAGCAGGCTGCAGGTGAGAGGAGGAAGCGTGACATAGAAGGCACTTATCTGTCCCCTCACAGCTGTGAAACTTTGGACAACTCCTTTACTCTTTTCTCCCATAAGCCAAGGACAAATAACACCAAATCACAAAGGCTAATGGCTCAGACTAAGCTCATGCTTATTACATGCATAAGACAGCACGAAGAAGAATTACTAACATTACTAGCTGATGTTTGAATTTTATAGAACAACAATGACAACAATGTCGATAAGCCTGTTTTCTCCACTGACCTGTTCTTTGTGTAGCTGAGATTACATTGCAGGCTGGAAAGAAGCCCCTCAGGTAAGAGGATTCTGTTCAGTTCCCAGCACCCACATGGTGACTTACAAGCATCCATAATTCCACTTCTATAGGATCCGGCCACATCTTCTGACTTCTGCGTGTTCCAGACACATACATGATACACTTACATACATTCAGACAAAACACCCAAATACACAATAAATAAATCTAAAAACACTTCTTAAAAAATTATACTGCTAATGCATTTCTGTACTCTGACTTTCCCTTCTAAGAAAACATGCTAAACATTTTCTGCTAGCTATGAAGCATTAAGCGATTATTTTAAAACCCCATGCATTCAGGAACAGTAAGATATGACTCCTTGAGCTCTCTAGCAGAATCGGTGTTCTCCACATTTCCTAAATTAAAATCAAGATGAACAACGCAGGTCCTTGAAAAACCTGAACTCAGTGTGGTATAAGCAATGTCACCAGGAGGCCAGCAAATCAGGCCACTTTGGATGGTGATGGAACATTAACCTTTTATGAGGCTGAAAGCTGCTGGGTTTCACATTGCTACAATTTACAAATGTACCTTGGAATGTGATCCCCCAGTGGGCTGCCTCTCCCAGCATGAGCACAGAGTCTGACCTCCAGCAGCAAGCCTGGAATAACTACCTGAAGCCTGCAAACCAAGAAAAGGCCTCCTTAGTGTGCACACTCCTTCTTCAGGCAGAAGCCTGGGCAGGAGGAGAATGGACAGGAAGGACCAGGCCCTACAACAAATCCCTGAGCCAGCCAGAGCTGGTTCAGGAACAGAGTATATTTGCACAACAACACCAGGAAGCAGTGAGGAAATCCAGTGTTAAATCAGTTGGCTTAAGGCTAGTGCACCGGCACACACACACACACACACACACACACACACACACACACACACAAGAGAGACAGACAGACAGACAGACAGACAGACAGACAGACAGACAGACACAGAGACAGGGAGAGAGAGGGAGAGCGGTTAATCCAAAGAAGAGGAAACCTTGAATAAAATTGTACTAAGGAGCTTGAATATAATCAGGTGCTTACTGAAGACCTGCTGAGGGTTGTCAAACAAGGAACAGAGCAAGCCAAGGTACTGTGTTAAGTGTGGGAAGACCAAAGGGAAACAACTGTGTTAGAGTTTGAAGAGAAAAAAAATGACAAAATAAATGGTGACCAGAGTCTCTGGGCTGTGTCCAGGTTCTCCTTCCTGCACGTCATCTGTGCTCACTAACTTAACCTTGTAACAATGCTTTGCACAGGGTCCTATGACTATACCCCAGTCCTCTGATTAACTATAGAATCGAGGCTGGGAATTGGGCATATAGTTCAGTTGGTAGAGTCCTTGCCTAGCCGGCTGGTGGACTAGGTTTGATTGTCAGTTCCATATAGACTGGGTATGATGTTACACACTTGTAATCTCAGTACTTGGGAGGTGGAGACAGGATGATCAGAGATCCAAGGTCATGATCAACTGTCTAGGAAGTCTGAAGCCAGCCTGGGATACATAATACACTATATTAAGAGAAAATAGAGATTTAAAAAAAAATCAAGACCCACAATTGTTAGGTGGTGGGTAACTTGTCAAAGTTCCAGAGGATAAGAGGTGGCTTCAGGATTGAGAGGTGAGCAGGCTGACTTCCTGGCCTGAATGCCCAGCTCCATGCCAGGATGCTCTGGAAGCCAAGCCAGGGTCTAGCAAGTGAGTGAGGGGCATCACAGACAGCGGTGACAAGGGCATAGTCACTGGGTAGAACACAGTGTGTCTAGGGAAAGGGAGAAACCACAAGGACAAAAGGCAGGAAGAAAGGTATCCCTGAAAAGATGTGTCTACACAAATGGTGCCTGCATTAAAATCTAGTTCACCAGCTGCTGCAGCTATTTTAAAAGGTTCTAGGAACTATAAGAGGTAGGGCCTAGCTGCAGGAAACAGGTCATGGGCTAGGGTTCCTTGAAGTCTGCATTTTGCCCCATCCCTTCTGGTCTCTCTAATTCCTATCTGCCTTGAGCAGGGAGGTAGGTATACAGCTCTCCACGTGCCACACTCCCATCTACATGAGATTCTGCCCAAGAGCACAGGGCAAAGCAAGCCAGGGCTGAGCCCTCTAAACTTGTGAGCAGACTCAGTTCTTCCTCCTTTGTCACAGTGGCGCAAAGTAGCTAATACAGATGGAGAAGAGAAACTACTTCTAATCTCTGTGACCAGAATGTGGAGGGGCCCACATATTAAGCCAAATGTATCCCCTGTCCCTCCTTGCTCTAGGAGAGCTGGTCCCACCAGCCTACACCAAGCTATGTCACATTCTGTATCATCACAGACAGTGAGAAGTGTTTTAATTAAGGCCACTTGCAATACAATCCTCCTAACAAACACTTAGCTGTGCCTTTCTGAGTGAAATACCAGCTCTCCAGAGATTAGCAAAATGGCACACTGCTTGCACTTTATGTGAGCCCCCTCCCACCCAGCATGGAAGAAGCTTGGGCAAAGAGCTTCCATTTGGGGTGAATCGAAAGTCTTTCTTAGGAAAACCTTATTCTGTTTAACAATTTGCTCACTCGGCTTCCTGGTGGAGAAGATCGGGTCCTAATCTACTGTTTCTGATAAACATGCTCAAATAAAAGTTTCACCTTGATTGTAGCTGCAACGGTGGCCTCTGAGTCAAGCAAGTGATTTTCTTCTGAGTCTCAGAGAGTCTTCAGACCAAAGCATTTTCTTCCTGTAAAGCTATACTCTCTAAGCCACCTGGCCATAAGCTATGGGCCACTAATGGCTTCCAGATCTGAACCTGGAGGAGCTGTAAAGACAGATGCTAGAGCCCTTGGACCTGTAAGTTTTAAGATTGCTAATCTGTGAGACTAGGAGAAATCTTTTCTAAATTGTAATTAAAGTACTAAAGATTCAGAACACTATGGAGTCCCTTGAAGTTGTACTACCCATTAAGGCAAAACAACAACAACAAAACCCTGAAAACAACTTGTTTTATATTCTGTTTTGGTGTTGCTATTTTTTAAAAAAATTCATGAGGCTGGGCACTTTATAAAGGATAAATTACCTGGGCCTGGTGGTATAATATCAGCACTTGGAAGGCAGAAGCATGGTCATATCTGTAAGTCTAAACCAAACCTGGTCTACATAGTAAGTTCCAGAACAGCCAGAGCTACATAGAGAGACCCTGTCTCAGGACAACAATGGAGGAAGAAGAGGAGGAAGAGGAGGAGGAGGAAGAGGAGTGGGAGAAGGAAGAAGAAGAAGAAGAAGAAGAAGAAGAAGAAGAAGAAGAAGAAGAAGAAGAAGAAGAAGAAGAAGAAGAAGAAGAAGAAGAAGAAGAAGAA
>JANHMN010000001.1:181406841-181418821 GCA_030674055.1 Rhabdomys pumilio | reverse complement strand
AAGAAGAAGAAGAAGAAGAAGAAGAAGAAGAAGAAGAAGAAGAAGAAAAGAAAAAGAAGAAGAAAGAAGAAGAAGAAGAAGAAGAAGAAGAAGAAGAAGAAGAAGAAGAAGAAAAGAAAAAGAAGAAGAAAGAAGAAGAAGAAGAAAAAGAAGAAGAAGAAGAAGAAGAAAAAGAAGAAGGAGAAGAAGAAGAAGAAGAAGAAGAAGAAGAAGAAGGAAGAAGAAGAAAAGGGGAGGGGGAGGAAGAAGAGGAAGAAGAAAGGAGGAGGAGCCCCATGGAAACTCTCAAACAACCCAACCTATTGCCAAGACCGTTGGTTATTCTCCACAAACTGTTCACAACACCTATACAACCCACTAGACACCTACATTGCTGAACACCTGTGTAACCCGGTGAACATGGAGGAGTCGAGCCAGTGCCTACCTAGAGCCTTCACCCCTCCTGAACACCAACCAGGTACAAACTTTTTGTTCTACAACAGTGACCCGCTTGCAGGAGGCACTAGTGTCCGTACAATCATGGCACAAAAAGTTGTGGGACTAACCAACCACTAACTGATTGGAATTAAGGCCTCCTACATGAAATGGAGGGCGGCCAGGACTAGGTAAGCTATGGACCTAATGGAGAACCAAACACCACTGTTCTGCTAAAGCAGTAATGCAGCAGAACAACATGTGGGCCACAACGCCCTTGGGCCTTCTAGCCGCAACAGGACCGATGCACATATGAGCTCTCAGAGAAGCAGCCTGCACAGGTCTAAGCCAGATGGGTCCCGGTGCTGAGAGGGGACATGGGCATAAACCCCCACTCCTAAGCTAGAAGTTATCTCTAGTTGATAACTGATCATAAAGGAAAAATTAGTTTTCTCCAAGAGTCTCACTGGATATTCAAACCACCTTTTAAGAGCAGGCCTGATGCCCAGAAGTAAATAGCCGACCCAAAAAGAATTCAGCCATATTCTTAGAGGTTTTCTGTGTCTCGAAATGCTTGGTCTGGGCATTTTTCTTTACTTACCTTATATTTCACAGTTTCTGATTTTGTTTTTACCGGTTTTCTGTGTGTGTGTGTGACTGTACAGATCATTGTGTCTGTGTGTGATTCTTATGCTTTTTCTTCGACTCTTTTCCTGTTGATTTTGTCCTGGTCTGGTATTTGTGTGTTTGTTTGTTTATATTGTCTGTTTGTTTTCTAATGAGAGAGAGAAAGAAAAGATGTGGATTTGGGTGAGGGGGAGATGGGAATCTGGAAGGAGTTGAGGGGGAAAAACATAATCAGAATATATTCTATGGAAAAATACGTTTTTAATAAAAAATAAAATAAGGAGATACTCCAGAACCTAGCCACCTTCCACTAGGCTCTACCTCTTATAGGTTCTGCCCCTTCTACACAGCCCTAGGTTACACACAAGAGGTTTCACACTTGCATCACAAAAACCTTTTGAGATCAGCCCCAACAACAGAGCGTGCCTGCTCGACATTTGCCTTGTTCTGTCCTCCCAGTGTCCCACTCTGAAAACTTAACCTTCCACTCTTCAGTGCCACTCTTTTAGCTGTCACTTAGATGACAAGTCCTCGGATGGCATCATTGGGTCTAGGGTACACTTGCCCCAAGTCGGAGGAGTGCCGAGAACGCAGTGGCCCAGACAGAACTCGACACACAGGTGTCCAATTATCATGGAAATAACAAGTCATTTATAAACACGGAGGCAGGAGGATGTGTGTAGCACAGGTCTGCAAAGGACCTACATCTCTACTCAAGGAAGACTGCCTTTTATGCAATTAAAATGAGCTTTCCATCTGTCTAAAAACCACTTATATAAGCACCCCCTCCTCTGCCCCCACAGGTCCTTCATCCCTGCTTCAAGTCATGTTTCTCGGCTGCTGAATGCCAGACCAATGGCTACTGTCTGTACAACTCTATGCAGCCCAGGGCCAGCTGCTAAGGAGAGAAGCCCCCTAGAGGGTCACTTGCCTTGAAGAGCTCTGTCTCCTGGTTTGCTTTGCCACCTCCTGAGCCTAGGAGATATGGAGGGCAACCAGGCTATCACCATTCTCCTGATGTCTGAAAGTCCATCTTGGGAACATCTCTCTCAGCAGCCTCATCTCAGAAGGGGGCAAATGAACAAGCCTCTGTGAACATCAAAAGAGTGAATCCACCTTCGTCCCTTCTGCAAAGAGACCTGCTCTGAGTGTCTACACCCTTACTTAGGATGAGGAGTGTTCTTCCCTCACATGCAGTAGCACAGAGTTTCATCTGAACCCCACTTCGAGAAGTTTAGAGGCACGATAAGTCTAATAAAGCTTTCCGGCTCCTGTACCCCGCATCTGTAAGAGGCCACATAAGTGACAAATAAACTCATTGGCTGCCCAGGCTGAACTTCACTGGGATCCTCCTTTGGTTTGTCTTGGGATGTTATAAGGAAAAGACAGTTTGTTTATATCCAGGGAAGAAATTCTGGCAACACCTGCTAACCTATCAGATTAAAGGAAACAATGTACACAAGAAAGCTGGTTTCAGCCTCCACCTCACAGAGGGCAGCCCATTTTGCAAACGTTTTTGTCATTACTGCTGTTACCTCTTACTAGACCATGGCGCTTTGAAGGCAAGCACTATGCTGACTCCAGTCATAAACTTGTGCTAGCTGCATCACCGGTGCTCAGTATATATTTGCTGGATTAATGATCAGATGTAAGCCTGAGTCCACAGCACTAAAGCCATCTTTCTTCTCTCCCTCCCTCCCTCCCTCCCTCCCTCCCTCCCTCCCTCCCTCCCTCCCTCCTTCCCTCCTTCCCTCCCTTCCTTCCTTCCCTCCTTTCTTCCTTTCCTTCTTCTTTTCTTTCTTTCATACTATAGATTGAACTTACAGCCCAGGTGCATACTAGGCAGACATTCTATCATTCAGCTATATCTCCAGCCCTTTTTCATTCTTAAACGTTTTATTTTTAAGAAAAAGTCTTGTTAAGTTTCCCAGGCTAGCCTTAAACTCACTCTGTAATTCGGGCTGGCCCTGAGTGATTCACCTGCCTTGGTTTCCTAAGCCTGTGCCACCAGGCCTAGCTCTTCATTCCCTCACTCATTTTCCAGTCATTGTTTCGTGACATTTTGTAGAGCTCTTCTGTTTTAGGAGAATGCTCTACCACTGAGCCACATTTCCAGCCACATTTCCTATTTATGTGATAATTTGTTTAGGCCATGAACCCAAGTATTTGAGCAAACATTTCTGTATTCTGGATAGTTCTATGGAGGCTTTTTTGGAATGAGATTGACATGAGGGTGGCAAGGGAGAATCTAGGGCCTTACGAATGCTAAACGTGAAGTACCTCCTCAGCCTCCAAGATAAACACTTAAATGGGCAGACTCTCAGTAAAACAGATTATCCTCCATAGTATGGGTGTCTCATCCAAGCAGAAGTAGGCCTTAACTGCACCAAGATGGACCTCCCCCGACTGAAAGCAAATGCTTCTTCTACACACTATTTTTGAACTCAACGAGTAAGTCTTCCTGGTGTTTGTATTAACCCACTGTGCAGAATTTAGACTTAGCACACAACTCCACAATCCCGTAGAACAATTCTTAAAGCTCTTAGCTAGGTATAGTGACACACACCCATATCTCCAGTTCCAAGGAGGCTGAGACCAGGAGATCCACAGTTCGAGGCCAGCCTGTCCTTATAAATATGAATACAAAACTGAATGTGCCAAGGCCTAACTTAACAGCCTGGTCTTGACATTTCTCAAAAGAAGAGTTGGGGTGGGAGGGGCTGCTGGACTGGGGGACTAGGGGACTGGGGTCTAAGTGGTTGGGCTGAGGGTCTAGGGACTTGGGGGTATAACTCAATAGTTATAGCACTTGCCTAACCTTGGGCAAGGCTTAGCTAGTCTATCCCAGTATTACAAAACTAATAAATTTCTATATAAACACACATCCTATTGGTTCTGTTTCCCTGGAGATCCCTATCTTATATAGCATCTAGTCAGTTAAAGAAACAGCCAACCGGGTATACATTTCCCCTCCTTAGCCTGGAAACAAAAGTAATGCCAGCTTCATAACACGCATGTGAGCTTAAATAGCCAGAGTCACACCCATTTAAACAAATCCACTCACCCGATTCACACACATTCTTGAACAGTTAAAAACCATGAGTCCTGCTTCAAGAGAACAAGAAATTGAGGTTCAGAAAGATAACTTTCCCGAGTGTACACTTGATAGCAAATTACAGAACTGACTCCGGTTCCTGACCTCTCCCTGATTTCAAGCTCTTTTGCCACGTTATAGGCCCATCTATTCCAACTCAAATGCCTGTGTGGTTTGTTTTGGCCAATGAGATACAAGCAAATACATTGCAAGCAATGTTTGTGTGATGGAGTCTACGCTTACTCTCAGTTCCGCTTTAAACAGGCATGAATAGCCTGCTTGCAATGGGGAGAGAGTTGGGCTAGAGTCCAAGCATCCCCTATGCCCATGCTCGAGAAATGCAAGAAAGCTCAATCCAAAAAGCAGAGCTGTCTGGCTGAGCAACCCCTCAAAAATTAATCCTGCTCTGTGTGACCTAGGGTTTGACCCCGTGATATTGACTCTTGCTCGGTTCTCGGATCTCAGCACACTGACCAGGCCTGTCTACCTGCTCAGTCTGGGCTCTTCTGGCCACAGTAGGGAAGAGAGATGTCACAAGAAGGTATGTCTTACAGATAAAATGAAACTTTTAATAAGTTTTAATAAGTTGTAGTTGTACCACAAACAAAAAGCAGCAATTTTTTTCTGGTCATGGGGTACTCAATGAACAGCAGGCTAAGCACAGTAACCAGGCGTGTCCCAGAAAAGTGGGGTTTGGCAACAAAAAAAAAAATGAGATTAAAAAAAACTCTTGATATTTAAAAAAAACAAGCTCTGAAGTAATCACATTAACTTTTTTAGAATTCCTTATGTTACTCTATGGTTTGGGCTCCTCAGAATGAGCATGACACCTAAATAGGTGGGCGTGGTTCCAGAATCAGCTTCACATCTGTGGTTCCCTGGTAGGCCAGTCCATCTGACAGGGCCAGTGCATGAGCTGCCCCGAGAGGTCAGGTCTATGTTCAGCCCAGTAGTCATGACAGAGCACAGCATGCAGGGAGGGCAAGGAGAACTGGGGGCGGAGGGGACACCCAGGGACACCCAAGGAAAAAGAGCTGGGCTCCTGCAATCTGTTTCCTTCTGCTTCTGCCTATGAATCATCTACATCCACACTCCCTCACAACCAGCAGCACATTACATAAATAATGTACAAAATGAGCAAATCTCCACCACCACCAAAGATGAACTTGACCTTCAACTATCACAGAGGAGCCAGGAGATGGACTTGGGGGAGTCTGGAGCCTCTCCAGAAGGGCAAGGTCTGCTTGACTTCTCCTCACCACTAATGGCTTTTTAGAAGCAGTCACCTTGGAGGCCAAGCATTTAGGAAACCATCTTCAGTGTCAACTTCTCACCCAGTAAAATCTCTGAGGAAGGAAAAAAAAATCAAAGTAGGCTTACACATGAACAAGAACAAGGAACACTGAGCAATTTATTGCTGAGGACTTGGAAAGATGGTGGCATCCAACTTTGGGTGAGAGTGGGTGTAAGGAGGAGGATGATTGCTAATTTAATGACCAAAATTGTAAGCGATGGGTTCTTTTGAAAACTCTGGGAGTGAGCATCTTGATGCGCTTCCGCTGAGAGCCTTTAAAGGCTATGGAAAATATCATGGCCACAATGAACGATGAACAGACACCAACTTGCTTCCTAGAGATCAGGCACGGATACAAGCAGGAGAAACGGCCCACAGCCAGGTTAGGTAGCAAGAAGGAAGGAAGAGGAGGAATGGAAAGAAGGAGAGGTGGATGGAGCAGCGATTTTGAGGGCTGGTACTAGCAGCAGCAGCAGCAGCTCACACTTCCTCTGGACAGGCCTGTGAGGCCACTGCTGCTACTTCCCCTACAGAGATGAAAGAACTCTGCACTTAAGCAGCATGCCTGAGATCAGTCAGCCAAGAGTGTCTGACCCAAACTCTTGGCCTAAAGACTGGTCTCCTTCTGACTCCTGTCAAGCTACTTACACTAAGGAGTATCTGGATGTTTCCCAACTGTGTAAAAGCATCTCAAGTTGCAAAGTCCTTCACTTTGTATCAACACAGGAAATGATTGTTCTCAAAGTACGACCTTTATTTCTGAAATGAGTTTTAGCAGAGTTAGCCTTAGTCTGCCTTAAATGAACACCATGTGGATATGTTTTAGTGGAGATTGCTCCCTCCACATCCCCACTTCAAGCTACTTGTTCTTTCCTTCCTTCCTTCCTTCCTTCCTTCCTTCCTTCCTTCCTTCCTTCCTTCTACCTCTTCCTCCTCTTCCTTCTTCTTTTCTCTTTCTCTTCTCCTCCTCCTCTTTTTCTTCCAGTTCTTGTTGATATTTTCTTTGTTGAGGCAGGATCTTGCTATATAGCACAGCCTCAAACCAGCAATCCTCTTTCCTTATCTCTCCAGTGTTGTGATTATACTCAGTGCTTAAGGACTCCTTCTTAGAAATGCTCTTAGCTTCTAGTCCTTTATTCAGCATCTGTTTTAGTTACTTTTCTACTGCTGGGATAACACACCATGGCCAAGGCAACTTAGAGAAGGCTGTTGTTTTGTTTTTTGGGTTTTTTTTGTTTTGTTTTGTTTTGTTTTGAGCAGTTTCAGAGGGACAAGAGCCTATCATAACAGAGAAACAAGAAATGTGGCAGCAAATAGCAAGCAGCAGGCCTGGCAGTTGGAGCAGGAAGCTGATGGTTCACATCTTAGGCTATAAGGACAAAGCAGGGAGCTCACTCAAAATGAAAATTTAGTCTTTAAACTCTCAAAGGCCACCCCCTACAACACACTTCCACAAGCCTTCCCAAATACCAACAACAACTAGTAAACAAATATCCAAATGCCCAAGACTACTGGGCACATGCCCTTCAAACCACCACAGCACTCGTTCATTGTTTTGGGGAAATATTATTGAGAACCTACTAAGTTCCAGGCACATGCTGATTTTTCAGATTGGGCAGAAGAGATCCCTGCCCTAAAGGGGCTCAGAGTCTATATATGAGACTGTTAAGGACTGATCATTCAGAATCTAGTCTCCTAAGTGTCAAAACAGATACACAACACAAAGAAAGAATAAGCAATGAAAGCTGTGTTAGAGCCAACAGTATTCCAAATAGGGAAAAACTGAGAAAAACCGCTCTAAAATCAGGAATGAGACAAGGGTAGCCACTTTTTCCACTTTCATTCAGTAAAGTATGTGAAGTCATAGATAGAAAAATAAGACAAGACGTAGAAATACAAATAGGAAAGAAGTCAAATTATCCTGCTTTGCAAACAACATAATCCTGTAAACTGGAAAACACACACACACACACACACACACACACAGTGGGGGAGGCCGAGGAGGAAGAGAGGACAGACAGAAGACACAGAGCCACAAAGACATGAAGACACAGAGAGAGAAGGTTAATTAAGTTGATATTTCTTTTTTTTTTTTTTTTTTTTTTTTTTTTGCTCAAAAAAGAGGTACTTTTATTAAAGAGCAGGTTCAGCACTGAAGGCTGGCACCATGCCTGCTCTATCAGCAGGAGTGGGGTCATAGTTTTATCTAGCATTGTACATTCATCTGGCAATGGACAGAGGAGCTGTACTAGGCTCAGTCCCTGGATGTAGATACTCAAGGGGTGCTGGCAAGGAGATGGCATGGAGAACAAGGACCACAGACCCTGCCCACCTCCTCTGGACCTTTGAACAGATGTATTTAAACCTATAAAAAAATAAAATAAATAAAATAAAACCTCCCAGGGTAGCCAGGGGCCCAGAGAGGGTCAGTCCAACACATCTAACTGGGAGCCAGTACCAGCAGTCCATCCATCCTTAGGCAGGCTATTCAACTGGAACCTGGCCTCCTCAGAGATGCCAAACTGCTCCAGGGGATCCTTGCCAGTCATCTTCCTGATCTCATTCCTGTAGAAGACAAGGCTCCGTCACATGTATTCATAGCTGGCCTGCTGCAGAGAGATTAAAACTCAGGGAAAGTTCTAAGAAATGTTCCACATCCTTAGCCTCAGGGAAATGGAAAGTAAAACTGAGAGACCCTGGGCATCATAGGATACATCTTTAATCCCAGCACTCAGGCAGCAGAGGCAGGTGAATTACTGTAGGTACGGGGTCAGTCTTATCTACATAATGAGTTCCAGGCCACCCAACGGCGCATAATGAGACCTTGTCTCCAAAACAAAAGTAGAGACTTTCTCTCCTTCCAGTCTTAATTGGTATCGTTAAGACAGCAACAAATGCCGATAAGGATGTGGAGAAAAGGGAACCTTATTTATTGCTGCTGGGGCTGTGAACCGGTGAACTGATGAAGGCACTATGGAAATCAGAAGGAGGTTTCTCAGAAAACTAAAAGTAGAGCTAACTAATCCAAACGTAGCTAGCTGTCCTGGATGTTTACCCAAAGAATTTAAGTTGGCACACCACTGAGATGCTTGCAAAGTCATGTTTGTGGCTGCTTTATTTGCAAAAACCATGATATGAAACCAGGCTAGATGTTTAGACTCACCAAATGAATGAAGAAAATGTGGTATATACACACAACAGAATTATATCTAGCTGTAAGAAAAAATCATGTAAACAAATAGATAAGACTGGAGATTGTTATGTTAATCAAAGTTAGTCAGACTGAGGAAGACAAATAACACTTCTTCAGACTTAGATTTAAATTTATGTAGATGTGTACATATGTGAGCAGGAAGGAACTGTGTGTGGGGAGTTGGGAGCAAGAGAAGAAGGAAAAGACAGGCTACTGCAATTTATGTGACACAAAGCTGAAGGAGGACTATTTGTAGAGTGAGGGGATCTGCAAGGAAGAGTGGGGGTAGGGGATCAAATCAAAAAAGAATGAGCAAAAATTCTCGAACTACAAAGCCTAAAAAACTGACTAGCCATCTCCAAATGACCAAGCGATTGTCCAACCCCCAACCAAGTCACCCACATGCGCACAATAAATTAAAAAATTAAAAATATAGCATGATGCTCCCAATCCACCGACCGCTTCCTCATTTGATTTCAACCAGTACAGCACACTCCCAAAATAAAACAAAAGAGTCAAACATTTCAGCTTTCCAGAACTGGACTAAAGCCAGTACACTGGGTTTCTGCCGCAGAATAACCAAGACCCTTTCAGTAAGCCTATAAATACACTTCGGCAGATGCTTGAACTCAAGAGGTCTAAGCGGAAAGGCAGCCCACTGGTCCTCAGAACCGTGTGTGTGCATGGCCAAATTTCCTCACTCCTCCTCTGCAGTAGAAGGCTATGCTTTGGTAACTTTCAAATGATAAGTTAGTCCCCAGAAAATGCTAGAGAGGCGTGTGCCCCCATGGAGAAGAGAATGACTCCTGTCCTATATGCACAAGGTTCTAAGGAATCTGAGCAACGAGTGAGCCACAGTATACTTACTAAGTGTTGACCTCTCAGGATGCCAAATTACAAACCAGGGATGCCAATCCCTACTACCCTAGTGTTAGAGTGGGCATGATGCTATTTCCACATATTTTCCGAAGTAACTATGTTCATTCAAATTGAAAAGGAGAAAGAGCCAGCAACTCCCTTTAGGAGGCAGAAGAGCACAAAAGGACCCTGGAGCAAGGGTAGCAAACAACAGGGGCAATTAAAATAAACTAAGATTTTCCCCCCTTCTGTCCTCTGTTGTAAATAGAACGATTATTTGGGTATTTAATGTACAGCCACTGAACAAACAGATGATACCCACAAAGAGCATGCGGTGGTTTGAATAAAATGGCTGCCATAGGCCCAAAGGGAGTAGCACTATTAGGAGGTGTGACCTTGCTGGGGTGGGTGTGGCCTTATTGGAGGAAGTATGTCACTGCAGGGGTGAGCACTGGGGGTATCAAAAGCTCAAGATGGTTCTTTTCCTGCTATCTGCAGATTAAGATGTAGAAATCTCAGCTCCTTCTCCAGCACCTTGTCTGCCTGCACAGTGCCATGCTTCTCGGCCATGATGACAACACGCTAAACGACTGGGCCTGGCTTGGCTTTTGAAACCTTAAACACCCTCCAATGATACTCTTTCTCGAACAAAGTCACACATCCTAATCCTTCAGCATTCAAATATATCAGCCTGTAGGGGCCACCCTTAGTCAAACCAGCACATAGTCCATCCTTCTTACTTCATTAAACCTCTTGACCTAAAGACCATGAAGTCATAGCACCAGCAGCTGATAAAATGAGTGATTGGAGATGACACTAGGTAAATCCTCAAGGTTATTGTTAATTGGGAGAAAGCTCTACCAAGTTTTTTCTCTTTAGAGTTGTGGGATTTTAGAGAATTTCATAGTTTCCTGTCAGTGATATTGGCCTTAACCCCGGGTCCTGGTGTTGGCCCTACCCTCTGAGCTGTCTGTCATGAGCAGGCACCCTCACAGCCTTGACTACTTTGTTGCCATTTATTTAGTTTTGATTTGAACTGGCTTAGAACTCACTGTATAGCCCAGGCTAGCCTCAGGCTAACAATCCTCCTGCCTCAGCTTCCTAAGTGCTGAGTTTATAGGCACAAACCTCACAGCCAGCCTCCAGTGACTCATTCTTAAATTTATTTAATACCTTTATTCTGTGTTAAGTCAGTCAGAATTTGAACTGTTTCTCCAGTGAGCTGATAAAAGCCATTTGTTTTCATCAATTAGCTTATCAAAATTCCAGGAAACCTTTCACTGTTTCTAACTAATAAGTATCTCTTACTATAAATGAATAAATACAAAGTCTTTCTGTTACTTAAAGGATTTGATAGTATCTGAAAATGTTGCATGTGTGCATGTGTGAGTGCGTGCATGCATGTGTGAGTGCGTGCATGCACGCATGTGTGTGTGCATGTTGCAGCACTCACGCCATAGCATGCTTGTGGAGATCAGAGGACAGAGTTTAGGAGTCAGTTCTTTCCATTGCGTAGGTTCCTGGGGATTGAACTCGTGTCCTCAGGCTTGGGAACTGACTCTTCCCTGCTGAGCCATCTTGCTGGCCTTCTCTCAGTGTGTTAACTTTATCTTGATCACTTCTGTTTCATGTTTCCAGCTATAGATAACAAAGACAAAATGAAAACAAATTTCCCTTTACTTGTTCAAAATGTTCAAAGATGATGACAAAAGAAAGAAAGAAAGAAAGAGAGAGAGAAAGAGAGAGAGCCATTCCTCAAAGTTTGAGTGAGAATCTAGCACTTTTCATGTGTTCTATTTATATATTCCAAAAGACTTCACATTTCAGTTGAGACTACATTATTATTATTATTCTCTCATACATTACATCCCTACCACAGTTTTCCCTCCTTGCTCTCCTCCCACTCCCTCTACCATCCCTCCCCGAGACTATTCCTCTAGTTCTCTTCAGATAAAGAGCAGGCCTCCCAAGGATATCAACTAAACATGGAATAACAAGTTACAAGACTAGGTACTTCCCCTTGTATTAAGGCTGGACAAGGCAACCTAGTAAGAGAAAACAGGTACCCAAAGCAGGCAGAAGTCAAGGACAGTTCCTGTTCCCACTGCTAGGACTCTCACAAGAACACCAGTGTACACAACCATAACATATACTCAGGAGACCTAACTTAGACTCACACAGGTTCCCTGATGGTCATGTCAGTCTCTATGAGACCCTATGAGCCAAAGTTAATTAATTCTATGGATTTTCTTGTAGTGTCCTTAACCCCTCTGGCTCCTACAATCTGTCTCCTACCTCTTCTGCAGGCTTCCTGAAGCTCTGCCTAATGCTTGGCTGTAGATCTCTGCATCTATTTTTGTCAGTTGCTGGATGAACCCTCTCTGGTGAGAATTATGCTAGGCTCCAGGTCTGAGAGCATGACAGAGTATCATTAGGAATCATTTCGTTGACTCTGTGTGTGTGTGTGTGTGTGTGTGTGTGTGTGTGTGTGTGTGTGTGT
>JANHMN010000001.1:181386923-181406831 GCA_030674055.1 Rhabdomys pumilio | reverse complement strand
TGTGTGTGTGTGTGTGTGTGTGTGTGTGTGTGTGTGTGTGTGTGTGTGTGTGCGCGCGCGCGCACGCATGCGGGTCATGTTTTATTCTACCCTAGGTCAGAACTATCTGGCCTCTGGTTCCTGGCACTCCAGGCAGCATCAAGAGTGAGCTTCCTCTTTCGGTGTGGGTCTCAAGTTGGACCAGTCATTGGTTGGCCACTCCCATAAAATCTGTGTCACCTTTAACCCCACCACACCTTGTAAGTATGACAAGTCATAAGCTAAAGGCTTATGACTGGGTTAGTATCTGAATCCCTCCACTTGCCTGGTTATAGGAGAGCTGGTGTCCCCTTTTACTAGAAGTCTTCACAAAAGTCCTCCATTAGTTGCCAAGGAATATTCAAGACTGGTTCTGGAAAGCTACATAAAACAAAGTCTTCAAGGAAAACCTGAGTTTAAAACATTAAACTAAACACCAAGTGAAGAAAAATAATAAATAAAATAAGTCACCAAACATCAAAACACCAAAAACAGAAACAAAGAAAGAAAGAAAACAAGCATGAAAAAGCAACTATCCATTTCTTCTCTCCCCTGAGGACAGACAGGATCTGTTGGTCAACTGAGGTCCCAGCGAGTCATCCTCTTCCAAGAGATTCCTACCTCTAAACATCACTAGTCCTGTTACCAAACTCACCACCTGAATGCTGGGACATCATCTTGGAGAACTGAAACCTTTCAACACCCCACAACAGAGGATACATCTGCCATCTCCCCACAAGGACACAAAGAGATGAACTTTGCTCTTCGTTTTCAGGCAAACAGACTCTGTGTATGTGTGCATGCGTGTGTGTGTGTGTGTGTGTGTGTGTGTGTGTGTGTGTGTGAGAGAGAGAGAGAGAGAGAGAGAGAGAGAGAGAGAGAGAGAGAAGGATACAGGTGTGCAGTGTGTGCATACCCACGAGGGTTACATGTGTGATAAGTGTGCAAGTTCCCTTAACTGGCTCTATCTTCCCTGGAAACCATAAACAAATCTAATTAACTGAAAGAATGTTTTGAAGGTGACATATCCACCTTTTCCTCCTACTGATGATTAAAGACATAAATGAAGTGTATATTCTCCATTGCAGAGTCACTAAAACATACATTCCAAGTGAAAACTCTCATTATAAAATTATTCTGTAACTCGGTTTTCAAAATGATATTCTTAAAATAACAATTCCACCTACTCACGCCACTGGGGAATTTGCTGTTGGTAAAGCATTTATAAGCATGATTCTGCTTTCAGCAAACTCGCATTCGGAGGAGAACAGGATGCAAATGTTCTCCACACCAAGTAGTAAGTGACGGACAAAGAACAGATCTGACACAGTGCTGTATGGCTCCAGAGAAACACTGGAAACTTCCAAAGAGGGTGGACTAGAGGTACTTAATGCAATACCAATCATCCAATCAAGACCAAAACAAAACTAATGCAGTCCTGAGAACCTGAAAAGGTCTTGAGGAGCCTCGATGAAAAGGCGGGGTGACAGAGCCCCTGCTTTCTGCCTCCTCTGCGTGGGATTGTTACACAAAAATCGATATCGTATTTATTCCGTGTAATTGGGCTTCACTAATCAGAGACCTGTTCTAGCATCCTCTGGATTATCTTGTTTCCCTGCCTCATTGACTTTCTGCTTCCACACCCTGGCAGCGCCTTCCCTTCCCCTACATTATCACAGAGTAAATTTTAACTGAATTTGCAATTTGAAATCATTGATTTTTTTTTCAAGTTTAAACAAACAGAAGCAACTGCCAGATATTTCATGAGGAAAACCTTCTGGAAGGGAGGGTTTCGTGAAATCCCTTCCTGAAAAAAGAGACGCTACAGTGAGAAAGGGAAATTTTTAAATGAATCAAAACCTAAGCACCATAAAGAAGGGTACTGAGTAGAGAATTCTCCCAAAGCTGGAGCACCTAGGAGAACTTGGTAGAATCATTAAGAAGAGCACCTTTTCTTTTTTTTCTTTTAGCACCACAGAGGACTTCATGAATGCTAGGAAAATGTTCTGCCATTAAACTAGTCCCTAACCCTCCTCTCTCTCTCTCTCTCTCTCTCTCTCTCTCTCTCTCTCTCTCTCTCCCTCTCTCTGTGCATTGCAGGGGGTGATTTATACATATCAAATGAATATGTAAAGATCAGAGGACAATCTTCGCGCCAGTCTATGTCTTCCACCTAGTTGGAGACAGTCTCCTGTTGTTTGAAGCTTCCAGGGGTTCTGCTGTGCCCTCTTGCCGTCTTATACAGGAGCTGTAGGATTGCAGAAGGATCCTGAGGGCCTGAGCTTAGCTCCTCCCATTTGTACAGTAAGCGTTTTACCCACTGGGACATCTCCCAGCCTGCCCTTTCTATTTTCAATGCTTCACAGCATTAAACAGACTTGCCAGATCTGCTGAGAGACGTGAAGGAAAGGAGCCGAGTAGATTAGAGTCCTGCGCCTCTGTGAGCCCCTGGGTGTGTTGCCCTGTATAAAAAGGCTAAGACTTCGCTTCTTTCCATGTCTGTGTCAGTGCAGTGGAGCATCCATACCCGGCAGTGGAGCTGAGTGTATGTGTGTAAGGAGGTGGCATTAAATCAAGGCTCAGAATTGCACCTCTGATGTCACTCACCTGTGTTACATTCTGTTTACATTTCAGTTTGAGCCAGGGCCCCACCAACTTGCACAGGTAGCCTTTAACTCACTCTGTAGCCCCGGTCAACCTTGAACTTGTAATTCTCCTACCTCAGCTATCCTGAGAATCTGAAATTATAGTCTTCATTGACAGACATGGCAGGTACTGAACATTTCTCTTTTAATAACTTATTATTTTTAATTATGTGCATGGAGAGAGGGCATGTATACCTAAGTGCAGTTTCTCTAAAGCCAGAAGAGGGCGTCATATCCCTCTGAAGCTAGAGTGTCAAGTGGTCATGAGCTACCCAGTGTGGGTGCTAGGAACCAAACTTGGGTCCTCTGCAAAACAGTGCTTGTTCTTAGCTGGATGTGGTGACACATACCTATAGGCTAGAAGCTAGAAGTCAAACTGGTCTACATAGTGAGTTCAGGCATCCAAAACTATGTAGTGAGATCTGTATCACAAAACAAAAAAGAAACAAAGCAGTGTCTACTCTCAGTGGCTAAATCATTTCTCCATACCAGAAAGGGAGCTTTCCCACAAGACCCTTTGCATAGATATTCCCCTGTCCTGCTTGGCAGTAACTTCTTTAGTTCTCTAAAGGGAGAGGCTATAAGGATAGGAGCAAAGGATCATACTTTGAAGAGTCTATAAGATTTTAATGGATGAAAAGGGAATGCCCCACTTTGACAGGGTAGATGGTTACCAAGGTCTGCAATATGGGAAAGTACCAATGGACGTGAGACACTAGAGCTGGACCAATGGGCAAGAACAGAGCGGGACCCTGGAAGTCACCTCTGACAACCTGCACAGTGGGCAAAGTCCAATGGCAACTCTGGAAGGCAGCAGAGAGTTCCAATAGCCTGGAAGAGGATTCTAGAGGCCTGGAAAGTGGGGGAGGAAGAAGGGCAGGAGTGGAGGAAGCTGCCAGGAAGAAGAATCTGACATGGATTCCCAAGGCAGAAGACTGTGAGTTGGCTCTCAAAGCCAGAGACTCACCACTGCCACAACCTCCCACAGTTCCTGGTTCCTCTTCTCTCAGATGAGAAATGAAAAGAACTCTAAATACCTTAAGCTCCCACCAGCACCATGTAAGCCATACTAATTGTGCCCAAACTTTACTAGCTCCCAGCCACTCAGTCTTTCAAGTCAGTGCTGAGCAGCCCTCCAATCTGAGTCACAAACACAGTGGTGTTTTATTGAGGTCTCTAATTGGTGTCAGCTTTCTTAGGTGGCCCTGGGACTGACTCTCCACATTCTAACACACACCACAGGAGAGTCAACAGCCATGACTCTCTGGATGACAAGGTAGGACCAGGGTCTATGAATTCTGCACTGCAATGAATTCTATACACCCTTCTCCATACCTTTTCTTTCCCCTGTCCCACCCTGTGCTGCCCTGAAAGAGTATTGCCTGTGCTGACCCAAGGCACACTCTTGCTCAGTATGTCCTGCAGGTCTCTCCAGAGAACTCACATAGGTCCAATTACCCATGGCAGCTCAAGAGACACACAAGGTATGAAACAGAAGTGACTCTTGTAAGTCCTCAGATACAACCTAGATAGTCAGACACTAACCATGAGCCCAGTCTGAGTCTTCCGACCCTAAGTTAACCACTATCCACACAAGCTGGGAACAGGAGGAGTATGCATGAGACGGCCCTGCCCTGGACTGCAGAGCAAATGTGAGCTTGTCACCTTTTTGTTGGAATCACCTTGCAGACAGTCGGGGATAGGACAGCCTCTCAGTCATCCTGATGTCACAGCAAACTACCATAGGCCCTGTGATTTATAAACAACAGAATAGTGTTCTCATGTTCAAGTTACAAGTCTGAAACCAAAGCACTAGAAGACTGGGTGTCTGGTGAGGCCTACCTCCTTCACAGATGACGCATGTGTCCTAATGATAGAAAAGGTCACCTAACTCTCCTCCTGTATCAAGGCACTAACCCCACTCATAAATCTTCACTCATTACATAACCATTTCCCAAATGCCTTGTCTTGTAATCTCATCCCTTTGAAGATTGTATCTAGTTTTTAAGTCTGGAGAGGTCACAAATATTAGGAAGCCAGGGAACAGACAAGACGATGAACTGAACAACTAAACTCAGGCATGCTGAGAGCCACAACAAACTCTTCTGGAGCCACAGTCATTCTTGTTCCTTCTAAACGTGCTAATAGATTTTTAGGTCAAATCACCTTTCCCGGGCTCGCACTATGAGCCACCCACTCAGCACCCTGATATGCAGCTCGTAAACTTCCTGGAGAGTAAGCAAGCTCTCTGTCAGTGAATCGCAAAGCTGAAATTACCAAAGCTATTTTGCTTGGAAACTCCGGGAACCCGAGAGACCCAGATGGATGGTTGGTAACTGATATTTATAAACAATTCCCTCCACAGCTGGGGGAACCTGGCTGGTACAGCATGAGTCACCGACTGCCTGGAGTTCTCACTTCCGGCTTCCCTGTATATCCTCTCAGCAGTAAGAGCCCTGATGGTTTCCTGAGTCTTCAGCTGCTGGACAGCCCGAATGCCTGAAACCGGATGTGGACTGAGCCACTAGCCACTCTGTCCTGTTGCGCTTCCGATCACCCAGATTCTGTGGATACTTGTCAAGATCTTCCTTCACAGGAACACCCTGCACCAGATTCTTTAGAGTTCTCAAAGATCTAGAGTGGAGTGGAGAGGCGGCTCTGCTCCAAGGCCTCAGAAATAGCACAAGAGTGAAATCTGCCAGCTTGCAGCTTCAGGAAGGCAGCTCACCTTTTGTGAGAGAAGCAAGCACCGAGCAAGTGAAAATCCCAATTGCTCCTATGCATCTGGCTTATTATTTCCCTCGGAGATGAAATGGCTATTCTCCAGGCTGCGACTAATGATCACCTTGACCTCTGATGCTCAAATTTGTGAGCAATTAACCATGTCAGGTCATCAGCTCTGAAGGACTTTGGAGCAGGGAACATGGGCACACTGGAAACTCCGGAGCTGTGGCTCTGTATGGCATCACCACTAGTGTGCTATGTGATAAGCCCCTACTCCTCAGAGGCCTCAATTTCTCAGGCCCTGGGAAGGCACAAAGGAAAATTCATCTCTACAAAGACAGCAGACAGATGTGGAGCTGTTTGCTGGGGCCAGAGACTGGTTACCTGCCTGGCTTTCAGGAACATCTGTTAACCATGACCTCCCAAATCCTTGCCCCACTTCATCTGAATTTTTAAACTCTCAGCAGCAAACATTTATTAATCCTTTTGCAATTACTGGGTAGGATGGGGCTGGCTAGTAGAGGCGACATTCTAGGGTAGCACCTGAAGACTGGTCTCAAGGCCAAGGGTTGGGAGCAGGACTCATAGAGGCTGCATCTGGGCTCCTCTAACATTTAAAACTAGAAAGAGCAACAGATAGAGTAGGGAGTAACTATTTGCATGCTTTAAAGAATTCTTGGTAAGGACAAGACTCAGCACCGTACACCTAAACTCTTATTTCTGGGCAGATTGTGGAAACATCTGTTGATGGCAGGCATCTCTGTGAGCTAATTATGGTGATAGGCACTTTCAGTTCATTATCTCTACAGTCCCTTTTAATTGCCCCATAAACAGAGGCCTGCCCAAGTCACATGATCTACCTACACCCACCAAAATAATAAACGTAGATAGGATCTCAACCAGGTTGCTTGGCCTGCTGGGGTCCTGTCCTTCCCAGGATTCCCCCCATTGCTCCACTGGGACAAAGAGAGTTGATTTGGATTCATGAATATGTAGGACTCTTATCTGGAGAAAAAAAAATCTCCTTAAAATTAGGAATAATGTAATTGAAATGGAATGAGGTTCCAGTAAGACCAATGCAACCTTTGCACACCAATCCTTAGAAACCTCATATCCTGAAAGCAGACTTGCTGGTGTTACTGTTGGACCATGCTGGCCTTGACCCTGGGGTACTCTCATGTTCCTACAACCTCACTCGAGGGGAAGGAGGGGACTTGCCCCATTACATTTCACTAAGGCAAGCTCTGCATGCCAAGGCTAACTTCAGGCCCAGCACAATGCTTCTCCATGCCCAGTGGAGGATAACCTTACAGTATCAGTTCTTTCTATTCAGTTTTTCAGAGACCAAACTCAGGTCCCCTTGACCTGCTAAGCCTGGCTCTTTACAGCCACCCTTGCAGCTAACCATAAATAACCAGCTTTAGGAAAGCAGAGTGCTATGCAGGACTTCTAGAGAGAATCCGTAAAGGCAACTGACTTGCCTGGGAGGGACCCTTTGGACTCTTTCGTACCCTGTATGGTCTTGAACTTAGAGGCAATGTCCAGAGTTCCTACAGCTACTTTAAGCCAAGACTTGACCTTGTAGATTGAAGCATTCCAAAAAAATGATGGAAGAGAAGACAAGATGAGGTACCAGTTCCCAGTTCCCCCTGTATCAACCTCACACTGCCAACCTTTGGACACTAAGAGAAAGAAATATCCAGCTTGCTCAAACCTTATTCTTTGGTGTTTCCTCTAAATAAAGCTAAACTCAAGTCTAGGTAGTAGTAGTTTCTTAGATTACCAAATTTAGTAGTAAACTATTAGCTACCTATGTGAAATCCACATGGTAAAACCTAAGCAGTGAGGAGGCTGAGATGACCTCATAGGCAAAGTGCTTGTTACATAAGCATAAAGACCTAAATTCAGGTCTCTTGTACATACAAAGCCAGGCAATGTGCTGTGTGCCTACAATCCCCGAACCAAGAGATAAAAACAAAAGGACCCTAACGGCCCACTGGCCAGCCAGTCTAGGCCACTGACAAGTGTCAAGTACAGTGAGAAAACCTATCTCAAAAAATAAAGTGAAAAGTGGAAGACAAATGTACCTCATGTCAACTTCTGAGCTTCATGTGTGAGCCTGGGAAACCCCCTACACACATACAGAGACACATGTACACACATGAATATACTATACACATCACAAGATGAGAAAAATACCCAAAACCTAAGCAGCCATTCAAGGATATTAATGATCTGCTGAGATAGCTCACTGGTTAAGGGCACTTGCAGTTAAGCCTCAGGATCTGACTCCCATCCCCAAGACTCACATGACAGAAGAGAACTAATCACAAGCAGTCTTCGAACCTCTGGGTTCCATACATGCCAGGTGTGTGCCTATACACATGCACAGATACACATAAGTATATAGAGTTATCTATTACACAAATTCATAATAATAGTGTTATTTATTAATATGTGAAGCTGGGCATGATGGTACATACCTGTAATCCCAACCCTCAGGAGACTGAGACAGTAGGATCATAAGTTCAAAGTTACATAGCCTGGGCTAAGTAACAAGATTCTGTCTCAAAAGTAAAAGTGATTCTGTGAAATATATTTACAATATATTAGTACTTGATAATGACATTCTTAAGCTAAGTTTAAGTATGATCTCCATTTTGCAAAAACTGAAAAATATTTACACATTAAAAAAAAGTCTAGAGTTATACACCAAAACGTATTAGCAGTTATCTATGAGTGGTTGGACTGGCTAGCCTGCTCTTTATACAACGTACCTTATTAATTTCAACGGGAATTGGACATATGACCTGAGAGAGACACTAAGTCTCCCTGGACAACCTATTGACTTCCAGTTGATCAGAAAAAAACAGCTCTAGGAAGGGTGTTTACTCTTAGTTCACCAAGGAGTCATGAACTGAACACTCTGCTCAACAAACGTTCCCTGAGAGGCTGGAAGGGTTAAATACAAAGGCACATTATTTTTCAGTGGCCATATGTGTCTCAAGCAAGGAGGAAGCCTGCGGAGATGCTTCCAAATGTTCAAAGGACAAGTTTCCAGGTCTACAGCTGTGCTTTATTAGGGGGCCGTAGTCAGTACCTAGAAGAATTTGGCAGGACTTTACTTGAGAAAATACGGACGTGCACCAAGAGCAGATTCACTCTATTTGCTCTTTGGAACACAGATGCCAAACAGTCTAACAGAAGGGTTCCAGAGCTTTCTGTGGGCTTTTTGTTTACTTGTTATTTAGTTATCTGTGTGTGTGTGTGTGTGTGTGTGTGTGTGTGTGTGTGTGTGTGTGTGACAGACAGACAGACAGACAGACAGATACACACACAGAGAGAGACACAGAGACACAGAGACAGAGAGACAGATACACACACAGAGAGACACAGAGACACAGAGACAGATAGACAGAGACAGAGAGACAGACAGACAGGCAGGCAGGCAGGCAGAAAGATGTATGCCATCTGTGGAGGTCAGAGGACACCTTGCAGGAGTCATTCCTTCCTTCCACCATATAGGTGCTAGGGTTCAACTCAGATTATTAACCTTGACAGCAAGTGCCTTCACATACTGAGCCATCTCACTGGCCCTCTGAGGGCCTTTTGAAACTTACTAGGCATCTTCCATTTTCCTGAGATGAGGCAGTGGATGGCTCTCTCCTTGACAGGGAGAGCCCTGTGAAAAGCATGCCACCTGGGCTTGGCCATTATTAACAGCATCTCCTCAGAGGCTTCTAGAACAAGCCTCCTGTTTCCAAAGATTATGAGTCTTGCTTTAATGCCTCTTCTTTTTCCCAAATAGCAGCAGTGAGCTGGCAGCAGGAATACGTCAGCAGCCTCTCTCTACCATGGTAGGATCTTTTTTTTTTTTTTTCAGTTACATGGAAGTCAACAAGAAAAAAAATGGTTGGGGTTTCAAACAGCTTTGTGCTCCCATCTGGACTCCAAAAAAGGCTCATTTAACTTAACACAGCCACATTTTTCAAACACCTGGTTCTTCATTGACATTCTGTTAAAGAAAAAAGTGGGGGGGGGGGGAAGCAGTTCTTGCAAAACAAGAATAAAATCTCAGTTATTGTTTAACTGCTCAGCAGTGTGTGTAGTGAGAGAGCCTCACTTTCTGTATGTCCAAACCCTCCAGGTACAGACATTAAAGAATTAATAGCACCACCATGACCATCTCCACCACCCTCTGCAGAGCACTCTGCGTAGGTACTAGCTGGTTAATTTATATTCCACAGCAACTCAGTGAGTCAGTTTCCAAACAGAAAAGTTCAGAGATACTGGCCCCATTATCACGGGTGGGAGGCAGCACAGATAGGATTCCTGTCTTGATTCACTGGTTCTCTTTATCATCCACACCTTGTTCTTTTCTTTTATATTTTTTCCTATGAAGATAGATAGATAGATAGATAGATAGATAGATAGATAGATAGATACAAAAATAGATAGATAGATAGGTAGATAGATAGATAGATAGATAAATAGATAGATAGATAGAGATAGAGATAGAGATATACATACATACATTTACTTTAACTTGCTTTTGTTTCTTTGCAGGGGATATACAAGGTCTTGCCATATAACCCAGATTTGCCTTCAACTATGTAGCCCAAACTGGACTTGAACTCATGACCCTCCTGCCTTGCCTTCCTGAGAACAGGGACTATGGGTGTGGCCCGCCATGCCTGGCGTCTTTAACATGTACACTTCAGTGGCATTGAGCATATGCAGTTGTGTGGCATCACTACTATCTATTTCCCAAACCGGGTTTTTTTTTTTTTTTTTTTTTTTTTTGGTTATTTCTAAGATAGGGATGCACTCTACATCCCATGACCTGACACTCATGGTAATTCTCCTGCCTCAACCTCCTGAGTGCTGGGATCACAGGCATGAATGCCTGAGGTTCAGAAATATTTTATCAAGCAAAGCAAGCTGTGTAGTAAGCAATGGTTCCTCTTCCCTCTCGCTGAGCCCCACGTTCTGCTCTGTTTTTGTAATTGTGCCTATTCTAGGCGCACCATTCAATAATATCCATGCTACGCCTGTCTTTTTGTGTGAGTCACTTTGCATGCTGTCTTCATGTTCATTCACGAAGTAGCACGCATTAACATCTTCCGTCTTTTATGCTGAATAATTGTCTATCACATGTGTATACCACATTTAGTTTATCCATTCAATTGATAGACACTCGGATTATTTTTACCTCTGGGCACCAACGGACTCTGGTATATGAGTAACTATTTGGTTCTTTGTTTTAAATCCTTGAGAGTATATGACTAGAAATGAAATTACCATGCCATGTGGTTATTCTGCATTGAATAGACAGATTTACTTCAGAGACCTAGATTTACTCCACATAGGCATTGAGTTTTGTGTGTTTGTGATAAGACAGTACTATGTAGGAGGCTGGCCACAAACTCCCTATCTCCCTGCCTCTGCCTCTCAAATATTACTGTTACAGATATATATATATATATATATATATATATATATATATATATATATATACCTCGTGCCTGAGGTACAATCATTTTCCTCACTGCTGTGATAAAATACATGACAAAGCAACTTCAAAAAAGAAAGGTTTACTGTGATTTACAGATTGAGGGTACAGTCCATTGTGGCAGGGTAAGCCTGGCATAAATAACATGAGGTAGCTGGTCACAGTGTGTCCATAGTCAGAAAGTAGAGAGAGAGCATTCTAGTCCTCGACTCTTTATTTAGTGCAAGCCCCCAGGCCATGGAAATTGTGCTACCCACATTTAGGGTGGGTATTCCCATCTCAATCCAACCTTACAGATTTCCTGGAGATTCGTTCCTAAATCCCATTAACTTGATGTTCATCATTCCTGATATGATCCCGGTGTGCATAATAAACATACATACATGAGAGAGAGAGAGAGAGAGAGAGAGAGAGAGAGAGAGAGAGAGAGAATTAGTTTTGATCCCAAATAGGAAGAGAAGGGCTGGAGAGACTGACCTAGGTTTAGACCAGCTCCATCATAAGTCAAAAAATGGGCAAATCCTCTCATTGCATTTGGCTTCTTTGTAAAATGGCAACAACAAAATCCTGTTGAGTATCTGAAGCCTTGAGTCAAATACCCACATACTTGTCTAGAATAGGCTGTGGACAAATGGAAACTTTGCATTTTCTCAACACAGAGAAAAGAGAAACTTGGTTTTTGACACATAAAAGAGAATGCTTCTTTATGTCCAACTCATTAGTGACAAGGAAAATCAAAGCCATATCAGGACAAGTCTGGGGATTCAAGCTACCTCTGGGATAGCAAGATGCATATAGCTTCCTGGTTTCTGTCCAGAATGGGCATGCTTACCTGCCATGGTTAGCTTCTTCTGTGCCCACAGGGCCATGAATCAATCAACCCAAGTCTTCAATAAAGCAGCCTGACTGCATGTGACTCAGAGCACTAAACAACTAAATCCAATTTACCTGGATGACAGAGACCAGAGACTGTGGCATCCCCATAGATAAGAAAAAACACCCTTTACTGCAAAGATTTTAAAAAATATTATCTGTCAATCCACCTTGGATGGAGTTTATGAGACTGCTATAGTCTGGAGGAACACTTGTAGACTCCATGTGACCAAGGATTGTTTTCTCATTCCTCATCCCTCTCAGTCTCAGACAAAAAAACCAGGTTGCTCTCTATTCAGAGTCTATTGTCCTTAAGAGATGGTCAGCCAGTGTCTAAGAGCCGTGACAACTCACACCCAGAAGACAGCTTAAGAGCTGTGACAACTCACACCCAGAGGACAGCTTAAGAAACACAGCTTGATAAAATGAATGACTCTTCATCAATTTTGCTTCGGGCTCATTTGCATATAATGGCTTTTTATTCCCTGGAGTAACTATTATGGCACGCAGCACCATCAATTGCTGTCAAGGTCAGTTTCCTTTCACCTTCCTAAGAGATCACCATATATGGTTCTCTTTTTCAGTGAGGAACAAAGACCTACTGAGAGAGAAAAAGTATGGTGAGGTGATGAAATGGAGCCCCACCCATGAGTAATGACAGCCAGAGAGAACAAACACTTTTATTCTTTTGTTTGTTCTTTGTTTTCCAAGACTGTTCTCTGTGTAGCTCTGGCTGTCCTGGAACTCACACTGTAGACCAGCCTGGCCTTGAACTCACAGATCCACCTGCCTATGTCTCTCAAGTACTGGGATTAAAGACATGCACCACCACTGCCCAGCAGAGAACAAACACTTTCAAAGAGCCCAGTTCTCACCTGAAATCTTAAGGGTTGTTCACTACTTCCATTTGAAACAGTGGCACTACTCAGACACTTGGATATACTCAAATCTCCTTCTTCCCCAACAACGACCCAGGAAAGGAGGATAACTGCTGCTGGAGAGTGGATCCCTGTGTTTGGGATCCCATAACAAGGTTCAGTGAGTCATGTTTTGTCTTTTCCTCTTTCCACTAAGTCTAAAGATGCACATTTGACATTTAGAGCCTGTGAACACAATTTCAACCTCCATCTGCAAGCAGAAAATAGTTCATTAAATAAATGTCTGTTGGTAGTACATTTTGAACATCAAGTCTGGTATTTGATTTAGCCTGAAAGTTTTCTAAGATGATAATGAGCTGGATCCTGAGCACCACCATCATATTAATCCAAAGTCCTTTGGAAGAATAACAGAATCTGTTGGTGCATGGTCGAGGGCCCCCATTCCTGCGTGTCTGGTGCATCCTGCCGTGATTACCCTGCCTTGTTCCTAATCTTCTGAGCTGCTCCCTCATTAAACGGGTAAAGCTTGCCCTGCCTTCATTTGACTAGAAACTGCATGCACAGAGTTTATATTTTAAGAAGGGCAATGAACACCCAGAAATGTGACTGAAATGTGACTGCCAGGCTAACTGGAGAAGAGACAAAACTGTCTGTGTCTGCTTAGACATTGTTAAAGGAAGACCACTCCCATGCTAAGGCAATGGTCCAGTTAGTAACTGAGCAGAAACAGAGTGGGCCCTTAATAGAACTTCCATCAAAGTTCCCTACTCAAGTACACTTTTAAGAATAATGGGTAAGCATGTTTAGAGGAAATTATTATATCTTTAGGTAGGCCTAGAGGCAGGCATGGGCTTATAGCCCCAGTTATTTGGAAAGTGGAGGCAGGAAGAATACAAGTTCAAGGCCTGCCTGGACAAATGTTTGTGTCTCTTTACCTGGTATGGTGATTTACAAAAAAAAAAAAAAATCACTCATTCTAATTTGCTTTCTGTCACTATGACAAACAGTACAACCGAAAGTACCTTGGTCAGAAATCAGTACTAGGAGTGGGGTTGTTGCTGGAATGAATCTGACATATTATTTGGGAGGAAGGCCTGTAGAAGGAAGTATTTGGAACTTAGAGCTGGAAAAGTCATTGAGTGCTCATATAGAAAAGAGAGGGGAGGTAGAAAGGGGGATAGGGATAATGGAAGAAAAGAAATAAGGAAGGGCAGACTGATGGAAGGAAGGAAGGAAGGAAGGAAGGAAGGAAGGAAGGAAGGAAGGAAAGAAAACATTTGGTAGGGAAAATGGCATATTTAAGTTCCTCTACTCAGTAACTTTATTCTTTGTGTGCATACAAAAACATTACCTGAAATCTTCATACAGTTCATACATTTACAAACAAATAAAGTTCATTTTAAGTTATATATACTAAAGATGTACCAGGTACCTACCAGTTTGTGGTCAAAGATTAAGTCAAGAATCTACCATGCGGCAGTAAAGAGCCCAAAGGCCATGGCTGGTGAAGCATAGCAGACACACTATGTTATAATGGAGACTGAGAGAAAGGGATAAGGGTCAAAAAAGGTCAAGAAAATCTGTCCTGACATTTGGAGGAGGATCATCCTTGGCTCTGGTCTCTGCAGAACAGGCAGAGGAGAAAGCAGAAGGGAATGAAGAAATATGAAACTTGGAACCTGGAAGTCTCAGCAAGAGGAACATGAGACTGGACACAGAGGACAACACCTTGACATCTTTCTTGGATTTGGCCATCATCATGAAAGTTCTGGAGATTTCATGATACGATTGACCTTCTGACTGCTCCAGAAAGACCATACAAACTCAGTATCTCAACTGGTTAGTCACAAGAGGTGCCACAAAATGGTTGAAATAATTTATCTATTGCACATTGTATACAGCTTGTATAACCCAGTTCAAGGTGCCTTTAACGCATCTAAGCATCTCATGTTCCACCAGTCACCTTCTTAAGGAAGCTTCATCAGAGCTTGACCAGTGTGGGTTGGTGGCCTTCTCTTTCCAGCCACAAGCTGAGTGATCTTGCTCTTTGCTCAGTGTTCCTGACATTAAGGTCTGACTTGAATCCAAACAACAGGATCAACTGATCAAGAACTGAAGCTTCCCAGACTATCAGCCATCCCCTTAGAAATTCCCCACCCTCCCAGAGAATTTACTTTAGTTTAACTTCTATGGCAATGCAATTTTATGGTCCATAGACTTCTATGATAGAGAAGAAAAAGATAAAGTGAAACCTTTCGTAGTAGTGGCTATTAACAGCCCCCATTTATGATGGCATGTACATCCTACAGTATTTATCACAATCATACAGAGTTGGCATGATTACTATCCCCATCAGACAGACAAGAAAGCCAAACTTTTGGAAGGTAAAGTGATTGGTCTAAGGTCACAAAGCTACTAAGAGTCATTTGTGGGACAGGAATCAAAGCTTCTGGAATCCAACAGCTACCTCCTCAATTGCCATGTTACATAGTTAAAAGGATGTTGAACCCTGAGAAAAGAAAGCAGATCCAGGTATTGTAAAAATAGCAAACATGAACTCAAGCTTGGTTTCAATCTCTTGCAAAATCCCACAAAGTTTACTATAAAGGGATACAAATCTCTTGGGGTAGAGAACACAAAGTTCTGGTAGGCGGAAGGCAGGCGACTAGCAGTCTACTGAACACTGTCTCCTGAGCCAGTGTTAGGAAATGGAGAGCTGAGAATCAAATTCATTTATGTGGAAAACCTTCCTGCAAGAGGCAAATCTAGGAAGTGAATATCCAAACACATGTACTTCTAGAAAGAGAAAATGGAGAGGAGAGAATGCTTCTGTCTATTGTTAATAACTGTTACAAATATCTGAGATAACGGCTTACAGAGATAAAGGGGGTTGGGGAGTAGCTGACAGTCTGAGGGGCTTCAGTCCTTGATCAGTTGATCCTGTTGCTTGGATTCAAGTCAGACCTTCATGGCAGGAACACTGGGTGGTGTGCCCCGCGCAATCGTCTCGCCAGCAAGAACGCACGCGGGCACCAGGATCCTTCTGCAGCAAGCGTTTATTGTGATGAAAGGAGGAAGAGAGCAAGCCCCAAGATGGCACTGCATTATATACACGCCTAGGGTGGCGTGGACATATCTGATTGGCTGCTTGCTCAAAACCCCGTATGACACCCCGGGCTGGGCAGTGACTTGGCGCACTTTCACCACTTGCACATGCGCAATTTACTTGTTTACCCATGGGAGCACCGGATGCCAGCGCCATCTTGTAATGGCGAATGCTGTCACCGCTCGCCATGGCTCTCTACAGGGTGGAGAGCAAAGCTACTCAGCTTGTGGCTGGGAAGTAGAAAAGAGAGGAAGAGAAGGCCACCAGCCCACACTGGTCAGGCTCCAATGAAGCTTCCTTAAGAAGACTGCTGGTAGAACATGAGGTACTTAGAATCTAGCATTAAAGGCAGTTTGAACTGGCTTATGCAAAGTGTGGCTGGCCAACAGGTGCTGTTCATGAATGGTTTGTTCCAGAAATGTGTTTCAGCAAAATTTCTGTCTGCAACAGAGTAGAATTTTTTAAAAAAAGAACTAATCATTCATCACAGATAGTTTTAGAAGCATTGATTCAGACAACGGGTTGAGTCAGAAATAATACACAGAAAAGTCAGGCAAATTTTAAAACAAAAAAAAATGATTATTAACTTGAGGGGGAAAAATGTTCAGGAAAAGGAAAGTAATTATAGTTTTCTACATGACTGAATTCTGAATAGCATATAAAGTCATAATAATGTAAACATTGACTGTTGATTTAACTAAAATTATGATGAATTATCTTTGAAGGATGGGAAGTAAGCATGTGTGGTAAATCGTGAAAGGCAGGGATCAAATCCTATCTTCCCTGGTGAGAAGCCAGTAGATGTAGCCAAACAGAGAAGAACAAGACACAAGAGCGCCACCATGTTGTTTCTAGATATGGAAGGATGATTTTTAATCATCCATATAAAAGGGGTTTCCTGTAGAGAAGAGAAAAATAGAAGCAAGGTAGATGTGAACAACAAGCCATAAAGGAGTTTTTATCTCTGCAGGCTTGTAAACTTGGGAGATGAAGGCAGTATAATCAGAAATTCAAGACCAGCTTTAGCTACATATCAAGTATGAAGCCAACCTGGGCTACATGAGACTCTGACTTAACAAGCAAACAAGAAATAGTTATCTCTTTGAACTATGTGCTTGGATTTCTCTAACAAAGCAAACTCTGAAGCCAGTTGGTATTGAGGCAAACAATTCTGTGTGTACTTGACTCTGTAGATGTCTCAGTGGGTAAGGGCACTTGCTAAGCTATCACAAGGGCCCAAGTCCGCATCACCAGCACACACATAAAAGGCTAGACATGGCCGCACATGCCTGTAACCACAGTGCTGTGGGAAGTGGGGACGAGAGGGTCACTAGGATGTGCTGACTACCACCCTCGCTTCAGGAGAGACCCTGTCTCACTAGGGTGGGGAGGACATGAAAAAGATATCATAAAAGTAGATGAGCACATGTGTGTGCACATACTATGTACACACACACACACACACACACACACACACACATCCTAGGCCTAAAGAATATTGAAGTCCATCGAATAGCTCAGCATGTTACTAGTCATTCAGGACTACAATTGATCACCTTTATCTCCCTGTATTCTAAAAGAAATAAAAAAATAAAAATTGATAAAGGAAAATGGGTTTCTTTACAACTTGGCTAGGACAGAAGAGAAAAACAAATCCATTTCATCTTCACCATGTCTATGACAGTCTTACAATCATAGAAAACTATGAAGCAAAGGCCAGAAGGTGGGCTTGTATAAGACAGTTTAGTGGCCCTTTCCTGCAAGAAAGGAGATGGGTCTCAGGCAGGTGGCAGTCATTGTCCCCACCCTCAGCAGGCTTTCCCCACAGTCTCTGTGCTCAGCATTCTGCCTCTGTTCTCATCACAGAGAGGCACAAGGGTTTCTCTTTAGAATTCAGAGCATCTTGTCTGCCCTACCAGGGCTACAGGCCATTTTCTCTCAGCATGGGATCACAGTTACAAATATAATAATCAATACTCATAAGGGAAGGCTATGTTCCAGATAATCTGCTTAAGAAAGCGGTTAAGTGTTTGGCATGTTTCAGTCAGCTAGAAAACATCACTTTCCAAACCCAGATCCATCGGGCTCTGGTTGACACATAGAAAGCTGAGCTTGGCTATTGAGTTCCAATTCTCAGTGAACAATGAATGCTAAGAACAGTTCACTAGTGATTAATCCTAACAACCTTAAATAACATATTTAAACATATATCTATCTCCATCTAAATACTGAAAGATGTGGGATGTTAGGAATGTTTAATTAACCTTGTATTACAACACATAAGCACAAAATCCCCCATACATTCACTTAAATGCTGTCAGCCTACTATTTTGTAGAGGTTTCAAAATATTATGATGCTCTCCTAAGCTTATCGAGGTTTACAGATGGCATTATACCATGATCCCTATTATTATAATTAGGCATTGTTAAGCCACTGCATCCTAGCTGCTGGAACAAATACTTACAAAGACAGATAGCCTTTGCCCAAAGGGACCTCACTTTAAATAGATAGTGGAGTAATTCAAAGGGAAAAAGAAAGAATGGAGCAGCTAAGAAAGGCAGGCAGCATTTTATCTGCATTTCTCTAGAAGAGAGAAGGTGATTTAAAATGCTAAAGAGGGCACATCTTTGTTTGGAGAATCATATAACATCAGAGAGTTAAAAAACATGAAAGAGCTTTGTAAGACACCTAATTCCGTGAGCTGCTGGGGATGGAGGAAAGAAAGATAGACTCCACCAGTGTGTATGTAAATTCTTCCTGACTTTTCCTAAGAAGGTCCTAGGTGTTCATAAAATTCTCAAGGAGTTTGATTATAAGATCTCTCTCATCTGAACCACTTTTATATTTTAGAGCAAATAGAACTCAGATTTCTGGCATACTTCACTTTGCTGTTTGTAGGAAGAGAGGCCCTGGGTGGAGCCCACATCTATCTTAGTCACAACTAGGGCAGTGACCGAGCAGGGAAATGTTTCCTACCCCCTACCCCTGGGTTTTTTGCCTACATCCTGGCACCTCTAATATACCATCTCTGTTTATTAACACACCCAGCTGATCTTAGTCATATACATAAGAAGTGCATGATTTAAAACAGGCCAGTGGATGTACACACAGCATCTACCTACCCAGTTGTCCAAGCCAAATACCTACACAGCATCTATGAGTCTTTCATTCCCTTCCACATCTTCTTCCCCAGTCACTCCTGATGCTTGGGTAAGAGTGTCCAGGTCAGCTCCTCATTAGACATGTACCCGAGCACAGGTGGTATGTGTTTCTCACTGCCTTGGAAGTGAGCCCATACCTCTACATTGTAGCTGTGCAACTTGAGTCCCTAGGGGTGGAGTGGGGGTGGGGATCCAGGGCCTTGAATGCCTGGCAGGAGAGAATTTCAGGACAAGTAGAACAAAACGAAGTGAGTGAGCGCCTTGATTCAGGAGGAGGAGAGCTGTCACATTCAAAGAGAAACTGGAAGCAGGCAAGGAGAGGACTGTAGCTAGGTGTCTCAGCAGTAGCTATTTATGTCATAAGGGGATTTTGAAACTATTTAACGGATGTGCTGGTGTGCTAGTTTTCTTAGTCAAACATTTTTTTATTCTTGAGGAGAAAGCTTTCATGTGTATCATGTAGGCTTACAGATGAGAAAGAACGACAGGACTAGAGAAATGCTGCTGCTCACAGGAATCCTTATTTACATGCAGGTCAAAAGAGGGATAGACTTGGGAAATGGTTCTTCAGCCATTTTAAGATTTCATTTGGGATATTGAGTAGAAAGAGGAGTAGAGTTCTACAGGAGGTCTGAGCTTGTAGAAGTCCCTAGGTGTCAGACAGTGAGAAGCTCAAATCAGAATCCAGAGAGTACAGGTACCCTTTTTCTTTCGTGTATATCCCTTCTAGTTCCCAACTAGCTACCCTGCCTCTCAGATATCTAAGTTCTAGCCATAGAGTAGATCTAGTTCATACCTGACCTCTTCCTGAGACTGTGCAGGGCCCCATGACTTTAAGACTCAGGCATAAACCATCTTAGGACCAGCACTAGCTGAGTAACGGTCTCTACCCACTGTCTCCTAACCTGGGCAGCACAGTTATCATCAGGATAGAAAGATAGATAGATAGATAGATAGATAGATAGATAGATAGATAGATAGATAGATAGA
>JANHMN010000001.1:181366374-181386913 GCA_030674055.1 Rhabdomys pumilio | reverse complement strand
AGATAGATAGATAGATAGATAGATAGATAGATAGATAGATAGATAGAGATAGACTCCTGTTTTGGCCTGTGTCATTACTAGCTGTGACTTAGCTCTCAATACATATCTGAGACTATGCTGATCCTGTTATTTAAGACTCAATCACAACCAAAGTTAGCATTGCTCCAATTGGCCAAGGGTCTAGGTTCATGTATACTACCCCAACCTGGGCAATACAGCAGGGTACAAGATCCCATTTGGTAGGTAGGTCAAGATAACAAGTATGTGACTTTGCTCTGGAACTAAGAGCTATACTGGAGAAGACACAGCAAAGATCCAAATGCTCCCCAACTAAAGACAGAGCCTCTCCTCAGAAACAGCTTCATGTTTTGGGAAAACATGAAGGGAAGAGCCTTCTAGGCCAGCTAGCATCTCTTGTGGCTAGTCATGGGCCATAAGTCCACCCTAGAAATAATACATAGCAATAACACATAGCCAGCCTTAATCTCTTGCTGGCTACAGGTATAACAATGTGCTGGGGCAAGTTCATCCACATTGACTCTGCCCAAAGCTGGGCAAGAGTCTGTAGTATTTGACCAAAAACTTCTAACTAATGACCAGGCCAATCCAATTTATGCATTATGTAATGTGTGCATGCATTAATTGGGTATCATTCCGTGTTTTTATATGCTTTTTTTAATATTTCAGTCAAAGAACAACATTTTTAAATATGAATAAGTTAAATTAAATTGCAGTGGACAGCTGAGTCTGTAATTTGTTGCAGACTTAGGATTTTCTTTAACTTTTTAAAACTATAGTAAAATCTGATTAGGTTAATAAAGGATTGTGGGAATGTTTAAAAGCAATATGTCTACCAGGCTCATACATGTGTAATCCCAGAACTAGGTAAAGATGAAGAAGGATCATGAGTTAGAAGCCAGTCTAGGCTATAAAAAAAGAACTTGTCTCAAAATAAATACCTAAGTAAATGAAAACTAGACACATATACACATATCGTTTGTGGTATTTAAATCCTGTTTTATTACATTAATAAGAAATACTTAAATATTTAGGAAGTTGTTATAATGGAATCATTAGGGTCAAAGTCTAAACTGGGAGAGCCATAGCAAGCAACCTTCAGCCACCTGTCCTTGATAACCATTTACCTGGGTTTAATAAAAAGCTGAGAAGGAAAATACATGCCATGTGCTACACTGGGAAGAGGGACAAGTGCATAGGTCCATGGCATCCTCCTAAATCCATTTCTGGGATTTTGACATGATGTATAGGTTTATATAAAGGGCAAGAAGTACACACAGCTAAGCACTCCTGGCCAATGTACGGTCCTGCCCATCACCAAACCTCCCCTGCATTGGCTGCAGTCTTTTCTGCAGGTAGACTCACAAGCTGTCAGAACCATGGAAATTTCTCCCCAGAAGACAACATTCTCTTTGGCTGGCTCCTGCCTTTTCCTTTCCCAGTAAGGGATTTCTGAGTAAATTCCAGTTCTTTGAAGACCATTGCTTCAGTAGTCTGGTAGTCAAAGGAAGACGTACAGATGTCCCTCTCTGCAAATCCTCTACTTTCGCATGAACTTTCAGAGTTGCACATCTTCCCAGCTAGGCATTTGGAAGTGCTTGGGGAAAAAAAAAGTCAAATATACTGAAGGAATTTGTAAACATAGTATAATGCTTTTAATTAATGTTATATTGGGGACAGTTTTCAGGAGGCCTATCTAATCCACACTAATGAACATGTTTGCTTTTATCAACAATGCTAATACCTGCAACTGTACACGGTTCACTCAACAATAACGACAGACAGAATATGCAAACAAATGCACACCAGGCCTTCAAAAATGCTCACCATGCCTGTAGCACTAACCTTTCTAGGAAATAACCACCAGCCTGTGAAGTCAGCATGTTGTACATCAGACTGACAGTAGAACCAGGCATCCTGCCAGCAGCAAACAAGGAGATACTCAGGACCTTCCCTTTTGGCTATGAGATGACTGAGAAAGTGAGGCCCCCTCCCACTGTGTCCCTGAATTGGAATTTCCCTAGGAATTCTTGCTGGAAGAAAAGAGAAATGAAGCTTGAGGCCTGCAAGAGGGAGCTTAGAAGAAATGTATTAGTCCTTCTGGTCTGGGCCCGGGCACAGAGCAGATCCTGGGCGGCAGCTCTGCCACCAATCTCACAGAACCCAGAGGAAGCGGGCCTCCCAGGAGTTCTAACCTGGGCAGTATCTTAGGTAAGGAGACAGCAACACCCGCCTCAAACAGGGAGTAATTGGGACCCACTAGGACCCAGGAATTCATTCCTGCCCTATAGCACTGGCTGCTTCTGGTCTAGGCCTGAGCACTGAGCAGATCTTGGGCCCCAGCTCTAAACCCAGTAGTAACACCCACCCCACACAGTTCTGATACAACCAAGACAGACTCCAGTCAGAGACAGGGCAGGTAGCACTAAGGAGATCCAGATGGCAAAAGGCAAGCACAAGAACATAAGCATCAGCAACCCAGGGTACTTGGCATCATTAGAACCTAGTTCTCCCACACAAGAAAGTCATGAATTCCCCATAATACTAGGAAAGCAAGATTCAGATTTAAAATCACTTCTAATGATGCTAGAGGACTTTAAGAAGGACATAACACTTTCAAAGAATTTGAGAACACAGATAAACAGGTAGAAGCCCTTAAAGTGGAAACACAAAAATCCCTTAAAGAATTACAAGAGAACACAAACAAACAGGTGAAGGAATTAAACAAAACCATCCAGGACATAAAAAATGGAAGTAGAAACAATAAAAAAATCACAAAGGGAGATTACCCTGGAGATAGAAAACCTAGGAAGGAAATCAGGAGTCATAGACACAAGCATCACCAACAGAATACAAGATATAGAAGAGAGAATCTCAGGTGCAGAGATACCATGGAAAATATTGACACAACTGTCAAAGAAAATGCAAAATACAAAAAGTTCTTAACACAAAACATCTAGGAAATCCAGGACACAATGAGAAGACCAAACCTAAGGATAATAGGTATAGATGAGAGTGAAGATTACCAACTTAAAGGGTCAATAAATATCTTCAACAAAATTAAAGAAGAAAACTTGCCTAATGTAAAGAACGAGATGCCTATAAACATACAAGAAGCCTATAGAACGCCAAATAGACTACACCAGAAAAGAAATACCTCCCATCATATAATAATCAAAACACCAAGTGCACAAAACAAAGAAAAAATATTAAATGCAGTAAGGGGAAAAGGCCAAGTAACATGTAAAGGCAGACCTATCAGAATTACACCAGACTTCTCACCAGATACTATAAAAGCTAGAAGATGCTGGACAGATGTCATACAGACCCTAAGAGAACACAAATGCCAGCCCAGGCTACTATACCCAACAAAACTCTCAATTACCATAGATGGAGAAACCAAGATATTTCATGACAAAACTAAATTTACACAATATCTTTCCACAAACTCAGTATTACAAAGGATAATAGTGGGAAAGCTCCAATACAAGGAGGGAAATTATACCCTAGAAAGAGCAAGAAAATAATTCTCTTCCAATAAATCTAAAAGAAGATAGCCACACAAACATAATTCTACCTCTAATAACAAAAATAACAAGAAGCAATAATCACTATTCCTTAATATCTCTTAACATCAATGAACTTAATTCCCCAATTAAAAGACATAGACTAACAGACTGGATACATAAACAGGACTCAGCATTTTGATGCATACAGGAAACCCACCTCAGTGACAAAGACAGACTCTACCTGAGAGTAAAAGACTGGAAAACAATTTTTTAAGCAAGTGGTCCTAAGAAACAAGCTGGAGTAGTCATTCTAAGATCTCCAGCCTGAGAACACAAAGGGAGAAACTCATGGCTCTACCTGTATAGGTAGTTGAGGGTGGCCTTGCCAGGTATCAGTGGAAGTGGACTGCCTTGGTGCCTGAAATTTTGGATTCCCTAGTGTTAGGGAATTCAAGAGCAGAGAGGCGGGAATGGGAGGATGGTGGGAGCACACCCTCATAGAAACTCCCAGAATTATATGGATTAGACATGACAGAGGCAGGCCACTAGAAGACTAAATTACAGAACTCAAACAAAAAATTATCTTGATACTAAAATTTGTTTTGAGAATTGTAGATTGAAGAACACCCAGCCTTGGTGTATCTACTTATCAAGCAAGCTGATCAGACCTGCTTGAACCTCTGATGTCCTGGAATTCCAGCTGGATGCAGTGAAGACACAGCATTAGAGGCTTATTAATTTACTCTTCCCCCTACCCCTCTTCTAATATCTCAAAGCCTGTAATTAGCTTGAAGAGTTAATGAAGAGTCAGTGCCCCTATTCCCTGGGCTTGGGAACTGAGTTGGTTAATATTGGGCTGTCTTTCTAGGGAAAAGTAGTGGTTTTGTTAGAACAGGGAGGAATAGCTAGGATTTATTACATAGCCATAACCTATTGGTAGAAATATGTATAATTGTTATTAAGATTAAGTTATAATTTCTTTTTTTTATAATTTCTTAAATGGTGCAAAATTTACTTTCATTTCAAATGTCAGGTTTTTATTGGTATGAATATCTTATTGATATAAAAGTGAGATTAATATTGTTACTCTCATAGGCATTGTACTTATATAACACATTTAAGAATACATGGCTTAGACCCAGTCCTTCTTTAACTTTTTTTTTAACAGATTTGAGATGGTTAGCTTGTGAGTTAAGGGCCTATAGCAAATTCATGGCTCTGAGTTTATTGTTAGTGTGTTTTCTATATTTTAATTAGAAATAGCTGAGAGGAGTTAACAGACAACAGTCCAGATTGCCTTACATGAATAGTTGGTTTTCAAAACACCAGAAGTCCACAGAATTGACGTTACAAACATTTCTGTATTAATGTTCATTTTGATTAGAGACCTGTCTGCTTTTGACAGCTTCCTGTCTTGGATTCTAAGAAGAAATTGAGCATCTTTGGAGTTATTCCCGTTGTGGTAAGACAGCCACCAGGTAAGAATTGCCTCTTTTCATCTACAGACAATTTACTGTCCAGAAAAGGACACACTTGTAGAATAGTCAACTGATTATTATATCTGCCAAGACAGAGTAATCAACCCTTAATAATTCTGCATCACTAGGTCTGTCAGATGATCCTGGGCCAGAAGGCTGAAGATCGGATGCTCCAATGTTTTGTATACAGGGACTGTCCAGATGTTCAGTGCTCTCTACAAATTGGCTAAGTTTTAGAAGCTATGCTTTGTGCTGCCCATAATTTCAGTTAACTCAGTCATTCTGGATTTCTGACAGGGTTGAAGACTTATAGTCTCATAGTCAATCCCAGCTATTTACTTTGACAGAAAAGATTTGAGAGGATGGTTTTCAGCTGACATTCATTCTAAAGCCAAGAAAAAAGTCAGTTTCAGAACTAAGTCTTTTAGTTAGGAGAGATGACAGAGATTCTGGTTAGTCAACAAAATGATGGACTGAGTATTAGGTCTATCTTGTACTTTACTGACACAAATTGGTATAGTTATTCTCTAATTGTATTTTGAGAGAAAAGTTTTATTTTAACAGGAAGGGTAATATGTAGGAGGAGCTAAGGTGGGAGGAGTAAGGAGCAGGAGAGGAAGAATAAGGAGAAGAGGAGGAGAAGAAGAGAAGGAGCTAGGAGACAGAGAGAGGGAGGAGGAACATGGAGCCTGTATTCGTGTGTCTCAACCAGTCAAAGATAGTTGGTATATCTAGGTTGAGTATTGGGTTACACTTCTGATTGTATGAGCATCTTGTTATTGAGCATTACCAAACTTATAAAGCCTTTGATCAACATTTAAAAATATATATAAAAGCAAAAAGGAGAAGGGGGGTGGGATACGGGTTTTCTAGGGAGGGGAAATGGGGAAAGGAGATGGCATCTGAAATGTAAATAAAATATTCAATAAAAAATAAATTTAAAAAAAAAGAAGAAGAAATGTATGAAATTCTAGCATCTCAGACCATCTTATAAGAGACTGAAGTCTCACTTAGTGGTTGATGGTGTGTCAGTGGTGAGAAGGACCACACCTTGACCAGGACTGTTCAGCTCTCCATACCTCGTACCCTCTATTTAAATCTAAACTTCATACTGGGGTCCCAAATATGAACTAGGATGGGTCACTGTACCTCTGAGTTTGTTCCTTTTCCCAGTGTGGCCTCATTGAGTAAATCTTTCTCTGCCTGCTTTCCACTGTTACTTGTGTGTCTTTAACTGGCCTTGTATGCAAGAGCTCAGCCAGGCTCTGACCTGAACAACTCAGAAGAAAGTAACTTCTATTAACACTTGGCACAAAACAGCAAAGCAGATGAACAGCTGATAACAATCCTGGGTTTCATCCCTGCTTCCAAATTTGGACTGCTCAGAAATAGCCAGCCATGCTCCTGTAACCAACCACATCAGATGCCCAGTCATTGCCTCCACATAAGACACCTGAGAAGCATCTTTTGGAAGTACTGTATAGCTCTCCCGTTCTCCTACCTCCCTTCAACCTCTGCCAAAATGCAAGGTGAGGTGGTGGCTTTGAGTAGATATTTTTTTCCTCATTGGCTGGTCTTCATTTATTTCATGCAAAAACACTCTCTCAGACTAAATGAAAGATCTAAACTGACCCAAGCTTTAGTCTCCCCAATTCTTTCTCACATATCCTTCCCCAACTTCTGTCAGTTCCTTGTCCTCAGAAGCTCCCTGCCACCCCCACTGTCTGTCAACTCCTCTTGGTCCTTCAGTAAACGTGACTTCCACTGCTGCCTGCCTTCCACCCACCAGAATTTAGCATAAGACTGTTCACTCATCTTCTTTTTGGCCTTGCTTTCTTGACCACAGCCTTCAGAAGAAAATCAAGCCCCTCTGCTTTTCTCACTGTATCCCAAGCTACTAGCTCTGTGCCAGGCACAAGACAGGCTCATCAGTGAGAAGCCAGGGCTCTGAGACCAAGGCTATTTACTGTTTAAATGACCTTCCCCAATAATGTAAGGATGTTTACAAATGCAAAAATCTGTGCCACTACCAAAGATAGAAGGTAATATTCTATTTATTTATCATTATTATTGTGTATGTGCATATGCGTGAGGACTTGAATGTGCAAATGTGTGTGTGGAGGCAGGAGGTTGACGCTGGGTATCCTCCTGCATTGCTTTCCACCTTTTCATTGTTTGAAACAGGCTCCGTCACAAAACTTGATGCTCATAGATGCGGCTGGGCAGTGAGAGCCCAGATCCACCTGTCTCTGAGCTACTCACTACCATGCCTGACATTAGTTTTAATTACATTTATTTACTGTGTGTGTGTGTGTGTGTGTGTGTGTGTGTGTGTGTGTGCATGTGCAGACACAAGCGTGCCCAAACACACATGTGCTTGCACACATGGCATATGTGTGGAGGTCAGAGAGCTTGTGTCAGCTCTTTCCTTCCACTCTGTGGGTTCTGGAGATTAAACTCAGGTCAGAGAACAACTTTCAGAACTCAAATTTCTCTTCTACTGTGGAGGTCCAGGGATCAAACTCAAGTCTTCAGACTTGGCCAGAAATACCTTTACCCAATAAGCCAACTCATCAGCCTCACCCACGATCAGCTTTTTATGAATGCTGGAGATCCAAACTTGGGACCTTGTGCTTTCATAGCAAGTATTTTACTATGGAGCCATCTCCCTAGTCAAGGACATTATATTTTAGCTATTTCAATTCATCCAACGTTTTCTGCATGTATGCCAGTCCTGAATGAAGTGCTCAGAGCAGAAAGAAACTAACAAGTGTCCAGCTGTCACTGGAGTGTCAGTGCCACTGAGTGTCAGTGATAAGATGATTAGAATATGTTCTCTGACAACAAGAGACTCACATTACAATGAAAATGACAGGCATAAAGAAAAAGAAACATATAGAGTACAGTAGCTCGGACACTGAAATACACCAGAGGTATAGAAGAACACACAGTGTGCCCACGCAAGTCACAGCCATTTGTGTTCCTCTCTAACATATTTTCCTTAAAGGTTGTGTGCAAATTAAGTATGTGGGAATCCCATCATTTGAAATAGCTACTGGTATGTCTCTGTTGAAGGAATTATTGCAATGATACTTTCAAGGAACAATTCCTAATTTAGTTCTTCTGTAAATTTGATGCTTAAGTAGAATAATCTTTTTAACAACAACAACAACAAAACAAACAAACAAACAAAAAAAGCAGATCACAATCGCATTACAGTCTGGAGTCAAATGGCCATGCTAGATGAACACAGGACACGGTGTGAGGAAGAGGAATTTCCTAGCTGAATTTCTTTAAAATACAATCAGGGCCAGGGAGGTGCCTCATTGATTAAGAGACTGTATTGCAAAAACTCTAAGGACCTGAGTTCACTCCCTAGATTCTTTGGTAGAAGAGAACTAACTCCTGAAAGTCCTCTGACCTCTGCACACATGATATGGCATGTGTGTTACTTATGTGTGAACACATGGACACACAAACAGTAAAAATAATTTTTTAATCTAAATTTAAACATGTGCCATTTAACAGAAGACACATTATTGGTGACTTTGTTGCCATGCAATCACTTCTACAATCTAGACATGACAGGTCAGATCTTCCACAAAACCCCATTGATGCAACCAAGGGCATGGAGAAGAGCAGACATAGGAAGCTGCTGCCAGCATCCCTCAGAAACTTATTTATGCACAGCCTTTCTTTAGAATGAGAAAGTGTGCAGTCCAAAGTAGCAACACCAAGTGAAGTAAATGCATATACCATTAACAGATGCTCACTGTCCTTTCAGAGTGATATGCACTGCACATACATGTACGCCTTATTCTTCTACAAGACTGGCAGCTCTTCCCTACAGACACATGTAAAGCATCATGCTACAGATGTCTTCACAGCTATGAAGTCACTAAGTAATGTAAAATTTTCAGCTCAATATAATCCTGTAAGATGTTTGATTTGATGTGAACCAAAACATCATTAGGTTAACAAATGATTATGCCTGCTAGAAAAGGCCACTGGAACTCATGGAGAAGAGTGTGGTGCTGGTGGTGGTGCTAGTGGTGGTGCTGGTGCTGGTGCTGGTGGTGGTGCTGGTGGTGAGTGTAAGGGGGTCTGGGTCTGAAGCTCACATCACCTTCTAATGGCAGTAAAAGAATAGTTAAAGAGGACCAGGACGTCCATATTACATATTGTAGTCCTGTGGGATCACAATCACACAGGAAAGAAGTGTTGACTGGGCCAAAGGTTAAACAATCTCACTGGGTCTCTGACAACTTATGTTAGGCCTAAAAATGGCCATCAGGCAGCAGCCATTCTAAATAACTGTAACGTAGACAAGTGGAGTGGAGTGAAGGGATCCAATCTGACTCTTTACTGCTGGGAGCTGGGCATGCACTCCGCTAGCGCATAAGCACAAACTGAAGCAATGCTCATCCTTTCCGTACTGAACAATAAACCAGTCGTCAACGGAGAATGTGAGTGGCCTCTAATCCACTGTACTCACTCCCCTAAAGTGGGTGTTTCACGGCAGCCCCGGAAAGCTTTTGAATGCTGTGTAGCATCAGCAGTTAGAAAGGTTATTTTCATTTTCCCATGTCTTGAAGACTGCACTGAACAACATCCCATCCATTTGTTAAATATCCCTTTTAGTTCCTACTGGGTTCAAGACCCGACAAGACAGGTGCTGTGGACAGAATGGAGTAACCAGAGCCTTCCATCCAGGCTTTACATTCTAGAGCAAAAGGAGGCCAATCCAGAACGCAGATGAGCAGTTAGATGCTTGAGCCTTAAAACAAGGACTAAGGAGAAGACCTTTGTCAGAAGAGTGTTCTGGGAAGACAAACACAAGGGCTCCCAGGGGATGAGGAGTGGGCCTTGAGAGGAATGAGGGTAAGATGTCCCAGCAGGAGGAGGTTCCAGGCCAGAAAGGCCCTGAACATAGTAAGAACTGATTAAGCCAAGGCAGCTGCTGAAAATAGGGCCCAGGGCACAATAAAGATTGAGGTTAGCTATGTGACAAGAGGCAGGAGGCCATGCAGAGCCATGTAGGCCACAGAAGAGAACGCAGGTTACCTGGGAGCTGCAGAAGAGACTCTGATTGGAAATGATATGAGCCGATTCATGCAGTGAAACAGCCACTCGCTATGGCCACAGGACTTAGGGGGAAGATTAAAGGATTTTTGGTGGGGACTACTGATTCCTCAGAACCCAGGATTCTTCTTCCTTCTGGGCCTGCTAAATGAGCTAGGCTCTACCACCTGTCCTAAATAAGCCAATTAAAGATGCAAGTAATAGTTTAAGATGAAGAAAGGAGATGTATTCAGTGAGGCCACACTGGGAAGAGGGATACATACGGAGGTCCAGGGGCCCCACCTCTACCCATACCCACCTTCAGGGTCCTGACATGAAGTTTCAAGTTAAACAGAGGACAGGACAGGAAGCATGAGCGGCTAAGTAAATAGTCCTGTCCAAAGGGGTGTTCCTACTCCTCACTGGCCCATCCTTGCCTTAGCTTTAGTCTCTACTGTAAGATATAGTCTGAGACTACCAGACTTGTCAGGCTGTGTGAATTTCCACCTGGGAGATAAGCAAGCACCAAACTTTGGTCCTTTCCTTTTTCCAGCATTAGACTTCTAGGAGAATTCCAAGTTCTTAAGGTCCATTGTCTCCATAGTCTGAGAGCGAAAAGATGGGGTGAAAAATGTCTCTTTAAAACTATTTTCATTGTGGCTTGGACAGTTACAGACACACAGTCTTAGGTGAGAGCTTTTAATCTGTGTCACCAATGGAATAAGAGCAGCAAAACCTCCAGTCACATTATAGTTAAAACACTCCCTGTACATGATGAAGAAAACACACTGAAATAAAGAAAGCATATGGAAAACCTTCCTTCCCCTCACCCCTGGCTGGCATCCTGGCATCCTAGACCCAATCCAACCACCTCCACCACCCTGCATCAGACACCTTAATTTAAAACCTGAAACAATTCAGACCCAGCACCATCACAACAACAGCAATATAATAACAAATTAAAAATATAACCTTAAATACTGAGAGTCCTAGAAGAAAATATAGGAGTCTCCTCAAGACATTGGGATAGGCAAGAAATTTCTGAACAGAAGTAGCACAGGACCTAGCTCACAGATCAACAAATGGAACTGCATAAAACTGCAGGGTTTCCACACAGTAAGAGACGCTATCAGTAAAGCATATATACAACAGCATAAACACCAGAGTGGGAAAAATGTATTAGTTATACCTCAGACAAGGGGCTAATAAAAAGAACTGTAGAAATTAAATGTCAATGAAATAAAGCTGCCAATCAACAAATGGACTAATGAATTGAATTCTCAAACAAATAAATACAGCTTTCCTAATCATCAGGAAAATGCAAATTAAAACTGCTTTGAGATTCCACCTCACCCCTTTCAAAATGGCTACCATGAAGAAATATGAAAGCAAATGTTGGCAAAAACATGGAGAGAAGGATGAGCCTTTATTCACTGCTAAAGTACAAATTAACACAGCCACTATGTAAATCAGTCTGGATGTGTCTCAAAACGTTAAAAATAGAACTACCATATGACCCAGAGAGTCCACTCCTGGGCAGATACCCAGAGAACTCCACCTCTCCCAAAGAGATGTTTGCACTCCCAGTGCTAACTCTAGCAAGGAAATAGAACCAACCTTGGTGTCCAACACAGAGGGTCAGAAAACGACAGCCTGCCACATATATAGAATGAACTATTATTCTAAAGAAAAATGAAATCACAACATTTTCAGGCAAGTGGATGGACATATAATGTATATCATATTGAGCAAGGCAACCCAATCCCAGAAAGAAAAAGATAAAATACATTCTCTTCTTCAAATGCAGATCCTAGCCTATAATGTATAACATAAATAAGTAAATAAATGTACATCCAGGTATAGTATAACATTTAGAAAGGAGAAGAAGGAAGGGTAGTTTTAAAAGATGGAATCTCTTACTAATGAGTTCACATAAACAGTATTCTTTGTGACCGCCCTGTGAATGCTCTCTGAAAGTACAACACACTTTCAATGTAAAGTGAGCCCTTAAGTGGGCAGTGTACCAACGGGACTTCGAGAGACGCTCTGACTTTCCAAGAGATCCGGATTTAAATTATTGTTTTCATTGAATATTCCTGTAGAATGTAGTTCTTTGTAAGTGCTACAAACCTTGCTATATTTATTCTTTAAATGGGAATTTTAGATATGCAGATTATGGTATAAAGCTTGTTAGAAAAATACTTACGACACTATAATTTTGAAAACTCTAGTACCTAGGATACTGATTAGAGTAATACAACAGGAAGTTGAAACACTGAGAAAGTCCTTTGTTCCACCATATGCTATAAGTCTAAATTGTATTACTGGTAAGTAAATTGCTTCAGTTTTGGTGAAAGATGGATGGATAGATAGATAGATAGATAGATAGATAGATAGATAGATAGACAGATAGACAGATATTTTCTAATAAAAACTATGTATCAATATGCCCCCAGATAAAATCACACTCATATAGAACACATATAGATATTTTCTTGTCATTTTCCTTAAACAATATGGTATCCTATTTATGTAGCATTTACATTGTATTGGGTTCTGTAAATAATCTAGAAACTATGTAAAGTGTCTGAAGGGGGACAAAGAGGTGACTCAGCTGACAGATTGCCTGTTCCACAAGTGTGAAGACTTGAGTTCAGATTCTGAGCACTCAAATAAAAATCCAGGCATAGAGTTGGCAAGATGGCTCAGCAGGGAAAGGCGTTTGCCACCAAGGCTGACAATCTGAGTTTAATCTCAAAGATCTACCTGGTGGGAGGAGAGAACTGACTTCTGCAGGTTGTCCTCTAACCTCCACATATGTACTATGGTGCAGAGAGAGAGAAGGAGAGACAGAGAGATACAGAGAGAGTGTGACAGAGAGACAGAAATAGACAAAGAGAGACAGGGAGGAAGAGAAAGAGACAGATGCAGAGAGAGAGTGACAGAGAGACAGAGACAGAGAGAGACAGGAAGAAAGAGACAGAGATAGAGACAGAAAGGGAGAGAGAGGCAGAAGGAGAGAGCTTTTTAAATCTAGGCATGATGGTGAATGCTGGAGAGGCAGAAACAGGACGATCCCTGAAACTTGCTGGCCAGATAGTATTTGCCAAATGGGTGAGCTCCAGGTCAAGTGAACGACCCATCTAAAAAAAAAAAAAAAAAAAAAAAAAAACCTTATGTGCTAACCTGGTGCTGACCTCTAACCTCTGATCTCTGAACTCTGCACATTTGTGGAGCACTACGACAGGTCTTTGTAATCCCAAAGTGGGGAAAAGGAGACAGGAAGATCCTTAGAGCGTATTGGCCACTAGTCTCTCTGAGCAGATGACCTCTAGGCTCAGCGAGATGCCTTGTTTTAAAATTAGTTAGTAGCTCTTTCTAAGCTGGTACTCCATAAGGAGGAAGCCATGTTCAGCTCCAGTGCCAAGATTGTGAAGCCCAAAGTCGAGAAGCCGGATGAGTTCGAGTCCGGTGCTGCTCAAGTTGAAGATAAACTCATATCTCCAGGCGCAGCTGCGGGAGCTCAGCATCACCGCGGCCAAGGAAACTGGAGCTGGTGGTGGTCGGAAAGCTATCATAATTTTTGTACCAGTTCCTCAGCTGAAGTCTTTCCAGAAAATCAAGTCCGGCTAGTTTCAGTGTGAAACGTGTCGTCTTCATTGCTCAGAGGAGGATCCTACTCAAGCCAACCCAGAAAAGTCCACGAAAAATAAGCAAAAGCGCCCCAGAAGCCGTACCCTGAGTACAGCACAAGACGCCATCCTTGAGCACTTGGTCCTCCCAAGTGAAATTGTGGGAAAGAGGATCTATGTGAAACTGGATGGCAGCCGGCTCATAAAAGTTCACTTAGACAAAGCACAGCAGAACAACATGGAGCACAAGGCCGGAACTTTTTCTGGTGTGTACAAGAAGCTCATGGGCAAAGATGTTAATTTTGAATTCCCAGAGTTTCACTTGTAAAGAAAATGACTGAATATAGTATCAGTCATTTAGAAAAAAATAGTAAGTAAAATATGAAGTGTGAGTGTTCATATATTTTATATATTCATATATAAAATATCCTTTTATATGATATCTGAACATCATCTCATTTTTATGTCCACAGGAGCATCAAGGGATGACTATAATTACAAACCAAGAGAAGGGATGGAACAATCAACCTCCCCGCTCGCCGATCCTTTCTCAGGTTCCTTTGGGAGTATCAGCCAGTGGCTTTGAGTGGTTAAAAGCAGATGGGGACAGTGGATACCAACCCTGCCACAACCTTGCTACAAGGTCACTGAGCCAGCAATCTGTATCATATTCCAACTGTGGACAAATTCTTTATTCCCAAGCAAGAACACTCCTGACCTGTCTACAGGCAGCGGGAGCTCCTACTCAGCCTCTCCACGAAGGCATCACTGGCAGTGAAAGGCGGGACTCTGGCTTTATGACAAGAATACCACATCCTGCCCCACTGCCAGCAGCCAGCTTCCACTCCCTTAGAATCTGGTCCTGGAACTTCCTGCAACAGCTACAGCACTCACAAATGGGCTCACAGTTGGCTTCAAATGCTGCAGTCATCATACTGACAGCCCTAATGCTTTTACCTATGCCGTAACATCCAAAAGGACAAGGACATAAGTGCTGGAGGATAGGAGCTACAGTCTGGCTCTCTCTGCCTTCCAGGTGGAGTCTCAGCCATTTACTCCCTCAGCTGTAGTATCCTGGACCCCGTCTGGCTACTGCCACCACCTTGTCCTGCATAACCATCACTGTTGTTCATCATCCTCACTGGGGACCAAGGAGTAAGCTTGTATTCTGTGTGCTTGGCTCCGGTCTTCTGTAGTGGTTTTTAATGGGACATGAAGGCAAGGGTAAACCTCTTACCAACTTAGTCAGCTGTCCCTATATCTCAGGTCAGAGGTTACAATATTTTTGGGTCACCTACCCCTCCCCCACCATGGAAAGAAGAGATACTTGGCTTGACTTAATTTGCCTCCCAGCTCAGTCTGATCTATTGGGCCAACAACTGGCAGGAGAAGAACTCAGAAGCCAATGAGCTCCATGTGTCAACTGAGTCACAAATGGAACCACTGACCTTCCATTAGAGAGCCTGAAGGCATCTGCCTTCACCACATGTTATGGTTTGCATATGCTTGGCCCAGGGAGTGGCACTATTAGAAGGTGTGGCCCTGTTGGAGTAGGTGGGACCTTGTTGGAGTAGGTGTGTCACTGTGGTTATGGGCAATAAGACTCTCATCCTAGCTGCTTGGAAACCAGTATTCTGCTAGCAGCCTTCAGATGAAGATGTAGAACTCTCAGCTCCTCCTGCACCATGCCTGTCTGGATGCTGCCATGTTTCCGCCTTGATGATAATGGACTGAACCTCTGAATGTGTAAGCCAGTCCAATTAAATGTTGGCCTTATAAGAGTTGCCTTGGTCATGATGTCTGTTCACAGCAGAAAAACCCTAAGACACCACACTGTTCCCGGTGAGGGGTGGCTGTCCAGAGGTACTATCAATTTTGTCACATGGGATGGATAGGTTCTGGAGGTAGGTACTGGAGAGAAGACCCACTCAGACAAGAAATGACAAGTGTAGAGAGACAGGCCACTGACAGAGAGTGACAGCTAGAGGTGGAGACAGGGAATGCTAAAGCTGTCAAGGAGGAAAAACAGAGATCAGAAGGGTCCCTGACAGTAACAGTCAACTGATCCTGGAGGCAGCTGGCAAGCTGAAAGCCAACAGCTAGAGAAGCACAATGCACAGAGAAAGAAAGAACAGAACTACAGACCTTGTTAGAACAAACAAACAGATCCCATAGGGTAGGGATGGGAAGCAGAGGTGAGAGTCCCACCCAGTGCAGCCCTTCTTAAAGGGACCAGTTCCTGTTTTCCAGATCAGTCCTAATTCCCCTGACCTTCCTCCACTAGTTAGGGAGAAGGTGACTTGAATAGAAAATTTTAAAACATGGCGTGTCTGAATCTATTTTACATTGTTGTCATAAAATATCTGATGCCAGACACTTTATAAAGAAAAGAGATTCACTCCACTTACAGTTTTGGAGAATGAATAAGGTGGCTTCACTTTATTTGGCATCTGTTTCCCTCTGTGTCAACACTTGGCAGATGGTACCATGGATGAGGTGGATACACATTGAAGAGACAGATCACATAGTGAGGCAGGAAGCAAGAGTCCGAGGGAAAGAGCAGAGATGCCATCTTTATAACACTCTGCCAAGCCCAGACCTGACCTACTCCTAGGAGACCAGAATTAATCCACCCATGAAGGTGAGGCCCCTATGACCTAATGATCTTCCATGGGCCCAGCTTTTAAGGGTCCCATCCCATCCACCCTGCCGCCGTGGGAACCAAGCCTCCTACAAGAACCTTTGGAGACAAACTATATCCATGTCAGGTACATACCTGACCAAGACAGAGTGAGAGAAAGGAAAACATGGTACACGGTAGGATCCTTAAACAGCACTTTTCCCCTGCTTTGTTGGCAAGAGGTCCTGTATTCCACTTAGCACTGAATCCAGCAAAATCCGCCTTGCATTCTGCAGCCACACTAATGTCTCCAGTCCAAAATTACTTTTAATCTTTCTATGCTTATTAACCAGGCCTAGGGATTTCAGATTAGGACTCTTCATATGCTAATTAGCCACCCCAGGGTGTGGAACAGAATTAATTCATCCGTTTCAAGACTGAGAGCCACCAACCCAACCTAACAGAAGAAAAGCAAAGGGGCTGGGAAGAGGGGGAGGGAGTGGACCTGCTACTTCAGCTAAGGTGGCTGGGGAAGACCACCAAATTCTAGGTCCAGTCAAGTGTCTGGTTCAGAGATGGATCTTTTATGTAAAATATGGTCATTTGTCACCTATTGATAGGAATACAGTCTGAAAATGAATTGTCAGTGTCACTAAGCAAACATCATAGCGCGTACTTAAGCTAAAAGATGGCTGCTGCCTCATTAAGTGATACGATCTTCACTGACCACATTTGGGTGAGCTGTCTGTAGCTGTGGGACACAAATCAGGTAACCGTCCTTGTCTAAAAACAACACTCATGGCATGCTCTCCATTTTGTAGAAAATGTTCTGGTTTCATAAAGACCTGAAAAGGGGTTAGAAGGGCCACCCCATGATGTGACTTCTACTACTGAAGAACATCCTGGAAGCACCTTCAGGTGTGCTAGGCTCCACCCCAGATTCTCTAATGACCATAATCTCACCAATGCCTGAGCTCACCCCAAGATCAGATCACAAAATCCCTTTGATACTAGGCTACAATGGAAAGATACACACACACATACACACACACACACACACACACACACACACACACACACAATCTCACTTCGTAGGCTGTTCTTAAACAATCTTCCTGCTTCCACCTCTACAGTGCTAGTATTCCAGTGTTCAGTCATCCTTTGCATTTTAAATGATGATATCAGGAAGCCACTGTGCCTTTAAGAACTGCCCTGATTTTCAAGAAGAAGCACCCTCCATTATGTAGCAGGCTAGGAGCCCATGTTTGCTCCTGTTATATTTACTCTGGAGGATTTGCCTCCTCTGTGCCTTAATTCCTTCTACCAAAAGTGATGGTGTCGGGGCTCACACATAGAAAAGGTGTAAAGACTAAGTAGGCTGGTCCATATACAGAACTCCAAGCTTGCTGGACACCCAGTCAGTATTCATAGGGCTGACATCACTGTCAGTTTAAGATGCTCACTGACTGGAGAAGACTATAGGGAAGGAGTGGGTAAACTTGAGCTTTCTCTAAAGTTCAAAGTCATGGGAGCCTGTGAAGGCCTGACATGGCTGTGCCCCAGCAGAAGGCCTGAGAGAGTCGGTGAACCCTGTGATCCATAAAGCCAGCCTCAGTATCTTGGTTCTCAGCTCATAAGCATGGTGATCGGTTGGCAGCCTTAGCATCAAATCCCAGGCCCTAGTGTCAGTCCTAACAGGCGAGGCTCAGCCACCTGTCCTCAATAGCACAAATAAACAGCATGAGAAGTGAAGAAGGAAATCATTCAGGGTGGTCACATTGGGAAGGATAATGAAGACCCCTGGAGCCCACCCCTCACCACACACACAAGTCCATCTTTGGAGTCCTGCCATGAGACTTAGGTTTAAATAGAAGGCCAGGATACCATGGCTAAGCACATGGTAAAGGCAGTTCCACCCATTACTGTACTCTTGGCTCCAGAATCTCCTGCAGGGTGTTCTGACAGGTTGTCAGAACTGTGTGACATCTCTTTATGGAAGAAAAGTTCCTCCTCTGACTGTGACCAGGCTCCAGCCTTTTCACTGATCTAGCATGAGATTTCCAGGGAAATTCCAATTTGCTGGGGACCCTCGTTTCAATGGTCTGCTAGCTAAAGGGAGCAAAGTGTCTCTTCTGAATAGCTTCATGTCTGCCACAATGTGCATAGCTTGGAGCAAGGCCATTCCTCCCTGCCCTGGCTCTCCTGAAGCTTTGGTGGGATGTTACTGTCTGTGGAGAGCCAGAACTTGGCTAAGCTATCACCTACTTGGCCTGCAGGGGTTAGAGCAGAAGAGAGCCCTGGGAAGGGGGAAGCAAGGCACTGCCCCAAATGTTAACAAAACAAGCTCTTCTACCTGGAGATTTAACTAGAACCATCCTGCTTAAGTTAATATAGTTCCATATCTCCAGGTTCATCAGCCAATCATACACCACATCTATTCATTTCTTCTTTGTCTACCCTAACTGGTAGGTGGTTGGTTTTCTATTGTTGTGTTTCCCACACTAAACACGCACAAATGACTGCTAGAGATGCTCGGAATTCACAGATGCCTGGTAAGAAGGGGTTCTAAAAGACATGCTAACCACCCACTTCCTGGGACTCTGAGGCAGGTGCCAGATGTGTGGTGGACCTATAATGCCCATCATAGCAGCACAGATTTTCTCTCTGCCCCATAAAACATCATAACAAGTGCAATCAGAAGGCTTCATCCTGCAAGAAGATGCTCTTGCCTTGAAGGGCACCTGTGGTTATAGAGCCCGTCCACCCACAATGAATGCTTCAATCAGTGAAAGGAGCTGACACCTATTACAGGGTCTGTCTGGCAGCAAAAGCAAGACAAGCTAGCTTATCTGCTGTGCCCATCTCTCCACCCCTGCACAGAATGAGGGAGGGGTGTCAGGAGGATGAATTGCCCTCATCCATGGTGGCTACCTCCTTCCTCCACCCAAATGCTGCCAAAATCTTGGGTGATCCCTGAATCAACGTGCCAGGTGTGAAGCTGGCAAATCAGTTTTAACAGTGAGCAATGCTTTAGTCTGCTTCCACTTCCCAAAATCAGAGCCGGAGTCTTAGGCAGTTAATTGTCAGAGCAGTGTGCCCACCGAGATCTGTGTTCCTCCTGTGCTGTGGCATTAGCATCAAGACAAGTAGGAACGGATGTGCCTCTTTCTTCTTCCCTGGATTGATGTTGAGCCCTTTGAGGCTCTAGAACAAAGATTCTCAACCTTCCTAATGCTGTGACCCTTTAATACAGTTCCTTGTGTCATGGTAACCCCCAACCATAAAATTATTTTTGTTGCTACTTCATAACTGTAATTTTGCTACTGTCATAAATTGTAATGTAAACATCTGTGTTTTAAGTCTTAGGCAACCCCTGTAAAAGGGTCGTTCAATACCCATAGGTTGAAAACCATTGCCTTAGAGGCTGGAAGGACTACCCTACGAAAGTCTATGGGGCCTTGAGTCTGCCTGTAGTCTCCCTAGCTGCTAGGAGGCACCGTATGAGAGTCTTAGCCAGGTGAGAAATAAAGTCTTTTCTCTTAAAGCACTAGCATGTGGGGTGTTGCTGCAGCTGTCACTTTCTAACATTACACCACAGCTGGAAAAAGTGGAGATATGAGACAGACAGCTCCATGTCACCTAAGGAGCCAGAACCACTCCTCGATTTCCGGGCTATAACCTGAAGCAAAATTCCTCAAGGTCTGGCCTAACAGAAGAGAGAGTAAAAATATAGCTTCCTAAAAAGGAATAGCCTATGCCTGGCCATTCAGGTAGAAAAAAGGAAACGGGCACTCCAGGGACTGAGAAGCATGGACAACTAGAGCAGCAGAAGAGAAAGGGAGGAGCAGGAGAAATCGGAGGGAAGAGATGGTGGAGAGAAGCTGAGGGTACAAGCCTGTGATCCCAGGCCATCAGGAGACTGGGGCAAAGGGATCCTGAGTCAAGGCCAGCCTGGACAGTTTAGGGAGAGCCTGTCTCAAGCCTAATGTAGTAGTAAAGTCTAGGGACACATAGCTCAGTTAGTTAAGCACGTGCTTAATATGCACACAAACCTGACTACATAAAACAACTCCAGTAAAGCACACCTACACTGTAGCACCTAGGAAGTAGATAACCCTTGGCTACACGGCCTGTTGAAAGACATTCTCATCATGATGAAGAAGAAGGAGAAGGAGGAGAAGGAGAAGGAGGAAGAGGAGGGGGAGGGGGAGGGGGAGGGGG
>JANHMN010000001.1:181329177-181365504 GCA_030674055.1 Rhabdomys pumilio | reverse complement strand
ACACACATACACACACACACACACACACACACACACACACACACACATGCCACTAACCATGCTCACAGAAACCTACACACCTTCTTTCTAGAGCTCCCTAAAGTGAAAAGGAAGAACAAAGCTCTTCCCAGAATCAGGGGCTCTCTGCAAGTACTATCCACTTTCGCTGTATCCTTTTCATAAAGCAAAGAATAACACACACACACACACACACACACACACACACACACACGCCAACCCCATGCAGGGCCCTGTAGTATTATTTAGATACGTTTTAAGTTTTGGTTTGGTTGTAGAGTTTCTGAGACCACAGTCCTACTTCTTAGCCTAGAGTAGCCTCAAATTCTTCATCTTCCTTGCCTCTGCATCCCAAGTGCTGGGATTACCTGGCTCCAGATACTCTTAACTTATTCCTTAGTTAAACCACTGACACACAGAAAAAGGGAAACATGCTTTTGACCTTTCTGTGGGGTAGTTTGGCTAAATTCTGCTAGGGAATGGTGCCAAAAGCTTATACCTAAGGAAGTGACAAGATGTAGATGAGAAATTTATCACCTTCAGGAAGGGTGCTACTGAGAACACAACCCATTAAATTTGCAAAGGTCCTCTCCACAGAGACCACTGCAGGAGTTTGTCTCTGCAGTAATTCCAGGAATTACTGTTTTGGTTCTGACCATCTGACTTGTCATGGGACTGATAATCTTGCCCTATGAATTGCTAGAGAGCTAGGACCAAATCTGTGATCTACGCCATCCCACAAGGGCTCCGTGCCTGTGGGAGCTCTTTTGTTTCTCCTCCTTGGTTTCTCTCCACCCTCATTTCCTCGCTTGCTAACTTTTCCTACATCTTCTTGCAACACATGGGGTTTTGAGGCCTATCTTAACTCCTTGTTGGAACATGGTGGAAATGAAAATCTATAAAAAGTAGAGGTATCCTCTTTTTGGCAGGTCACCTCTGATGGCATGAGGCTTTGTCCAGCATTCATGAAGCCCTTGGTTTGATATCCCTCACTGCATAAAACCTGATAAAAATCAGGTGTGGTGACACATGCCTGTAATCCCAACACCACTGAGGCGGGAAGATGAGAAATTCAAGCTATATAGTGAGTAGATGGCCAGCCTTGACCATGTGACTCTGTCTCTTAAAAATATAAAGCTATTAGCTATCTTTTGCCATCATTGCTACAAATCAGCTACTAATGGTAACATACTGACACTCAAGTAGAGCGGAACCCCTGGTGATGGAAAAGACCTTTAGGATATTTTCTAACTCTATTCAATGCAGAATTTATCAGATAGAATTGAAAAGAATAGTCATCCACCCACACCTGGTAAGATTTAAAAGACTGTTGGGCCCAGTCTAGCTGGGTGTCTACCATTGATGGCCTTTAGGGATTCTCACTGAACCAAGTCTTCAACGATTCTTCATTGAACCAAATGCTTGCCTCTTTATGTCTGTGTGTCTTATCATGTTGGTCATTCTAAATAGCAACTCTCCTGTTGTGGCTCTTCTCTGCCTACCCCCTTCCTTGCCTGTCTGTTCGTTTACCCAGACAGTCAGGCGTTAATGCAATGATGATTGTACTTTAAATCTTCATTAGAAACTGGGGCTTTGCCCTTCATCCTGGCTACCTCCTAGATTCGAGCAGACAGGCTGTACTCATTCTCCTTAACTCTTTTTTTTTTTTTTTTGTTTTTCTGTTCCTTGCCAAATAAATGATCATACCCAAAGCTCTTTTCTAGCTTTTCAGCCCCAGGCTTCACTTGCTCCAAAGTAATTCACCAATGACTTCCCTGAATATCTGTTGAAATTTTAGCTGCAAAATCTAGTGTTTCTAATAACACATCGAGTTTCTGATAAAAACTGCTACTTTCCATTTTCCTCTCCCGTTATTCTGTATAAGTTTTTTTTTTTCCAGCAGATTAACAAGATGACTTGGATGATTGAAAAAAGATGCAGCCTTAGGGTTTCCTAAGAAACAATGTTCTCCCCACTTTCTTCCTCCTGTTTGGAAGGATACTGAGGACAAAAGAAAGCAATTCTGTAGTTTGCACACACAGCCTCCCAACAAATGCCAGCTTTCCACATCAACCTTTCTTCTAGAAGGGCATGTGAGCGCAGACTTTTGTGAGCACAGCACTCACCCTGTAACTGCCTGTGACTCGGTTTTCCATCTGAGGGCTTGGGGTAAGTTACCCTTTGTCTTCTCAAGCCCTGGGTTCTATCCTAAGTTCCTCTTGCAGGGCCCTCTTCCAGCTTCAAAGCCAACAAGTTCGTGCCACAGCCTCCTTACACTGCCATCTTCTGGGTCTGTTCTCTCTTCAACCTTTTTCATCCACAGTAAAGAGCCCTTTGGATGATGTTGAATTCCCCTGGGTATCCCAGAACAATCTCCTTACTTATGCCAAGGTCCGTTGATGAGGTTCTACCTGTAACTTACAACCTCCTTGCTGTGAAGTGCAATGCAGTCACTGATTGTATGGATCAGGATATGAATATCTTTGGAGGACGATGGTTCTCCAAGCCAAAGCCATGAGTTCTTGAAGAAAAAGACTAATTGTCTCCGTTAGAACTTCCAATGCTCCTTTCTGTTCATTTGGTTTGTTTTTAAGATAGGGGCACACTATGGAACTTAGGCTGGCCTCAAATCCAGTCTTCCTGCCTCACCCTCCATAATGATATGATTACAATTAGGTGCCAATATGCCCAGCAACAAATATGCAACTGCGACATTCACAACATACTACTAGTTACTCACAACCTTCGTGGTCCTATCATTTCAAGAGCATGGTGGCATCTCCCGTGCTTGTCTCATTACTGTGCCGTTGACACATTTATTCCTTTCTTTTCCCCCAATTCACTGTCCAAAGAAGTGATGAAAACTGTCACGGCCACTCTAATGGCCTGATGTAGAACAATAAATAAGTACCCCCGTCATCAACTTTCAGGTGGGCTTCACTTCCCAGCTCACCTTGCTCCTTCAGTATGGCCAAGTGATGTCCAAGGCCACTTGGAGACTGGGAGTGTGCACGTACTCTCTGTTTCATTAATGAGCATCTAAGGGGGAGCCAGTTTTCAGCACTCCCTCCCTTCTCTTGCCACAGTGGTCACAGGGACGTATGTTAGCAAAGAAAGAGCATAAGAGCAGCAGTCCCTGGAATGTCGAGTCCCTGTAAAAGGGCAGCTGCTTCAGAGCCTGCTCTGTCTTACAGCAGATTCATATGAATGATGCCAGAATGGTTCTTATGCTAAGCCAGTTGGGCTGTTTTTACCATAGCATACATTGTCTGGATTCATCGATATAAAGCCCCTCTATGAACTAGAAGTACCCTCTTCAGCGAAGCCACCAAAAGGAAGGAGATAATAGCCACATCATTTGAGGACATTACTGACATAACACCCAAGCTGGAGTGTTTCTGACACTTATAAACCATCAGACTCAGTTCTTAAATTATGTATAAAGGTCTGCTGCAAAACAACAGGAATAAAACATTAATCTTTATATTGTTACATTGATAAAAGTGAACTTTGAGCTGAGCATGGAGGTATAGGCCTTTAATCCTAACACTCAAGAAACAGATAGGCGGACAGACCCCTTGGGTTCATTCAATGCCATCCTGGTCTACATAATAAGATCCTGTCTCAAAAAAGAAAAAAGTGTCTTGAAATGCTAGTGGACATATGTGAGATCCTAAGTCCAATCCTCAGTACCAAAAAGCAAGCTTTTGTAACCCCTGTATGACATAGTATTTTTTTGCCTGTTGACAAAGTATTGATCACAATGGGGGATGGACCAGAGATTTGGAGGAAAAAACATTTGGTTACATGACTCAGGCTGACAAAGGTCAAACCTCCATTGATCTGTATATGGCGGCATCTAAAATACAACTGCATATCAAGAAAGAGTTAAAATTTTGTTTTCTTTACTGTATCCTAACAACCATTAGAAGTGTGTAGCACAAGTGTTCTGGGCACAGTGGTGTGTGTACCATAGGAATATAGTGAATATTTATGAATGGGATGGAATGATTGTCATTGAATGGTGAATGATCTTTATGGCAGCTAATATTCAGGGCATGTTTCCTATTTTGAAGTCAGCACCCAAACCAAAAATTTGACCCTTGCTGCCAAGCCTCCAGGATTCCCCATGAAAGCATTAAAGTACTGCTACTAACTTCTGTGGATTTCTGAAACCCTTCTATCTCTCTTTCTCTGAGATCAAGCCTAGATTTCTCTATTCTGATTTTCTCCTTCACTAGTTCACACAGAAGTAGCTTAAATTCTGCCACCTTACCCAGAACCTAAATGTCTAAGTCTTTCCTGATAGTGATTCAATAGTAATCAGTAGTTGGCAGTTCAAACTTCTCAAACTAACTTGTCTCCCCCTGTTGGGATGGGCCTAAATGATTGGGCCAGCCATATGGAATATTAATTTCATATGCAAATGATGCATTAGTAATCACTGACTACAGTGCATTTTGGTGAGTGGTGAGACATTTATTATTTATCAAACACAAGATTAAGAGACAGTTTGGATCAAAAGTCCTGCTGCAAAGAATTTAATAAAAACTTCCCTAATTTTCAGAATAAAAGAGAATAAATTAGTCGGTCATTACATGACCTTCACTGCCTAGGGAATTGAGTTATCCTGAAAACTGCAAATTGGGGTGCTGGTTTCAGCCTTGGGCTGCCAGGGCACCTTAGGGGACCACAAATGAGAGAAGCTGGCAGGGCAGATCTTGTGAAAAGATGAAGATAGAATACTGAGTGTATGCATACATGTATCTGCTGGGCCACAGCTATTTCTACAGCATGTCCAGGAATAAGTGGTGCATAAATTTACCCAGGGGCAAATCACAGTTCTGGCTGGAGCTAGCACTGAAGTGACCTCCCAAGGACAGGATGGAAATACAGTGGCTGCTAAGGAAGCCAGCATCTGAAAATGACACACCCCTTTTGTAGAAAACCATTTTCTCTTTGCATTTCATGCTGATTTACAATGCGATTTTTGTTTGTTGTCTTTGTTTTGAGAAAGGGTTTTACTATGTAGCTCAGGCTAGCCTGAAAGTCATTATTCTCCAGCCTCAACCTTCTGGGTGCTGGAATTAAAGGCATGCGCCACTATACTGGGCTTATACTGATTCTTTTTGTTACTTTTTTTCCTTCATAGGTCAAACAACATTTCATCAATGTTGTTACAGTAAAAACTGTCACCCAAAAGAGTCTTAGGCAATCAGCTTGAGAGAAAGGAGAGTCACTACTGCCTCTTCCTCCCAGCTGTTTCTGAACTCATCAGAAGAAACCAAGAAGAGTACAGCAAAGGGGAGTCAGAGGAGGTTCTAGTCCCTGGTATCTGGTTGAAGGCATTGTCAATGGTTGCAAATTGTGGAATAACATCAGCTGAGTTTTGGAGAAAAGGAGAACTCTTCCACAGCTCCCAAATACCTGCCTTGGCTGTGTTGCTAGAGACACATCAGAGGTGGTTTTATTGGGGCTCTGTGGTATCACATCAGACTTAGTTCCTTTTCCTCACTAAATGAACCCAGATTGTAAAACAACTCAGCCGCAGTGAACAGACATCCAAATGATGCTGGGCCTCAGATCTCTCCTTCTGCCATAACAATGGGAGATGGTGATGAATTTTGATGGAGCAGAAAACAACTCTATATATGCTGGCAGGGCAGCACACAACAAAGGTCAGTGAGAAATCTATTTCAAAGAGAGGTTTTAGACACACTCACACTTGCTCGTGTGTTTCTGGATAACTGCTGGCCATCCCACAAACATGGCTTGTGCAATGATACATATTTATCAGATATTCCAAATTTACTCAGATGTATCCCACATAATACAGAGACAATGATCTGAAAAGTAAAAGCTTTGCTAAATACATTATTTTGTAGAGCCTTAAGAGGCTGAAAAAGAAGTGTTCCTGAGCTCTAGAGTAAGTTCGAAGCCCAGGAAACTTGATGGGATCCTGTCTCAAATATAAAAAGTATATGTGGGATGTGGTGGTTTGAATAGAAACAGTCCCATAGACTCGTGTGTTTGAATGCTCAGTCATCAGGGAGTGGTGCTATTAGGAGATGTAGCCTTGTTGGAGGAAGTGCGTCACTGGGGGCAAGCTTTGGAGTCTCAGATACTCATTCTCTTCCTGCTGCCTGCAAATCCTAGACATAGCACCATGTCTATCTGTGCCACCATGCTTCCTGCCATGATGATAATGGACTTAACCTCTGAAATTTTAAGTCAGCCCCTGTTGTGTGGAGTTTTACGTTACCTCTTTGCTCCAGATCAGCCGAGCTCCTAGCCCCAACCAGGCTTTCCTTTTGTTCTACCTGCCTTTAGCTCAGCGAGGTGACTGAGCTACCGGTCCCCATCCAGCTTCCCTTGAATCCTCAGACAAAAGGCATACACACAGTTTGTTCCTTTACAACTTGCCTTCTTGGGGCAATTGCTGGCACTGATATCTCTCACCTGGAAAAGCATGCCCTTACCAATTTATTATCTCCATCTTTCTACCTAGCCCCTGCCAAACATTCATGACCACTCACCTGTAGCAGTGGTCACAGGCCCCAGCTCCCACTGAGACCTAACATGGTTGCTGCATTCTTCTTCCTCCAAAGCATGACAGAAAACTTTCTCCTTTCTTGCATCTGCCTTTTTCTCCTGAGACCCAGAAGTCCTATCTCTACCTTCTGCCCAGCAATTGTCCCTCCCCCCTTCTGGTTTTCTTTACAGACAAATCAAGAACCAGTTGGGGAACAGGACCTTAGCATCAGAACTACCCCCCTCAAGCCTCAATAAAGTTATTTATAGGAGTTGCTGTAGTCACGGTGTCTCTTCACAGCAATAGCAACCCTGATTAACAGAGGGCCGAAGCTACAGCTCAGCGGTGGGACACCTGCCTAGCATTTGTAAGGACCCTCATTCAGTCCCCAGTACCAAAACAAACAAGCAAACATTCTTTTAAAAAAGATTTATTTATTTTCTGACATAAGTGCACTGCAGCTGTCTTCAGACACACCAGAATAGATGGTTGTGAGTCACCATGTGGTTGCTGGGAATTAAACTCAGAACCTCTGAAAAAGCAATCCGTGCTCTTAACCACTGAGCCATCTCTCCAGCCCCAAACATCATTCTTATTTACATTATATCTGATCAGTAATCAGTAATTGGAATGACTTTAAAAAAAAAAAAAAAAAAAAAAAACAAATCAGCGAACTTGATAGTTGAATTTTCCATGATGTCTCAGTAGTATTGTTAAAACACTGATAAAAGTTGATACATCTCCTCTTTTACAACAGCCAGCCTTTAAAGCGGGTGTTTCAAAAGGAATTCTGAGGTCACATTCGGGCACTAAACAAATTTTGCTTCGTTGTATGATGGAAAAGTGTATGGGTGTAGAAGGATGCACTTGTGCCATGTACATGTGGGATTTGATTACCCTGTTATGGGAATGGAAGCCATGGTAATCGCTGAGCTTCATAGCATGCTGCGCTGTAGCATGCTGCAGTGAGTATGCTGCACTGAGCACTGTTACCAGTCGAGAGAATTCCCTGGTCCTCGGAAAACAGGAAGAGTGTACTCCTCCACTAAAGAGTACTTTTTCTAAGAACACCATCTTCTCAATGATAAAGTTAAATTATTATAAAAATACATCAAGGAACACAAGTTCCTGCCGTGGTGTGGTGACTACATGCCTGGCTCCCACTGTCTCCACAGCTGGACTGGTTGCTGGTGTAACTCTTTTTTTCTTACTACAAGCCGGTGATGCTGATACAGTAAAGAACCAGCAAAAGACATAAAAACTACAACTCAGAGGCATTCTCTCTTCTTTTTCTTTCTTCTTCTTTTTGGGGGGTAGAGTCAACCTATTTTAAAAGCATCACTTACAATTATGAAGCTATTATTAAAAAAAATTAAGAATCTGAGAGTACATTAAATTAGCACAAGAAAACAGACAAAAATGTGGCCTGATGTCATCTCACGGAATAAATTTAATGCACTAAAAGTTACTTCATTTTAAAAAATCAAAAAAAAAATGCCCAAAAATTATGAAAGAAAATTTTAAATTGAAAGGTCTGTATTCGGGAAATAGACAGACAGTTTTCTGGGCTGCCTTAATGACCAATACAAATTGTCAGATAAGAAGTTAAGCTGTGTTGAGGGGAATCAAAATGAAGGAAAAAAAATTCTTTCTTCCTATAGACTCCAAACATAAGCTGTGATGGCCTTGCATGAAATCGTAGGTAAATCTGTCGGCTTTCAATTCCATACATCAAATTGCTTTCCTCTCCATAAGGGTAGGAGGCATAAATAAAGAAAATGAAGGCCTGAAAAGATGGAAATTTGATCCTAAACTTCTCCAAAATATTAATAACAGCAGAGGCTACAGCTTATGAATCCTGACCATAGGCAGGCACGGGCTCAGCATTTTCTATGTGTATCTCTCTTCACTTAATATTCAAAATAATCCTTGTAAGTAAGGGGTGTTATTATCCTAAGATTATAGATGAGGAAATTGTCTTCCCAAGGCTCACCCCCAAAATCAAACAGTTGGAATGAAAGTTGCCCACTACCAGCAAGAATGGAGATGCCTAGGTCTGGGCTCTGTTGGTGTCCCTTAGCAAACGGAAGCTGAAGACTTGCTTCCACCTAAATTTCATTTGTGAAACCTCTTATCAGCACACTGGAATAATCAGTCAATCAGAGCTCTCTTCTCAGAGGCCAGTAAATGTCATGTTAACAGTTCACTGTTAGCTGTCAAGCCCCAAACCATCAAGAGTTTATTATATATTCATGCAAACACAGGTTTGTTTGTTTTTGTTGGCTTTTAGTTTCACTTTTAATTTTAATTTTCTTCTCTTTTTTATTGGATATTTAAAATGCTCACTTTGTAGGTCTGACTGGATTCAAACTCACGCTGATGCTCTTGCCTCATTGTCTCAAATGCTGGGGTTATCAGGACCAGCATAAAGGCCTTTTGATGTATACTGGCTATATCATATTTTTATTTTTTTCTATAGATTAAAATCATGTCACCTATAACATTCCTCAATGTGCTTTTTAACAATCATGTGCATATCTTTCTATGTTCACATACATAACTCTACCTTACCTTTTTTATATTCACCTGGATTTCTACTGAATGAAGATATTGTATTGCATTTTCTAGATGTTTAAGCTGACTATAATTTTCTGTTTATTGTTTTTGTTTTGTACAGTGCTGGAAACCAAACCTAAAGCCTTACACGAAGTACACATGCTGCCACCCCAGGCCCCAGTCTCTGTTATTATAGACATGCTGTAATACTTGTCTTTGCCTGCTGATGTATGTCTGAGTCTACACAACAATGACTCCCAGGTTAGGGAACTTCAAATGCAGAAGTGTCAAATTGTTCTCAAACGGGCTTCTCAAATCAACTTTTTTTTCTCTGCATGCTCCTCCGCCTTGGAGGACAGCTTTTTGAGTCTATTGTCTGCTCCTGTCCTTCTTGCCTCTCTTCCACCCTCTCCCTCTTTTCTGTTCTGTCTCTTCTAGCTTCCTGCTTTCCTCCCCACCTCTGTCTCCTTACACCTAACCACCCTTTTACCACCTCAATTAACCAACAGAATGCATCTTTAAAATATAACTTATTATGAGCCAAATTTCCTGTCTCTATGTGTAAAATAATCAAAGTAATTTATCTTCAATGTCTTTCTAAAAATAAAATAAACCGGGTATTTATTGCAGTTCAGGCTTGGGGTACACCTACATTAAACTTCCTACAAGGCTGATTAACCAACTAAAACTTCAATAATTGTGGAGAGTTGGAATGTTGCAGATATATGGGCTATTTAGCTGACTAAATAATCATTTATTTCTCATTCTGCCTGTGACCTAATATCCATGTGATTATTAGTTAAATCATTTCAGGAAGGACAAACAGACCCCTAGCTTCCACTACCACTAAAAACATCACCAGACGGCAGCTGAGATTTGGAGCAGAGGCTTCTCCATTTGCTGTAGTCGGTCAGCTAACATTCCCTCCAGTGTGTGTGAAGTGCCTTCACTTATGGCTTTTTTTTTTTTCCATTCAGTTTTTTTTTAGAAAAATACCACAAATGTTGCCAGTCTGGAATATAGTATTTGGGGTAATTTGAATCTGTGTTCCTAAGCTCTAGTCACTCATGTTTGGCTCCAAGTAAACTATCTCTTATTTTCTTTGGGTGGTGTGTATTGTAAACAGTAATGAAGTCACTTCTGGGTAGCTCCTGTTTCCAATGATCTACATCAGAATAAATAAATAAATAAATAAATAAATAAATAAATAAATAAATACAAAAGAAGGAACAAAAACCGTCTCCTCTATCCCAGATGTGTAAAACTAGTGTACAATGTAGCAAAATCTTTCAACAAAGAAAGTTAAAATTCAGTCCATCTACCTACAGTCTTTACATTATTATTTCTGTGTTTTCCAGTTTGGGGTACACAATGCTGAGCTGTCAAGACACTAAAACTTCTACTGTTTTCTTTCCACCCGCCTTTTAAACAGCAAGACAATGAACGTGGAGAACCAGCTTAACCTCCCTACTTGCACAGTCAGTCTCTCCAAGAGCAGATGCTCACCTGCTCACTGCATTGCTCCCCTAGAGGAACCCACAGATTGTGCCTAGGCAAACACAGGAAAGAAAGTCAAAGACTCAGGATTCCAAAACCATTTCAGACCTCAATTAACACTGTACCAGAAAAAAAAAAAAAACTTTGCTTTTCTATTTCTAAGGTAAACACTACTGGAAATACAAAGCATTAATCTTGATGGGGGAAATCTATGTGATATGCTATATATAGGGTTAAGTTAAAAGTAAGACCTATGAAGTAGATGCAAGTTCCTTGAACTACAAAAAGGGGAGAGAGATGCTGAAGTTAGAGAACAAGAAGAACATACTGATAACTGGAAGATACTTATGCTTGAAAAGTATAAAACGATCTGCAGTCAAATGATGATACTGCTGATTTCTGGGTTAGGATTAGAAGTACATTTTTAGTCTTGCCTATCTGAACCCCCAGTTCTCCAAGGGATAAAGATAACCCACATAAAACAATGTCAGTGGGAGGCAGGTGAGGCCACACAAGCCTGTGGTCACATGTTGGAGGCTGAGAAAGAAAGTGTCTGAGCTTAAGGCTGGCCAGGCTATACACTGAGACTGTGTCTCAAAGAGAAAAGAAAAAATATCACTAAATGTTTAAAATTATAAAAACCTTGTTAAAAGTTAAAATATTTTCAAGTCTTTGCAAAAATATATCTAGAGCTTTTGACAAATAAGTTCTATGAGTTCCAAATTTTCATATTTTATCAAGTAAAAGACTGTTCACAGAGCTGGTGACTGATTTTTTTTAAAGTACTAATGGGGGTTTTCTGTCTGTGCTCAGAGCTGATCCTGTGCCACAGCTATCCATATCCAAATACCATCAGGAGAGAGGTGGTCTCCCAGGAGTGCCGACACACCTGTCAGCACAGGTAAGACTACCACTTCTGCTCCAAGGGAACTTCTCAGAACTCTCAGGACACAGGAACCAAGGAGCAGCCTGGGACAGAACCAGTTTAGTTTCCATCTGTGGCCGGTAGCTGACCCTGTGCCACAGCTCTCCATACCCAAATTCCTCTAAGAAAGAACTGGTCTCCCAGGAATACTGACACACAGGCTTGCAGGAGGGACAAGCCACAGTCAGAGACAGCAAAACCAGCGAACACCAGAGATAACCAGATGGCAAGAGGCAAGGGCAAGAACATGAGCAACAGAAACCAAGGCTACTTGACATCATTAAAACCCAGTTCTCCCACCACAGTGAGCCCTGGATACCCCCAACACACCAGAAAAGCAAGACTCTGATCTAAATTTATATCTCCTGGTGATAATAAAGGACTTTAAGAAGGATCCAGGATCTAAAAAATAGAAATAGAAATACTAAAGAAATCACAAAGGGAGGCAACCCTGGAGATAGAAAACCTAGGAAAGAGATCAGGAGTCAGAGACGCAAGCATTACCAACAAAATACAAGATATAGAAGAGAGAATCTCAGGTGCAGAAGATCCTATAGAAAATATTGACACAACAGTCAAAGAAAATGAAAAAAAGCTCCTAACACAAAACATCCAGGAAATCCAGGACACAATAAAAAGACCAAATCTAAGAATAATAGGTATAGAAGAGAGTAAAAATTCCCAATTTAAAGAGTCAGTAAATATCTTCAACAAAATTATAGATGAAAACTTCCCTAACCTAAAGAAAGAGATATCCACGAACATACAAGAAGCCTACAGAACTTCAAATAGACTGGAGCAGAAAAGAAATTCCTCTCATCACATAATAGTCAAAACATCAAATGCATAAAACAAAGAAAGAATATTAAAAGCAATAATGGAAAAAGGTCAAGTAACATATAAAGGCAGATCTATAAGAATTATACAAGACTTCTCACAACAGACTCTGAAAGCTAGAAGATCCTGCGCAAATGTCATATAGACCCTAAGAGAACCAGGCTACCATACCCACTTACCATAGCTGGAGAAACCAAGATATCCCATGACAAAATGAAATTTACACAATATCTTTCTACAAATCCAGCTCTACAAAGGATAATAGATGTAAATCTCTATCACAAGAAGGGAAACTACACCCTCGAAAAAGCAAGAAAGTAATCTTTCAACAAACCCCAAAAGAAGATAGACACACAAACATAATTCCACCTCTAACAACAAAAATATCAGGAAACAACAATCACTATTCCTTAATATCTCTTAACATCAATGAACTCAATTCCCCCAATAAAAAGACATAGACTAACAGACTAGATATGTAAACAGGACCCAACATTTTGCTACATACAGGAAACACACCTCAGTGTCAAAGACAGACACTACCTCAGAGTCAAGGGCTGAAAAACAATTTTCCAAGCAAATGGTCCCAAGAAGCAAGCTGGAGAAGCCATTTTAATATTGAACAAAATCGACTTTCAACCAAAAGTTATCAAAAAAGAAAAGGAAGAACACTTCATACACATCAAAGGAAAAACCTACCAAGAAGAACTCTCAGTTCTGAACATCTATACTCCAAATGCAAGGTCACCCACATTCATAAAAGAAACTTTACTACATACATTGCACAGCACAAAATAATAGTAGGAGACTTCAACACATCCCTCTCAGCAATAGACAGATCATGGAAACTGAAACTAAACAGAGAGGAAGTAAAACTAACAGAAGTGATGGACCAAATGGATTTAACAGATATCTATAGAACACTTCATCTTACAACAAAAGAATATACCTTCTTCTCAGCACCTCATGGTACCTTCTCCAAAACTGACCATATATAATCAGTCACAAAACAGGCTTCAACAAATACAAGAAGATTTAAATAATCCCATGCATCCTATCAGATCACCATGGACTAAGGCTAGTCTTCAATAACAACAAAAACAACAGAAAGCTCACAAATACATGGAAGCTGAACAATGCCCTACTCAATGATAACGTGGTCAAGGAAGAAATAAAGAAATTAAAGACTTTTTAGAATTTAATGAAAATGAAGGCACAACATACCCAAACTTATAGGACATAATAAACGCGGTGCTAAGACAAAAACTCATAGCTCTGAGTGCCTCCAAAAAAAGACTGGAGAGAGCATACACTAGCAACTTGACAGCACACCTGAAAGCTCTAGAACAAAAAGAAGAAAATATGCCCAAGAGGAGTAGATGGCAGGAAATAATCAAACTCAGGGTTGAAATCAACCAAGTATAAACAAAAAGAACTATACAAAGAATCAACAAAACCAGGAGCTGGTTCTTTGAAAAAATCAACAAGATGGATAAACCCTTGGCCCGACTAACCAGAGGGCACAGAGACAGTACCCGAATTAACAAAATCAGAAATGAAAAGGGAGAAGGTGGAGAAATTAAAAAATCACCAGATTCTACTACAAAAGCCTATACTCAACAAAACTAGAAAATCTGGATGAAATAGACAATTTTCTAGACATATACAAAACACCAAAGTTAAACCAGGATCATATAAACCTCTAAACAGTTCCCAAATCTCTAACGAAATAGAAGACATTAAAAGTCTCCAAACCAAAACAGCCCAGGACCAGATGGGTTTAGTGCAGAATTCTATCAGACCTTCAAAGAAGACCTAATACCAATACTCTTCAAACTATTCCACAAAATATAAGTAGAAGGAACACTACCCAATTCATTCTATAAAGCACAGTTATGCTGATACCAAAACCACACAAAGACCCAACAAAGAAAGAGAACTTCAGACCAATTTCCCTTATGAACATCGATGCAAAAATACTCAATAAAATTCTAGCAAATTGAATCCAAAAATACATCAAAACGATCATTCACCATGATCAAGTAGGCTTCATTCCAGGGATGCAAGAATGGTTCAATATACAGAAAACAATAAATGTAATTCACTACATAAACAAACTCAAAGAAAAAAAAAAACAAATGATCATTTCATTAGATGCTGAAAATGCATTGACAAAATTCAACATCCTTTCAATGTTAAAAGTCTTGGAAGGATTGGGAATTCAAGGCCCATATCTAAACATAGTAAAAGCAATATACAGCAAACCAGTAGCCAACATCAAACTAAATGGAGAGAAACTTGAAGCAATCCCACTAAAATCAGGGACTAGACAAGGCTGCCCACTCTCTCCCTATCTATTCAATATAGTACTGGAAGTTCTAGCTAGAGCAATTAGACAACAAAAGAAGGTCAATGAGATACAAATTGGAAAGGAAGAAGTCAAAATATCATTATTTGCAGATGATATGATAGTATACTTAAGTGACCCCCAAAATTCCATCAGAGAACTCTTAAACCTGATAAACAACTTTAGCAAAGTGGCTGGATATAAAATTAACTCAAATAAATCAGTAGCCTTCCTATACTCAAAGGATAAATGGGCTGAGAAAAAAAACAGAGAAATGACACCCTTCACAATAGTCACAAATTATATAAAATACCTTGGTGTGACTCTAACAAACAAGTGAAAGATCTGTATGACAAGAACTTCAAGTCTCTGAAGAAAGAAATCCAAGAAGATCTCAGAAGATGGAAAGATCTCTCATGCTCATGGATTGGCAGGATTAATATAGTAAAAATGGCCATCTTGCTGAAAGCAATCAACAGATTCATTGCAATCCCAATCAAAATTCCAACTCAATTTTTTATAGAGTTAGAAAGAGCAATTCACAAATTCATTTGATATAACAAAAAAAAACAGAATATTGAAACCTATTCTCAACAATAAAAGATCTTTTGGGGGAATCACCATCCCTGACCTCAAGCTGTACTACAGAGCAATAGTGATAAAAACTGCATGGTATTGGTACAGATACAGGCAGGTAGATCAATGGAATAGAACTGAAGACCCAGAAATGAATCCACACACCTATGGTCACTTAATCTTTGACAAAGAAGCTAAAACCATCCAGTAGAAAAAAAGACATCCTTTTCAACAAATGGTGCTGGTTCTACTGGATGTCAAAATGTAGAAGAATGCAAAATGATCCATTCTTATCAACCTGTGCAAAGCTCAAGTCCAAGTGGATAATGGGCCTCAACATAAAACCAGATACACTGAACCTAATAGAAGAGAAAGTGGGGAAAAGCCTCAAACACATGGGCACAGAGGAAAATTTCCTGAACAGAACACCAATGGCTTATGCTCTAAGATCAAGAATTGACGAATGGGACCTCATAAAATTTCAAAGCTTCTGTAAGGCAAAGGACAGTGACAACAGGATAAAATGGCAACCGACAGACTGGGGAAAGATCTTTACCAATCCTACATCTGATCGAGGGCTAATATCCAATATATACAAAGAACTCAAGTATTTAGACTCCAGAGAACCAAATAACCCTATTTAAAAAATGGGGAACAGAGCTAAACAGAGAATTCTCAACTTAGGAAACTTGAATGGCTGAGAAGCACCTAAAGAAATGTTCAACATCCTTAGTCATCAGGGAAGTGCAAATCAAAATGACCCTGACATTCCACCTCTTACCAGTCAGAATGGCTAAGATCAAAAACTCAGGTGACAGCAGGATATGAAGAAAGAGGAACACTCTGCCATTGCTGGTAGGATTGCTAACTAGTACAACCACTCTAGAAATCAGTCTGGCAGTTCCTCAGAAAATTGGACATAGTACTACCTGAGGACACAGCTATACCACTCCTGAGCATATACTCAGAAGATATTCCAACATGTATAAGGACACATGCTCCACTATTTTTATAGCAGCCTTATTTATAAGAGCCAGAAGCTGGAAAACAACCTAGATGTCCCCCAACATGGGTATGGATACAGAAAATGTGGTACATTTCACAATGGAGTATTACTCAGCTATTAAAAACAATTACTTCATGAAATTCGTAGGCAAATGGATGGAACTTGAAAATATCATCCTGAGTGAGGTAACCCAGTCACAAAAAAACATGCATGGTTTGCACTCACTGATAAGTGGATTAATTACTTAGCCCAAAAGTTCGGAATACCCAAGATACAATTCACAGACCATATGAATCCCAGGAAGAAGGAAGACCAAAGTGTGGGTGCTTCAGTGCTTCTTAGAAAGGGGAACAAAATACTCACAAAAGGAAATGTGGAGAGAAAGAGTGGAGCAGAAACTGAAGGAAAGGCCATCCAGAAACTGCCCCACCTGGGGTCCATCCCTTATACAGTCACCGAAGGGACACTACTGTGGATGCCGGGAAGTACTTTGATGACAGGAACCTGATATGGCTGCCTCCTGAGAGGTTCTGCCAGAACCTGACAAATACAGAGGTGGATGCTCACAGCCAACCGTTGGACTGAGTATGAGTGTCCCCAACAGAGGAGTTGGAGAAAGGATTGAAGGAGCTGAGGGGGTTTGCAGCCTCATTGGGGGGGAGCAACAGTGTCAACTGACCAGATCCCGCAGAGCTCCTGGGGACTGAACCACCAACCAAAGAGTACACATAGAAGGACTCATGGCTTCTGCACATATGTGGCAGAAGATGACCTTGTTGGACGTCAGTGGGAGGATCAGCCCTTGGGCCTGAGGGATGTTCGATGCCCCAGTGTTAGGGAATGCCTAGGTGAGAAGGCGGGAGTGGGTGAGTAGGTGAGGGACTACCCTCACAGATGCAGGGGGAGGGGAGATTGGATAGGAGGTTCCGGAGGGGAGACCTGGAAAACGGATAACATTTGAAATGTAAATAAAGAAAATATCCAATAAAAGAAAGAAAAGTACTAATGGTACTCACTGATGATTGTCAGTTTGGTTGTAGTTATTAAATAATTTGATATTCGCATAGGATGACTAATAAACTATGGTTAGTATAAAAGAGTTGTTCCCACAACAGTTTAGTAGCCTGAGCAAATGAGAAACTTCATAGCTTCAAACTGATAGGTGCTACAAAATGGAGTTGCTTCACAAATAGTGCTGGGTTGGGTATGTAAGCTTATATATATTAAATTTGCTGCAACTCCAGGGCTAGGGGTTATGGCATCATGCACAGCAGCCAGATACTGGATGCATCACCATTCATCATCAGGATTCTGTCCAAAGAAACCATGGCAAATGCACATAACCAAGCACCATGCTACTGGAGGAAGAATGTTCTCTACCAAAATGAGAATAACAAGGATATATTATTAAGTAACATAAGTAAGGAGCCACAGGACAAGATCTTTAATCTATTAAAACTTCAAAGCCCATTTCCAATGGTACACCTCCTTCAACAAGGCTACACCTCCTAATCCTTCCCAAACAACTCCACCAAATGGGAACCATGTATTCAAACATATGAGCCTATTGGGGCTATCTTCATTCAAATAGCACATCAGGCATTCTAATGTTCATGTTAGGCACCCACTATCTTATATAATTGGACCCATTGGTAGGCTTAGATTTTTTAAAAATCTACTTTAATAAGGGTTCTTAAACACTTCAACCTCTCTTCTAACCCATCACCCACCAGAGATAGTAGAAAGGAAAGGTTAATAGGTCAAAGGGAGATGCAGACCTGCTTAGAAATAGTTCTTTGGAGCAATTCCAATCTTCACTGTCAGGATATCTCAGTTCACTAGCAAACCATCAAACACAAATCAGCAGTGAAAGTACAGCCCACTAACAAAATACTTCTTATGAATCATCAATGGCTGTTCAATCCAGAAGAAACCACAAGGCTCCACCAATCTGCCTACTGGAATATCAGAAGTTCTTTGGTGAGTTACTCTCAATGAAGTCACAACAAGCAAAGATCAGCAACTCAGTGTAATTCTAGAGCATCATCAGCAAAGACCAGCAAGGAGAACCAGTGCCAAAACTTCCTCCCACTGTCTGTGGAGTCATATTTATATTCTTTCTAAGCATCATGCATCCTCTCACATGTCTGCTTCAGCAAAATATCCTTTCACCTCTGTCTGCTTCAACAAAAATCCTCTCACCTGTGTCTGCTTCAGCAAAACATTCGTTCACCAGTGTCTGCTTCAGCAACACATCATATGACATAATTGAGTTTCTAAAGAAACCAGAAATTTCTGCTTCACCCAATGACTCTATGAGGCAAACATCATTTCATAGTAAATAAACTAAAGCATAAAGAAGATAAGACATCTTCCCAGGGCTACAGGCCTTTTCTTTAACAACTTTACTGATGTGTATTTTGGCTCCATTAAGTCAAGTATATAATTTAGTAACATTGTCTAATCCTGCATTCATGACCATAAACCAGCTCCAGGCATTTCTATCCCTCCAATTACATCCTTCATGCTCATTCATAGTTAATTTATTCTTATAGTTTTACCCCAGGGAATTATTAATCTACTTTCTGTATCTGTAAGTTTGCCTTTCCTGGGCACTTCATAAAATAAAATCATATATATGTAGTACCTTGTGAAGTGACCTTTTAAAACTTAGCACAGTTTTCAAGATCCATGGATGACACAGTATGTCACTAGTTTATCCTTCTTCACTAATTAATGGTACTTCATTATTTGGACGTACCAACGTTTTGTCTATCACCTCAATAGTCCATGAATATTGGATTGTTCCAGTCTTGAGATACTGTAAATAACACTGTTACAAATATTCCAGGCCAAGTCTTTCTTACAATTATGCTTTTGTTTCTCTCTACCTAGGAGTGAAATGGCAGTGTTATACAAAATTTTTATGTTTAATTTTTTTTAAAAAACTGTAAAGTATTCCAAAGTATTTATTTCACTTTGTTACACTTTGTAACACCATGTTACATTTCTCGAGGTGATGTATGGAGTTTTTGTTTCTCCACTAGTTTAACAGATTTTCTTTGTCTACCTTATTCATAAGAGCCATTTAAGAAGTATGAAGTGTTATCTCATTATGGTTTTAAATTGCATTTTGCTAATGAGCAATAATGTTGGACCTCTTCTTTCATGGGTTTATTAACCATTCACACATACACACACACATATACATGTACACATATATACACATGCATACATGTAAACACATACACAAACATACATACGCACATGAGCATACATACATGCACACACATGCACACATATACACACATGCACACATGTAAACACATACACTAACACACACATGTACACACATACACAAACACACACATATACACACACAAACATACACATACACACATACACAAACATACATACACATGTACACACATACATACACACACACAACTTTTTTCTGAAATCTGTGTCTCTGTCTTTTGCCCAGTTGAAGCTTTATCTTCTTATACTTAGGTTGTAATTGTCCCATGTAAACTCTTTGTGTCTTCCATTTGGATGTGTTTTGTAACTATGTCCTTTCAATCTGCTTCTTGTCCTTTCATTTTTACTTTTTGTTTGTTGTTTTTCTTTTTTTTTTAATTTTGAAGGCAAGCCAGCTGGAATTCCGATAGCTATTTCATCTTATAGCTTAATCTTCAGATCAATACAAGGAGGGCTGTATGTTAATATCATTGACTGTCTTGCCTCATTTACTTTTTAAAATCTTTTAACATTTCTCTTAGCTAAGTTTTGGTTTGTTTGTTGTTTGTTTGTTTGTTTGTTTGTTTGAGACAGGGTCTCACCCGTCACCCTATCTGTCCTGGAACTTGATATGTAGACCAACCTGAGAGGGGTAAGTGGACATGGGCTCCAACCCCTGAACAAGAGGCTGACAACTGCTTACAAAGGAAAAATTAGTTTTCTCCAGTGGAGTCTCACTAGGTATATTATCCATACTTAAGGGCAAGCCCCAGAGCCAACACAAATGAACGAAAGGGGGTCTTTATAGACCTTTTGTCTCACATTGCTTTGTTTGGGCTTTTTCTTATTAGTCTTTTGTTTATATATTATGGTTTCTGGTTTTATGTTTTTACAGTGTGAGTGTGTGTGTGTGTGTGTGTGTGTGTGTGTGTGTGTGTGTGTGTGTATTCCTTTTTAAAAATCTGGGGTTTTTTGTTTTGTTTGCCTGTTTTCTAAAGAGAGGGTGGGAGCATTAGGTAGGTGGGAGGAGTCAGGGGAGAGGAAACTGATCAGAATATATTTATAAAGATTTTTCCAGCAAAAAAAAAAAAATGAAGAAGAAGAAAGATAATTACATCAACTCAGCTCACTCTCAGAGGGAGGAGAAAGTATAACTTGGCAATCAGGGAACTGGTTTTCTAAATAAGTTGGAACTTGCACTTTACAAATAGTCTTCCTGGTTTTAAATTCTTTATAGATATTTCCAGATGTAGGGGTGTGTGTGTGTGTGTGTGTGTGTGTGTGTGTGTGTGTGTGTTCCTTTTTAAAAATCTGGGTATTTTTGTTTTGTTTGCCTGTTTTCTAAAAAGAGAGAGGGCGTGATTCCTGATTGCTTGTGGTCACAACTCCCAATCACTGTACGTTCAAGGAAGAGAAGGTAAGCACGCATATACAATCATGAGCATTCACTCATGCACAATCAATCATGAGCATTGCACACATGCACAATCAATCATGAACATTGCACGCATATACAATCAATCATGAACATTGTACGCATATACAATCAATCATGAGCGTTGCACGCATGTACAGTCAGTCATGAGCATTGCACACATATACAATCAGGAGCATTGCACACATGCACAGTCAATCATGAGCATTGCACACATATACAATCGGGAGTGTTGCACACATGTACAGTCATGAGCATTGCACACATATACAATCAGGAGTGTTGCACACATGTACAGTCATGCGCTCTCTCTGACTGGGGCTCAACACAAGCCCTGGATGTTCTGTTTTCAGTCATTTTGCTCATGTGCATTGGTCTCAAAAGAAAAACATATTTGTAAATATGTTTAAATAAGAATTGAGAATTTATGGCTAAGACCTTGGCAATCATCTAAACAGAAATCCTAACAGGACAGTCATGTTCATGAAAGCTGTTGGTGGTGAAACCTTTACTGACATGTAATCAGGGTGACTGGGAGACCAGTGAATAGAGGAGAAAAGAAAAGGAAGATTGTTGGGGATTCATAGTGGCTTTCCTGGTATATCAGCATCTTTTAACTTAGAATTAAAAAGATTAAAGCATAGAACCTAAAATATGCAGTATTAATATCTTCAAGGATTGGATTTGTTTGTTTGTTTGTTTGTTTGGGGGAGGGCTTTGGGGTCTTCCACTTGAGTTTCATTTGGGTTTGGAGGTTTTGGTCATATTTTGCAGTCTACACTGGTCTCAAAGTCAAGATCCTCCTACCTCAGCCTCCTAAGTGACAGGCTCACAGGTCACTACATAACTACATAACTACAGCTGCTAGGTCTGTGAAACCTTGGCATTTTGTGTACTTACAACATTTATGAGAATTTAACCTAATGCAATATCAGTTTGTCATCCTAATTTTACATGTATAATTGATTTAAACTTGTGGGGAATTTTTTAGTTTAAATCTTAATAGCTCCACTACAGGACTTAATGTACTTAATAACTAAAGATTGCCATATTTATAAATTTAATATAATGGACTTACACAAGTTACTTAAGTATTTAGAATGTTTTTAAGTTAGGCAATTATAATACTCAGAAAGAAATTGAATCTATTGAATTCATAAAAGCAGTTTAAAAGGAATCTGACCAAATTTGTAAATGGAAACAAACATTAGTCAAATTCTCTTAAAAGTCAACATTGTGATTTGCTGGACTAATAAAAAATTTATAATTTAACTTAAAAGCTTCAAGATATACAAGTTTAACTCTAACCCTGATAATAAATCAAAGACTAATTTTAAAATCTGTTACTTATGAACAGTCTCTTTTGGGTATAAAACTGTATGAAAGACACTAAAAATTACACTTAGTAGTTGGAACAGACTGTCTCTCAGGGAAGACATGCCACCAGTCAGCAAGCACGAATGCAATACCTACTGCATGCTAGGTAGACATGAAGATTAAGGCACTCAAGCCCCCCCCACCCTCCACACCTCCCCAAGGAGCTACAATAGCCACAGGTGTAGAGACTAGCAAGGGAACTGTGGTGGTTTGAATAAAAAGGGCTCTCATAGGCTCATAGGGAGTGGTACTATTAGGAGATATGGTCTTATTGGAGTAGGTATGGCTTTGTTGGAGGAAGTATGTCACTAGGAGGTGGGCTTTGAGATCTCAGATGCTCAAGCCAGGCCCAATGTCTCACTCTCTTCCTGCTGCCTGCTGATCTGGATATAGAACCCTCAGCTACGTCTCCAGCATAATGTCTGCCCATGTGCTACCATGCTTTCTGCTGTCACAATAATGGACTAAACCTCTGAGGTGTAACACAGCCCCAATTAAACGATTTTCTTTATAAGAGTTGCTATGGTTATGGTGTCTCCTCACAGCTACGATACTATGACAGTGACTGAGGCACTGACTTGTAAAATAAACCTGAGAGGCTGTCAGGGCGCTATTTTGAAGTAGCAAAACATGTTGATGTTTGTTTTTGAGCCCAGGCTCTGTGTGTGTGTGTGTGTGTGTGTGTGTGTGTGTGTGTGTGTGTGAAACCCATTATTTTGCATATTAACTAATAATAATAGTAATTTTAAAAGAACAAGAAGAAGGTAAGTGGTTGTGAAGAGAATGAAAATCAGACTGGTGAGATGGATTGGCAGAAAGAAGAGAACCAAGTCCTAAAGTTCCTCCGACCTACACATGTGTGTTATGCATGTGAAGACACAAACACGCACAGTACTTTTAGAAGAACAGAACTGCGTGGTAGGAGATGATTTAGCCAGCCAAAAACTGCCCTCCCCTGCCCAGGTAAAACTGTATGGGCTTAGTACCAAGGAGGACATGGGAGAGAAGGGAAGCCAGAAAACCAAAGCAGAGTGCTGCTGGATTCTGAGAAGTACCCTGGACCAAACTCAAGATTAAAAAGAGCATCAATCTCCTACAGATAACCCTGGGTATTTGAGAAATGGAGAACTATCCTCTGACCCCAGGAAGCCTAGGGCATCACTCATTTCAGGTTCTCCAGGCCCTGTGTGGTGAAGTACGTCTAGGCAGAGGAGTTAAGGGTGCCTTATCATGTACCACCATGACACTATGAAGTCAAAGAGAGCTCAGGCACAGAAACGTCCACAGCCCAGCTTAGGGCCAAAGCTGTGCACAGCACTGACATTGCCCCTGCCTGTCTCATGGCACCCTGACCACAGTCATTTCAGAGAGTCAGTCTTAGAATCCCTACCTGGCAGAGGAAGAAATACAAGCCTTTGATTAAGCAGTGTACTCAAGGACACAGCCCAGCAGTGTCAGTGCCAAGGCTTGAATGCACTCTCCCAAGCAATAAGCTATATTGCTCTCTGTTATGGAGGATATGCTATCTGTCTCCTGGCTGAGAGATAGATGAGGTGGAGACCTGTCTTCATGCCTTGTGGCATTCAGGGGATGGCAGCAAGCCAAAGGCAGGAACCCAAGCAGAGAACAAGATACTTCAGATCCTCGGTCAGCACTGTTCTTGATGACAGTTAAGCTAATGGAAGCCACAAAACACAGCCAAGAAAAGTCTTTGTTTTTCTCCCTTTGATGATTAGGATATGGCTGTCTGGGGGTCATTTAAAACCTCTGGCATGTGTGTATCTTGAATAGTGAGACCAAGCAACCCTGATGCCCTCATAGCCCGGCATCCCTCAGTCTGCCTAGCTTCACCGGAAGGATGCTTCGAGGGGAAGGGAGAGTTCATCTGGGAAATGAAGAGGAACTGCAGAGCAGATTGTCAAGATGAAATGGTGACCAAACCACCCAAGAGGCTGCCTACAGTAAGCATGTCAGTGTATTTGCTCAGAGAATAACCTGCCTGCGCAGTGCAGAGGTGGGTAATTCAATCAACATCAGGACCACTGGGCTCATGATAAGGAGTGAGTTCCCAAACCAAAGTGGCTAGCATTTGAATGCTGGCTCTGATTCTTACTGGCTATGGGGTCCTGAGTGAAGTGACTGACTGATCTCTGAGTGTAAATGTCTCATATGTAAAGTAAGAGTAGTAGTGGCTTCCCCGTGCAGGGTTGTCAAGACAGTTAAGTCAAATGACCCCTGGAGTGTGTTCAGCACCATGCTTGGCACACAGCAGTCACTTGGTTATCCTATGTGCAGAAGAATTCCACCCTCCTGGCTTTCAGCCTGCTGGCCAACTCTATTCATTCCCAAAGCTCGGGAACAGCCAGCTCCTATTAGAACCCAGAGTTCAGCTCCCATGCAGTCTCTCCCCAGCTCGTCAGCACTTGCATAACAGGCTTTAAAGAAGTACATAAATGCCTGGCAGTGGTGGGTCACCCTTTAATCCCAGCACTCAGAAGACAGAGGCAGGTGAATCTCTGAGTTCAAGGCCAGCTTGGTCTACAGAGTGAGTTCCAAGACAGCCAGGGCTACACAGAGAAACCCTGTCTCAAACAAACAAACAAAATCAAACAACCTCAATATGAAAAGTCTTTTTAAATTTTTGTCACGGGGATACTTGGCCAATAGGAAGAGATCTCTGAGAAGTTTTAAGAACCTTGAACTCTATCAGAGCCAGGGAAATCCAAGAGAAGACCAAAGGTCCTCTCTTACTGAACTATGTCTGGGTGCCATCGAGAGGCAGACTATTCAGCTGCCTTCCTTCCTCTCTGCTTGCTCTGTAGTGTTACACACCTTAACTTCTCCGAGGATTGTTCCCCTTATCTGAAAAATGAGGACGACCATTCGCTCATAGGGCTAATATCGGAATTGTTCATAAGGAATGCATCTGAGGACCCAGTGTGCATCAAACTGAAACATCTGCTGACTGTTGCAGGACCTGTAGTCCTAGGACTGGGAGAGCGTGAGGATTGTGATTTCAAAGCTAGCCTTGGTTGCTGAGAGACAAAGCCAAACTAAACAAATACTAAATGAAAAAAAGAAAACAAAGAGAAACAAAGAAAGAAAGGAATAAGGGTCTCTTCTCACTTAGAAAACCATTTCCTCAAATCGGTTTCTGCTTAAGGTGCATGCATTTTGCATTCGTGATGATTCGCCTGCAAGGAAATGGTCTAGATGTAACGTTTGGGGCCTCAAGTTATCCAGGTTTGGGTTTCAATCCTAACCAGCACAGGGCCATGTTAATTCTCCCAATGAAGTTAAAGATAAAGCTTGTGAGGTGTGACCCCAACCCTCTAACCATGCTGGTTCTTTATTTAGAGGGTTCTTTCTGTTTTTCTAAGAGTTATTCAGAGAACAATCTCCTGCCTCTTCTTGGATGACGCCGGAGGCTTATCGTAGACACTGCCTTTCACAGTACACTGCACTCCGCCTGCCGTAACTTAATCCACATAAATGCCGACAAAAAGAGTATGGAAATGTTTATTTAGATAAACCTAAGAAACTGACATGAACATAATAGAGCCAAACAGATTCTTCATTTAAGGCACCGGAACCAGCCTAGAGCAGCTCAATGGGTCCACCTGCAGACTAAAACGGAGAGCTTACAAGATTCCAGTGGAAAATTACTTCAGAGCCTCTCAGAGAGACAGAGTCTGGGAAGACCCTGGGAGCCCAATAAGAAGGGTTGTGAGGGAATGGATAATCATTTACTGAGTACTCTGTGTCAGCATCCAAACTTCTATCTCCTTGCTGACTTTATGGCACTGTAACCCACGTCTACCACAATGGCTGCCAGAATAATGGTCTGCCACGCCCTTGTGCTCATCTTGAGCATTCCATTCAGTGCTTTACAGATATGAAACCACCAAGAATTCTCAACAACCCTCTCAAGTAGGATTTACCAGTCAGTAAAATGGGAGGTGGGACAACAAGAAGTATTAATGACAAGATTGTAATTTAACCCAAGGTTTATTCTAACTTTGCGTGGTCTTGTCAGTCACAAAATGATCCTCACATAAAGCTACAAAACTGCCAAAGTGAAATGGCCCTGAACTGGCAACAGCACGGGGTCATCATACTTTAGGCCCTTACAGCAATGTTCATAAAAGTAGAACTGTTTGGCTTTCTGTAGGGTTTGCGTTGTTTGTTGGGGGATCTGGGTATTAGTAATGATTTTTACTGTTATTGCTTGAGTGGGTGTTTACATGGTTCAAAATTCAAAAGGAAAAACTGAGCAAGGGTTCAGTTGGTAAACACTTTTGTAAGCACAGAATCTGAGTTCAATTCTGATGTTTAAAACAAACAAACAATCAAAGCATCAAACAGGTGTGGTCATACCTGCCTGTGATACAGAAAGAGTAATGGAGACACCCAAGGCTTGCTGCCGGCCAATCTAGGCAAATCAGTAACCTCCAAGTTTAGGGATAGACACTGTCTCTAAATAAATAGATCAATAAAAGGGAAAGTGATGTGGAAGGCACCTGACACCGTCCTCTGACCTACACACACTTGAACACACATATCCATAATCACAAATTCAAAAGGGAACCAGCAGGTTTTCTCTCTTCTTGCTCGCGCTAGGCAGTATCTCTCCTTGTGGTCAAGCAAAGCTGTGAGTCTCTAGAATAGCTTTACAGAGCTTTCTTATTGCAGATGCAAACAGAAAAGTATATACATACATATATGCATGTATGCATAATACATGCATCCTAATACATACACATATACATAATACATAATTCACCCACACATAATACATACATGTATAATATATACATATATGCCTGCATACGCATACACACATAATACATGTATATATACATACATACATGCATGCATGCGTGCATAAATACATGCTGAGAGATAGAGAAAAAGAAAGAGGGAGGGAACCCCTGTTACTTAAAATCACACATTTCTGCACCTTGCTTGGTTTTAGGGATCAATGTCTAGAGATTCTTCTCGGCTAGCACCTTGAGATTCCTTGTTCCTTGTGAGAGCTGTCCTCATCTGGACATTTGATCTGTGTCTGAGCTTTGGCTCTTACAAATGGTGCAGCAGTGAATGGCCCAGTCTTCTTAGAAAGTGGATCTGATGGCAATGCAGACATGGAATTGCTGGTTCAGACACTGTGCATTTGACAGCTGTTACTGTGTTCCCTTTCACAGTCTGTCCAAACTTACATCATGTAATCCCTGTCCCTCTTATTGATGAGTATCTAGATCACTTGAGCCAATTGTTTCTAAGACTCTGCTTAACTGCATGGTCTTGGGGTGGCATTGCTGATGAGAAAGACAACTTTCAAGTATAACTACTCATGATTTCAAATTTCTACTTTCACCAAAAAGGGAGAGATTTCCCAGTGATCGACTATTTGATAAAATCTAAAACTGAAAAGTGTAAGTTTTACTTTAAAGAAGCTCTGCCTTTGTTGGGATGTTTCCAGGTACCATGATGGTTATGGCAATGGTGATGTAAATGTCCCCTCAGAGGTAGAGGTGTATACCCCTAACCCCCGAAGCAGTGGCACAGCCAGAGTTTCCAATTAGTGGAAGGTGTGGGGGAGTGTTCTATGCAGGCTAAAGCACATGATCCTCATGCTGAGTTAGGCACCAGTAAATGCCTTATACATTGCTGCTGGATGCTGATGACAGAAGCTGGTTCCCAGCTCCCCCCCCCCCTCTCTCTCTCAGAGCTTACAAGCCCCCCAGACATCCCCATGGCCAACTCAGACACAACAGAAATAAAAATGTCAACTCCGCACCAAAAGGAAGGGTATACTCGGATGGTGTCTAGTCTCTACAAAAGACTGTAGTACAAGACTCGAATGCTGAGCCACCAGCTTGCTGATGGTTGGCTGTGCCGTGCAGGAGGTCTGTTCCTCAGTGCAATTAAAGGGTGTTAGATTTCAATACCGTTCACAAGGCATCTCTCAGCATCACCTCTCCTGACAGAGATGCTGGACCAGCTGGGCTTTGCTTTCCACTGAGTATCCCTCATCCTGAATTAGATTTAACATGGAACAGATAAACATGTGTGAGTCTATCGTGCTGAGAGTGGGGTGGGGTGGGGGGAACAAGAAGATCTTAGATATTGCCACCAGGAGAGCCGGGCTACTGGGTACCAGAAGGAGATGCTGCTGAGGTGGCCGCATTGCCCCTCCCCCTTTATCTCTGGCATCTTATCTAGGTCTCACAGAAGAATGATTGGGAAAGGATGTGAAGGCACTGGGAGTAGAGAAGGCTCATGTCTAATCCCTCAACAGCTCCAAGAGCTCAGCCCCAGTGATAAAAGGATCTGGCAGTAATCCATCCTCTCAACAAAGAGATTTAATACCCTGAAGAGTGAGATCCACGGGTTGGGCATGTCCTCAACTGATTTAGTCCAGCAAGGTTGTTCCTGATAGAGTCGGTGACTTTAAGCTTCTCTTTGTTTGGGTTTACAGGAATGAAAGTGAACGAACAAGGTTACTTACTGTCTAGCCTAATTATATAAGATTGTCATATCTTTTTTAAAAAGATTTATTTATTTTTACTTTATATATGTGTGTGCCTACATATCTGTATATACACCATGTGACCGTGTGAATACGGAATCACACAGGGACCAAAAGAGGGTGTTGAATCCCCTGGGACCGGAGTTACTTACGGGAGGTTTTCAGATGCCCATGTGAATGCTGGGAACCAAACCCAGTCTCTTCTGCAAGAGCAGCAAGTGCTCTTAACCACTGAGCCATCTCTCCAGCTCCAAGACTGTCAGAACTAAAAGGTACATCTTACTAAATAAGTTAATTACACCCAATTTACAGCTAATCTAAAGACAGTTGTTTCTCTGGCCTAGCGTCTTGCAGGACTTTGTCAATTTTTTTCTCTCATTATTATGTACTGTGGTGCCACCTAGTGGGCAAAATAGAGATAGCGTCCACACAAGAGCCCAGAAAACTGCTTCTCTGGGCAACCAGTTCAGAAAATTTCAAAGTGTTCGTCCATCTCCTCTGTTGCTAAGACCTTGTGTAGATTTGTGATCTTAATAAAGCACAAAGGTGAGACAATAATAAGCCCTGTTTCATCTACAACATTTGCCCTTGTGGAAGTGATCATTTCAGGCTTCACAGAAGACTGAGAGCCAGTCAGATTCCAGGTGACTTATTTCCTTTAAAGCAAAAGTCAGTAGAAGTAGCTGGGATTGTATAACAATGGACTGGCCAGGTCGGACTCCAGGGAATTAGAACAGACTTGGGTACCCCTTGAATGTCCCTTGCTCCTCTAATCAAGATGCTACCACTGTGTGACTTACCCCTTTAGAGGTCAGAAAGCCTCTAACAGCCCACCATCTCTGGGTGAGGCTGTTAACCCTTGCCAACATTCAGAGGAAGAGAGGTGAACTGAGGTTGAGAGAAAACAATTATTAAAAATGGGAAAGAAAATTTGTATTTTCAGTCCAGGTAGACAGATCCAGAGCTCCTTGCACTATGGTAGCAATGAACTGGATTCTGATGAAAGGCAGCTAGCTGTGGGAAGATGGAGTCTGGGAGGGAGCGAGGAGACAGAAGTCAGAAGACTTGAGACATTTTTACCACCCCCAAACTGCTTTCACTCTGATGACAGGGGTGCAGGGCTTTTCTAGCATCACCCCAACTTCTCAACAGCAGCTGAGTGTTCTACAATCCAAATGAATCCTGACAGTACTGACTTAGTTAACAGCTGGGCCACAGGTAAGGGCCCCATTGTATAAGGTGCCCCAGGTCCTCACAGAAGTGCCTAGTCCCAGGTCACCGCCATTACGTCTAATTGGTGCTATGTCTAGACAGTTCCCACAACTGTCAGCAGTTTGAGAATTTCCAGGGCAATTTAAGCAACCCAGGGAAATGCTTTACCATGGCTGGTATCTCATAAAGGCTATCGGGGAAATGCTTTACCATCCTGGTATCTCATAAAGGCTATCGGTAGGTTCACAAATGAACAGCCAATTGAAGAGATTCATAAAGGAAAGCTCCACCCTGGGGACAAGGAGATAGCTCACCTGGGTGAAGAGTGGGAAAATTTTTAAAAAGGCTTTTAGTTAAATAATTCAGAGGAACAAACTCAGGGTAGGAATATGCACAGTTAAATCCCCTGTCATGGCACAGGAACTGGTGCATTTCTGTACACTTCTTGAACTCTGAACGGAGGTCGGATACTTTAGGACAAGATAGCCTAGGCTTATATTTCACCCCATCGTGAACCTATCACACATCAGAGCCTGACATGAAGCCAGACAAAAGCTCAGGCCATGGGCAGACAAGGTTGACTGTTTCATAGACACTTCTTAGACTGTTTCATTTCTTCATTTTTGGTCAATCAGACACTTGGAGGCAAATAGACCTTCTAAAGAAAATGATGTCTTATCAAGAAGAGAGAGCTGTAAACTTAAGAGCCAGGTTTTCTGAGCCAGGCTTTCTACCCAGTAAGTTACTTTTCATTATGCCCCAAAGATAACAATGACCCCTTGCCACTTCTGGTTACACCGTTTAGGGCCAGCAACTGATCTTTGTCTATTTGATTCATTAACCAAAGGCATAGTTCTTCTTCAAAAACACTTCCATTTTCATTTTAAAAGCATGCACATTCTACCTCCTTGCTCCCAAACGTTATGAAGGGAGTATGTTTCCTTGACTGCCTATCCTGGGCTTTATCCTGGAACTTGTTTTAATGAATGAAGTGCTGGCAGACCACAAACAAGTCTGGCTTAAAATATATCGCAAATGTGAGCTTTCCTCCTTTTCTGTGCTGTGGCCATGAGAACAATTTTCCCTGTGTACCAACTTCCCCCTTGAAACTGGTTCTTTGAATAAATCCATGAGAACAGATGTGAGGCTGCTCTGGAGTGGGGAAAGAAGCCATGCTGGACCCAGAACTTGATGTAACCCAGATGCTGACAAAGATTCTAAAATGGTGTGTGTGTGTGTGTGTGTGTGTGTGTGTGTGTGTGTGTGTCTGTGTGTCTACCTGTTTGTGTCCATCTGTCTGTGTCTGTCTGTGTCTGTGTTTGTGTCTGTCTATGTGTATGTGTCTTTGTGTGTTTGTCTGTCTGTGTCTGTGTGTCTGTTTGTGTGTGTCTGTGTGTATCTGTCTGTATGTCTGTTTGTGTCTGTGTATCTGTGCCTGTCTGTCTGTTTATCTGTCTGTGTCTGTGTGTGTGTGCACATACACTCACTCTAATCCCCAGGACCACAGAGAAGAAAGATGGGAGGAAGAGAGGCTGAAAGGGAGAGAAAGAAGGGGGTGGGAGAAACGGAGGACCAATTCTAGAAATGAAAAATATAAAATCTGAAATTAAAATAAAAAACAGTGAATGGTCTTAGTAATCAAGTGATGATTTTTAAAAGAAAGACTAAGTGAAGACAAGTGAGCAGAAAAAATGGTCAAGTTGAACACAAAGACAAAGATTCTTTTTTCAAAATCGGAGTTAGAGGAATTGTTTGATATCACAAGATCTGATCTGTATGCAAGTGGCATTTCAAAAGAGGAGGAAGGGCTGTGCAGAGAAATGTTTGAAGAAATAATGTTCAAATTCTCCTCAATTTTGGTGAGTGAAATAAATTTATAGGTTCAAGATTCTACAAACTCCAAGTGGGTAAGTATTTACTTTTAAAAGACCATACATACAAATGCCTAAAAATCAGAGATAGCAAAAATCTTCAAGCAATAAAACATTGATTTCTCCTCATGAACAATGAAGTTCAGAAAACAATAAAACACAATAAATTACCCATCGGCCAGAATTCCACATCCAGTAACAACAGCCTCCATGAAGAAAAGTACTCTCTGGTAAACAAACCCAAGCCATCAGGAACAGCTCTGCTGCTAAGCAACACCCCTGGGTTGTGGGAAGATAATTCCACACAAAAACTGAGACTTGGGAAAGAATAAATGATAGCAAATAAAACCCAGAAAAACCAGCCTGCTGTTTCTTAAGAGTGGTGATTTGCAGCAGAAATGTAACATCTTGCAATGAATGGCTTTATAATACACATATAGAACCCTATTTAAGTGGGGTAGTACAGTATTAACTCAGAGTGAACAACAAAGTTAGGGATGTATGTCGTAATACTCCCCGAAGCAAACACACACACATGCATACACATGCACACAAAACAATGTAGAGATATAGCTAGAAAGCTAATAAAATTATACTTTCATTCGAAAAAGGTATGCAGATGATAGCAATACTTCAAAGGTATGAGAGAGAATGGTGTGAGGGATGAGTATGGTTTGGAGAAATTCATCAAATGTTTTCACCTCTCACACCAAACAGAGCACAGTGACGGAGGAGTGGTCATGCAGAAACAAGAGTGGAAGCTTCCTTCGTAACATCAAAAACCTGAAAGAACAGGATTTCACACTGTGGCTCTTAGCATGCAGTGGGTAAGAGGATGGTATGAAGAACTCTCAAAAGTGCATCCACCATGTCCTATCTGGATAGGACTTGTAAGAATTACCATGAGCTAAGATCCCCACCAGACTCAAAACTGTCACTCACTAGAAGGATTCACAGAAGTCAGGAAAACTGTCTACCCCTGCTTATGGTTTATTACAGTGAAAGATTCTGTTACAAATTAAAATTCACACAGAAAAATATGTGCATAGGATGCAGTCCAGGAGAAACCCTTTGCAAAGTTCAAGATGGGGCTTATGGTAAACTCCTCTTTCTGGTGAAAAGGACTGTTCAACCTGCTGGAGTCAGTCAGACAAACAGCTACACAGCTAATTAACTTCCCCTACTTAATGACACTGGGCACCAGGCTCAAGGAATCGTTCCTAGCTGATAACACTTCGAGTATTGCTCAGCATTGGAGCTCAGAGAATTAAATGTTCTCGGGTCACACAGGGGCCACTCAGTAACTGCCCCACAGTTACGCACAGCTAATCGCCGTTATGCTGTGCAGCGCATACATGGGGCATTGCCACCACAGAAGGAAGTTGTCAGCACCGGCCTATGTTCTGATTAAAAAGAAGAACTTAGAAGCTAGACAAAATGGTGGCAGCTCTACGTTCTCTCAGAGAGAACCACTGTGGGTTTGTTTTTATTTTGGATGTCTGAGACAAGCACTCATCATGTGACCTAGACTGGCCTGTTAGCTTATGATCCTACCGCCTCGGCCTCCGGAGTGTGGGCCTGCTCAGCACATCTGTTTGTGCATTTTAAATGGCCGCTTAGATTTTTTTTTTTCTGTGCAAAAATAATTTACTTAACTAATTTTCCACTATTGGACTTGTAACAGTTTGCTAGCTAGAAAAGTACTTTAAATATAAATATACAGCTAGATTGAAAGTCACAGAGCCAGGTGTGGTGGCACACCCCTGGGACCCCAGCACCTGAAACTGCTCGCAGTTCTGAGCCTCCCACATATGATGGCTTTCTCTGTGTGTACAGACCTATAAGGAAGGTTTTAAAGGGGCACTGTAGCCAGGTGGAATAATACATGCCTCTGATCTTAACACTCAGGAGGCTGAGGCAAAAGATCACCAGTTTGAAGCCAGCCTGGGCTAAGTAGCAAGGCACTGCCCAGCCTGTTATCTATCTCAAGACCCTGTATCAAGACCAAAACAAACAGGTACAGTGAGAAAGAGGTCAACAACTAATCACAAAATACAACAACTCCAGCAAGATACTGTAACAAGAACTAAGCAAACACTCCTTTTGGAATCTCCTGGTGTACTGCATGTGCGTTCTTGCGGTCTGAGGTGAGGTGAACGGCTCCCACGTGGTGACGTGAAGGGAGGGGAATGGCATTGCTGACTTAAACTCTGCAGTGGCCGCAAAGCTAGCATTGTTTGTCTTTCCTTCTTGAGTTTCACGGATAGATTCTAGTCCTCATCGTAGACACCTGCTGCCTCCAAGTGGGAAAGCTGAGGAATTTCATCCTTTCACCTGAGGGAAGCACTTTGCCACCTTTCTTTGGTGTGCCTCAACTGCAGAACCTCAGTGCTGCCCTGTACTTTGGGAATAAGAGTCCAGTCACTTGAGCTCAAGCTCTTAGCACTGTGCCAGTCAATCTGAGAAACAGAGTTGACCACCAAGTGGTCATGGGTAATGGTAATGGGCAGATAGCATCTGCAATGTGGGTGAAAACCTGCTTTACAGCCCTGGAAGCATTGTGGCACAGCACAGTGAATGATCAGCACAGCTAAGGAAGGTCCAAATATGTTACAGATATATATATGCACACACACACACACACACACACACACACACACACACACACACATCGTTAGAACAGTTTAAATCCACTTGAGGAAATTGTTTTGAACAAGACCGCATACAGTAGAAGGTGCTCATTGCAAGAGCCTTCTAAGCTAGGTTAACTCATAGTCTAGCACAGACCAATAATGAAGGCATAATATGCAATTTGTAAATGTTTCCGATAGAGGAGATTAAATACTTGCAAGTTTTGATGCTTAGGCATCAATGACCAGATTATTGTGGGAATTCAAATATTCTCTATTACAAAATTCTCTTCATTCTATTCTTTGGGTGTTTTTGTTTAGTTTGCTTTCAGAGAGAGTCTCAAGGATTTCAAGTTGGCCTCGGGTTTAATACGTATAGCATAGTCTGGCTTTTAACTCCTGATCCTCCATGAATCTTAAATTCTCTTCTTGATGTATCCTGACGCTTCCTTTCTTCCCACCTTCAAGCCAGATCCCAACCCTTAGCAATCTGTAGAGATGTACTGAGGGACAGCATGATGGGACCATTGGAGATTCATGTCCTCGTGGAAACGGGGTGACTTCGAGGATAATTATGCCATTTCTACTTGAACAACTCATCATTTAATAATTCAACTAAATGACAGTATCACCCAATCATGTTCCACCATGACCGTCAGCATTTCAACTGGACTCCTACCAGGTGTGGTGGCATACCTTTACTCTTAGCTCTCCAAAAGCAGAGACAAGCATATCTCTGCACATTGGAGGCCAGCCGGGACTATGTAGAGAAACTTTGTCTTAGAAAAAAGTCAAACAAAATGAAACACATAAGATAAAACAGGAAGCTCCTTTGTCTTCCCCCATCAGTTCATGGCCTCCAAAGAAACACCACCAGTTTTTGTCCCTCCAGTCGCTCAGCTACCTGTGAGGCAGATTCTCATCCTATGTCTCTGCTGCAGATTGCCTGAGGGATTTATCTGTTCAAATCACCATGTGAACATTTCAAGCTCTGGAATTTTCAAGTAAAAGTAAGCTCTGCTGTGCTGATGAGTCTCCATGCATGTGTGAGGATTTGACAAACCCACCCACTCTCATTCCCACAGATACCCAGAGAATCTCTGAGCTACTTTAAATATGGGAGAGCTGGAGATCCCAAAAGTTTTCTAAGAGCCAAATTCCATCAAAGAACCTGAAAATGGGAAAGTTGAAAGTCCACTGTCATTGCTGGTCAAATCAATGTTACTATCAGCAGTGTCTTGATTGCTTTCCTGTTGCTGTGATTTAGAAAGGAAAAGGGCTTGACGAGAGCACCTGAAGAAAATTCAGCTCATTTTGGCTCGCAGTTCAAGGTAATCTATCACAGCAGAGATGTCAAGACAAAGGGAGCTTAAAGCAGCTACTCCCCTTACAGCCACAGTCAGAAGATCATAAGGAACAGAGGCACATTGCTTCCTCTCTCCTTTACACAGGATCCTCTCTCTGCTCAGCTCCTCTCCCAGTTAAGCTGGATCTTCCTGCATCAATCTCTAACCATGACAATCTCTCAATCTCTCACAGATGAAACCATTTTCCCAGGTGATTCAGTTTCTATTATGAGTGGTGGTTAGCTGATTTCCTCCAAGCCTGAGTCCAATTCTACTAAGGATTATTCTCTCTCTCTCTCTCTCTCTCTCTCTCTCTCTCTCTCTCTCCCTCTCCCTCTCCCTCTCCCTCTCCCTCTCCCTCTCCCTCTCCCTCTCCCTCTCCCTCTCCCTCTC
>JANHMN010000001.1:181253719-181329167 GCA_030674055.1 Rhabdomys pumilio | reverse complement strand
CTCTCTCCCTCTCTCCCTCTCTCCCTCTCTCCCTCTCTCCCTCTCTCTCTCTCCCTCTCCCTCTCCCTCCCCCTCCCCTCCCCTCCCCTCCCCCTCCCCCTCCCTCTTCCCCCCCTCTCCCTCTCCTTCTCTCCCCCTCTCCCTTGCCCTCTCTCTCTTTTTTTCTCTCTCTGTCTTTATCTCTCTGTCTCTGTCTCTGTCTTTGTCTCTCTAGCACACACATACACACACACACACACACACACACACACACACACACACACACAATGGCAAACCAAAAATAGTAAGGCCCACAGACTGGAAGCTGGAAACCTGTATTTTGTTTATGCAAATTATCACTCAGGCCATGAAATGTAAGAAAACATTTTCAAAAATCAAATGATTTTGGCTCCGAGTAGAGGGAGAGAGTCACCAACCTATCTTCAAAATGTTTGACCCAGACAAAGTTGTTCCCAAATCTGACCCAGGAATTTGTTCCTGTCTAAAAGAACAATTCTTCTTTTCCTTCAGGAAAGGTCATCCAGTGATTTGCCCAACTTGGCATTACATGTGCAGGCACCAATCCCTGACACTATTACTGATGCTGTATGTTGTGCTTGCAGACAGGAGTCTATCGTGGCTGTCCTTTGAGAGGCTCTACTAACAGCTGACTAAGACAGATGCAGATACTTAGAGCCAAGCATTGAACTGAGGTCAGGACCCCTATGGAAGAGTTAGAGGAAGAATTGAAGGAGCTGAAGGGGATGGCAACCCCATCGAAAGACTAATAGTAGCAACTAACCTGGACCCATGGGAGCTCCCATAAATTAAGCTACAAACGAAAGAGGATACATGGGTGGGTCCATGGCCCCGAGCACATATGTAGCAGAGGACTACCTCGTCTGGCCTCAGTGTGAGAGGATTCAGCTAAACCTGTAGAGACTTGATGCTCCAGGGAAGGGGTATGCTGGGTGGTGGGTGAGGTGTGTGAAGTGAGGGGCTGGGTGGTTGGTGAGTCAATGGGTGGGGGAGCACCCTCTCAGAGACAAAGGGGAGGGGATTGGAATGCTTTACATTACATTTGGAATGTAAGTAAATATTTAAAAAAAAAAATCAAGTGATTCCATAGCACATTTGTAAAGATGATCAAAATTCAGCAGGCATCGTGTGCTGCCACTCTTGTGTTGCTTTCCTGGGAAGTCGCTGATGAGCACTGTCTCCTACTTTTGATATTCTACTAAGGATTAATGGTATCCATTTCCTTTCAAATCAGGCCTTTTTCAATATCAGTGTTCAGCAGCCAATCAGCCTGCAAGGCCTCCCTGCTGCAGGTGTTCTGCTGAGAACCCTGAAGGACAAATGCCTTGAAACTCTTCATAAACCTCACAAAGGAGATATCAAAAGTGAGCTTCCTTTCAGCAAGCAGTCTGAAAGGGGATGCCTAGCTGAGAGCTTTGCATCTCAGGACTCATTCTGGATAATGGGAAGAAAAGAGGCAAGTGTAATGTTTGTTCCTCAGTCTGTGGAATCAGAATTCCATTTAAATGTGTGACAGAGAAATAACCTGTAAAACACCTGTGAATGTGCCAAAATAAAAATATTCACAAAATCTTCCTGGTTTAGTCAGGGTTCTATTGCTGTAAAGAGACACCGTGACCGTAGCAACTCTTATATAAGCAACTCTTATAACGAAAAGCACTTAATTGGAGTTGGCTTACAGTTTCAGAGGTTTAGTTCATTATCATTATGGGGAGCATGGCCTCAGGCAGGCAGACATGGTGCTGGAGAAGTAACTGAGTTGTACATCCAGATCCCCAGGCATCAGGAAGAGAAAAGCACTGGGCCTGTCTTGGGCCCTTGAAAGGTCAAAGCCTACCTGAAGTGGCACACTTTCTCCCTCGAGGCCACACCTACCACAACAGGCCACACCTCCTAATCCTTCTAAGTAGTGCCATTCCCCAATGACTAAGCATCCAAATATATGAGCCTAAGGGAACCATTCTTATTTAAACCACCATACTTCCCATTTCTATAACTTAGGTAAAAGAGTCATCTAGCTTATTTAAAAACTATAGGGCTCTTCACCACCGACATCTGTCACCATGAAGGACAAGCTGTGCAGTTTCAGCAGCTACAAGATCTATCCCGGACACAGGCAGCGGCGCTACACCAGGACCAACGGGAAGGTTTTCCAGTTTCTTAATGCAAAGTGTGAGTCCGAACTTCTTTCCAAAAGGAATCCTCGGCAGATAAACTGGACTGTCCTCTACAGAATACAAAACAAGAAAGGACAATCGGAAGAAATTCAAAAGAAAAGAACCCGCCGGGCAGTCAAATTCCGGCGAGCTGTCACTGGTGCATCTCCTGCTGATATAGTGGCCAAGAGGAATCAGAAACCAGAAGTTAGGAAAACTCAGTGAGAGTGGGATATAAGGGCTGCCTAGGAAGCAAAAAAGGCTTAAGCAGGCATCAAAGAAGACAGCAATGGCTGCTGCCAAGGCCCCCACAAAGGCAGTACCTAAACAAAAAGATTGTGAAGCCTGTGAAGGTCTCTGCTCCCAGAGTTGGTGGGAAACGCTAATTTGGTAAATCAGAGTTTGAAATAAAGATCTGTCTTTAACTCAAAAAAAAAAAAAACCTATAGGAATAATGTGCTGCTCTGATTAGGGCTGTTGTAACAGATATCCTACAAACTGGATGGTTTTAATTAACAGAAATTCATTGTTTCACAGTGCCAAGACTAGGAAGAGACAAGGTTGAGGCAGAGTTGGTTCCCCGAGGAAAGAATCCATCCCAGGCTCTTCCTTTGGCCTACACCTGGCTGTTTGATCACTGTGTTGCTTTGAAATGTCTTCTTCTATGTGTGTCTATTTCCAGATCTCCTCTTTCATCAGGACAGTAATAACAGGGTTAAATCTCACCCTAACAATTTTACCCTAATGATTTTAACTCAGTAAAAATTCTATCTCCATATATGGTCACATTCCGAGATGGTGTAATAAACATTGATCTGAGACCCAACTTCCTGGTGAAGCATCAAGGCTCTTGTGTCCCAAGACAAAGGATTACACTGAGGACATTAGAAATGGGAAAAAAGGCCGGTGACCTCTATAGGGCATTTACCTAGTACCAGCCTCTCCAATACTCTTATAGTGCGGGCTTTTCCCATGGAGGCTGTGTTCATTAAATGAAGTCCAGCTAGGGAAAGATTTCCAAGTTTTCTCCGTAAACCAGCCTTAGAATATCTATTTGATATATGAAGTCCCAGGAGGGGAAGGCTTTCCAGGGTTTCTCTGTAAACTGGCTTTTTTCATACGCCAACCTTTTTTATGGTACTATCAATATAAATACACAAACATGTACATATAATCTCATTTGTCAAAGAACTTCATACACAATGCAGTGTTCATTCATCAAACCTTGGCATCGGCTTCTCCAGTCTCTCTACTCTGCTTCTACACTGAGATTTATAAATATAACATATGAATTTATGGGGTTGGTGGCACACATCTCTAGTCCCTGAACTCAGGAACAGAGGCAGGAGAACTGAGACTTGAAGACTTCTTGGACTACATCCTGAAACCCTGCCCCCACGAGTAACTCATTCATTCATTCATTTATCTGGGTGGATACAATTCAGCCATAACAAATAATTTTAAAACTGTTGCAACCCTGGCTGGGCATAAAATGTCCTAAATCCGTGCCAGCACTTGCTTTTGTCTCTCTTTTATTGCAGCCTTCTATTTGAGGAAAAACTGCTATCTTGTCATGGTTTAGATTTGCATTTTCATTGTAATCAGTGATGCTGAGAATAATACTCTGCTTATTAACCACAGCCATCTGTATATCTTGTTCATTTAAATTACTTTATTAGTACAGGTGCTTTGTTGGCATGTATGTCTATACATCACTTGCATGCAGCGCCCACAGAAGCCAGAAGAGGTGTTGGATGTGCTAGAACTGGAGTCATAGACAGTTGTGAGCTGCCATGTAGGTGTTTTGAATTGAACCCAGGTCCTCTGGAAAAGCAACCAGATCTCTTAACCACTGCGATCTCTCTCCAACCCTGCTACATACTTCTTTGAAGAAATGCTTATTCAGATCATTTGCCAATTTGAAGTTGAATTACTCGATCTTATATATTTATCTACTTACATATTCCAGACAGATGTGATCCTTGATTGACTGAATTTTTCCATCATAAGAGCATGTTGAATTTGACAAAAGCACTTTCTGCGATTATTAAAGTATCAGTGTAATTCTGTCCCTTATGTCATTAATATGATTACATTAATTTTAGATGTATCTTACTTTCTTGCTGTGATAAGACACATTGACCAAGGCAACTTATAGAAGAAAGAGTTTATTTTGGGCTTAAAGTTTCAGAGGGAGAATCCATGGTCATCATGACGGGAGCATGGCAGCAGGAAGGCAGGCATGGCACTAGAGTAGTAGCTGAGAGCTTAGATCTTGATTCATAAGCATGAGGCAGAGAGAGCTTACTGGGAATGGTATGGGCTTTTGAAATTCCCAAGCCTGCCCTTGGTGACATACCTCTTCCAACAAGACCAACCTTCCTACCCTTTTCCAAAGAGTTCCACCAGCTGGGGACCAAGAATTGAAATATATGATTCTATGGGAGCCAATCTCATTTAAACTACAAGTTGTTCAACTAAACTTGCATTTCTAGAGTAAATACCAATGACAGTCATATAACACAGTATATAACTCTTAAAACAGTTTCACTCTGTAACTCAGGCCAGCCTCAATCTCTTGATCTCCTTCCTCAACACAAAAATCTGAGATTACATCCTCCTCCCCTGCCCTGCTCTCTTGGTGATGTTAATGTTTTTAGAGAATCAGGTCCAGGTATCATTCTCCTTCTCTATTTTATTTTTTACATGCATGTCTTTATTTCATTCTATCCCTCTGCTTTGGGTGAGTTGGTTCTCTTTATACAGCTTCTTTTTCTCCTGTTTTATTCTGTGCTAGGAATTGAACTCATGGTCTTACACACTCAGGCAAACACTCCACCACTGACTATACCCCAAACCCCTCCATCCTTCTAAAGCAGAAAGTTGTTGTGAGTTTAAAGTCTTCGTCTCTTCCTTCCTTCCTTCTCTTCTCCTTTTCCTTCTCCTGTTTTTCTTCTTCTCCTTCTTCTTTGACAAGGATCTCATATATCACAGGCTGAACTCAAATTTACTATGAAGTCAAGAAAGACTGGGTTTGGACTCCTGCCCATTCTTCATCTATCTCGAAAGTGCTGGGATTATTGGTGTTATCACACCCAGCATCACAGAGATTTGAACCTGTAAATTTTCTTCACCACTGCTTTTGCTAAATGGCATGTATCTGGGTGTGGACCTCTTTATTTTTATTTTATTTGGACTTGTTTTAGGTCTTAGATGATAGACTGGTTTTCTTCCATGTTGAGATTTGTTGCCTCTTGACTTTGTTTATATATAGGTTTGCACAAGTTGGCATAATCCTTGTTCTTTCTCTCTCTCTCTCTCTCTTTCTCTCTCTCTCTCTCTTTCTCTCTCTCTCTCTGTCTCTCTCTCTCTCTCTGTCTCTCTCTTTTGTTGTTGTTATTCCTTAAATTGTTATTTTTGACAGTTCCATGGCTCTGGCTGGGAGTCCAAGATCAAGGTACCAGCATGATTTTTCTATTCTTCAGATTGGATAATCTCAATTTAACAAACTTTCAGTTTACGATACTTTTTCTACCTGCTTAAATTGGTTATTGAGCCACAAAGGTAAAGTTTCATTTTAATCTCTGTATATTTTTTCTTTGTTTTCCCTCTATTCACTCTCCCTCCCTCCCTCCTCTCATTCCTTCTTTCTCATTCATCCTCCCTCACCACCCCTGTGTGTGTGTGTGTGTGTGTGTGTGTGTGTGTGTGTGTGTGTGTGTGTACAGTCAGTATCTCTTATGTTAGATATCACTGATTGGGCATCGTTAGCTGGCCAGCAACACCCAGGGAATTCTTTCTCTTCTCCATCAGTGGGATTATAGGCATAGTGTGCTTAGTTTTTTGTTGTTGTTTTTTTATGTGAAACTCGAACTCAAGTCCTCCTGCTTGTGCAGTCACTTCAGGCATTTCCCCAACTCTCTTTTTATTATATTCTTTCTATTCTTTTTATGTGAGACAGGATCTTACTCTGTAGCTCAGGCACAGTCCTTCTGCATCCGTTTCTCAGTTGTGAGAATCAATGGTGCTCACCACCACAGCAACACAAGATAATTTCTGCCTTTTTGTTAGTATTGTTAATTATGGAGACTCATTCTTTACTCTTATGGACATTGTTTCCTTTGCTTATTTTAACATATTTGAATTGTTTAACACCTTTAAGTAGCATGTGTTCTAAGGTGTTTTTTTCCATGAGAGAGAGGGAAACTCATGAGACCCTGGCGGTAAACAAAACACCACGTCTGGTATTTGAGAAAATGAAAACTAGTAAGATTCTCAAAGCCCCTCCCTAGCTTTATAAAAGGAGTAAACAGTTTCCAGAAGACGAGACTCTGACCAGCCAAGGTGCAAAGAAGCGATTCTCTCACTGTCAGCCACATACAAGCTGTGCAGAGAGCTCCAGGGCTGCAACTCTGATGACTTATCATCTGTGTAAATGACACAACTAGGATTCTTGTGGTTGTCGTTGCTTTTGAGTTGTTACTGCCCCTGTAAGAAACCCCTATACCCATATTCCTGTTAGTAATTTCCATTTAAAAATTTATCCAAAAATAGAACTTAATGATGCATTTCTCAGAAGAAAAGGTAGAAGCTGACCACGGCGGCACATTAGTTAGGCCTGGAATCCTAACACATGGGAGGTGGTGACAGGAGGATTCAGAACAACCTGAGCTATGGAACAAGATGGTCTTAGTTAGGGTTTCCATTGTTGTGAAGAGACATCATGACCCAGGAAACTCTTATAAACCCTTATAAGACAAAACATTTAATCTGAGCTGACTTACAGTTTCAGAGGTTCAGTCATCATGGCAAGAAGCATGGCAACATCCAGGCAGACATGGTGCTGGAGAAGGAACTGAGAGTTTTGCATCTTGATCTGAAGCCCAAATAATAATAAAATAATATAATGATAATAATAATAATAATAATAATAATAATAATCAACCAATAAAGAGAAAAGGGAAGAGGCAAATGAGAAGACAACATAGAGAAGCAGAGACGAGAAAGGGAAAAAAGGAAAACCAAGACTACCTTATGGCTGAAAAGTATAGAAAGGCCAGGAACCAGGATTAGTCTGTTTCCACACCCAGTTGTTTATCCCCACACCTATGATGTCCAGTATAGTTCCTCTTATGAACTGTCATAGCTTCACTTGTCAACTTCACACAAACCTGGAGTCACCTGAGAGGAGGGAACCTCAACTGAAGCATTGCCCAGATCAGATTGACATGTGGCCATGTCTGCTAAACATTTTCTTAACTGCTAATTGATCAAAGAGGCCCCGCCCACTGTGGGCGGGACCATCCCTAGGCAGGTGGACCTGGGCTGGGTAAGAAAACTAGCTGAGTAAGCCAGGGGAAGCAAAGTGGTAAAGCAGGATTCTTTCTTGGACTCTGCTTCAGTTCCTGCATTCAGGTTCTTGCTTTGAGCTCCTGCCCTGACTTCCCTGGATGATGGACTACAGTCTGGAAGTCAAATAAACCCTTTCCTTTGGGTCAGAGTAGTTTATTACAGCAACAGAAGGCAGAATAGAACATGAATCCAGCCTATTCTGTCCAAGGGATGCATAAAAAATCCATTGCTAGTCAGGCATAATGGCTCACAGCAGTAATCCAACTCAACAGGTAAAAGCACTTATCCACAAAGTCTGACAACAGGAGTTCAACCCTTAGAACCCAGCATAGAAGAGACTGACTCTAAGAAGTTGTTTTCTGATTTCTACATGTGCATTAGGGCACACATGCCATGTGTACATGCATACACACACAAACAAAAAATTATCAGAATGTTCAGTACACATACAGGTGTATACACACATGTGTACACACACAAATAAAAATAATAATAGGGGCTGGAGAGATGGCTCAGTAGTTAAGAGTACTGACCGTCTTCCAGAGGACCTGGGTTTGACTCCCAGCACCCTAGTGTCTGTATCTCCAGTTCCAGGGGATCTAACACCCTCTTCTTCTTAAGGCACCAGACATGCACATGGTACTCAGATATACATGCAAGCAAACTATACAAATAATATTTTAAAAATAACAATAATATCAGAATACTCAGCTCTAAATTGGACATGGTAGGTTAAAGAAACAAACAAACATGAAGTTGAATAGGTAAGGAGGTGGGGCTGGGCCTGGGAGGAGTTGAAGATGAATAATAATTATTAAATAATTAGTACAATATTATGACCAGGCCAGCTCAGTCAGTCAACAGGTTCTCCAGCACAGGAGTGGGGATTAAAAAGAAAAAAGACAACTAGACAACATTGTAGCATGTCCCCAGCAAGTTCTGAGGCTGAGGTGGATTTATTTTTTCCAAATCTGCTTTTATACCATTTTAATTACATGCAAGTAATAAGGTCAGTTCTGAGGAACTAGTAATAAAGTAGATGCAAATAGTCAAGGGACAAGCAAGCAATAAACAAAGTCCCATGATCACTCCCGTGATCACTGTTTCTAAGGTACTAATCAGGACGATTAAGATATCTGAGCCTACTTCCCTGTCCTAGCCCAAAGTCATATATATGCCTGAAGCCTTCTTTGTTCTAGCTTAAGATTTAGATTCCTGCCTAAAATTATTTCCTTGTCATGGCCCAATGTCAGATTCCTGCCTGAAGCCCATTTCCTTGTCCTTTGCCAACATCAGATTCCTGCTGAGCAGCCCCAAAAGCTCTCCACAATAGTACATAAAATAAATAAATACACACACACACACACACACACACACACACACACACACACACACCTTTGCTCCTACTAATTGACAAACTATAGCTACTGGCCAGGTCCCCATACCTCTCTAACAAATCCCGATAGCCCTAGGTAGCTTCTGTATAGTGAGAAGAAAGAATGAGAATTAAATTGGCTCACACTCCCAGAATGCTGAAAGGACAAATTGACATTGGCAATTCCTAACAAGATGGCTGCTTGACAGGACAAAAGCACATGAGTAGAAAATGTTAGAGGAAATTTGAAGATCACCAGGAAGAAGAGCTGTGAGCTTATCAAAGTCAGGACTAGGGGATAGATCCTTCCACCTTATCAAGGATGCTATTTGTGACAGGTCTTTAGCAAAATAGAGAATTTCCTCCCTTTACCCATCTCAAGCTGAATTAAAAAGAATACAAAACTTGGATTGTAAGCATCAGAGGAAAGGACTACTGATGTCCACTAAGTGTTCCCTTACACTCCCAGAGGAGCCAGAAGCCAATGTGAGTCAGCTACAGCAGAAGTAAAACCCAGGGACAAGGAGAGGGAAGCATCACCCACTCCTGTCAAAGGGATTAATACAAGATTAATCTGATTTAATACTAGATATTCTAATTATTAAACTGACATAAAATATGTGACCTCCTCCCTCTGAAAAAAACCAAAGACATTGTGGTGCTTGCCCAGGTTTTCCTTTAGAAGTATGGAAGAACTAACCTGAGTAGATGAAATGTAAAGAAGTAGAGGGAACACAAGTGAAGTCACTCATCACAACTTAGAATTATGTTGTTCAAGACAATGCTACTTATGGAAATGGGTTAGAATAGTATATGAGACATAATTTGTGCTAAATGAATATTAGCTACTTATTGTCTGTCCCTTCTCTTGCATAACGGCATGCACACAGTTAAGACCCTGTGAAAGTTATTCAAAGCAAGGTGGATGGGATATTTGAATAGAACTCTAACATTTAGAGCAAAAAAATAATGTGCCAAAACATTTTTGAAGCTCTCTTTCCTGAATTCCACAATTCTGAAGCTTGTTAAAAATGGAAAGGCAATAACTTAATCACACATAGACACACACACACACACACACACACACACACACACACACACACCTCTGATCATTATCATAGCAATAAGGAAAGACCTTTAAAAAGCTCCAAATCACTCAGAGAATCAAGAAAAATCATTTTCTTTACTGGGCTTTAGTTTCAAAAATAGTTTCTTCATCCATAAAGCTGGAATACCACTATTCAGGGGTCTGAGTTAGCAAAAGCAATTTGCCCATGGAATATTCCAGGCTACTATGTAGAACACCTCCTCAGATTCCTTTGCCCTTGTAGATCCTTAGGCCTTATGCATGTGCTTGGGAGATGAGCATGATGGGAAGAAGAGTGAGGAGTCCTTACCCATGATGCTTCATGATTAAGTTGGTGCTCTTTGAATCCAATGTGTGTTTGGGGGGGAGGGGTAGGCATCAGATAACATGTGTCGATGGGTTCTTTATGTGGATTCTAACCATAGAAACTTGGCAGTAAGTTGAGCTATCTCACAGTTACCAGGATAGAAATATTTTAAAGAAGTATTCACACCATTAAGATGAACTCTCAGTTTCTAACAGGTATAACTTTCAACTAAATACATTAGTATTTATTTCTAACTATAAAAAGAATGCATGTTTGTTGTGGAAAATTGTGAAATGTAAAAAAACCCACAAAAAGCCTTACAGCTTCTATGTAACCCTATGAATAGATTTCTGTACACACAGACTTCTGCTCTTGCATTTCCATATTGCACATATTGTGTGTATTCATTTTCTTTAACTTAGTGTGAATGATTTTCCATTATTTTAATTTATAGCATGCTATTATGTTCCAAAACTTTATCCCCTACTGTATAATGAACTACAGCTCCCTTTTTTATTGTTTCAAACAGAACCAGAACCTTGTACACAAATCTCTTTGAACATTTCCCATTGTTTCTTTAAACTAAATTCTGAAATTGAAAATTCAGAGTTAAAGATATGAACATTATAGTGAAACACGTAAGGCAGCGTGACTTCTTTGGAATTTTATATTTCTAAGAACAGTGAGCTGATTAGAAGGACAGGAGGCATATTCTGGGTGGCTTCCCCATGTGAAACAACCCCAGATCCATTCCTAAGTTCCTACTCAGCTTACAAAATCCCAATGTGAATTGTCTGTGCTGTCACCTCCCTAAAACAGGAGCCTGAGCTCTGCTCCGTGTCCTGCATACCAGACTCTTCTGTCCCTGTCCTGCTCCTGCCCCTGCCCCTGCCCCTGCCCCTGCCCCTGCCCTTGCCCCTGCAGAAAGGGCAATATGGCAGAGGACTGAAAGAGACCAAACAGGTCAGGACGTAAGGAGGCTCATGGCACATCATTTGCTTCTCTACTGTTCAGCACATATGGCCATGGGATACTTGTAAAATATCTCAGTCTGAACACGAAAGATGGGGTGCCACTAAAAAGTACCTAAATACATTCAAGAAAAATGAAAAAATATCAAGCAACACTTCTTCAGTTGCCAGATTTCCATTTCAATTTTGGTTTCACGCTTCCCATCAAAACCAAGAAAGAATTCTACAGCAAAAGAAATGAATTACTCATAGTTGTGAAGAATGGTTTTCTGAAGTTGAGACCCATCTTTGACCTTGGGGAAAAGTTACTAACTCTGATGCTGTAGCAAAATACCCAACAGAAGCAACATTGGGGGTACAGTACAACTTGGAGTTAGTTACTAGGTATAAGGGACTTAGCACTTGGAGAAGAAACTTGGAACTTGGAGGGACTAGGGACTAGGAACTAAGGACTAGGAACTCAAGACTTGGGACTTGGACTAGGAAGAGAGACTGAAGAATAAATGGGATTGAATCACACTCTGTCTGGTCTCCATTCTTCGAGTCCATCCTCACTCTCTCTCTCTTGCTGAACCCCGACCCGTGGACTGGAGCAGCTTGGGGCAGTGCAAGCTCTAACTATTTAGCCCCCAAGGTTTTAGCAGTGCGAGTTCCAACGTTGATAGAGCCGTCCACGGCATTTTGGCCCCCAAACATGGGCCAGAGCGGTCCTCAACATTTTTGGTGCCCAACGTGGGGCAGCTCGGGCCGCAACAAAAAACCACAGAAATGTTGTAAGAATATGTTTTTATTTTCATCCCAGGTGTAGGCTATAGGGCTGCTTCGGTCTGTCCACAGCAGCTATGATTTGCCTCATGCTCTAACGGAGACATGGTTTTGCCAGCTGCAGATAGTTCTTGTGATTGTGGGACTTTTGGAATTCTTGGAACTTAAAGGATATATAAATGCTAAGACCCCAGAGGCAGGGTTGGTGGACATGCAGAGGGGTTGGTTTTGGTTTGTTTGTAGTAAGTAGTGCAAAGAAGACATTAGATTCTCTCTCCCCTTCATTCTCCTTTCTCTCCTGTCTAGTGGTAAGGGTGAAAGGAAGGGGGGAGATAAAGAGTGGGAGAAAGAAAAACACCAAAAGTAGCAAAGACCAGCAATAAGCAAAGAAGAAACAGAAGGAAAGAAATTAAGTTCGGGATCTCTCTGTCTCCTCCCTCTAGTCTTCTCTCTCTCCTATCTAATTATAGGGTGTGGAACAAGGAGCTGGGGATAAATGGTAGTAAAAAGAAAAACCCACCTCTAAACAAAAGAATCAGTTTATCTGGAATAGTGACACACACACACACGTTTTCCCAGCACTGAGAGTTAAAGGTGGGAAGACTGTGAGCCAGAGGTTAGCCTAAAGTTATATAGGAGGACCTTGTCTCAGAATAGTATGAAGGAATAAGACAGTGCCAAGAATAGGGCCCTTTGACACCAAGCCTTTTTCTAAATTGGATTCCCTGTATCCACATGATAGAAGAGAAACAGTTCCCAAAGGTTGTCTTCTAACCCCCACATGTATGCAGTGGAATGTACACACACACACACACACACACACTCACACACTCACACACTCACACATGCACATGCGCATGCATACCACCACCACCAAATAAAATATAAAAAAGAAAGAGAAAGGAAGGAAGGGAGGGAGGGAGAGAGAGAGACTCTAAGAGACTGAGAATCCAGAGTTTACCTGTTAGGTAAAGTCTGTCAGGTAAACTTTTCTAAGCAGTGCTATGCCAATGTCACTAAGCCATGGAGTCAAACCTTGAAATCCTATGTTGCAGGAATACCATGAAGTGTCCACTATATCCTTTTATTTCAATATTACTGCAGGTGTCATATAAAAACAACACAAGCTGCAGGAACCTCCAAATGTATTGTACCAAGTCAGTCTCAGTAAAGGCTATATAGTCCTTGAAGTCACATGGCAAATAATCTATATCCTAATTTATTAAACACTGGTGCTATATTGAGATCCATAAACATGCTAATGAAATGTATACTTCTGTTGTTTCTTGTATACCACAATTAGGAATATAAAGTTTTTTTTTAAAACAAGGTACTGCATCCCATGTTGGCCTAGGATTCATGGCAACTCTTCTGCCTGTATGTCCCAGTAGAAATAAAACAAAGAATTCTGTTGCGGCCCACACTGCCCCACACTTGGAGGCCAGAATGTTCCGGACTGCTCTGCTCCGGTCTTCAGGTCCGGGTCTAGCCAGAGAGAGAGTGGGGATAAAGGGGAAGAAACGTGAAGAATGGAGACAAGACAGAGGTTCTGATCAAGTCTCAAGTCTCGTTTATTGTCTTTCTCATTGAAGGGAAGTCCAGGGTATTTATATGCTTTTGCCATATGCCTTGTAGGCGTGTGGATACCACGTCTTGCAGGTATGGATATGATGTAAGCCTTACAGGCGTGTATAGCATGGATAGCACGTGCACCATGCGCCTTGCAGGTGTAGATACCACATTCGCCTTGCAGCTGGGGGTACTAAACAGCAAAACAAGATATGTGGGATATCAGAGTGTGCTTCAGCTGTTGTAGGCTGTTGAAAAACAAATCTCTTGTCAGGGTATATGGCTCGAGATGGCTGCAAAGCTGATAGCCGCTCTCTGCTACGAGTTGGCTCCCAACAGAATTTACTTTAGGTTGGGGTCACATGCTTGAGCCAGCACACTTGTCTTGGAAAGTATTTGGAGACTACAGAACACAATTCTGAAAACAAAACAACAAAAAATAAATAATGATTAATTAGTGCCCCTGAGCGGCAATCAATACTTACATCTCTGGTGGTCTTACTGTGAAAATTGAGACCAGTGTATTCCATTTATCACTATTACAGTTTGTATTGGTCACTGAGATAGCTCAAACTAGATGGATGTAAAAGGTTACAAATTATTACTGGAGTAGTCATTTCTCTTTTAGTAACCAAACTTATATGAATTACTTACCTCACTGTGTGACAAAAGCTAAAGAAGGGGCTTATCTGACCGGCTTTTCCGGGCCCCCATCTATCAGAGAGAGGGAGTCGACCTCAGGAGGTTTAGGCAGCTGGACCTGCATTCACTGCATCTGCAGTCAAGAAGCAGATAAACACCTGTGCTCAGCTTGCTTTCTGCTTTTATTCGGTCTGGGACTCCAGCCCATGGAACGGCACTGCCCACTTTTAGGGTGGGTTTTCCCACTCAACAAACCTCATTTAATAACCCTAGAGATTTGTATCCATGTGATTCTAAATCCCATCAATATTAACCACCACAGAAACAAAAACTTAAGACTAGATATTTAAGACTATCTTTGTGTATGTGAATGCTTAGGTGTTGGGGTAACACAAAAGTCAGAACAGGGCATCAGATCTCTTGGAGCTGTTGTTATAGGTGGTTATGAGCCTCCTGACATGGGTGCTGGGTAGTGAACTTGCCTGCTCTAGCTACATTCTGAATGATCTCCCTGGCCAAGGGATTGTTGCAGGGATAAGGAGGTAATCCACTAAAGAGACACTCAGAAGGATTTTTCTAGGGTGTCTAGAAGAGAAAAACTGAACAGCTGTTCTGCAACTCTGAGATACAATCAGTTACTAGAGAAGATATACCTTTCTATATCAAGAGTACTGTGGTTGACTACATCGTAGTGTAATACCTCCACCAGTGTGGAGAGTCACGGGCACAAACTACAGGACACAGAGAATTCATCCTAAGAAGCTCTGAGCATCCTTCATGAGCTCTTTAGGACTTGGTTTACTTATCTGTAAAATGAAAATAAGAGAACCCATCTATTAGCTGTGGTGGTTTGAATAGGTATGGCCTGCTATAGACTCACGTCTATAGCATGAGTCTATATTAGGACTTTATATTTTTATATAAATATTTTATATTTTTAGTCTATATATTAGGACTTTAGCCTTGGTAGAGTAGGTATGATGGTGTATCACTATGGAGGCAGGCTTTGAGGTCTCCTATGCTCAAGCTACTCACAGTGTGGCACCCAGTCTCCTTCTGTTGGATCAAGATGTACAACTCTTGGCTCCTCCAGCACCATGTCTCCTTGGACACTGCCATGCTTCCTGTCATGATGATAACACACTAAGCTTCTGAAACTGTAAGCCAGCCCCAATTAAATGTAAAAGTTGTCATGCCTTTATAAAAGTTGTCATGGTCATGGTGTCTCTTCAAAACAATGAAACCCTAACATTGAGATTTAAATAAATTAATACATGAAAAACATCAAAACACTGTCTGGCAAAGAGGAGTGTTACAAAAACATGACTAGCTTGGTGATAATTGAATCAATAAATATGCATAATGCATATTTATTGCATTATGGTGCAATAAATGGATGCACTCATTCATCCATTCAACAACTATTTACTTAGTGCCTTTGTCGTGGGAATCTTTCTAGAACAAGCACTCTGACCCCAATGAGAGTAAAAGAGAGGAGATGTCACCAGTGGATGGAAGCAAGGGGGAGGGGTCATATTGAGTCTAGTTTGCGTTCTCATTTTATACTCTAAAACCACAAGGTAAGGTGAACAAGCAAGCAATGTTTGCAGAAGTAAATGTGGCAGTGAACATACTGTTAGGACAAACAAGACTTGTTTCAGCTAATTCTCCAGGCCATTCTGTTCCAGGTAGCAAGAGAAGTCATGGTTGGCAAAAAGGCAGGATAAGCAGTGCCTTAATTAAATAAATAAATCAATATTCAGTGTCTAATAATTGGTCTTCTTATCTTATTCTAGTTTACCTTTTCTGTGCTAACCCAGTGTTTTTATATTACACCAATCATGTCTAGCAGCAATGTACTAAGTGTGAGTCACATAAGTAATTTAAATACCTGTAATAATCATATCAATATGTAAAAGGATAAGACTGTTTTTAATGAAGTATTTCGCTTATCTATTTTTTGGTTTTCAGGTAGTCTCATGTTGCTCTTTCAATTGGCCAGAGTTCAATTCCCAGCACTCATGCAGCAGCTCACAAACATTTGTAATTCCAGTTCCAGGGGGCCCGATGCCCTCCCTGGTCTCCATGGACATCAACTATGCGATGCACAGACATATATACAGCCCAAACACGCAGACAGACAGGCAGACAGGCAGGCAGGCAGACAGACAGACACACACACACACACATACACACACAAACACACACACACACACACATTTAAGTTTAATCAATTCTTCAAAGCAAGACATATTCCCACCAAATGTAAGTGAGAAAATTGTGAAAGGCTTTGCAAGTTGAGAAAAATCTTATGGGAACTAAACCAAGGAAGAGCAGTTCTTTGAACCCTGAGCCATCGCTCCAGCCGTGGATTAAAGTTTTAACAGATAGGGAACATTCTCCTCTGGAGAAAACAGGCACATAAGCAAGAATTCAGGAAAACAAAGGGTTTATTGAGGAACTAGAAGTCAGAGAAAATAATCCAAGTGATATCAAAGAAACCTCCCACAGCCGACCAGGGCATTACGTGGCAGGTGGTAAGAAAGGCCAATGAGCAGGAGATTGGTGAGGCTGTACTGAACCAGCAGCCAGAAGTAACACAGGTTGGAACGCAGGGAGGCTAGGGATAGATCGTTAGAAATCACTGCAATAAGACTCAGGAATAAAATCTAAACAGAAGAAGAAACTTGTCCTGAGATCTTCCTTGTGTGGCCACTGATGCTGTCTCACTCTGTAACATCTGCTGGCCAGGAACTTGCTATGTAACTCAGACTGGCCTCAACTCACAGTCTTCCAACATGCTCAAGTTACAGGGATGCACCACCACACCTTGTATAGGGGTACAAGGCAGTGAGGTTCCTGATCCCTTAGCAGTTGAAGGGAGAGTGACAACACCAAATAATCAGGTTAGTAATTCCCTATTGTGATAAGGACTATGAATAAAATGACCAGAGATGAAGAATCAAGGAGAGACACTCTGAAATGATAACACTCAGGCTGACGACTAAAGGGTGAAGGATGGGAAACAGGCAATTAGTCAGTTAAAGTGTTAAGGGAAGAAAAGCTATGTGCACGTTTGGGGAAATGAAAAGACGTAGGGAGCTCACAAAGCTCTAAAAGAATTTTTGCCAAAGTGTGGTTTGGGTGGAAATGTGCAGCAGGAAGCTAAAGGGGCCATACCCTGTTGGCAGGGTATATCAGTGGATACTGAAAAGGACCTAGTCTGTAAGTGCAATAGGAAATCACTACATTACAGTGTCTAAAAGGTTTTAAGCAAAACAAAATTTTTTTTAAAACATCATTCTTGTTGCAGTTTTTAAAACTGCTTAAGTTCTGGCAAAAGTATAACCAGGGATTTCAGGTAGAAGGAAATGAGAGCACAGAAAGTGAGAGACATCGTCATGGTTTAGCCCAGGACTAGAAAGGCCCTTGAGAAAAATCACTGACCCAGGTTGGGAGGAGAGCTCCGTGGGTAAAGTGATTACTACACAGACATGAGGGCCTGAATTTAGATTTCCCCAGCAGTCATGCAAAAGACAGCCATGGTTGTACACATCTCAGACCTAGTTCTGGAGAATGAGACAGGCAGATGGCCAGAGCTCCCTACTCAGTCCAGCCAATTGGCCAGTTCCATGTTCAGTGAGGACAGTATCTCAAAAATAAGGTGGAAAACACTCAACCCCCCCTTTCTGTACTCTGACTCTACACACTCATTCCTCCCCACCCCTTATACACACACACACACACACACACACACACACACACACACACTCCATGAAGGAAAACCAATACCCCCCCTTCAGTATTTTAGCAAAAGTGAACCTCTATAATTGGGCTATAACAGCCTAAAATGATGTAAAGGCTATGGATTGTCCTGTCCTATTATATAAGATTTGGGGAGAAGAAAAATTGCTTCCTCTCAAAACAACATGTATCTAGAAATCTGTCAGTTCTACGTATTAGAATATAGTGGTGTGTGTGTGTGTGTGTTGAGGACCGTTCTGCCCCACGCTTGGCGCCAAACTGTTGAAGACCAAGTTGCTGTTCTGGTCTACTGGTCAGAGTCTCGAAGAATGGAGACAAGACAGAGGTTCTGGAGTCAAGTCTCAAGTCTCCTTTATTGTCTCTCTACTGCACACATTGACTCCTCTTAACTGTATTGACTCATATATATCTCTTAACTCCTATTGGTTCTCATTCACCCTCGTACAAGGAAATCCTGGGTATTTATAAGCACACGCAGGAGAACACAGGTGAAAACATTTTACCACGTGCACTATGCAACTGGGGTCACTAAACAGCAAAACAAGCTATGTGGGATAAACAAGATATTTGTCAGAGTGTGCTCAGTTGTTGTAGGCTGCTGAAAAACCAAGTCTCTATCAGGGTAAATGGTTCCAGATGGCTGAAAAGATAACTGCTTTCTAGCTGCTTTCTGCTTAAAGTCGGCTCCCTACGTGTGTGTGTGTGTGTGTGTGTGTGTGTGTGTGTGTGTGTGTAGACAGGATGTCACCATGGAGGCCCAGGCCATGCTCGTGTACAGGCATATGACAGACATCTCACTTACTGTACCTCTGTTTTAGACAGGTCTCACTGTGTATCCCTAGCTGTCCTGGGACTCCCAGATGCAGGACCAGGCTGGACTCACAAAGACTGGCGTGCATCTGCTTCACAAGCACTGGGATTAAATGCACACTGGGATTAAATGCACGTGCCACCTGCTCAGTTTCAAACGCCTTCTTAACTAACATTGTTAAAGCATAAGTTCCAAATTTTATTCATATTCCTCTTATGGAAGGGGATAGGGTTCTTCCAAAAATGGCACAGAGTTTGAGAACAAAAAAAAAAAAAAAAAAAAAAAAGGACATTCTCTTTCTACAGTAGAAAGAACAGCTAAGTACAAAGGCCTGTTGACAGAGACTGTCATGCTTATAGCACAGAAAATCTAGAAGCTGAGGCAAGGAATTTTCTTCAAATTTACTGAATGCCCAAGACCTGCCTTCTAATGCATATATCACTTCCACAATGCTGACAAGCAGAGAAAAGGGTCATTCTGAAGTTTTTATTTTTCCTAGTTGTGTCTTTAGAGCTGTTGAAAATGCCACTTCTTAGCTGGGAGTGGTAATGCCTTTAGCGCCAGCACTTGGGAGGCAAGAGGCAGATGGATCTCTGAGTTCAAGGTCAGCCTGCTCTACAGAGCTAGTTCCAGGACAACCAGAGTTACACAGAGAAACCGTCTGGAAAACAACAAAATTCCGTTTCTTAAACTCATTAGATCCACCTGCCTCATAAGTACCAGTATTAAAGGTCTGGTCTACAAAGTGAGTTCCAGGGCAACCTGGGATACACAGATCCTGTCTCAAAAACAAACAAAAACCAAAGACAAAACAAAAAACCAACTGTGTGTGGTGAAGCATGCCTTTAATCCCAGCGCTAGGGAGCCAGGTGCAGAGGCAGGCGGATCTTTGAGTTTAGGGCCAGCCTTGTCTACAGTGTGAGCTCCAAGCCAGGACTAGACTGTGAATCCTGTTTCAAAAAAGGAAAGCAAATAGACTCAGAGCAGAAAGACCGGTTTAAAGGGAATACGGTCCAAAGGGACTTATCAGTGAGTTCATCAAAATCTGAAGATTAAGTTCTTCATGTTCCAGCCATCACCGCAAGGCCTCTCCCTTCCACTCCATAAGACAGCAACACATCTGAAAATTGAAAACTGTGCCGCCATCAAAGCTCTTCGAGCCACCTCAGACCCGAACCCTGCGCGTTATCTACCAACTAGAAAGCGACCTCCGGTCGGTAGTGCTGGGGCTCCAAAGACTCTCAGTCAAACCGGAAACAAGTTAGAAAAAAAAAAAGTAGGAAAAGGCCGCTCAAACAATGACTCCTAAACGTCACATCTGGTCTCCTGACGAAAAGCTTCCACGCCAGCGGAAGTTACTTATGTGACTGTGTGACTGGGCGGAACATCCAGTCAGGAGTTGATTCCCAGCAGCCAATGGGCTCTACCCACCTCTAGCCTGTCTTCGGTCTATTAGTGGCCTGTGACGTAAAGGGCGGGGCGGGAGGCTAGGTACAGCAACAACTGGGCGTCCGGTCTTCTCTGTCGCTAGGAAGTGGGCAACCGGAGGGAAGATGGTTTACATCTCGAATGGTGAGTGAGAGCCTTACCCTGGGCCGCTTCTGTCTTCACTCGCCGGGTCCGGAGCTTAGGGCGACCTCCCCCACACCGGTGGCCGGAAGGAGTGGGAAGTGAAGGCGGTGGGACCCGAGGCGCGGCCCAGATGGTCCCTGGGTGCCGCTGGGTGGCCCGGGTGGTAAAGGCCGGCCCCTGAAGCCTCCTGATACCGCGAATTTCCGATTATGGATTTGCGATAGTGATCCCTGGTATCCTTACCCGGTAATGACAGATGCTAATCCGGTATACAACGTGCTTTTGTTTGGGCCACAGTAACAACGTTCTTTGCTTAGCAGGTCTTTCATCTTTATAACTGTTCTATTCAGATGGTGGTTTTCTATCCCTGTTTTTCGGATGCAGACTGAGACGCAGATTGACTAGCTCGCTCAAGATCACAAAGGCAGTATGTAACTTCGGTTAAATTGAACTCAGGTTGGCTCCAGTATTACCTACCACGCTGCCTCTATAATGCGCACAATAATGATGGCGATGGTGATGATGCAGAACTAGCAAGAATATGAAAAAAAAAATAGAGATAGGGTCTCACTTTGTATTTTGTCTGCCCTGTGACTCACTGTGTACATTAAACTTTCCACTGACTCCTAGAGATCCTCCTGCCTCTGTCTTCGGAGTACTGGGATTAAATTAAAGGCAAGCACCACCGTGCCAAGCAATACAGAACTTGTGACAGATTTTTCTTCCCTAGAAGTGTAGCTAGTCCCAAACCCAAGGCTTTACCCAGTTTGAAAGAACTTGGGAAACAGGTCTCCAGTTACTGGAGAAGAAAAATTACAGCATGAGGTCATATCAGTGCTAGAACCATCTGCCCACCTGTGTGACTTAGGTGAAAAGCCTTGGCACATTTCTATAAGGCTGCCTTGAGTTCCTGGAAATAGGTGTGGTTGTATTTGATTCATCTGTGTATCTCCAGAGAGTGAGGCAATTAGAAGTCTTTTGGCTGAGTGCACTTTGAATTTCTTGACTTTTCAGAATTTCACCTCCTGGTTACAAAGTTTTGGAATAGGTGGTTTGATGGGCATTAAAGGAAGGCATCAGCATTTCATCTTATGTTTCAAGGGCTTGAGATTTTATTATTTGTAATTGAGGTCACTAACTTCGTGCATTATTAAATAATTGTATAGAGTATGGCTGCTGCAGAGTATTTAGAGAGCTGTAATGTGTGGCATGTGAGGACTTTTTACAACAAGATTTTGTAGTTGACAGATGCAACTTTATTCAAGCATCTTACCATCCTCTGAGGACATGGAATTGTATCAAGTTCTGCCTTTAGAACTTAGGAGACAGTGCAAAGAGCCCTGTAGAGTGATGGGTAAGCATTTAGTTCTGTAGAATCACGAAGGGAAAATCGATGGCTTTGTAAACAGCTGGCTTCACTTAGCATAGTTTAGTGTTTATCCACACGATGGCCTATCAAAATTTCTTTTCTTTGAAAAGATTGACTGATATGCCACGGTATATATGTAGAGCCTGTTCACCTGTCAGAGGACATTTCAGTTTTCTATTATGAATCCTGCCGCTATGAACATGAACATACAAACTTGTTTATTCATGAATTTTTGAAGAAGACCAATGGGTTGGGCAAACTGCCTACATTGCCTCTGTTTTCTTTTGAGGTAGCCCTGGCTGGCCTTGAACTCGAGATCTGCCTACCACTGCCTCCAGAGTGTTGAAATCAAAGGTGTTCACCAACACATGTGGCAATGTCTATTTCCCTAAAAGTGTTTAGAGAATTTTTTTTTTCCACCTGTAAGGTCTCTTGCCTGTTTTATAAAAAAAAAAAAAAAAAGTTATGTAGATAAACAGATCTTTAAAATCAGCTATTTTGATTAAAATTCTTATACAAAGAATCTATACAGTCCACTTACTGGAAAGTACTTAGAAGTGGTTTGATTCCTTTTGTAAGATTTTTGCAGTAATTTGCAGAGGCAAAAGGTAGTTTGGTGGTTGCCAAGGGTTACAGGGAATAAGTAACAGAAAGTCAAAAGTGAATGGGTAGAAAGAATTTCATCTGGGGAAGACAAAGAGGCTTTGGAAGTAGGCGCTGGAAAAGTTGGGGTGCACTCATACAACTCTGCGCTCAGAAATAATAAATGTTATGCAGCATCCATTTTGCCACTAAAATGTTTTGTGTGCCTTTTACCAGTGAGGGGGAGAGAGAAAAGAGATACCTAGAATGGGTTCACCTAGGAGAATTACGTACTGTAGGTAGGCATCTAATGGATTGCAGGATTGACTTCACTCACAATGGACTTCTGATGTTGACTGGTTTAAAATAGTGAACAAGTTCAAACCCTAACTTACTGGTTCTTGCTCCACTGATAAAATGCAGTGCCAGGTTGTACACTTGCAGCACTTACTCGACTTCTTTTTTTTTAATTCTATAGGTCAAGTGTTGGACAGCCGGAATCAGTCCCCATGGAGATTGTCTTTCATAACAGATTTCTTCTGGGGAATAGCAGAATTCGTGGTTTTTTTGTATGTATAAAAGCATTTCATTAATTGCATTTATACTTAAGCTGATGGAATTACATGATGTTATGTTGGTTGGTTATCTTTGAGAATTTCATACCCACGTGTGTGTCCCCATACCCCTCATAACTTTCATATCCTGGCCTCTCATTTTTATGGCCCACTAAGTATATTTACTGCTGACCACACCCCTAAAGAAAATGGACTCTCCCACCAGCAATCGTCAGCTGTCAGTAGCTGTCAGTAGCTCTTAGGAGTAGGGACTTATTATGGCCCCTTTACATCCAGACTCTGGTTTACTGGCTTGATTGTGTTGAGGCAATAGCTTTGAAGAATTGAGTGCTGCATGTTTAGGAGACAGTTTTGTCCCAGTTCTCCCTGACTCCTGGTTCCTACAATCTTGTTTTCCCCTTTTCCATGCTGTTCCCTGAGCTTTTGGGAGGGAGAGTATGATAAAGATGTGGCTGCTGCTGGCTGAGCATTCAATAGACCCTTTCCCTACAATTTGACCAGCTGTGAGGCTCTTCTGTCTCAACCATGGTCCACTGCACAGAGACACTGAAGCACCTTCCAGCAGCAAATATTTAAATAGCTTTACAAGGGAAATTTAAGTATCTTTTATGATTATGAATATGGTGCTGAATGAGTGAGCTTGACTGTACCTGAACAGTTACGGTAGCTGTGTCAGCTGCTAGCCAACCTACCCATTGGTATGTCAAAATACTTTGTAGGTTTTGGCTTTTGAGACCAAGTGTTGCTATATAGCCTCATATAGCTGGTTTAGTGTTGCATAGAGTCTCAGGCTAGCCTAGAATTCATTGTAGTCACCCTGACTTAGCCTTCCAAGTATTGAAATTTTAAGAGCGTGCCACCATTCCTGGTTCTGAACTCTTAATGAAGGGTTAGAAGTCAATAATAAGAAAAAAAAAACGTAGACTTCTCAGTCATTTCAAGAAATTCTTTATTAGATGAGGGGTGGTGGTGTTTGACCTTTACATGCTGTGTTACCTAAATTACCAGTCAATTACTAGCAGGTCTTACTTATCCTGAATTTGAGTAAATATTTGAATGTCTCATGTTTGGAAAGTTATGAGTACATGAGAGATAATACCCCCTCCTTTCATTGAGTGTTGGGCTGGCTAGTTTTATGTCAACTTGACACAAGTTAGAGTTAATAGGGAACCTCAATTGAGAACATGCCCCCATAAGATCAGGCTAGGGGCAGGCTTGTAGGATATTTTTTTAATTAGTGATTGATGCGGGAGGGCCCAGCCTATTGTGGATGGGGACACCCTGGGTTCTATAAGAAAACAAGCTGAGCAAGCCATGGGGAGAAAGCCAGCAAGCAACACCCCTTCATTGGCCTCAGCATCAGCTCCTGCCTCCAGGTTCCTGCCCTGTTTGAGTTCTTGTCGTGACATCCATCAGTGATAGACTAATTGTGGAATTGTAAGCCAAATAAACCATTGATTTCCTTGCCAGCTTGCTTTTGGTCGTGGTGTTTCATCACAGCACTAGTAAGCACAACCCTAACTAAGACAAGTATCATGTTAGCAATATCAGTTTTCATATTCAGTGTAATTTGGTATATTATTATCAGTCTTCATATTGCAAGAGATGGTAAGATGAGTGTCATTGTGGAAAGTGGACATTAGAGGAAGTTACCCAAGGAGAGACAAGGCCTTAACTTAAAAGTTACTAGTGCACAATTTAATTATTTTTACAAATTTTACCTAATCTATATTGCTTACTGTTTTGCCTTCGTTAACACCTCCATCTAAGAAGTTAGAAAAGTGGACTAAGAATGGTGGCATACACTGATAATCCCAGCATTCAGAATTCAGTCAGGTGGGATTCAAGACCAGCCTGGACTATAGGGTGTCTTTAGGGAAAAAGAAAGAAAATTGCATTTTCTGACATTCTGAGAAGCTCTGTGCTTCTGACTATAATACCCTCATCTATTCCCTTCGAAGGTGATGTCAGGTAGGCTGTAGGCAGAGGAATTGCAAGCATGGTGAATGTAAGACACTGTTAAAAACAGAGTAAGTCCAGGGCAGGGGTGGGGCAGGGGTGGGGTGGGGGTGGGGCGTAATGATGGTGTGATACTGTAAAAATAGGTTATGTTGAAATCTAACAGGAAGAACGGAACTGACGAAGACTCTGGTTTCATGCTGTCTACAGGAGTCACTACAGGGACAGGTGGCTTTGGTATAGAACTTGGCATGCCCTGTTTTAGACACATGCTTATGCTAAATCTGTCCAGCTGGTATCAGGAAGTGTAGGCTTAAGATAATAAATAAGTAGGGTTAGTCAGCCTCTAGTAGAGATTTGAGAACCATGGAAAATACTTGATAATGGCTTCAGAAGTGAGACTGTTGTCTTCTGCCTCTTTGTTTCAGTTTCAAAACTCTGCTTCAGCAAGATGTGAAGAAGAGAAGAGGCTATGGGAGCTCCTCTGATTCCAGATACGATGATGGAAGAGGGTATGGAGAGCCTTTCCTACGGACGTGTCTCCTTTGTCTTCGTTTTGTTGTTTTAGATAGAGTTAGACTTGTAGAAATTAAAAGAAAAATCTCACTTCACAAAATTAACAAGTTACTATAAAAGTCTAAGTTGCCTCTTCAGATAAACAGAGTCAAACCAGCAGAACTATAAATTTTTTTAATTTTAATTTTAAAATATACTATGGGAAAGCTAAGTTAGGGGCTGAAAACAAATGGGCAACATTCTACTCTAGAGACTCAGCTAGAGTCTCTAGATGGTGCGGTCGAGACTCAGCTGCCAGTGACCCATTCAGATGAGAAGTGGCACCGCCCCCAGCTTAGGTTTACTTAAGAGGAGGAGCTGCAGCTCACACACTGTGTGTCTGAGCTTGCATGTTTGAAGTTTTGATTCCTGACTAGAGTTTGCTTCTCTGCTGCTGTAATACAGGACCAGTCAGAAGCTATGTGGGCAAAGAAAGTTTTGTTACAGTCCACCACCTAGGAGTCAAAGCAGGTACTGAAGCAGAGACAATGGAGAACAGCTGTTTTGACTTGCTCAGATACCGTTATTATACAACCTGGGGTCCCTTGTTCAGGAATGGTACCACCCACAGTGGGCTATCAGCAACTAGTAATCAGTGCACCACACACGTGCCCTGTAGGCTACTCTGATGATGGAGGCAACTTCTCAGTTGAGGTTCCATCTCACCAACTGTTAGGTCTCAAACCTGAGACTGAGGTACTCATTACTATACCAAAGCAGACAGACACTGACCTCCAGCCTTAAGTCCCATGCTTGTTACAGAGTATGGCTAGCATACCTCCCACACCCTAAATGTCATATAATCCAGACATTTTGGTTACTTGGCCTTTTTGCTTTACCCTTTACCCTCTTGGTCCAGGCTGCCTGTCTTGGTCCGTGGCTTCTCTCTTCACCCCACTGTCCTCACATGGCCCAGGTAAGTCTGGCCATGTTCACTCTGGACTCTCCCATGTCCTTAAACCTTCTCCATGTGCTTCCATTTCTTTTTTTTCCATTTGCTAACCTGTATGGTAGTTGCTATTTTAAGACTCTTAGGATTGTGTGTCTCGGTTTGTTTTTTGAGATAGGGTTTGCTTTGTAGTATTACTGGCCTGGTCCTGGCCACATATCCTAGGCTGACCTTAAACCTCTGATAATCTTTCTTCCTTGGCCTCCCAAGGGTTGAGATAACCATTGTAGGCTACCATGCTCATTTTCCTGTGTTTATTGAAAAAGGTGTAGTTGAATTCTTAATAAAAGGAACCAATTGGCCAGGAATGGTGGTATATACCTTTAAAACCAGCTCGTAGGATGAGGAGGCAGACAGAATCTGAGTTCAAGGTCTGGTCTATATAGAAAATTCAGGCTAGGCAAGACTACATAGTAAGACACTCTCAAAAAAGAGAGAACCAACTGAAGCTGGGTTTACCAAACAGTAGATGCTAACATGCTCTTTTATTATTAGGCCACCAGGAAACCCTCCACGAAGAATGGGTCGGATCAGTCACCTTCGTGGCCCCAGCCCCCCTCCAATGGCTGGTGGATGAGGAAGGTAAGTTAAAATCTGTAAAATCTGAAATGATTTTTTTTTTTTTTTAGAAGTGATTTTTTGTTTAGAAAAACAGAAGTCATGTTTTTGGTGAGATGCTTTTCAAGACTGGAATTTTCTCTTCATCCCTGAACCAGGTTGGCCTCAAACTTAAAATTCACCTACCTATGCCTCCTGAGTACTGGGATTAAAAGTGTCTTCCACTGCCACTGACTGGCTTTTTTGTTTGTTTGTCTTTATGAGTGTTTTGCTTACATGAATGTAAGTGTACTGTGTATGTTGGAGGGACAGGGAGGAGACCAGAAGAGGGCACTGGATCTCCTGCAAATGGCATTTTAAGATTTTATTTTTACTTATGTATATATGTATGTGTGTGTCTTACTTGTAGGTATGGGTATCCATGGAGGTCAGAAAAAGTCAAATCCTCCTGGAACTGTAGATGCCAGCAGTGCGAGCCACCCAAGATGGGTGCTTAAAAATCCAACTCGTCCTCTGCAAGAGTAGGAAGTGCTCGTAGGTGCTGAGCCATCTCTTTAGAAGTTACATATTTTATTATTTAGAAAAATATATCTTAATTCTTGGAGGTTTGTTGACTTTATTATTAAAATACAATTGAGAAAAGATTTGTTTTACCTCCTTGGGCCTCCTTGGCTTCATGGCCAGCTCTCTTCACTGTTTCTACCCCTCCGGAATTTGATACTGATACATGTACGCATGCCAGAGAGGGAGGGAGGGAGGGAGAGAGAGATCTCCAATTTAATAAGCAGGAGCTAATTGTGTTGACCTCTTTTAGGTAAATGTCTGCTCTGAGAAGCAGACAACTAGACATACACACGGGTAGAAGGAAGTCATCAGGAGGTGAAGAGCGGCTCATGCAGGAGAAGATGGTGTATGTCCAAACAAGGATTGCTCTGTGTCCTCACAGATGAATGAGGTCATGCTGGGAATTCCCTCTGCAGGATCTGGCCTGACTGATATGCAGTTCTATAAATGTACATGTTTGTCTCCTTATCTTATTTGTATAGTTTACTAAAGCGTTAATATAGTTTTAGGAAGTAAATATTTTTAGGTTGCAAAATTTGATTGTTCATCTTTATATGATTATACCCAAAATCTTTGATCTGAAAAAATAAAGGCCATGTATTTAGTCTTGGTTTTTTTTTGTTTTGTTTTGTTTGGTTTGGTTTGATTGGTTTTGGTTTTGTCTGGTTTTTCCAAACCACCACCCCCTTCTCCAATGTATATAGTCCTGTTAATGTTGCCTTTCTCAGCTTTTGAAATACTGTTGTTACTTTGCTCTCATTTATAAATAAACCACAACGTAATTATGTCAGTAGTATACAGTATACGTACATTTGCTTTTGAGTTTTTAATCTTTAATATACTTATTTTGTAAATGCATCTTGTCTGATCTGCTACCAGATAACATCGTCAGGATATTTATAAGGCCACAGTCATCAAAATTGAGCTTCAAATGATGCTGGCCAGTCTTGAAAACCATGCGCTTCACTGCTATCTTGACACAGGAATCTGTCCCACTGCTTACTATCTATCCTTCCTGCTTACTTTCCTTCTGTCTGGATGTTCCTTTCATGTTCCTCCACCCTCTACTCTTTCCACCCATTTTTGAGATTCATAGTTGGCTTCTTTATTGCTGTCACAAAGACTGATCATAGGGAGGGAAATTTGTCTTTTGTTTTCACTGTCTTACAGCTCCCAGTCCATTGTGGAGGAAAGTTAGGGCAGAGACCATGAGGAACACTGCTTACTGGCTTGTTCTTCATGCTTGCTCAACCTGTTATGTTGCACAACCTAAGACCACCTTCAGGGTGGCACTGCCCACAGTGGTCCTGACACAGCAATCAATCAAGAAAATGCCCTACAGACTTCTCCATAGGTGTTGCACCCCGAGCTGCCCCACGTTTGGGGGCCAAAAATGTTGCAGACCACTCTGTCAATGTTGGAACCCAAACTGCCAAAAGCCTTGGGAGCTAAACTGTTAGAGCTTGCACTGCCCCAGGCTGCTCCTGTCCGCTGGTCAGGGTTCAGCAAGAGAGAGTGAGGAGGACGGACTGAAGAATGGAGACCAGACAGAATGTGATTCAATCCCATTTATTCTTCAGTCTCTCTTCCTAGTCCAAGTCCCAAGTCTTGAGTTCCTAGTCCCTAGTGCCTCCAAGTTCCAAGTTACCTGTCCTAAGTGCCTAATAACTAACTCCAAGTTGTACTTGTTTAATTCCAAGTTCTTCCTCCAAGTGCCTAATACCTAATTCTCTGTTCCAAGTTGTACTGAACTCTTCTGTCTGCCTCTTGCCTTTTATATGTCTCACTTCTAAGTCACGACCTTAAGTCACGCCCTTAGGTCTTATCTCTAAATCTGATCTCTAAGTCACACCCTTAAGTCTCACACACTCAAGGGAAGATCCTGGGTATCTAAAAAAAGATGTTATCAGAGTGTGCTCAGCTGTTGTAGGCTAATGTAATCAAATCTCTTTGTCAGGGTATATGGCCCAAGATGGCTGCAAGGGTGATAGCTGCCTTCTGTCAGCTCCCCACACATAGGTTGTATGATGAAGGCATTTTCTCAATTGAAGTTCCTTTTCCGAGGTGATTCTAAGTTAAGTTGCAAAAAAAAACTAATAAAAGCCCAGGCTGGCCTCGAACTGGAGCTTGAGCTCTTTCTACTGATGCCTCTGGAGTGCTGAGGTTGCACACGTGTGTGCAGCAGCTTGCTTAGCTTACCCTAGCCTTGCGAACGGTGACCACATAAAATAGGCACTGGAATATTATAAAATTGAATAACAGTATATGCCAGTGTATAACGGTTGAAACCAAAATATTTAGGTGAAAGCTACTTATATCTACTTACCAGAAATGAGGATGTAGTATCACAAGCTACTGGTATTCAAAGAGAAAGAAAAGTGATTTCAAGTTTTAGAGTAAGAACATTTCTTGCCTATTCAGTTATATTCAACCTCTTTTATGTTTTTAGTTGACTCTTAAATTATACAAATAAACATGAGGGTTCAGAGCTCCACAGCTCCCTAAATTGTGTAGCTGTGAGTGACAGAAAAGTTACATTTCACCTATTGTAAGAAGAACATGGCCTTCTTAGGTGACTTAGTGTAAGCAGTAGCTTCTCTGTGCTTGAGATCTAAGAGCCTTTTCTCACTGTCAAGACTGCTGCTGGTGCTGACTTCCTCTCTCAGGACTTACCCCACAGTTCTTGCATACAACTCATATTTAGCAGATCTGTTCTGCACTTGAATACTGGAGCCTGTAACAGACCTATTCTCTGGTATATCCTGTATTTGAAACTTGTCTTTATCCAGTAGCTTATAATTTTGAGTCATGCTTTGTCACTTAATGAAAAGAAATCAGGAAGGGTAGACCAAATTCTGGCAGTAATGGGGCATGCTTTTAATGGCAGCACTCAGGAGGTAAAGGCAGGTGGGTCTCTGAGTTCAAGGCCAGCCTGGTTTACAAAGTGAGTTCCAGAACAGCTAGGGCTGTTGCACAGAGAAACTGTCTCAAAAAAACAAAGATGGACTTTGCTACTGGACTTTTTGTTGGTTTACTGACAGTCTTCATGCAATCCAAGGTGACCTTCAACTCAAGATGCTCTTGCCCTTCTCAGTTACATGGGATCACAGGGGCACTCCCCCACATCCAACTCAGGTCATTTTCTCCCATTTTCTCACTATCTTCTGAGGCTTACAGAAGCACACTTCTCATGGTGCTTTATTCTAGCATGGGAGAAAGTGCATAGGCAAAATAACTACACACCAATGGCTCCTAGGTCTAAGGAACCATAATGAAAGGACACCCAGAAGTGGGGGGTTGGCGTGGTAGTGGGGATGGGGGTGGGGGTAGCTAAAGTGATCCAGATGACAGAAGAGCCTTCCAGGCAAGAGAAGCAGCAACAAAGCAAAAGGGCAGCAAAAGCCTGACGATGGGAAAGACTTGACACCAGAAATTAAGTGTATGGACTGGTGATGTGGCCAAGCATTGACAGTGGCTACTGAGCCTAGCTGACCCTACTCCTAGGACCCTCATGGGAGAAAGAACTACCTAGACACACACACCAAGACAAGATCAAATATAGCTTTATAGACCACAGGCATGGGAGGGAGTGACCCAGGCTGAAGGCTTGCTCAGTGGGTAACAGCACAAGATGTGCTCTCTTATCAAATGACCCACAGACCAAGGCTTGGGCAATCAGTACCCTAAGCTCACCTATAACTTCAGGTGTCAGGTAGAGACAGGATCTGGTGGTTCTCTGGCTATCAGCTGCGCTCTAAGTTTATTGAGAAATCCTGTTTCAAAGAAGAATTGTGGCGTAATAAATCAGGACAACCTGATGTCCTCTGGCTCTGTCGGCGTACAACACCTGCACACAGAAAAATAAGAATTAGATCAAGTCTTGGAGGTAGTTGGCCATAAACTTGAGGCAATCCTAAGTGTTGGAATGACAGGTATCTGCTGCCACAGCAGACTAATTTGTGCAAAAACACTGAGCAGATGTGTGATGATGATGATCAAGAACTGGACTAGACAGGAACCGCATCTTAGAGGTTACTGTTGTCATCCAGCAGGAGTTGGCTACGTAACACCACATTCAAAGAAGTGAATGAATTCAAGATAATTCTACTCACTTCGGGATTTGCAGTGGTTTGGGTGAGCAGCCAAATTACATGTCTGATTATTTATTTGTTGGGGTCTTGTCATACCCTGTCCCACCTCCTGCAGGGAGTGGGAACTAAGAATTACGTCTTTGCCAGGAGGTGGTGACACATACCTTTAATTCCAGCACTTAAGAGAGGAAGGAGGGTCTCTGTGACTTCAAGGCCAGCCTGGTCTACAAAGCAAGTTCCAGGATAGCCAGGGCATCACAGAGAAACTCTGTCTCAAAATAAAGTTAAAAATAAATAAAACAAATCTGTATTTAATTTTAATTTTGCAATGCTTTGTATAAATCTTAAGTACAGGTATCAAATGGGTAAAGCCATGAAATTCAAAGACATTACTTATTGAATGCGTCAAGAAGAGACTTCGTCCCAGAGAACCCCAATCAGAGGCCGGACTGGGTAAGACCAATCAACTGTGAGAACTAGCAATATTATGAAACCTGTAAGTGAAGACCTGCAGGGTCAAAATGAGATTGATTAATCTCAGACTCACAAAGGAGCACTCAGGTTTTATTAGGGTTAAGTGAAGTAGCATACGCCTTTAAGTTCTCTGAGTCTAAATACGAAGTTCCAGGCTAGCCAGGGCTAAGTAGTGATATCTTGCCTAAAATAAACTTTTTTTTTTTTTTGGTTTTTCGAGAAAGGGTTTCTCTGTGTAGCTCTGGCTGTCCTGGAACTCACTCGGTAGACTCAGCAATCCGCCTGCCTCTGCCTCCCAAGAGCTGGGATTAAAGGCGTGCGCCACCATCGCCCGGCAAAATAAACTTAATTAACCAGTTAATTAACTGTATTACACTGAAGATGTAGCTCACTGGTAATAGAAACATTCTCACCAGTCATAGGTGCCTGGGTTCAGTCCCCATCATCACCAAAAACAAAAAAGGAAAAACCAAACTCCAACCCTGTCATGCCCTCCTTCCCAGAATTCTCTAGGGGCGACGCCGGTGGCGGCCATCTTGATTGTGGGCAACCAGGAGACGCTGCGCCTGCGCGATGGTTCTCCTCTGCCTGCTGTGGCGTCGGTGTTCCTGAGCCCCGATTCTAGTGGTGGTCGGCAGTGGCAGAGATGACCCAAGCCGAGAAGGGGGACACGGAGAACGGGAAGGAGAAGAGTGGGGAGAAGGAGAAGGAGCAGCGCGGCGTGAAGCGACCCATCGTGCCCGCATTGGTCCCCGAGTCGCTGCAGGAGGTGAGGTGCGGGGGCTGGCTTTCGTTAGACCAAGGCTCTCCTGGGCCTCTGCTGCTGCCGGGGGCCCAGGGGCTGGGCGTAGCCGGAAGCGTTCGGGTCCCCTCCCCTGAACGCCTTCCTAGGTTTCTTGTGCGAAGTAGCGCGGTGCACAGCCTTCTGGTCTCAGCTGTAAGACGTCACGATTTAGCAACAGCCTGCCTCTCAGGGACTCCAGCAGATACTTGTTCAGGGATGGTTAGAGCTTTAGCTCGTACCTTTGTTTGCAAATCTCACAGTACAAGTCATTTAACGTTTAAAGGCAGGGAAAAGGTAACCTTTCCTTAAATAGACATAAAGAGTCTGTATGTCAATAACAAGTTTAAGTTAAAAAAAAAAAATAAGAGTAGCGTGGTTCACACTCTCACTAACCAGGGATTACTAAGTAAAGGAAATGCATTCCTATAGGGAAACCCACGGCAATGCACAGCTCCCAGAAGAAATAGGGAGGGATTGGCTGTTCAGGATTTCCCGTGTACCATTTCAGAACCTTCTTCCTCTCCCATAGGTGGATTAAATTATCTAACTGGTAGGGCTGCTGTAAAATGCATAGTGTGGTGTGGAATAAGCTACTTTGGAGGATCCACCGTGTATCTCTTCCAGCCTTGACGGAGGAGGGCAGAGGTCCCGGGAGGCTAGAGATTTAGAGTGAGGTTAGAATGATTTAGAGCTATGCAAGGGTTATCAGCATTTCTTAGCCTGTGGGTCGCAAGCCCTTTGGGGGTTGCATATCAGATATTTACATTGTGATTCATAACAGCAAAATTACAGTTATGAAGTAGCAACAAAATAATTTTATGGTTGGGGGTCACCACAACATGAGGAACTGTATTAAAGGGTTGCAGCATTAGGGAGGTTCTGGGGAAGAGACCTGCCTGAGAGACTTGGGTCTGGAGAGGATATAAAGGATTGGAGACATGGCTGTTTAGAATTGAGAAAGACTCTTGAGTTTTTTTCAGTGTGCACACCAGCTCGCAGCCTAGCCTCTTCATTGAAGGAGGTGGAGAATTTTGGAATGGAATGCTGACCCAATGGTGTTGTGGGACATCATTTTCATTTGCAGAGTTTACACCTGAGAGCCACTCAGTTGAGTTACCAATAAAAAGCCCTCCCCCGCATGCCAAAAAAAAAAAAAAAATCTTAGTGTTTTTAAGGACATTTAAGTTTACAATTTTCTGTTGGGTTTCAGATTGAACAAGTTAGCATTCCAAGCTACATGATTAACTCTGGCGTCCTCCGGGGGCGGTGGTGGCGCACGCCTTTAATCCCAGCACTTGGGAGGCAGAGGCAGGCGAACTTCTGAGTTCGAGGCCAGCCTGGTCTACAGAGTGAGTTCCAGGACAGCCAGGGCTACACAGAGAAACCCTGTCTCGAAAAACAAAAAAAACAAAACAAAACAAAACAAACAAACAAAAAAACCTGGCATCCTCACAAGGACTTGATGAGATAGGAGCTTCATCAGAGCAAGTGGCAGGCTGAATTTGTAGCATATCTTCTGGTCCCTTTTCTACGCCCCAGTGAGTTTCGTCACATGCTTTGACTATCTCGTACCTTCTGTGGCACTTGTACTTCGTGGACTTTTCTCAGTCTTGAGTGAAGTAATGGATAATTCCCAGGAAGTGATAAGTGGAACCTACAGCTCGGTTTCTTTTCTAGCACATTAAAATACATAAGTACTGAAAATAGTAACTGTCCATATATAACTGCATTCTCTAGATTTTCTTAATCCACACACTGCAGTCCATGGGCCTTTGATAAAGTCCAGGTGTTCCTGATGGGTAGCAGCCTTATGTGTTTTCCCTGGTCCATTGGCAGATGTCCTCCATGGCACAGTGACACCATGTACTGAGACAGGGTAGGAGACAAGACAGACATGCCCTCTTCACTAGGGTTTGTCATATGTCATGGAAAGGATGAAGGCTTTAAGATCATATATTATGAAGGGACCACCAAACTTACTCTGGGTGACATTTAATTCCTTCCTGAAGGGAGGAGTTAGATGGAGCTTGAGGAAAGAACGCTGCCAGCTGAGGGAGTTGTGTTGCTGAAGACCCCAGAGTCGTTGAGTTTTGTAATCAACAGAAGTCTGGATTTGAAGCTGGGCAGACTGGCACATGTCTGTAAACCAGAACTTGGGGCCTGGGTTGAGAAGGTTAGGTAGGCTGAAAGGACAACCGTTCTAGAGTTAAGGGCTTGATGGAGCAGGTTCGAGCTTCTGTATTTGTGAGCCACGGGAATGTGGTGAAAGCAACTGCGCGCAGTGAGGGTAGGGTAAAAGTACCCAGGAGTTGGGCCGGGACTGTGGTTCTCAATAAACAGCTTTGTTTTCTTTCTTTTTGATAGAAGCTCTTTAAAAAAGAATCATTCTAAAAAGTTATGTGCCTATGTAGTGGTGGTGTTGGTGGTGGTCAGGTGCACATGTTAGTGCAGTACCTGTGGAGCCCAGAAGAGGGCGTCAGATTCGTGGAGTAAGTGGTAGTGAGCTGCCTGACACCAGTGCTGGGAACTGGTTCTCTGCAAGAGCAGTACTGTTAACTCATGAGCCATGTGCCCATTCCAGATTCCCTGCTTTCAGAGGCATGGCCTTACTCTTACTCTTTGCTGAAACTTTGCATGCCTCAACAAGTTTGGGGGTCGGGGGGAGGAGCAGAAGTGTTCCCAAGCAAGCCTGAATTCTCTCTCCTGAGAGCTACAGACTTAAAATGGTTATTCTGTGAAAGCCGTAGCCATCCCCTTACTCCTTTGGATCTGTGCTGTGTTGTCAGTTTTCCTTCACTCTGCTGACTTACCAGGACAGAGCTGGAAACTCTGACTGTGAAGCCCAGGCCCTTGCCAGATCAGGCACACAGCGCACAGAGAACACAGGTGACAAACCCGTGTCAAGTTATTGATGTGTGTTGCTTCCAGCATTGTGAAGCAGGAGTTCTAGGCTGACATTATGTTCTCCCTTGAGCTCCTCAAGCAAACCTCAATGATCGTATTAGTCACCACAGAAACTTTTGTAGTTAGCCAGTTCCTAAGCCTCCTGGAGCTTCTGGGGTCTAAAGATCTGTAGGGAAGCCTTAGCCCTTCCTCTTCTGTTCACCGGCCCCCACCCCCATCTTTCATCCATGTGTATTTCTTACTAAACAGTTCTCTGACATTAGAGATCCAGCCTTAACTATCATTCCACCTACATTTTCTGCCATACACATTCTCAGTAATTATGTATTAATTTGCACTGGAGGATTTTGGTTTTCATTCATATAAGTAAGAATTTATAAAATATGTACTGGGAGTCAGCTCAAGGGAACAGAACACAAAGAATTTGCATTAGAAGAACAACTGTAATCAGATGCCTCTCAGCTCCTTACTGAATGGTTTTCAGACTTTTCTGCCCAACAGTCTGTGCTGGCTTATGTCAACTAGACATAAGCTGAAGTCGTCAGAGAGGAGGGAACCTCAATTGAGAAAATGCCTCTGTAAAACTGGGCTGTAGACAAGCCTGTAGGGCCCAGCCCATGGTGGGTGTGCCGTCCCTAGGCTGGTGGTCCTGGGTCCTATAAAAAAGCAGGTGGAGTAAGCCATAAGGAGCAAGCCAGTAAGCAGCAGCCCTCCATGGCCTCTGCATCAGCTCCTGTCCTGTTTGAGTTCCTGTCCTGACTTCCCTCAATGATGAACAGTGATGTGGAAGTGTCAGCCAAATCAGCCCTTGCTTCCACATTGTTTTTGTCATGGGGTTTCATCGAGGCTGTCGGAACCCTAACCAGAACATAGTATTTGCAGGAAACGTCATGTGATGTGTTCCCTGTGTGCTAGCTAACCTATCACCCACGTCTTCCTACGTTTACATTTGCTTTCCTCTGTCTGCAGCAAATCCAGAGCAACTTCATTGTTGTCATACACCCAGGCTCAACAACTTTAAGAATCGGCCGTGCCACAGATACACTTCCGGCCAGCATTCCTCACGTCATTGCACGAAGACACAAACAACAAGGGCAGCCCCTGTACAAGGACAACTGGCTCCTAAGGGAAGGACTAAATGTAAGTCAGAAAGCAGGAGCTGGGGATCCGCCTCGGGTTGTTTCCATGGTGAGGGGTGGAGAGGGGCTTAGAGCCCCTAGTGTCTCTGGAAATCTTGAATAAAAATCTTTAGAGTTCTACTTTTTAAAAATAATATCACTCAGGGTTGCAAGTATAATTTTCATCTTAGGTGGATTCATTTTCTGTTGCTGTGATAAAATACCTTCACAAAACAACTCATAGAGAAAGGGTATATATGTTCACAAATTCAGGCTACAGTCTACCATCATGGGGAAGTCAAGGTGGCAGGAACTTGAAGCAGCTGGTCACATTCACAGTCTAGAGCCAGTTAAGAAACAGATGTGTGTGTGTGTGTGCGTGTGCATGCATGTGTGTTTGTGTATATGTGCATGCATGTGTATGTGTGTTTGTGTGTCTGTGCCCACCTGTGCATGCTCGGTTCAGCTCAGTTTCTCAGCTCTTAGTTCAGGCTCACTGCCTAGGGAATGGTGCCACCCAAAAAATTAATTTACAGTATTAAAGTAACATGAAATGCTTATTAATTTGTCAAAAATATGTAAAGGGCTATGATATTGTTACAGAATCAGAAAGATAAGCATTATATGGAGGTATGAAGATTGTCTGAGATACTCTTTTTTTTGAGACAGGGTCTCACAATGTAGCCCCAGCTTACCTATTACTCACTGTATAGACCAGGCTGGCCTTGAACTCATAGAAGTATGCCAGCCTCTGCCTCATGTGTACCACCATGCCTGGCAGTAATTTGAATGGTGTTCAACATTTTTATCGGTCACGAGACACTTGAGGTTATAGGCCTTTTTGACTTTCTGTTTGTTTGTTTGTTTGTTTGTTTGTTTGTTTGATTGATTGATTTTTTGAGTAAGATCTGTCCTTATTGCCCAGGCTAGCCTTTTATTCCAGATCCTCCTATCTCAGCCTCTCCAGTACTTGGATGCTGGCATGTACTGCCACATCCAGCTCTGGCATTCTTAAGGTTACCATGTCTAAACAAAGATTAAAGAAATGCTACTTGTTGATGAGAGATCATCTATCCACTGATGAATGCATTGTAGCATGCCTTGTCGGTTTCTCTTTTCACTAAATATTTTATACTGATTGTCTTTCATTTTTCTCTCCAGAAACCTGAAAGTAACGAACAAAGACAAAATGGCCTTAAAATGGTGGACCAGGCAATATGGTCTAAAAAGATGTCAAACGGTACAAGGAGGATCCCTGTGTCACCAGAACAGGTTCAGTCAGCATTTCCTTCACATTTAGTAGTTTTCCACTTCTCTTGATGTAATCGTGTGTTGAGTAACAGTGGGATGTGTCGCGCATCCCTGGAGGAGTCTGTTGTCCATACAGTAGCACCTGTGACAGAAGACTAGCTGGTGTATCTTCTGCACACCTGGGCTCTGAGGCCCAGTCTATGGCTCCAGCCTCCACAAGTGTACAGTATGCTTCTGTGCAGAATTCTGTACCCAGCTTTACCACAAATGTGTTCGTGTATGGTAACACTTAAAAAATAAGTAAAGTAGGGGCTGGAGAGTTAGTTCAGTAGCTGAGAGCAGTGGCTGCTCTTGAAGAAGGCCCACATTCAGTTCCCAGCACCCACATGGCTGTTCACAACCGTCTGTAACTCCAGATCCTGGGGATCTGATGCCTTTTTCTGGCCTCCCAGGGCATCAGGCAGGTATGTGGTACATATACATACATGCAGGTAAACACTCATAAACATAAAATAAAAATAAATAAATCTTTTGGGGGTGGGGGGACAGTAAAAGCACAGTATACAGCCCTAGGGTACTTGTAGAAGCTGCCCTCTGTGAGTCAGGAGGGGAGTGGTGGGTAATTGTGGAGGCCTGGGACTTCATAAACACCATATACTATAAAGTTTATTTTCTTTAATGTCTTTAATAATAGTTTACAAACCTTAAAATGTTCCAACTTTTTTGGAGAAGGGTTTTGTTTGTTTGCTATGTTGAAAAACAATGAGTATACAAAGAATTGGATTGTGAAAAGGCATGAACTCAAACTAAGGACTCTGTGGGAGTCGAGATTTGGGGGAGTGGAAGGGATTACGTAAACTTGGGAACTACACCAGAGTGATGTGTTTGTTGCCTAGGATGTGAGACACACTTTACCAGCAGCGCTACGTTTGCAATAATGCTCTGAATCGTCGGTGCCACAGAGGACTGTAGTATCCACTTCAGTGTTTGATGTTCACCTTACCCCACAGGACATTCAGCTGCATAGGGCATCCATAGCGGGCCAGACAGGGCACTCATCTGACCTCAGCATGCAGGAGTTGTACCGTGTGTCATAACTCTCCCCTTTCATACGAACACTTAAAGATATTGTTAGTGACAAGCAATGTGGAGCTATAAAAAGTGTTTGTGTTTTTGTGGGGTGGGGGTTGGTTTTTTGGTTTTTTGAGACAGGGTTTCTCTGTGTAGTCCTTGCTGTCCTGGAACTCACTCTGTAGACCAGGCTGGCCTCGAACTCAGAAATCTGCCTGCTTCTGCCTCCCAAGTGCTGGGATTAAAGGCATGTGCCACCACTGCCCAGCAAAGTGTTTCTTTATATCCATACTCGACAAGCTCTTTGAATATTTTTTTTCACATTTGAACTTGTTAAAATTAAGACACACACTCTCCTAAGCCCACGGTTTCAAGATCACCAGTATCACTGTCTTGTCCCATGGGGAAGTCTTCATGGGCAGTAATATGTGTGGGACAGTCCATTCCTGTGATAATTACTCTCTTCTGCATCACCTCCTGAAGGACCTGCCTCAGGGCTGGTCTTTTTAAAAAATGGATAAATAGAAGGAATACACCCCAACAATAAGTAGTGTAGACTGAAGCATGCATACTCAGTTCAGTGTCGTGCATTGTGTGTGATTGTACATGCTGTACTGTCCTGTGACTGGCAGCTTGCTTCCGTAAGCATCACCACACAGGTGAAGTAGTGTGCCATAACTATGTATGCCATCAGAAGGTCTCAGCTCCGTTATGACCCTTCAGATCCACTGCTATATATGTGGCCTGTCACTAAGATGCTATGGTACTGGCCATAGTAGGACTTGCATATGTTTCTTAAGTCATTATACAAATATGAGTTAGGATTTCCAAGAAGAAAGGGAGGAGTAGAAGAAGGGGAGGACCAGTCAGTTTCCACCATGTGTCTTAGTTTTTTGAGAGGAGACAAGGGGACTCTTGCACCCTGCAGAGTCTAGCTTGGTTTTTGATTTCTGTTTCCAGACACGCTCCTACAACAAGCAGATGCGACCTGCCATTCTAGATCACTGTTCTGGAAACAAATGGACAAACACATCTCAGCAGCCTGAGTATTTGGTAGGAGAAGAGGTAAGAAATGTTGACAATGAATAAAACAGAAAGAAAACAGCTGATAGTCCTGAAATTCACTCTGCTGCGTCCTAACATTTTTAACCCTGATTTTGAGGAACAGGAATGTGCACTGACCCTGTGAATGGTTAGATACTCCATGCTCAGGACCTAGAGCAGTCAGAAAATGCTAACTTCCTGGCCTTGGAATTCTGAGTGTGAGTCCAGAAAGCCACGAGGGACAGTTCTAACAGTGTGCTTCTTCCTTTCCCAGGCCTTGTATGTTAACCCACTGGACTGTTACAACATTCACTGGCCTATCAGAAGGGGTCAGCTGAATATCCACTCAGGCCCTGGGGGCTCCCTAACAGCTGTTCTGGCAGATATTGAAGTGATATGGTCTCATGCAATACAAAAGTATTTGGAAATCCCGTTGAAAGATTTAAAGGTGAGGGGAAATTCCTGGTTATTTGGATTGATTTTGAGATTCTTGGTGAACAGGTATTCATTAGTCAGTTGTGTGTATGTAATGTAGTGTCCTTGAAACATGGTCAGCTTTCGGGTAGTGAGGATACCTTTTCTTCCTTACTTAATCCTGTCCGGTGATTCCTCTCCCCTTACTGCATCATTGGCATCTGGGTACTGCTCTGAGGCCAGTCAGCTTGATGGTGTTCGTGGCTTTTCTTTGTACCTCAGTCAGACACATTACCTCCCCGGGTTCCCATGTCACATGTTTACAATGATTCTAAAGAGTCAGGGAGGCCAGGCGGTGGTGGCGCATGCCTTTAATCCCAGCACTTGGGAGGCAGAGGCAGGTGGATTTCTGAGTTCGAGGCCAGCCTGGTCTACAGAGTGAGTGCCAGGATAGCCAAGGCTATACAGAGAAACCTTGTCTCAAAAAACCAAAAAAAAAAGAAGTCAAGGAACCTAGGTTGATCTTGGTTCTTCCTGAAACCTAGAAGCCTTGCGCATATGGTGTTTTGAGCTTTTGTTTGGGACCTGTGTCTGCAGCTGCTGCCCTGTGTCCACAGCTGCTGCCCTGTGCAGGGAAGCCTCCGTGGTGGGTAGGCATTATGGGATTGGATGTGACTAGACAGGTGTTGACACATTCTTCTGTTTTTCACTGTTGTTCTTCAGTATTATAGGTGCATCTTGTTAATCCCAGATATCTATAACAAACAGCATGTGAAAGAGCTGGTCCATATGATCCTAATGAAGATGGGCTTTGCAGGTATGTCTGAGGTGCCCCTGACACCCTTGAAACTGCTCACTGACAAGGCTAACTGAACTTATTGGCTTAATTAAATGTGTGTTCTGAGAGGAGTGGTGTTCCTTAGCTGTTTGCCCAGAGATTTCTAGACTCCTAAATTGAGTTGATTATTTGTTCCATGCTGTCTCCTGCTGTGTGTCTGACTGCCACCACTTTGCCTCTTTTTAATGTCAGGGATTGTGGTCCATCAGGAGTCTGTGTGTGCTACGTTTGGAAGTGGCTTAAGCAGCACCTGTGTTGTAGATGTTGGGGACCAGAAAACAAGTGTGTGCTGTGTAGAAGATGGGGTGTCGCATCGGAACACACGGTAAGGCTCTTAGCAGATGCCATTTCCTAAATGCTCTCCCATCACGGTCTGTTTAAATGTTCACAGGCCAGGCATTACCTATGAGATGAAGTCTGCACAGGAGTCCGAAGAGACCAGGGTATAATTTCTAGCCAGGCCAAATTTATGCAGGTGACTTTGTCCTTAGAGAGCTTCCCAACCTACGTTCACGTTTGTATTTCCCGAGAACCATGGTGTGTGGTGCAAGTGAGCTTTGTGTCTTTCACATGGTCATTTACTCCGAAAAGCTTTATTAAGCAAGTCTTTTAGAAACAAACCAGGATTTTCCAGGTCTAAATTCTGTAGAGTTTATCTGAATATCTGATTTCCTTATCGTGCCACATGGAGTTGAGTGATGATGAGTGACGTGATCGCATCTGTCTCCTGTGACGTCACTAATGCACATGTGACTGTAATGGGCACTGGAACAGATCTGCTTGTCTGATCCTGCAGTTTTCGAACTACAGGATAAGTGAAGAGTCTGTCTCTTCCCCCCCAATCGGGTGCCTTTCAGAGACCGTCATTAGTGAGTCTGTCAGTGAGCCTTTCTCCCGTGTGCGTCTTGTTGTCTGTGCCTGATTTCTTAAATGCTAGGGAGTGAAAAGCCAGTCTGCCATGTGGTAAACATGTTGATCTGTCCACAAACCTGTCTTAACTTTGTTTTTCTAGTCCAGAGTACTTCTTTGCAAGCAACTGGCTGTTAGGCGTTTGGCCGCTCATTTTGCCTAGAGTTCTAGTCTCATCTAACTGGTCTTTCAGTTCTTACAACAGATATTTTCTAAAACGTGCTGTGTGCCTTCTAAACTGACAGATTAACCGTCTCCCCTTTTCTCTTAACTTTAGGCTTTGTCTGGCATATGGGGGCTCTGACGTGTCGAGGTGTTTTTACTGGCTCATGCAGCGAGCGGGGTTCCCTTACAGAGAGTGTCAGTTAACAAATAAAATGGATTGCCTCCTCTTGCAGCACCTTAAAGAAACCTTTTGTCATTTAGATCAGGTACGAACAGAATTAATATTGTTGATTATTTTTGGTTCCAGGAAAAATGTAAGCTATTTAAAAGGGACTTGGACTTTAGCAGTCTCCTGCTGTCTGTTCCTGTGAACTGGTAAAGCCGGGAAGCCAAGGCCCTTCTGCTGTGCAAGCACTTGGGTGGAGTCAGGGCTGTGCCTGAGGGCAAAGGCTGCCGGGAAATGAATGGAACATAGCAGGAGATAGGTGCAGATGTTCAATGAACTGTGACTTGTGTACAGTGTATTATCCGAATTTAATCATTTCATTGTGTGTGGATTGCTTGAGTTTTAAACTTTATTCAGGAGATACAATTGTGAGTCTTACAAACCTTGACAAACACTGTAAGTGTTTCAGCTTTACAAGGTACAGAAGGACATACTCTGTCCTTATGTACACCCATGTCTATCAGTAATGACAAAGCCGAAAGAGTACAGGTGGCAGAAGTCTCAGAAATTAAGTAGAGAAGCGAGGTACACCTGAGCTCTTGTTTATGAAGTTTGGGGTGAGTGGTGTAGAGTCGGAGCGTAGCCACTTTATGTGTGGGCTCGTACAGTGGAGAGGCTCGTGTAGAACTGGGGGAGTTACTCACACTCCTACTGACAGCATCTTTCCTGGAACCAGGACATCTCCGGGCTTCAGGACCATGAGTTTCAGATTCGGCACCCGGATTCCCCTGCCCTGCTTTACCAGTTTCGACTGGGAGATGAAAAGCTCCAGGTAACCCGCCAGGTGTATGTGTTCGTGGGTAGACAGAGAGTTATCCCTCTTGAGTGAAACAAGGAAGGAGCATCCTCAGAGAGGGCTGCCAATGTCGAAGTCAGACTGCCGACTCCTTGAGTCATTATTCCTCAAGCCAAAATAGGCCCTGTTAGAATACAGATTAGAACAGATCTGCCCCCTTTCTTTTCTAAATATTGCATTTTTAATCGTGTGTGTGTGTGTGTGTGTGTGTGTGTGTGTGTGTGTGTGTGTGTGTAAGGGAATATGCATGCATGTGTGCAGGTGCCCACAGAGTCCAGAAAAGGGTATCAGATCCTGGGGCTCGAGTTAGAGATGGATGTGAGCTGCCAGTGTGGGTGCTGGGAATGAGCTCAGATCCTCTGCCAAGAGTACTCTTAACTGCTGAGCCATCTCCCCAGCCCCCGGCTCCTCTTTTAACTGTTCAGAACATGGTGGGTTTTCAGGGGGCCACTGTTCTTGCTAGAGAATCATAAAGTAGATTCTAAGGCATTTACTTGATATTTGCTGTGAGAGTCTCATATGGTGTCTTTTGACACTCGTCCAATTAGATTCTGTGTTTTCTAGTCTGTTGTGCAGTCTCTTTCCCAGAAGGAATGCTGCACAATGTGACATGGAGCACCTGCTTGGTGGCTTTTGTCTGGGGAAGAATGAAGGTCCACCCTTTCCTAGGAGACACCATCTTTCCCTAAGCACTCTTCCTTCCATACCCAGGCTCCCATGGCGCTGTTTTACCCAGCAACCTTTGGGATCGTCGGACAGAAAATGACAACTTTGCAGCATAGGTCCCAGGGAGATCCTGAGGATCCGCACGATGAACATTACCTGCTGGCCACCCAGAGCAAGCAGGAACAGGTACGCAGCAGCTCTGCGGGGAGAGCAGACATCTCCTCCCCTTACCCAGAATTTGCCGGGCCTTGTGCTCTGTCAGCTTCAACAGACCACTTGGTACTCTTAGAACAATATTTGAAATTGTATTTATTCTGTACTTAATACAGAAAATATTGCTGTAGGCAGAAAGCTGAATTGTTTGGTTGTTGGGCCCAGTAATCGGATGTCTATTAAAGGGCATAAACTCTAGTTCTTAACTGCTAATCTGGTATTAGCAGCTCAGGGCAGAGACTTGGGGTTGAGACCTTGCTCATCTTTGTTCCTGTCCTAAAGATAAGAAGAAGAAAGTAGATTGGATCTGAAAATGAGGATTCTGTAACAGCCACTAGCCTGTGACTCCCATTGACATAGCCAGTGGAAAGTCACTGGGTCTCAGTGGGTCTGTCTCTGACATCTCAGTTTTAGCCCGCTGACAGATAGTAAGCATAGGGAGCCGACAGAAGGCGACTATCACCCTTGCAGCCATCTCAAGCCAAATACCCTGACGAGACTTGTTTTCAACAGCCTACAACAGCTGAACACACTCTGATAACATCTTGTTTTATATTTTCCCTTGGGTGTGTGTGACTTAAAGGTGTGACTTAGAGGAGACTTAAAGGCGTGACTGAAGAAGTGAGACTTATAAAAGGCAGACCAAAGAAGGGACTGGAAAACTTGGAACTTGGAGGCACTAGGGACTAGGAACTTGGGACTAGGAACTTGAGACTTGGGACTTGGACTAGGAACAAGGGACTTGGGAAGAGAGAAGAAGAGAGACTGGAGAATAAACGGGACTGAATCACACTCTGTCTGGTCTCCATTCTTCATTTCCACCCTCACTCTCTCTCTCTTGCTGAACCCTGACCTGCGGACCGGAGCAGCAGTACAAGCCGGGACAGTTTAGCCCCCAAAGCTTGGGCCAGTGCGGGCTCTAACAATTTTGGCTCCCAAGCTTTTGGCAGTGCAGGTTCCAACAAGAAAGGGTCTAGAACCTGCCCACGTGGCCAGAGCCTGCTTTGACCTTGGCAGAGCATCCTCACCTGCATGCCCAGCTTACTCGAGCATGGGTACAGGTTGTGTGTGTACTATGTTAATTTTCTCTTATGCTTTTCTGAGGTCATAGAAGGGGAGACTCTTAATTGGACAGCACCAGCAGTGTCTGTTGTGCTCAGACCATCATCGACTGCTTTCTCTCTTAACTTACAGTCTGCAAAAGCCACTGCTGACCGCAAGTCTGCATCCAAACCCATTGGATTTGAAGGGGATCTCCGTGGCCAGTCCTCTGACCTTCCAGAAAGACTCCATTCCCAGGAGGTGGATTTGGCTTCTTCACAGGGAGACTGTTTGATGGCCGGCAATGAGTCCGAGGAAGCCCTCACTGCACTGATGTCCAGGAAAACTGCCATCTCACTGTTTGAGGGGAAAGCCTTGGGCCTTGATAAGGCCATCCTGCACAGCGTAGACTGTTGCTGTAAGCTCACCCTGGGGACCAGTAGACAGTGTGGGTGCAGAGAAGTGAACTGGGTCAGTCTTGCTTGTGTAGTGCAGCATTTTCTCAAAAACCAAGCCTGCTCCATCCTTGCCTTGCCAGAGGCTGGGGACACCGCAATGCAGTGTAGGTGGTTCCTGGCCCTGTTACAATTGCTCTGCCAGTTAGCCTAGTGCTGGCGATGGAGATTAACACATATCATGAAACCACAGCTCTGGTACATGCCATGGTTGAACTAAAGAGTCCCAACTGGGTTTCCGATCAAGACCTGTAATAAGGAATTCTTCCTTCTCTGGAAGAGCTAGCCGTGGCTTTCCTGAGTCATGTGAGAAATTGTGAGGGATCACTGGAGGGTTGGCATTCAAATGCTGTGACATCTATGCTGAGGAAGCCTGCAAAGCCAGCGTGGTTAGCCAGGCAGTCCACACCACACAGGATCCCCATGGGCCTCCTGTCAGAGTTCACTTCTAATCCTAGGAGGAGCAGGATGGAAAGTGGGCAGCTGGTCCCCGTATGCAGTGTAGAGAGTGGATCTGGGGGCCAATCCTCGAGGCTGTTGAGTTGTTGAAGTGACAGATAATAGATTGGCCTTCTAGATGGGTAATTGGCAGGACGCCACTATCTTTTCAGCATCCGATGATACCAAAAAGAAGATGTATAGCTCTATCCTGGTTGTGGGAGGCGGATTGATGTTTCAGAAAGCTCAAGAATTTCTCCAGCACAGAATTCTCAACAAAATGCCGCCTTCATTCAGGCGAATTATTGAAAATGTGGATGTTATCACAAGGCCCAAGGTGAGTTGTTTTCTGATTCGAGTGGGACAGTACTCAATGAGACCAGCATGGTTACATCTAACTATAATGTGCAAGGAGAGAGACCCAGGGGGCGAGGCCTGTGGATGTGAGTGTCAAGGACCTAGAGAAATGTGAGCACGACTTTTGGTATCACAGGAGTGGCACCAAAATTTCTTTTGCTTTGGTGTTTTGTTTTAAGATTTTATGTTATGTGTTACATGTATGTCTGTGCCCACATATAGTACATGGTGCCTGTAGAGGCCAGAAGATAAGAACAAACAGCTCACCTGCAAATGGAGTTACGGTAGTCATGATCTAGTATATAGGTGCTGGGAACTGAACCCAGCTGCTTTGGAGGGGTGGTTATTAACCTCTGTACCATCTCTCCAACCCTGACTTGGTCTTTTGAGATACACAAACTCACTGCATGGTTAAGGCTGGCCTTGAATTCCTGATCCTCCTGCTGCTACCTCCCAAGTTTGGGCATTTACTGACATGCCTGGCCAGTGTTAAGACTGGCTTGTTTTTTCTGTTCCCTTGACTTTAGCTTTATGAAATTTGTAGGTGTGTCAGGGCAGGTTTTCTCTTGCCCTGAGAACAAGAACTACTCCCTGATGTTTGGTCTGGGGACTGAAGGTCTTCAAGGACTTTTTTTTTTTTTTTTTTTTTGGCTTGAATTCCTTTGAAAAGAACACAAAGCCAGGAGTTTAAGAATAAGTCCTGTCTGTATTTGGAACCCATAGCAATGTTCTGATATGTTTTCTTTTGAGGGAGGGGGGGGGCCTTCCTCTCTTGCCATTTCCATGGACATGTGCGCCTACAGGGCTTATTTGTGGAATACTGAAGAATGACATCTTCAGTATTAAAACTTAGATGTTCTCATCAGCTCGAGCAGAGATGGGCATGTTGGGAAGTTCTGCCTTTTGTTCTGGTTGTGGTAGTTCAGGGAATTGACCCCAGAGTCTTGCACATGTTAAGTAGGTGCTCTGTGGCCGAGGTACACCCCAGCCAGTTTTCTGCTGTGTTTCACACAGGTGTAAAGCTTGGTTTGTTTGCTATTCACTGAGCAGGGGTCCCAACCCCACCTGCAGAAAATGGTGTATATGTCTTACCTGCCTTTGCCGAAATATCTCTTATCTTTGTGTAGGACATGGATCCCCGGCTGATTGCATGGAAAGGAGGTGCAGTATTGGCATGTTTGGACACCACTCAGGAACTGTGGATTTATCAGCGAGAATGGCAACGCTTTGGTGTCCGAATGTTACGGGAACGAGCTGCCTTTGTGTGGTGAAATCCACAACCAAGTCTCTGGACATAAAGACTTAAAGAGTGTATGTATTGTAAGTTATTGACCTTAAAGATTAATTTTCCTAGAATTAAATTAATTCAATTTTGTGTTAAAGTATGACACTGATTTGAAGTAATCTACTTTCAGTCAGGTCCACCCTGTCCCTGACGGGAAACCTTGCTGTCCAGTCTTCCATCCTGATGACACTTTCAGTCTTCTATAGCCACAAGGGGCGCTATGTGACCACCAGAAACATCTGTGGCATTCTGCCCTTTTTCTAGCAGTAGTTAGGAGCTAAAGTGGTTGGTCTGGGCTCTGTGCACATCATACAAGGCCTCTTGGAATTAAGCACTGTCTTTGTAACACACACACCCATGCGGCAAAGGCAGGAGCAGGTCAGGGAGCACTCCTGGGGGCTACAGCACAAGGAAGGCAGGGTAGGTGGAGCAGAATAGTTTAGCTGGCTATTAGGCATCTGCTCCTACCATGTCTGTCACCAGACTTGTCATGGGGAGGACTGGGAGACAGGTAAAAGTGGGTCAGATGAGCCATGGAGATAAGCATGGACTGTAGCAGTCTCAGGGGCACAGCACTGCTGGCACCACAAGAATAACCCTCTTCTGACCTCAGGCACCAAGCACACGTGGTACACAGATGTACATGCAAGCAAAACACTGCTATATATAAAATGTATTTTTTTAAATGCTTGTGGAGTGTACTAGGAAGCCAGAAGAGGGCTGTCAGATTCCCTCTGAAACTGGAGTTAAGATGGCCGTGAACTGCCATGTGGGTGCTAAAAACTGAACCTAAGTCCTCTGGGAGAGCAGCCAGTGCTCTGAGCCTCTGAGCCATCTCTCCAGTCCTTGATGGTTTTTTATTTAAGCAGTTGATTATAGAACACATATATTACTTCAAGAGAGCTAATTTTACTTTAAGAATTAGTTTGGACTTGGACAAGAGATGTTATGTAATAACCAAGGACTCTGGGAACTACGATAGTGGACAAGTAACTGGACAAAAGTAGGCACTAGATTGTAGGTAATATACATTTGTTTGTTTGGGACAGGGCCTCACTATCCCACTCACAAAGGTCCTCCTGCCTCTTCCACGTGAGTGCTGGGATCAGAGGTATGCGCCTCCACATCCAGTTGGTGGCGTGTTTTATATTGACTTAAAAAGTCACCTGTGAGGATTTCAGTGGCAGGGCATTTGTCTAGCATGCCATAGTAAGTACCCTGGGTTCAGTTCCTAGCATTGCAAAGAAAAAAAGTAAAGGTAACTGTCCAAAAGTTTGGCAAGGGAAAGCACTGTACTAACAACAAACGGTACAGTGATTACGTACACACTGGGTCGCCTGCTCAGGCAAAATGTGTCTAGCGTGTATGTGTAACAGGCTCTTAGGAAGCTACAACATTAGTGAGAGCCTCCCAAACGGATTATTCATTAATAGATTAAAATGTTACAAGACTAAACCATCCTACGTGCAACATAGAGTGTGGACAGTGCAAGACCAGACACCTGACTGGGAAATGCCTTATTACCTCATGGCCAGAGTGTGTAGTTCTCAGTGATAATCATTACCCGGCTTTGGGTATATTTACAAATCTAGATTCCACTCATTATTGTTTGCAACTGTATTGACCTCGTAAAGCCAGCTAAGGACTAGTCTCAGGCATGTGTGCTCAAGGTCTGACTCTGCAAACTCCAGTTTTAAAGCAAGTTTTGTACATAGCAATACCTACACTCAGCCTATACAGTACATTTCAGGGTCATCACAAAGCATTTGTCACTGGAAGGAAGGCGTAGGAAGGCTTCAGGGTCTCTCTTCTCCTGGGTGAACTACAAGGGTGAACAGCTACCATGGCAGGCTAGTGACCGTTTCTTCATTGACATGTTTTGTGTAGCCTTGAGAAGTTCTGTGTGGAAAGCTGTGGCATCCTTCATGAGATGATACTGGGGGCAGACACTCAGGGCATTATAGTCGCCTTTGAGCTCTGCTCCCTCAAGATAGACCACCAGGTATTTGTGCAGATGTATCTGGCTGCTGAAATCGCTACAGAAAAGGTTAAAGGCAAGAGGGAACAGATCCTGAGAGTTCTCCCTGGCACTGCCCTCATTGTGGCCACAGGCACTGTCACAAAGGGTGGGGACGTCACTGGGAAGAAGGAAGACCACTTTATCTGCCGCTTGCTTCTGAGTGGTTAGCCACTGCACCGGCCCCAGCTCAGCGATTTTCTTCTTCTGCCATTTTTCAAGGATGACCTCACTTCTGCAGTAGTTTTGAAGAAAGTCAGTGAAGCGACAGACTGTGTGATAGAAACATATCTCAGATGGATAAACCACCAGGACCTTCACGAGGGGCAGGAGCCTGGTGGTATTAGGAAAGGACGTCTTTGTGCTTCTTCCTGTGAGAGGAAACTCTGTTAATTGTACAGCACATAGCAGGCCTTTACAGTAATCTAAACATTACTACTAAATGATCCCCACCAGACAGGAGGCCCTTACGGTAGACAACTCATCACTACTAACGGATCCCCACCAGACAGTGTCAGCCAGAGTCAGAGTTAGAGCTTTGTTCCTGACAGAAGAAAAATTCCTTTGTAGTCCTTTTGAATACCTGAAACAATGATGCTTGAATGTTAAAAAAGCATTTTTAGAGATGTGTTCCTGCCGGGCTGTGGTGGCGCACGCCTTTAATCCCAGCACTTGGGAGGCAGAGGCAGGCGGATTTCTGAGTTCGAGGCCAGCCTGGTCTACAGAGTGAGTTCTAGGATAGCCCAGGCTATACAGAGAAACCCTGTCTCAAAAAACCAAAAAAAAAAAAAAAAAGAGAAAAAAAAAAAAAAGATGTGTTTCTAAGTCCCTATCAATAAATCAGCCTTCCTAGTCAAGCCCTGTTTTTTTCAGATGAACTCAGCAGCCGTTGAGGTTTGAGGTCACAGTGTTTGAAGCAAGCTGCTAAAACTTGTACACTGAGACACAGATATGACCGCTACCCATCATATTAGGGTTGGGCCAACTGTGGTTTGTACCGTTTTCTCCCTGCAGGTGGTAAAGATCTTCCACCTGTATAAAGCTTAGCCCCACACTGGGCTCCACAGCAAGACTGTAGAAAGCAACTGCAACCCTATAGAAACATGGCACCAACAGCATCCTCTAGATGCAAGTATTCTTGAGGTGAAAGTTTGTGTGACTTTCTTAGCTTAAAAGAATGGAGTTAATCTTCTGCCATGACGTAGGAGTAACTCACAGGGTATAAGCTCCTTTTTGGTCTTTTGATACAGATCCTCATGTAGCTCAAGATACCCTTGAACAGTCAGATGATATCCTTGAACACCTGACCCCCTCCTCTTCCTCTCAAGGGCTCACTCAGGTTTATGCTGCCACATCTAGCTAGGTTTCTTTTTCCACACATGCAGATGGAGAGTATCTCATTAGAGGGTCTTCAGAAAGTGACCACCCTTACCTTGCCTCCAAGTTAGGTAGATCCCAACTGCCAGTACCCATGCAGCCACCAGCAGCACCAGGAAGAGAGGCAGCCAGCCTCCCAGCATGCTTCTGTCTGCAGGAAACAGCTCTGTCACCCTTTTGTAAATGGATTCTTTAACTCTTCTTGGAAATTTAGACCTTTCAAACCAAGAGCTTAGAAGATCTTTAACAGGGTCTGGTGATTAAGGGTTCTTTGCTGGTATCCAGGTCACTTCCCCCAAAAAATGTGTTACTATGGGCTGAAGCAGTGGTTCAGACATTACAGGCTAGGCTTACAACAATAACAAAAAAATATTAGTGTGGTGTGTGTGTGGACGGCAGGGACAACTTTAGGGTATGTGTTTCTCTCCTTTGAACGTGGGTTCCAGGAGAGATCCAACCCAGGATGTAAAATACATGGAGCAAGTGAGTGTACCCACCAGCGCTCTCCCTGGATTCTCAGCAGGAACTGGGAGCCATTCTCTAAACTCAGGTTTCTATTCCTCAGGCACGCACGCATTTGCACTATGGCAGCTCGGGTTTGAAGCTGGGGTTTTTGTTGTTGGAAGAATTTTGATCCTCGAGATGAGCTTACATACGTAATGCACACACACCAGTGTTCCCACACAGAAGTCAGGGCTCTAGGGTAATTAGCAAAAGCTTGTGTGGCTGACAGGAGTCTTTCAGCCCCACCCATGAGCTAGGTTCAGAACATTCTTTTCATCCGTAAAAAGAACCCAGGCACGTTGAAATCCAAAGACATTTTCCAGAACATGCTCTCAGGCACCAGGGAAGCGTCTTTTGGTGCCAGTGTTCCTGATTTGTTAACCAAATAAGATTTAGGGAGAATGAGAATGTCTTGTAACACATACTCCCTCACAGACCCAGCCAGCTGCTCACCCCAGTCCTTGATTCCCATTCCAAAGCCCCGAGGCACTTAGAACAGCTCCTGTGCGCTCTAACCCCCTTTTGTATACCCTGCTTTTAAAAGAGAGTGCCTTCATTTAAAATAAGCCTTTCTTACTGGCCATGAGCTCTGTGGGGCAGCATAGTCTGTCACAGCAGTTCTGGGCACACAGGCAGGGACCACTCCTCACAGACAACAGCATAGCCTGTTACATATAAGGGGCCTTGTGCTTCCTGAGCCTCTCTGCCCATCCTGTGGTGATGACTGGTACTTACTGTCATCTGGAGGGAAGGGAGCGCTTGTCCCTGAGCAAAGCATAACTGTCCCTTCTCGTCGGATGCAGTCATTGTTGCAGGTGTGTAAATAAGGGGTTAGCTGAGGAGAAGGGACAATCAGAAAGTTCTCGAGTGCCTCAGGAAATGTTCTACAGTGTTCCCACTGACAACAGCACCACACACACACACACCTTTCTTTTCTTTCTTTTTGCTTTTACCTCTTGGCATGTTTAATTCTCTGCTTGGTTACACTTCTGTAGCCTACAAAGCCAGTCTGGTAACCCAAGACCAAAATGGCTGCAATGTCCTTGAACTTTGTACCTGATATTGACGTGGTGTTTTCCTAATGTAAAAGGGCAGCTTTATCCCAGTAAACATAGACATCTTCCCCCTGGACAGCAGGAAGTGAGTTCCCTGGCACTTGGAAAGTCCACAGCTTCCTGAAAGGAGCAGTCACTGTGGTGCCGGGGTCTGCTGTCTTGCTCATCCTGAGTACTTGGTGTTCCAGGGAGCGGGGAGTGACTTGGGTGTGTTGTTGTACTGTGACCCTCTGCATGCCCATGTTGTAAACTGCAGGGACTTCCTGTTGTTACCTGGGCCGACCGAGCTTCCCCCAACCCCAGACGATGAACAGTTGTTCTCCAAAGTTCAGGCATTGACCTGCACTCCAGCCTTCTAGCCTCAAACATTTGCAGCTTCTGTTTTCAATTAAAACTGAGGCTTTGGGGAAATAAAATGGCTGTCCTATCTCAGAATTACTTCCAGAATCCATGATAGTAAATAGAAATGAAGACACTTTGGAAAGTCAACAGCCACCAGTCCAAACAAAAGATACTACAGTGCAGAGTCAGCTTTCTGATCTCACCACAGTGAAGACCAATAAGGAGTTCCTGATAACACTGCTAGATTGGGGACAGACTTGCCATTCTTAAAAAGAAGCTTCAGGGGACTAGTTTGTCTCAGCTATTGAATACTTCCAGAATTCAAGACGTCCTAGGTTTAGCCCCTAGCATCCCACCACACATGCACATACAGGAAGCATTCATGGTAGAGTGACCACTTCTCCAGTGTCCCTCCCTTCCCAGACCACTGTTTAACTCACCTGAACCATGGCACCTTCGCTCTCCTCATTCACCAGAATGGCTACAGATGTCCTTGTCAGTTTATTCTGGTGCAGACAAGTGAGACACAGTCAAGAGCTATAAGTCACACTCATATAGAGACTGTCAGTGATAAAGCCACTCTTCCTGACTGGCTTCTGATGCATCAGATTCTGAATAAGGACTCACTTCAGAAGCCTAGAATGTCTGCTTTTAGTTGATTTTAGACTCCTCATCCCCAAATACCTACAGGGACTTGTCTCTACTTCATGAATCAAGGTAGCCCTAGTGTTAGACAACACTGTTAGACAACAGTTAGCTTCGGCTCTCTTGAAAGGAAACCTATTCAGAGGATCCTAAAATGTCTGTACTTTCCTTCAAGATCCCAAAACTAGAGGGTGGGGTGGGGTGGTGATAAGGGGAAGAGTACCTCCAGCACTCCAGAAACCCCCAATATCATGTCCCGTCGGATGAGAACCGTGTATCTATTTCCAAGGGGATGGGTTGTAAAATTCACTTCAACCGTCTTCTCATCCTTCTTACAAGCAGTGATATTTGGGTCCCACAGGCTTCCTGCAAGTTGAGAGAGTACTTTGATAACTCCTCCTTCATCTGAGTCCCCAAGGGGGCTTTACAGAAACAAATCTAAATTCTTAGGCACACACCCAAGAGACAGGGACTTGACTAATTTATCTGTTGACACTGTTCCAAGAATCTGAAGTATCTGATGTCCAAGAAAGTTCAGGGACTACCCCCAATGCCGAAACTTCGCTACAGAAGCTTCCTTGAGCTGGTAGTGGTGAGTAGAGATCTCAGTCTATGACTGGGTTCCGTGCTCACCCTATATTTTGAGGTGAGAGAGCTAGGGTGGGAGGAGGAGCCTCAGTTTAGGAGGTAGGAGGTATGTCCCAAAATATGAAGGAAGTACATGGAGCCTCAGGACTTACAAGGACCCGCTGCCAGCCTTCCTGAATACAAAGAAGGAAGGAAATGCACACAGCTTACAGGAATCCCTGGCAGACCAACTATCAGAAAGTCCATTGTCTCACTTATATGACTTGCAAATAAGACTGGACAAATTTCCAGGAACGTACGTATATATAATAGCACAGGTTATCTTTCCTCCTGGAGGGACCATTTTTGGGCCATGGCTGGGAACTGGTTCTAGGATTGAATTGGAGAGCTGATTCCAGGTCCTGGGCTTCACTCCCCTCACAGCTCCGTTCTTTTGCAGTGCTCTCCCACGGTATCATTAACTTCGTCAGCATCACAAGACTAGACTACTCTGAAGTTTAGACTCACCCCTAGAAGCTGGAATGAGGGACTGGCTATCATTAAAAAAAAAAAAAAAAAAGCTCCTTCATGATTGAAAGGAAGTTCTAAGAGTCCACCATAGTGGAGGGAGTCTTTTGAGAGAAGGGCCTTACTTGGACAAATTCTCTCGCTCTTGTTAATCCAAACAGAAGGTACCCAGAGCCTCTGCTGACCACACATCAGTTGTGATGAGCAGGTGTAAAGACTAATGGGACTCTTCTCTAGTCACTAAACAGCTTTCCATGGGCACTGCTGTTAAGTGGGATTTAGGATAAAGTGTTAGTTTAGCCTAGGGATGGGGGTGGTTTCCTGTAGCTGGTGCTATATTATGTAAATCTAAGAGCCTGCTCCAGTCTGGATAGCTGCTCAGCCCAGAGCCACTCCAGCAGCTCCTTCACTGAGTGACTTAAAGAACTTCCGTCTCTATATCTCAGTTATTTATCTGTCTGACGATGGATGAAGCTTCATGGGCCCCAGTCAGGAGTATCTCCAAGTGACAGAAACACAATGCTACATCTTACTTACCTGCCTCAATGCACTGCTTTTTATATTTCATAATATGGTTTAGGCAGCCTGGGAATGTAAACGAAAGTTGTTACATTTGAGTAAAGGGTATTTGTATTATAACCCATTGCCTAGTAGACAGACAGACATACTACACACACACACACACACACACACACACACACACACACACACACACTCTTCAGATATAAGAGAGACAGCAGATCTAAACAGGGCACTTAACATTTTACTGTTAAACAGAAAATCATTCTCCCATGGAAGCTTTAATCTCTTTTAAGTACAACCTTTATCAAAAGTCTCCAGGAGGTGACTTGGAAACCAAGAGTTGATAATACATATAGGTTCTGCCTCTTCCAGACATGAAGCTCCAGGTGCTGAGTACCCAGATGCCTAGTAGGCACAACCCTCACCAACAATGTCACACACCCTAGATGGGACATAATGAGAAGAGTTCAAAGCCTTCTGTGGGGTTCATACCCAAGCCTCATATCCCTGGCCTACATTCAAAGCAAGAATCAGACCAGTTTAGATTGGAAACAATCTAGATAATGTTTGACAAGGTCTTGATAAAGCATGGCCAGAGGCTGGGGTGGCAGAATGACTGAGTGCCTCTGGAACAGGAGGAAATTGTAATGGAAAAACAGCTGAAATCCAAAGAGCCTGCTGTTAACTGCTGGAAATACGCTGACATTACTTCCTTGTTTTCACAAGTGCACCCTGAATACAAGATGCTGACAACTAGCCGAACCGGAACCAGAGAGCTGCATGAAAACATGCTACGTTTGCAAAATTTCGAAAACCATCCCCAAATAAAACTCCCCCCCCCCAAAAAAAATCCAAATAAACAGCTTTGGTGTCATCAGGAAGCTAAAAAGTACTGTGTAGTAAATGATGTGACACCAAAGCCACCCTGGATGGCTCAAGGCATCAACCGAAAAGGACCAGAGTTGAAGCGTCACCATTGCTCTGTGCACTGCTGAGAACAAGTGCTTGGAGATATGATGTATTCTGTGTCCTGCCTGGCACCCGGCAACATGATTTCCCACATTTACCTAACTTAACACTACCCTGAGTGAGGACTGCTTAGTACTGTGTCCACAGAGGAGGAAGCTGACAGCTTTGGAGGGTTCCCAAGGTTCCTTGCACCAAACCACGTGCCATGACACATGTGACGCAGTAAGACAGAAGAACCAAAGAAGTGAGGACGTTTACCTGGCGAGGTGAAGTTCACAGACAAAGAAGGGCTGTCCTCGTTCATATTAGCATTGGGGATGTTATGGGCTCCAATGAGATAGAGTGTACTCAGCTCCACAGGAAAGCCTACATAGGAGAATGTCCACTGCAAAGCAAAGCAAGGCACCTGTACCGTACAAGTGCAGAGCCGCTGTGCGGGGCCATTTTCATTTGTAAAATTTCTCACACTTATGTATTACATGCATTCATTGGGGATCATGCCACAGTGCATGTGGAAACTTGGACATCTTGGAGAAATTGTTCTCTCTACCATGTAGGTCCTATGGACTGAACCTAGGTTTTCAGGCTTGAGATCCCCTGCCCCCCTTTTCATTTGTCATTTAATGGAGCTTCTCTATTCTCCAGCTGATACAAATCTCTGGCCAGTGTCTATGTAGAGAATAGGCCCAGCCCAATTTACTGATATAACTCAGAATCAGAGAAGTGTGGCATTTTAGAGCCAGGATACAACTTAAGCTCAACTCCCCTCACTTTGTTGGGCACTGAGATGCTCAAAGATGCTGCCTTCTCCAGGCACTGAGCAGACAAGTAGAGTTTGGAGCCAGGTATTTTGGTCTGTTCTGCATCATCAGGCCTTTCTGAAGCACACTATTCATGCTCCCCACACAAAGGGTTTGTCTGTCAGGGACAGCTTAGAAGTACTTGCTTTGCCGCCAGAAGGTCTGGTCTGGCTTTGGAAGGCCTCTGTGTAGTTGCACCTCACACAGCTGTATGAATTCATGTTGCTTTTGCCGCTCACACAGATCTTGGTGGCCTTCAACAAGCGGATGCTGGCTGCAGAGACAGTTAAGTGGGAGGTTGCTTTCGTTAGGTTAGCACTTCACGTGGCTCACATGTACTCAATAGTTTAAAAGCTTTGTCTTGTCTGATGGGTACCATGGTACCCAACGTGCAGATGGAGTGAATGAGGTTTTAGGAGTCTCAGATATTCTGCCTGAATTTCCACAGCTCATCAGCATGAGGTGCAAATTCAAATTCCAAAGCCCAAGACCCCTGCTGTTCCTAGGCTGGCCTGAGTTGTACAAAGTGCCTGTGGTTAGTGATGCATCTGTCCTGTTGAGGACAAGGCATATGCTTGGAATCTGCACATATCCGAGGGTGCATCTTTCAGTGCACACATTTCTTTTTTTTGTACTTCCTTTAAGTGTGCCTAAGGATGGAATGAATGGGTCCTAAACACTGCATATTTCTGGTTTAGTGGATGCTTCAGGCTTTAGCCTTGACTTTGGGTTTTAGTTTTTTGTTGTTTTGTTTTTGACAAAGACCCTCCAAGCATCAGTACAGGACTATGCCTGTTTTGACTGTCCTATGTCCATACACACCATACTTTCTCGTCTGTCTGTTCCTCCATCCCTGTATTTCTGAGTTCCCTTTAAAGTCCGTAACATCAACCAAAGACCTCACCCTGCTTGGTGTGGGGCCAAAGCCTATTGTAGCATCTCACAGGACTCCCCTGAGGCCCTGCCCTGGTCTTTCCAGCCCCATCCCACTCATATAGATCCAATATCTGTTTGGGGCATCCCTGGCTGCCTCTCCTACTATTCTGAAAAACATACTGATGAAGCCTGTCACTGACTCAAAGGGACCCTTCTCCTGGCTCTTTCCACAACCTCCTTGAGATTTTGAGACCAGGTCTCACCCTGTAGCCCAGGCTGTCCTGGAACTAGTAAATAGCCCAAATTGCCCTCAGACTTGAAGCAATAGCCTGTTTTAGTCTCCCAGGTGCTGAGCAAATGGACTCTTGATGAAACCAAGTTTAGCTTTGGCAAATGGAAACCAGAAGCATAGGCATTGAGGTCCCTGGATTGACTCGTGTAAGGAACTCACATGTTGCTCTCAACATAATCTGGAGAAAATGTCGGGACTTTCATGATGTCATTTGAGAAGTAAGAAAGTAACCTAAGTAGAGCTTTTCCTGAAATGAGGGGAATCATCTCTTCCATGAAATATGACTGAGCAACGCCTTTGCTCGTCAGTGACTTTGCACACTTACACACCCAGCCAAGAACTGCCCCCAGCCCAGTGCTGCCTATGCTGTAAATCACTTCCAAGCCAGAGTAGCTCCCAACCCCCCATCCTGATGTCAAACTACTTATTTTGTTCTTTCATGTACCACTGTAGGCATGATTACAGATACAGCTGTATAGCTCTTGGTACTCCGGCTGCTTGTGTTTGGGACATTCATATTGTTGCACACACACACACACACACACACACACTTCTCGTTGCTATATTGAGTTCCAAAGTTTCCACTTTGTGATTGGTTTTTGCTCTTGGTCATCTGCATGCTGTTATGAATAGTGTTACTGTACACTTTCTAGGATAGTATATGTACTTCTGAGCTGTGTGCCAAGGACTGGAATTAATGGGTCCTATGCCCTTCACATTTCTAGTTTAGTAGACACTATGACCGATGCAAACTTACCATCTGCCCGGAGTATCCAGCTTATGTTCATCAAAATTGAAAACTCCTCTGTCGCAACACTTGTCTTGACAAGTTCCACTTGGAGGTCCCTCAAGTCTCCTGGAGTGAGTGTGTGCTGGACCATCCACTCTGGAGATGGCCCTGGGAGGAGGCAAGGAGACTTAATATGACACTCCTGTTTTGGGCCCAGTCAGAAGTTACTTCCTCCAAGTGATCTCTCCTGTTCCATCACCTGTTCACAACTCACTTCTGCTGAGGAGAGCCAAACTCCTGGATACTGGCAGGCTTAAGCACCTGAATAAATTCTCTCAGCCTCATGGTCCCAAACTACACAGCACACAGTGTGTTCCAGGGGTGTGTGTGTGTATGTGTGTGTGGTGTTTGACATGTTTACTAATGCCAGTCCTCCTTTCTCCAAGCCTCACCCAGGACTCCAGCCAGCTAGCCTACACTATGTATGACAGCTCTCTCTTAACCCCCCACCTTTGCCGCCACTGAGCCTTCCAGCTCATTCTCCCTAGTCTCATTCTTGAACAAAAACCCACCCATTCTTCAAAGGCTACCATGTCGGGTACCTATGTGTAAAACATTTGCTGCCTACTCCCAGTGGTGGTGTCTCCCCTCGCACCCTAATCTCTGTCCCTCTGTGGGGTGGCAGGTACTGCTTCCAACTTAGCATGGCGAGTCCCACTCTGTCTGTGTGCTAATTCATCAGGAGGCCAACCCATTTCAAACACATCCTTACTCCCCAAATTCCACCTTGAGAACCTCACTACCATTAGTTAACAAGGCAATGCACCACGCGGTGCCTGGTCTCCCATGACCTTGCCAGTTCTCTAATGCACCCACCTGCCTCAGAGCCACACTGAATAGTCTGCAGGGAAGAGAGAAACCAAATGTCATGTTGAAGTCAGTAAACCACAATGCTTACTTTACCAAAGTAGGCAAAGCATCTTTTTCTTTTAGATGCGTACACAAGTAACAAGTTTTCAAAGGAAAGATAAGCTGGGAGCTGTTCAGTTAGGATAGTGTGTTGTCCTTACGGAGGACCTGCATTTAGGTTTCAGCTACCACATCAGACAACTCACAACTGCCTGTAACTCCAGCTCCAGAATTCAATGTCTCTGGTTTCCGAGGGCGAGGGTATGTGTGTCTGTACATGCACATACACACAATTAAAAATAAAATTCTTTCAATTTTTTGAAAGAGAAGAGCTAGTTTGGTTGCACTTTACAACTTGAGGGGAATTAAGCTGTCCCACTGTAGCTGTGATGGACCATGAGTTGGCCATTGGTGTGCCTGGTTTCCTGGCAGCTATTTACCCCCTTGAAGATCCAATAGGCTCCGTGCATGTTATCTTTTCCTGCCTTGGATTACTGAGGGCCACGGGGAGGCCTCTTTTACCATCTAATGCTTAACGGTTGGTTTTCAGGACAATGTAATATTTATTAACTTCTTCAAGTTAAGGGTTGGCTGTGCAGAGAGCCATGGCTGCGGCCTACAGGACCCCACTCCCACCCCCGCCAGGCTCATGTCCTGCTTCTTTTCTGATCTAGAACTTAGCTGAGCTACTTAGAAAACCAGGGGGAAACTGTGGTCTCATCTTTCTAAAACAGCTTTCAAAAAAGTCAAAGTCATTAGTGTCTATGAAAGGCCAGTACAAAAACTCTGAAGTTCACATTTAAAAAAATTAATACTATGGTTTGGAAATAGTATATTGAGCCTAAAACATTTATTTTAGTTGTCAGTAATCTTCAGTGGCAAGACACAATGTGACATATCCAAGGGACTCCAGGATCTCAGCCTCACATTTCCAAAACCTTGCTGAAGGCAGGAAGCAAAGGTTTTGATGGAGCAAAAGTCATCCTTTGTCCTTTGCTTTGGGACATTCTCTTATTAAACAAATGAGCCACCTAGTAGGAACCAAGATCTAGTTGAATGGTAGCAAGGCAAGGTGTAGGGAAAGCCAGGCGAGAGCTCTACACTCAGTAGAGTTCATTCAGTTCTCCTCACAGCTGCCCCCAGGACCATTTTCTTTTTGCACAGAGAGTGCAAGGACAGCAGCTGCTAGCATCAGGACACCATAAACAAGCTTTGGCTTTACACAGGCATCAAGAACACCTGTCCTGTGTGAACAGGACAGGGATTGCATCTAAACGCCTTGTTGAGGATGAGCTTTTTCCTCTTGAATAACTAGAAAGATTCATTCGTGGGAACTGGAGAAGAAAAGAAAGCTGCCTTCAGGAGTCAACATGGCCCTAGACAGAAAGGAAAAGCAAGCAAGCAGACAGATGCAAGCTGTCTGTTGACCCAATAGGTGGCCAGCACAGATGTAAGCAATACTGTCCTGTTTGTCATCATGAACCCGGAGACAAGGCATACCTGTGTGAGTGGAGTAGCACCCTTTTTTTGAGGAGAATACTAAGACTAGATGAACTCAAATGCCCAAGGTGGCATCTGTGACAGTTCTAAACCTCACGCCCCCGGGAAGCAGACTGACAGCAGATACCTTCCAGGGTGAGAAGAGACGGATGGTGTGAGTTCAAGGCCCAATGCGGTTATCTCAGGGGGTGCAAATCTGGCCCCTTTCTGAGGTTGGTCCATGGACAATTTCCTGGACAGTTGAGCTGGTAGGTCTTCATATGCTTGTCAGGGTTCAGCTAAAAGGATGGGAACGGAGGGAAAGGGTGCCCACGGTGGAGGGGGATGCTTACCGGCTCTCCAGGCAGGGCGCTCCTGTACATTGTAGCCAGGCTCAGCAACACTAGCAACATGGTCCGAAACCGCCCACCACCACGCGGAGCTGGGCCAGGAAATTCAGGGTCCTCTTATCCAGGCGCCCGCGGCAGTTCTCCGGGCTCCGCCTCCCACAATACCGCCCTGCGCTAGCCGGGGCGGGCGCTGGCCTGGTCCCAGGCCGCCTTGTCGCCCTCGGGACTTGCTGGGGTGGGGTGGGCGGGGTGCGAATGACTCGGGCCGGAGAGAACTGAAGCTCCAGCAGACGCGGTGCGTGTCGAGCCCTGCGCACAGGTGTGTGCCGCAGCCCCACGCCTGGAGTCGGACGGAGCAGCCCCGACCCGGCCCGAGGAAAGCACGCGACACTCGGGACCGCCAGTTAAAGCGCAGCAGGCGAGGATCGGCGGCCACCGCCTCCTCGGTGCTCCTAGCTCCTGTCCTTCAGTGACCGACCGTCCCGGCCCAGGTGCGGAGCTGTCCCGGGTGAGTATCGAGCTTCGGGTCCTAGGCTAGATGGGTCGGGAGGACCTGAAGCCTCATTTACCCAAAAAGAGGTCCGGGAAAGAAAAGGGGGAGGGACTCGAGCCACCGAAACCTTCTGGGCTTCTTTGAGAGAATCAGCGACCAGAGACAGGAACTTACAGTTACAAGGTAATAGTGATAGGAATCTCCACCCCTGGCCTCTCAGGCTTTCTGGTTAAGTGTAATTCTATAGAATGAGGTCTGGCGGTTACATCTGGGGTCCCGAAGCTGGTGTCTCACTCAGCACTGTGGGTTCCCAGCTGAGGTTCTTACATTTGGCAGTACTACTGCTGCCTGAATGAGATCTGCCGGACTCTCTCCACCACCTCTCAGACCTTAATTCTGGAAAGGTGGGCCGGGGACCATCATTTTGAGATGAAATGGCTTGAGAGGGGGATAGTTCTGTATCGTTCGGTCAGAGAAAGGGCTACAGAGCCTGGAATTCTGTTGCTTTGGCCCTTCCTATATCGGTAGCTGAGCTGGGATCACCAAACTTGCAAACAGTGGAATTGGAGGGAGCCCTCTGGCAGAAGTACTGCTAGTCCCTGCTGAGAGCTTGGGTGGAGTCAAACAGCTGTGTTTGCTGAAAGCCCTACTAGGACATAGACTAAATTCATCAGCGAAACTCAGGTGAAGGTTCTGATTTTGATTCACCCGGAAAAGGCACAATCTCTAACTTCTGTGGGATTGCAAGGAATAGTTTCCTGAGAAAATAGTTCTGGTTCCGGACCAAAGAGATTCACAAAGGGGAGGTTGTAGCCCCACCCCCACCTGGGACTGGGCCATCCAGAGCCCTCACTCACCCTCTGGGAGCTGTTCTGGCCCAGTGATTCCTGGGAACCCTGAGCTTTCATAGCAGCCTTTCTGAACAGTAAACACTTGCCTTCTCCCAGGGTGCAAAGGTGCATGCTCTTCGCATGAAACTGAGCACTGAGCTCTGTGACAGGAACATGCAAGGCCAGAGGGCCTGCCCTGGTGCAAAAGGAAAGTGAAGATGGCCTAGTTTTCCAGTTTCCATCTGAGAACTTTGTTCCATGGGGCTGAGGAATGGGGCAGATGTTTAGATGGCAATCAGTCTTCAGTTTTGAAAAACAACCTGTGGGGCTGTGCAGACCAAGTAGGGGAGAAATCCCTCTCAGCTGAGCAAGTCTCAGCTGATTGCCAACATGTGTTCATTCAGTGAATAGCTGAGTGCCAATCCCTGGGCAGACTTGGAGCTGCTCTGGCAGAACACACCCTGCTGTAGTAAGCTCAGGGCAAAAGGCAAGGGCTTTGGGACAGTAAGGACAGAGAGGTCAGGCCCAGGGACAGGTCTGTGACTGTGAGTCAGCCATTCCTTGGTCCCTGAGGCAGAAAGGCGGGTAGGAGGTATTTCAGCCCTAGCAGCAAAGTTTTTGATGTCACATGAACACAGAAGCTGGAGTGACCTCACCTGACCTTGGCAAGGGGAGAGGGGAGAAACACAAGGAATTGGGTGCTGGATTGGCTTGGTTTGAGAAATGGGTCAGGGCAGCTGGCTGAGTTTCTTATCCCAGAGAAGAATATGGTGGCAAAGGAGAGAGGAAGAGTCGGGTGAAGGGTGTAGGAAGGGGTGGAAGAAGGGGTGCCAGGACAGCCTCCACACACAGCCTGAGAAGTGCCCCCAACCCACCCCCAAGGCCAGTGATGACAGGCTTAGAGATGACACTGCCCTGACTCTGGGACCGGGGTGTGTACCTGTGGCCCATGGGCAGCGGAAGGAAATGTAAGCAAGGCTCTGCAGCTACAGATGGGGTCATACTTGGGCGAAGAGGCTATACTGCCTGTCTTCAGGAATTTGTCCTGCCACAGGTGGCCTCCTCACCCCACCATGCTCCTTGTTGATTGAACATTCGGCCTCTAAGATGACCAGCTGGAGTTGACTCACTTGCTTAGGTGCCTAAGCCTGGTTATCAGAGGCAGGGCCATAGAAGTAAAGAGGGCCTAGCTTCTTCTGGATGTATGGCAAGCCACCGCTCTCCTCAGAGCCTCAGTTTCCTTTCCTGTACAATTAAATGAGTGAGCCATCATAGTGAAGAGGTGTCTGGAATCTGAAGGAAGCAATCTTCAGAGAGTCTCTGCATGCTGCCTGTAGTCATGCATTCAGTCTGCAGGGCTACAAGAGCCACCTGGCACAGTAAGCCTTCATGTCCAAGGGCTCAAAGGCTGCTCATTAAACTCCAGAAAGAATGAATAAATTAGCACATGCCTTCCTCCAAGGCCATGCCTAAGCCTGCACACCTGGGAAGATTGCTTTGGATCGCTTCCATCATGTAGGAGAAGGTTGCAGCGTGGTCCAGAGCCTGGAAGATGACTGCCCATCCCCCAGACTTCCAGCAGGTCTGTGTGGCCGCTGCAGCTGAGACTCCAAGCCGCCAGGTTTGCTGGTTCTATGACTCACTTGCTATCACTTGGCCATGGCCAAAGCTCTTGGGCCCTTGTTACCTCAGTTTCCCTATGGAACTGACATCACCTCTGTCCCTCTAACAGCGCCATCAGGAAACTCAGAAGAAACCAGAGTTGGAAAGCAAGTTGAAGGGTTTAAATTTGCTGCATAGATTTAGAGTAGGGGAGACAACAATTAAAAAAAAAATGTTTTATTCTAATGTCTCCATGTTCTCAAATGGAAAAATTCCTCAGACCCATACATAATCTTTGTTACCCTGCTGTATCCATCCTGGAGAGAACAAGGCTGTGAGGTTTGTTGACATACCCTGAGTCTAGCTTCCGCCTACACAGGTGGAATTTTCCACTTTGTTTTTTTTTTTTTTTTTTTTTTTTTTTTTGCAAATATTAATCAAGTCTCTGGGCAGTTAACAGTGGATTCATTGTCTTGTGCAGAGGGAGCCGGTTCTGGTGAATGCCAGCTGCCTGCCAGGGCTCTTTGGCCAGCCCTAACTGGGATAGCAGCCACTGGAGCATTCCTGCCTCTGGTGCTACCTCTGCCTTCTGTTCCACTCCAGCTGCTTGGACTCAGCCATGACTAATTTAATGCTATCTTTGAACCAGATACCCTGAGAGTTACCTGGGGCTTGCCAGTCCTTGATCTCGAGCCTGGGCATAGAACTCCATATGTTCTCTGAGCCTGGGCATAGAACTCCATATGTTCTCTGCCCAGTACAAGGGGCATAGAAAACCTCAGACTCAGCCATGATTATAGTTCAGTGTTAGTGCTACCCCAACCAATTCCAGGAGGTGAAACCATGTGAGGGCATGACCTCTGTCGTGTGATCTTTGTCCCACGGACACTTGTGTTGATTTACATGTTTTTATTATCACACTGGAGCTTCAAAACGTATAGACCACAGGAGAAATGGGAAACCATTTTCTACTCTTAGAGTCCCATTGTAGATGGTAGTCAGCCCCATGGGGATGCAAGGAAAGGCAACTGGCACTGTGTTGGAAAGAGAAGGCAGGACGATCTGGGTTTTGATTGCCGATAGTTGGGTTAACTTGTAGTTGATATTATGATTGGTCATAGTTGAAGGGTCACGTTCTGTATGTCATGGAAGAGAACATGGCTACATGGATGAGCTTAAGTAAGAAGGGGAGCAGGGCTCAGGCCATGACCTATAAACTGGGGGAAATCTCCATGTGCTTTGAACTTTGTATTTTTATTTTTTTTATTTTATTTATTTATTTTTGTTTGTTTGGTTTTTTTTTTTTTTTTTTTTTTTTGGTTTTTTCGAGACAGGGTTTCTCTGTGTAGCCCTGGCTGTCCTGGAACTCACTCTGTAGACCAGACTGGCCTCGAACTCAGAAATCCGCCTGCCTCTGCCTCCCAAGTGCTAGGATTAAAGGTGTGCGCCACCACTGCCCAGAGAACTTTGTATTTTTAAATATTTTAGGTTTTTTTCCCCCCAAATCTCAAAATCATGAGTCTCCTGACTTCGCCTCGACCTCCTAGGTGGCAGGATTACAGGTATGCCCCACTCTGCAAGCTTTCCTTTTGCCCTCATAAAACCAAGAAACTGTGAAGTAAACAGCTGTTTCCATTTTAAAGACTCACTTATTCTTTATCTTGTGTGTACGAGATTCTGCCTGCATGTATTTGTATGCACTGCACTGCACGCATGTCTGGTGCCTGTGGAGGCCTAAGAGAGAGCACTGGTTCCCCTGGAGCTCCGTGTGGTTGTGAGCCACTGTGTGGAGCTGGGACCTGAATCCAGGTCCTCTACAAGAAGGGCAAATGCTCTGAGCCACTGAGCCCTCTTTCCAGCCCCACTCCCAGTTTTATAAATCAGGAAACTGAGTCCCATAGAGGCAGTCTCCTGAGTGGGGTTGAACTGTGACCATCTCAGGGACTGTGACTGCCAGCTTTCACTTTTCTGGAGTGTGAGATGTGAGCATGGAACCCCAACGTATAAGACATCTACAAGTGCATTTCTTTTATAAGTTGATATTTGCATTTTTATTTTACATGACTCCCTCTGCCCCCCCCCCCCCGCCCCCGCCCCCAGGGAGAACACCACCATCATGTTCAGGAGTGTATCTAGAACCTGAGGCTGTGGGAGCTGAGCGACCGCTAACATGATTTGTTTCTGCAGTGAGTTTAGTGATAGTAGTTTTCATTTACAACAGTGGAGTAGTTAAGTCGCTCTCCCTTGCGGCCTTGGGACCTCCTGTGGCTAAAGATTCAGAAGTTTAGAAGGGGGCATGGCGTGTACGTACATTGGAGGCCTGAGCACATCTGTGAAGGGCCTGGAGCAGAGCAGGTACTATGGACCCACATCTTGTTCGCATTGGACTTGGAGGTGGCTTGGTGCTCAATAGTGAACATGGGCTTCAGACCATGTAGGCTTTACGGAACTTTTGCTCTTAATGTAACCCGAGTTTTAGGGCAAAAAGCCTGGCTCCAGCAGCCCCAGCAGACTAGGTTAAGCCATGCACGCATCCCTGTATGCCAGTTAGAGATGGAGAGGGGTGAAAGGGAAGAGAGGAGGTTGAATCCATGTGGTCACATTGGGAAGAATGGGTAAAGAGCCCAGGGACTCCCCAACCTGGCAGGCTGCATCTGTATGGTTATTAAAGACAAGAAGGCTGCAAAAAGACAGAAGTCTTTCACGAGCTTGAACCTAGAAAGGAAAGCCCGTCTTACGAGGCAGCTATGAAGGAGAAAACAGCAGAAATGTTGTGCCGGATTTGGAAAACCCGGGAGTAAGTTGCAACAAGATGCCTGCGTTAGAAAAGATGAGATCTGAGACCCGCTCTGTGGACGTGAGCTGTGCACAGACGTATTCCATTACCCTATTTCTGCAGCAGAGGAACAAATAAAAATGTTTAAAGAAAAAGAATGCGGCCAGGGCTAGAGGCTGGCAGTCCTGAGTAAGGTGTGGTCTGGTTGATTATTGTCTCCTCTGACTCTGCAGTGTGGTCTGAAGAAGTCTTTATTGCTTGAGGGGACCTCAAGATGATTCTAATCATGGCCTCACCCAGAGATATTGGCCTCACCCAGGGACAATTGCCCTCCTCTAGGGTTGCTCTGCCCTGGTTGGTTCTGCTGTTGGTTGAATCCAGGATAACTAACTTATCTCTCTGCCTCAGACTCCAGGGGGACCAGATAGGCTAGGTGGATGGACACTCCTCGTTTACCTACCTCTGCAGAGTCAAGCAGGAACGTGGCCTGAAGTAAACATGACACACACACATGAAGTCAGAGAAGCCTGGTTTTTATTCGGCCTTTGATGGTCCTGTGAGCCCAAGGGGGTGTGAGTTCTTTGTAGTAAGTGTCACTTCCGCATCACCGGCTGCCTTCTGTTGTTTCTTAGTGAAGTGCTGGAAAACCAGACATCTCTGACGGACAGAACTAACAGGTTTGGGGAGGCTCCAGCATTCAGGGTGACGTTTCTAATGTGCTCGAACTTCCTGTGGTGAGTGAGAAGGTATTCACTTACGTATTTTCAGATTCTTTTAATTTCTCAGGGGCCGATCTTAAAAACACACTGAAAATCAACCCCAGTAATAAAGCAAGCCACACAAAGCTCCTTACATTGCAAGTCAAGGCCACTTAACCAGACACCTGGAAAAGTTTCTCAACTTTGCCTTCCTTCTGGACTTATCTTCCAGAGAAAATCAGGATAGTGTGTGGGCTGCCTCAGTGAAGACTGCACTGCATCCTGTCACTTCTGACGTGAGGTGAGTGTTTGGTAATTAAGAAAGTTTCTAATTTAAAAAGACAGCTGCAGCAAAGTGTCTACAGGAGGCCTCAGGCTCCTGGGAAGAGTGAGCAGGGTCTGTTCAGTGCCTTACCAGCCCCTCAACTTATCCTTCAGCCTGGACCCGGCCTCTGCCTCCTGCCTTGGTGTTTTCTGTCCCTCCCTTGTGGGTGATATTTGAAATTCTCAGTCACCCCTGGTTGAAATCCTCCCTGGTATGGAAATTTGAAAACATATGCAAATTTAGCTGGAGGGAACTGAGGTGGAAACTCCTGGTCTACTCCCTTGCCTGAGTTTCCAGCCCTTCTGTTACCTGTGGGTAACCCTGGTTTTTTCTTTCAATCTAGTCTTTGTGGGCTCTTTACAAAATTCATAATCTGCAATGCAAATGTTATGTAAATACAATATTGAGATCTAGACTCATGAGTATTCTTTTTCTGCCAGTTTTTGTTTATTTCTGAAAAGGTGTCTATGAGCAGCCCCCATGACCACTGCATGTCACATCTGACAGACAATGGTTTCTTATCTTCCTTAGACCTGAATTTTAGTCCCCAGAATCTTAGCCACATGGCCAGACACAAGCATACCTACCTCTTATTTCTCTCACAAACTGCAGGTCCACCCCTACCCTACCGCCCGACCCCATCGCCACCATTTTATTTGAATTTATTTTTTAAGAAATACATGTGGTTTCCCCGCATGGACTCTGTGAACAATGCCCTCAAAAGTCCTGTGTTTTCTATATTTTCTGTGCTTGGTGGGCAGTGCATGATGGGCATATCTGAAAACACGATGTCACTCCGGTTTAAGTGTTAATTAGCATCAAAGCTTTTCAGGCAGGGTATGTTGCACTTCCATTTAGACTCTATCCCCAGATGAGGAGAGGAGTCCTTTGTTTTCAGTCATCTCCTTTGCATGATGTCGCCTTGGTGAAGTCCAAGCTGACCCTTACCCGTTTCTTTTCCTACTTCTTCTGCTTTCAGGAACCCCTCATTCTCAGGACACTCCAGCAGCCACTGTGGAGAATATAGTGGGGGAGTAGTGGCAGCGGTGAGGACATTGTTAGGACGTGGTGGAGAAGGTTCTAGGGCAGGAGCTGTGGAGCCCGAGCAGACAGGGCCTGTGGGGTAGGTAGAAATGGATACACATCACTTAGAAGTCAGTGCTCCTCGTACCATGACTTCCACGCTGCCATGACTTCCTACTTTTATAGCATGTTTTAATCTCTACCTGACTCTGGAAGCTTTAGGCTCCCTCATTGTTATTGGTAAATGAACCAACCTCCCATCTCCATTTGGTCCCTGCTGGGTACAGCTTGATAACTCTAGCCTGCCAGTCTTTTTGCTGCTCTGACACCTGTGCTAGGCCGGTCACAAGAAGGGCCTTTAATTCCCCTGAAGAATAGTTCATTTTCCTCTTGTTGCCCTGTTACTGTACAAGGGCCCAGACACTGAGACCTACGCTTGCTCAGCTGGAGCCACTGTACCATGTCTCCATCTGCTCTGAGGTACTCCTGGCTGTTAGGTCCACTCACCCATGTACAGCACGGCTCCTAGCTGGACTATACCATCCTTAAGCCAACCTGAGCTGCTTCTGTCTCCTTCTGCTGGTTCCTTACCTGTGGGAAAGCACCTTATTTCATCCTATCTTCTTAATACACCTTGGGCAATCAGTGTCCCCGCATACGACTTCAAGGGAAAAAGGTGGCAGGTTAACCCCTCCACTCCCCACACACAGGAGCAACATATCCTCTGGTTTGCAGTATAATGGCTGCTTTTCTCATGACTATGACCAAATTCCCAACAGAAACAGCTTCAGAGTGGAGAGATTATTTTGATTCATAGCTTGTTACGATGGGAAGGCCTGGTGGCTGAGTGGGTCAGTTACCGAGTACCAGAGCTTGTAGCAATGGCTTTTTATGCAAGTTGCCAACAAAGGAGTACACCAGGAAGAGTGGGCTGGGCTATAACTTCAAGGTCCCATACCCAGTAACCTACTGCCCTAGCCATGTCTCCTTATCCCAAAGTTTCGCAATCTCCCAAGGCAGCTGCAGACACATGAACCCAGTGAGGATAGTTCACATTCATACTGTAAAAGGCAAATGGGCTTGTAGCCCACGTTAGCTCCCAAGGGCTCCCCACGTGCTGTTCTGCTTCTAATGATGACCACCATGGAGATAAGCTAGAGAGTAGGGATGGGTGCAGAGAGCAAATTCTCAGAATACAGAACTCAGTGTGTCACCTGAACTGGAGCAGGTACTATGGGAGAGAGATAGGAGATTGTGGCATTCAGTATGTGTCCTTGGAACTAAGGAGCAGCCCAGGGTGGGGTCAGATCAGACAGGCAGACAGAGACCAGCTGAGCAGGCTTAGGAACAGCAGGTATTTTAAGGAGTTGGTTTGCCTGGGATGGAGGTAACAGTGAATTTTTTTTGTTTTTTTTTTTTTTTTTTTTTTTTTTTTTGGTTTTTCAAGACAGGGTTTCTCTGTGTAGTTCTGGCTGTCCTGGAACTCACTCTGTAGACCAGGCTGGCCTCGAATTCAGAAATCCGCCTGCCTCTGCCTCCCAAGTGCTGGGATTAAAGGCGTGCGTCACCACTGCCGCCACTGCCTGGCAACAGTGAAATTCTTATTAGAACCACTAGACCATAAGTTTCAGCTCTGAGACTGAGACTCCAAGCTGGGGCACCCCTACACTCACCCAGAAACTCTTTAGGTCTGGCGATGAGGTAGTGGTGTTGCCAGTCAGGATCTGCTGGGCTGCAAGAAAGCAGCCAAACCTTTGCCAGCTCTTTGGCCTCCTTGGCTCTGGCATGGGTATTTGGTGCCTCATGCCTACCCCATGTCCAGATTGTTACCTTTTGGCTGCCTCAATTCGGCTTAGTTGGTAGAGACTGTGGTAGAGGTGGGTCTATCTTCTGACTTGACATCTTGGGGCTTGCTTCTCTTCAGGTAGTACTTGTGAAGATCCTTGTGTCTCTTTTACTTCTGGGGGGACTTAATGGCACAGCCCATGCCCAGTGCTCAGCACAGGCAACTGTGTCTCTGGTCAGTTTGAAATATGGTACAATGTCCCTACTTGATGACATAGAGGCTCTTCCTACTGGCACAAACCCACTCTCAGTTGGCACCCTCATCTGGGTCCTCTGGAAATTGCAAATCAAAGCCTGCACTAGAAGGCCAGGTGACAAAGTTCATTTGATCTACCCCAATCCTCCAGTTATGAGAATGATTCCCAGCTTGGCAAAGGTGACCATGGCATCCAGCGTGGGTTTAGTTGCTGCCCTGAGGATCTGTGCCCTAGGATCAGTGGCAGGTTTGAAGGCCAAATAGCCTGGAGCAGTGCTGGGAGTTACTGGGAAGTAACTTTTCTGGGCCCTGAAGCCTTTGTGTAGCTGAGCTCTGGACTCAGATCTACCTGAGCCTGTCTAAGGTGCTGGGACCATAGGGTCACTATTTAAGTGGGTTCATAGGACCTTTTTGTAAAAGACCTTGAGCTGCCCTATGCTTGGTGCCAAACTGTAAAAGTCCGAGCTGTAAAAGACCTGAGCTGCCTGGCTTGAGGGCCGAAAACGTCCTGGCCTGCGCTGCTGCTGCTCCGGTCCACGGGTCAGGGTTTATCAAGAGAGAGAGTGGGGGGAAGAAGGGGAAGAGCCGCGAAGAATAGAGACAAGCCAGAGGATCTGTAGTAAAGTCTTCTTTATTGTCTCCACCATACACACACCACTACACCTACTACTACTACACTACACCACACACACACACACACACACACACACACACACACACCAAGGAAATCCTGGGTATTTATAGGCTTTTGCCACGTGCCTTGCAGGTGTGGATATGACGTAAGCCTTACAGGCGTGGACAGCACGTGCGCCTTACAGGCATATATGGCGTAGATAGCATGCGGATAACATGTGCACCGCATGCCTTGTAGGCGTGGATACCACGTGCTCCTTGCAGCTGGGGGCACTAAACAGCAAAACAAGCTATGTGGGATATCAGAGTGTGCTTCAGCTGTTGTAGGCTGTTGAAAACCAAGTCTCATGTCAGGGTATATGGCTCAAGATGGTTGCAAAGCTGATAGCTGCTTTCTAGCTGCTTTTTGCTTAAAGTCGGCTCCCAACACCTTTTTATATGGATGGACACACTTTTCAGTAACTTTGTTGAGTTTTGAGGTTGTAGTTTCTTTGTGGTGCTAATGACCCAGGATGGGACCCCTGGGGCTTTCAGTCTAGCTGTCCATCAATCCTTTTAAACTTCTGGAAGTGAGGTGCTTGAGACCAAGGACCTTAAGATACCAGTGTGCCCATTATTTCCTGGAAAGGCTTACTGCTCCCCAACTAGGCTTAGAGCAGAATCCCTATTTATCAAGGAGCCAAGTTCCTCAGGCCAAAACAGCTCCTATCCTTGACTAGGCTATGGGCACGGCTGAATGCGCTGAGCAGTCTTCAGAGCCAGCTCTTTTTGGATGACTGAAAACCAGGAGCTCTGGGGTCCATGGGTGACCCTAGTATAGTATGTACTTATTATGTACTGAGAAAATATTAGGACACACAGCACACACACACACCCCAAGAAAGGGGTTGCCATTAGAAGCCCTGTTCAAAAGGTCTTTCAGATGGTTTCCAGCGTTCCAGCTGCACAGCTCCAAAGACAGATTGCATCCTGAGTAAGAGACTCCTGAAATAGTGGGCAAGCACTTTATCCTGGCTCCAGTTCCTTCATAACTGAACACCACCCCAAAATCGCCAGATGTGTGTGGCTGGACACGGACTCAAAACCACAAGCAACCCTAATGTTCTCACCACAAAGTTGCACATGTTTTTTAATGCCCACTTTCAGTTGGCAGCTGTGAAGTCTTAGGCCACGATGTGGAGGCCTGTGATAGTAAACATAACAGCCAAACAGCAGGGGCTGTGTCTCTGGGTTTGGGATTCTCCATTTAATGTCCTCTCGGTATTTGATGTGTACACCACATCCAGACAGATCTGTGGCTATCTCAGGACCAGACCCTAACTAACCTGATCTGGTGCAAGGCTGTCATGGTCGAGGAGTTGAAGACTTGCATGTGGTGGTGGTGTGGTGATATGGTTCTGTAATACCTGGGGCAAAGGAAATGAAGGGAAACTGAACCCTGAGAGGAAAGCCTGTCCTGTCTCCTCAGCTGGCCCATACCTCCTAGGGAGAGGCCTTTGTTTCAGGCCTTGGTACTTGGTATTAGGAAATAAAACAGCAGATGCAGATTGAAAGCTTGGGGTAACATTTGCTGCTCAGAGAAGCTGCTGTTCTCAGATCTGTTGGTTTGACTCGATGGTTTGATTTAGTTGTTTGATGTCTTTGTGGCAGTGCTTGGCTTTATACTTTAAGCCAGCCTAGAGCTGCCATCCTTGGGCCAGTGAGCCCAGCAGTATCCTGAAATCTTTAGACCTTGCTCATTCAAAAAACAGTCACTTCACAGCACCCACCACACAGGGCTTGTGGGGCTCTGGGTTTGTTTTGTTTGTTTTGTTTTTTATTTGTTTGTTTGGTGAGGGATGGGGAGTGGCTTTTAAAATCCCTTTTAAGTTTACTGTGTTACTTACCACCACTGGCCCTTTCTACAACTCTTCAGCTAACCAGACAGAAGCTTTGCTTCCCTGTTAAACAGTTTTTCCCCTTGTCCCTGGTAATGTCTAATCCATTTCCTCTGCTTACACCTACAGATTGACCTATCCTTAGGTATCTGGCTTATTTCACTTATCATAATGGCTTCATGTTTCAGTTATGATTTAGCTTGTATCAGATTCCATTCCCTTTTAAAGATGAATAAGAGTCCATTGTCTTTATGTACCACATTTTGCGTATCTGTTCATCAGAATATGCAAGTTGGCATCTTCCCACCCAGTTATTGTGATGAGTTCTGCCACAGAACTGGTGTGGCATTTCCTGGCATTACCAGGGGGAGTCTGCCTTTCATCCCTTCTGGAAATACCTACAGGGTAGGATCACTGGACCATGTAGTAACTCTTTAACTTTTGAAAAACTGCTAGCTTGTATCCCCTAGTGGCTAACCTTTAAGTCTTTCACAGCAGTGTACAAAGGCTGTTAACTTCTGGACATCCTTGGCAACTCTTGCTGTTTTCTATTGGTTTCCATTCCAGGCATACTAATGGGTACAAGCTGATATTTCTTTGTGGCTTTGATTTGCCTTTCTCCGATGACTGGTGGGGGCTTAAGCAACTTTTTGTGCTCCATTACCATCTTCTTGAGAAAACCTGTTGATTTAAGATCTCTTCTGTTTGTGTTCATCGGGATTTTGCTGCTGTTAAGTTCCAGAAGTTCTCTGTACCTCCTGGGTACCTTGTTGGACATGAGGCTGGCAGGTGCTTGTCACTTCACTTGGATTTTGTTTTTTGAAACAGTGTCTTGCAATGTAGCCCTGGACCTCTATATAGATCAGGTCGGCCTCACACAATGACCTGTTTCCACTCTACCCAGCTTGTGTTTTCAGTCTTGCTAGTGTCCTTTGATGTGCAAAAGTGTTGCTAACATTTGTGGAACTGAAATCTATCTAGTTTTTCTTTTATTACCTGTAATTTTGGTATGATATCTGAGACACTATTTTCAAATCTAACGCCATGAGGATTTCCCCCATGTTTTCATCAGAGTTTTATAATTAATTTGTGTATATGTAGTATATTCACATGTGCATGTTCATGTCTGTACATGTGTGTGTGGTAT
>JANHMN010000001.1:181110911-181253709 GCA_030674055.1 Rhabdomys pumilio | reverse complement strand
TGTGCATGTTCATGTGTGTATACATGTGTGTGGTATATTCACATGTGCATATTCATGTGTGTGTACATGTGTGTGTGGTATATTCACATGTGCATGTTCATGTGTGTGTATACATGTATGTGATGTGCATGCACTGAAACCAGAGGCCAATATTGAGTGTCTTCTGTAACTCTGCATCTTAGTTATTTATTTACATAGCCTAAGCTACTTCAAACTCAAGAGATCTGCCTGCCCTCTCCCTTCTGAGTGCTAGAATTAAAGGCATGTGCCACCACATCTGACTCTAATTTTTGAGCTAGGGTCTCTTACTGAACCTAAAGCTCCTGATTCAGCTGGGCTGGTTGGCCATCGAGTCCCAAGGACCCTCCTATTATCATCTTCCCAGCAGTGAGATCATATGCACACAGTGCCACATATGGCTCTGTGTGTGTGTGTGTAAGCATACACTCACATGTGTGTTCATGATCACCAAATAAGAACATCACTTTTCAGCTTTTCCCCCTGAAAAAAGTAAACCAGAGCTAGGATAGTGGCCAGCAAATTCCAATAATCCTTTCTCCAGGTTCCATAGCTCTGAGTTACAGCCACATGTGTGGCCCAGGCCAGTTCTTACATGGGCACTCCAGAGTTCCGGTCCTACTGGTTATGTAGTGAGCACTTTACTTCCTTGGACCATCTCCCCAGCCTTCCACCTGGCCGCTTAGGTGGGTCCTGGCGATCTCAACTCAGATCCTCAGGCTGGAACAGCATCCACTTTCCTGACTGAGTGTCTCCAGCTTCTTGGGTTGACTTTTGACTGTGGCAGAAGCAAAGGTCCAAGTTCATGCCCTAGCCTGTGGCTTGCTTCCCTGGTAACACCTGTTAAGAAGACCCCTGTTTCCTCTCTGAATGATTTAGGCTCTGGCTGAAAACCAGCTGGGCCACCTATGCAAGGACTCATTTCTTTATTATTGCATTAGTTCAGATGTCTCTGCTTCTGACACCACTGCAGTTTTTGTGACTACAGAGCTGCAGCAATTTAAAAATCCAGAACTGTGAGTCTTCTAGCTTTGTTATTCTTCCTGGGGTCTTAGTTAGGTGTTTTTGTTATTGTTTTTCTGCTTAGAGTCCCTTGAGATCCCATATAATTAATTAAATGAGTCTTTTTTTTCCCTTTTTTTTTATTCTTTCATGTGTGTGCATGTACCACTGTGTTCATGTGAAGGTTAGAGGACAGCTGGTGGAGGTCACTTCTCTGTTTTCCACATATAGATCCTGGGCTCAAACTTGTGTTGTTAGGCTTGGTGGCAAGCACCTTTACCTGTAGTCGACTTATTAACCCCCAAAATGAGGTTTTATACAACAAAAAAGAAATGTCATTGTCACTTGGTAGAAATTGCATAGGAACTGCCATTGTATCGGTAGTACAGGTATCTTGACAACGATAATTCTTCCAATCTGAATGTGGGAATTTTTTCTATTACTTTTTATACCATTTCTTGTATTTTTTTAAGCAACACTTTATAGTTTTCAGTAATCAATGTGATGGTTAATCGTGACTGTCAACTTGACAGGATTCAGAATCTTCTAGAGGCCACATTTCGGGTTGTATTGGAGGGAGCATTTCCAGAAATTTGAAAGGGAGGCAGGAGCAACCGCCTTAAATGTGGGTGGGACCATGTCACAAGCTGAGGCCCTAGACTGAACAAGAAAAGGCCAGGAGAGACCAGCATTCATTTCTTTCTGTCACCCAAACACTAATGCAATGTGACCAGCCACTTTAAACCCCTGCCTGAGTTCCTTCCTTTTTATGATAGACTATCCCCTCAAGCCCTGAGCCAAAGTAAAACAAACAAATGAACAAACAAAAACCCCCTTCTTTCTTAAGGTTGCTATTCTCAGACATTTTGTTACAGCAAGGATAAAGTAACTAACACAGTGTTGCTTTTAAACCTTTGGTTAGATTTAGGCCTAATCTTTTGTTCTCTGTCTCTGTCTCTGTCTCTGTCTCTGTCTCTGTCTCTGACTCTGTCTCTCTCTCTCTCTCTCTCTCTCTCTCTCTCTCTCTCTCTCTCTCTCTCTCTCTGTGTGTGTGTGTGTGTGTGTGTGTGTGTGTGTGTGTGTAATTGTTTTGGCAAGAACTCACAATAGTATGTTGCTTCTGTTCTTAGTTGAGCAGCTTTCTTGCCGTCAGTGTTGACGCTGAAGCTTACGATTTCACTGCTTCTCTTTGAGGCAGCTTTTATCTTCATCAGTTTCCTCCATTGTTTTTCTCTATCTCTGCTCAGATCTCCAGCATTTCCTTCCCTCTGCTAGCCTTGGTTTGGTGTGTTCTATTTTCTAGTTGTCCACCGGATAACGATCTTCCCTCTGTTTGAAGATGAAGTTCTGAGCGGCCTGATAACACTGCTTTCATGTGTTGCATAAGTCGAGGTGTCTTCTGTGTTCATTTGTTTCACATATTTCTAACTTCCTCTGTGATTTCTTCTCTGACACACTGGGTTTTAGAAACATTAATTTCATATTTCTATGAGTTTTCTTCTGCATATTCTTAGTTCTATTCCACTGTGGTCCAAATAGATTCCTGGTATGTTTTCTGTCTTAAAGATTTATAATCTGTCCTGGAGTTTGGTTTGTGTACACTTGAGGGGAAAAAAAAACGTGTTTCTGTTGAGTGCTTTGAATATATGTGCTATGTCCAGTTGGCTTATAGTGGTTTTCCTTCTATTACCTCATTAATCTATCATTATTGAGCTCTAAACATTGAAGTCTTCAGCTATTAAACAACTATTTTCCCTTCAGATCTGTCAGGTTTTGCTTCATAAATCCTAGAACTCTCATGTATATATGAATTGCATGCTGTAAAATTTATTAAGGCTACATGCGCCTGGGGTTTTCTTTCTCTATTATGACTACACTTTTAGGATCTGTCCATATTGGTCTGAGATGCTGTGGTTCATCTGATGCTGTGCGGGATTTCTACTCCTCCTCTCCTCTCTCCTCCACCTTCTTTCCCTCCTCCACTTTCTCTCTCCTCCTCTTCCTCCTTCCCCCTCCTCCTTTCCCCTTTTCTTTTCCCCCTCTTTTCCTTCCTTCCCTCCCATCTTGTTTCATCTCTTCTCTCTCTTTTCTGAAATAGCGTCTAGCCCACACCGGTCTTAAAATAGTGTCCTCCTGCCTCAGTTCTCCCAGGTAGAAGTACAAGCATATACACTGTGCCCTCGGTTCTTCATGTGACTCTACTGCAGTACTTCTGCTGGTCTGGCCGTCATGAGTATACAGTGGAGTCTCACTTAGTTTTCAGTTGTGGTTCTCTGGTGGCATGCTCTGTACAGCTCATCTTTAAATATTTAAGACCAGGCATGAGTATCTTCTTTGCTAAAGTGTCTGTTAACGTCTTTGACCCACTTGGTAATCAGGACGTTTGTTATGGATACTTAGCAGTTTATGATGTGTGGATTTTATGTGGTAGTCCTTCATCTCAAGTGCAGTCAGTGGCTTGCCCTTTCTTTCTCTTGACAGTATCTTAGTAGACAGTTTTCTTGTTTTGATGAAATCAAGTTTACCAGTTTTTAGCTTTGTGCTTAGTTTTTACCTTTGGTGCCCTATCTTAGGATTCAGTGTCATTGTCTTCCCCCCCCCCCAGCCCCCCCCCCCATTGCGCTTTCCTGTTGCGTCTAGGATTTTTTTTCTTTTATAACTTTGTGTTGCTTGTAATTCATTTTGAACATTGAAGATAAGTCCAGGTCTAGCTTCCCTTGTGTGTTTCAGTGACTCTTGCACCCTCGGTTGAAAAGGTCATTTCTGCTGCATTATGCTGCTTTATTGATCCATTTACATGCCTTTGTTTCTGAGTTCTGCTCTGTTCTGTTGATGGTTGCTTGTTTCTCTGGCCATGCCACATTCTCTGTTACTATGCTTCCAGCAAGCCTGGAGTTCACAGAGTGTCAGCCCTATACCTTAGTTCTCTTTGAACATTGCGTTGGCTGTTTGGAGGTCTTTTGCATCTGCATATAAATTTGGATCAGTTTATCAATACTTACAAATCATACTGGGGATCTTAATGGGATGGCATTGATTTATAAGTTAAATGATAAAGAATAAAGATGACATTGACTCTCCCTACTTTCAAATACAGAATATTGCTCTGTGTAGTTTTTCTCTGATGATTTTTCTCTAGATTTTTCTCTAGAGTCTGGTAGATATCCAATCGCAAAAGCCTTTTGATTTATTCCCTCTCATTTGGCACATTCAATTCCGTGGTGCTGTGTCTTCCCTTCAAGTCGATCACGCTCACTGCTGGCGTATCGGTGTGTGACTGACACTTGTGTCTTGACCTTGTCTCCTGAGGTCTCCCTGGAGCTGCCTGTTAGTTTCAGAAACCTTTTTGGTCAGTTCTTTCTGATTTTCTACATAGATGATCATGTTGGCCAGAAATGTTCATGTCTTTCTTCCCAACATGAATGCTTTTTGAGTTTCCTCCATTAGACTACTGAGTTAAGCTGTAATGTCCAATGTGATGTTAGAGTTGGTGAGAGAGGGTGTCTTTGCCTTGCTCCTGATTTTGGTAGGGAAGCTTCTGGGTTCCTTGCCACTATAACAGTTTTAGAGATAACCTTTATCATGTTGGACAGTAGAAAGGTACTTCAAAATGCTTTTTCTGTATCTCTTGTTTTTCCAACTCATGATAAATTTTCTTTGTTTCTTCCTCCCTTTCTTTTATTTTCCATTTTTTTTCAGGCAGGGTCTTACTATGTCCAGCCTGGAATTTTCTATGTGAACAAGACTGACTTTGAATTCACAGAGATCCTCCTGCCTCTGCCTGGAAAGTACTGGGATTAAAGGTGAGTGCCAGTTTTAATGGTGTTTCAGAACAACAACAACAACAAAAATCACATAATTACTTATATACTTTAAATCTAGTAGAAGGCATTAGAAAGAAGTTGCCAACAGAAATAAAAAAAAAATTTCTATACCCCTAAATAGATTGCCTACAAATATCTGCAAAGTTCAACCTGGTGGTAGTCATGTTGTTTTGTACTTGAAATGACAATTTGCAAAAAATGGAAAATTAGGAGCATTATTGTTGTTGTTGTTGGTGTTGTTGTTGTTGTTGTTGTTGTTGAGATGATAGAGGGTGAAGTTGGCCCTGGCTAGAGATACTCAGTGAGAAAATGGAACCCTCTGGTTCTCAGGCAGATGTCCCTGTGTTCCTCTCCACTGGGTGGTGCTCCTGTGCTCTCCTGGATGCTCAATGGGTGCTCTCTCTTCCACAGCCATTGCCCTGGCTTCTAGTGTCTTTTCTTCTGCCCATTCTTCATGGGGACTCTGCTGTGCCCAACGCCCTTTGCTTGTGACATCCAGACTCAGGACTCCAGCTTCTCCTGCTGCTCAGTGACCTCAGATCCCCTCTTCTTTCAGACCCTTTCTTCTCTGGATTAAGATGAAGGCTTCTGGACTTCCAGTCAGAACCTGAATGGCCTCATTAGCTATACTATCTAAGGATTCTTTTGTTTTAGAAGCCTTGGCTTTTTCCTTGTCGCTGGAGACTGCTAGACAGTTCTTGTCCTCATAGGGTCACTACTGTGAGTCCCTAAATATTTTTCTTCCTTTCCTGCTCTTCTCTTTATTGTCACTAACACTGCTGTTTTCTGAAGTCTCAGGGAAGGAGGAGGGAAGAGGAGGAAAAAAAGAGGGAAGGAGGAAGGAGAAGCAGGGAGAGCTTTTTTTATACCTTTTCTTCCCCCCCCCCTCAAGTCTATCCAGTCTCTTTGAAGCTTCTGTTTGATTGCCAGTGACTTTAAGACATCAATGTCAGGGTCTCCTTCACCATTACTGGCAGCAGAGTCCTGCAACAGGTCCCTTTCAGTGAAATGTTTCCCCAGTACACTTCATTTCAGTGCATGCCGGCTGTCTCTCATATCTGCTCTTAGCTCCAAGCGGTGCCACCATGGTCCTGAAACCTCAGTAGGAAGTGAACTTGAATTGATTCCAGGAAGACCAAGCAAGGGGCAGTCTCCCTCTGTGCAGGCATGACCCCACTTGACATTTAATACACCTTACAATTTGAACCTGAGTACCGACCATACCAACAGGCTGATTACTGACCTTTGTGTCATCTTTGGCATCTTTTTCTCCTGGAGCTCTTTTCTGTCATTCACATTTGTATTCTGTGTCTCCCTCCTCCCATTCCTTCTTTCTCTTTGCTTTCTTTAACACCTGGTGGGGTGGCATGTGTGACCTTCAGGCCATGCTTTTCCCCTGCAAGCAGTCTGCTGCCACAGGGTGCTTGCTTTTGGAGGAGGTACTATTGCCTGAATCCTTGTTTCCTTTGTCCCGTGATCTTTTCTTTTCTGTTATCCACACTTTCTTGATACTGGATTTGGACACAGGAAGAAAGTCCTGTTTTGCACATGAAATGGATGAATGATTATTCCATTTTGGAGTCTGAAGTAGGGAAGCCAGGCTGTAGGTCTGTGAGGGATGTAAACAAACTCAGGGCCCCATGAACTGATTTTTAAATGTGAAATGTTTCAAATGATGATCACCTGGGGGTCAATCCCACTTGATTATGGTACATAAGATTTTTTTTTTTTTATGTAGAACCGGAATCAAAACACTAAAAACATTTTAAATTTATTTACATGTGCGTGTTTGTATACGTGTGTGAGGTGCAAGTGCAAGACAATGTCATGGCATGTGTGTATGGAGGTCAGAGGACAGCTTGTGGGAGATGAGTCTCTCCTACCGTGTGGTCTCTAAGGACTGAATATAGGTCATCAATCCTAAGAGCAAGTACTTACCTTCTGAACCATCCTGCTAGTACCAAATGTCTGCATTTGAGTTACTAAAACTTAGTTGAGGGATTTTTTTCTTGCCAGGCCACCTTCCCCTCCTACCCTCTGCTGTATTGGCTCTCCAAGACTACACCAGGGTATGTATTCATCTTTGCTCATAGAGATACTAATCTATAGTTCTCTTTCTTTAATGGTTTTGTCTGTCTGGTTTTGGTATTAGTGTGATGCTAGCCTTTTAGAATGGGTAAAGACGCGTTCTCTCTGTTTCTTCTGACAGAGACTGGAGAGAATCGGTGCATGCTCACCCTTAAGTGTTGGGGAGAGCTCTCCCAGTACCCATCTCACTGGATCTGCTACTTTGTTTTGGACTGTTGTTATTTATTAGTTATTTACTATGTACATTGGCTCATCCCAGTAGCTTGCTTCCTCTCACAAGGTGTGCATGTTGGCACGCTGTATCTCTGACGGAACTGATCCATTTGTGTCTAGTTCTCCTGCTTGGCCTCCACTTGTCCAAGCTTTAGCATGGTGATCTAAAAGCTCCCAAGTCCCCATTCTTCTCCTCTGTCCCCTTTTCACTTCTCTCTTCACATTTTCTTCTAGAAACATCTTTCCCCTAATCTTCAATGTCATTGCTTTCCTCCTGTTATATCTAATCAAAACTCCTTTGTCCTAGCATCAGACTTTTTCTTGTATTTTTTTTTTTAAATCAGATTGATCACTTCAAATTCTTATTAGTGGGGTGTGGGAATATGCAGTGCCACAGTATGAACAAGGAGGTCACAGGACTTTTCCGAGCTGGGAACCTCTCCTTCCGTGTATTTGAGGCAGAGTCTCTCCTGTTTCTGTCATCCGTGCCTCTCTCATCTCACTGTAGGAGTGCCGGAATTACAGATGTGTGCCTTTGTGCCTGGCTTTTATTTACATGGGTCCTAGTGACTAAACTCGGGTCACCAGGCTTATGAAAAAAGTGTCTTCACAGAACCATCTTCACAGACCACTGATACTTTCTTGAAAGTCTCTTCAACGTGTCCACTTGTCCACTAAGTCATTTCTAATAGCTGTGATCTCGACTTGAGTAATGTCTTTTGTTTGATGGTTCTAACACCTTGCGGGGTGGGGGCATCTGTTTCTGTTGCATGATTTCTGTCTTTGTAAAGAGTGTATTTTCATGTTTCCAGATTGTTATGGAATACTGACTTGTGTGTAGCAGTCTAATGTAGATGGGTAAATGGTGTCTTCTTAAAAAAGGATGTCACCATCCTGGCAGGCATTTAGGGGAAAATGAGTCCACCCCCTGGAGAGCTGAGCATTGTTGGGCATTGTTACCCTGTGCTATATCGTGGGGTCTCAAGCTTGGGGTGGGGGAATCTCTGCAGAATTCTTGCTCCAGAAGGCTCTGCCACTTGTGTCACATAAGTGTGGGCCTTCCTCTGTCCCCTCCATCTGCTTCTGGGAAGGCCCTGGCTACCTGATACAGGATTGAGGGAAAGCTAGGGGGATTTGTCATGATCTGCATCTGGGCCAAAATTGACAAGGGACTTTTTTCAGCCCTTTCACTTCAGCTCCAGTGTAGACTAGAGGGTTGTTGTTGGGGTTGTGGGGTTCAGGTGATGCTCTTGGCAGCAGGAGTTCAGTGGCATACTTAGGCTCTTCTCAACCTTTGCACCAAGCATGTGGGACAGTGGTGAGAGAAGACCCATCAAAAGTCATTGGCATACACACACACACACTCACACACACACACACACACACACACACACACACACACATAACATGGTAAGGACTGAGCAGGATGTATTTCCATACATGCATATATTTACATGTAACAACCACTGAAGAAAAAGAAGCTATGACTTTGAAAGAGAGAAAGATGAGGTATGGGGGAGGAGGGGCTTGGAGGGAGGAAAGGGAAAGATCTCAAAAACAAAAACAAACCAACATTTTTTAAAGGCCATTGGCATTTCTGTTAAAGCTACTGCCTTACAAGGTGACCTTGGAAAGTGAGGTTGTGACCCTGTGTCCTGGTGCATCCTGGGATCTCTAAGGCTGTGAGCTCCACAGTCTTGGTTCACTCAGCCTACTTTGTCCCTCTCCATCTGGAGACCTTTTCTATTTTTCCCTGTGTATTCCTGTAATAAAATGCAATGTCCCTCCTGCAGTAGGGAGAATAGCCCCTTGTCTGGCTGGCTGGAAAGCCTTCCTTCCGTTTTGTAGCTAGATGCCCACTCTCCAAGTTCCTATGGATATCCCAGAGAAGTTGGCCAGGGAACCCCTAAGCCTGTGGAGGGGCCTCCTCTCTTCCCCAACCCCCATTCTGGACTAATATCTCCATAATAAAAGTCCCTACTTCAGGTTCTACCTCCCCAGGGCAGCAGCTATCATGTGCAGTGACCTCGCCCAAGCTAGGCAGGGCCTTTGCTCTATCAGCATGACCAATCAGCTCCAGACTGCTTCTGCGTATGCCGTGGAGTTGACAGTCTTAAAGCCATTTTTCCTGTTCTAGGAAGACATTCTGCCCTACTCCTGTTTGTGGATAGAGGAACTGGGCTGGAAGCATGTGGCAGGTCCTTAGAGCCTGGAGGAAAGGATGTCTGAGCCCACATGGAGCCCTGGCATGGGCTATGCAGGGTCAGCCACGCCCCCCCTGCAGCTGCGCTGTCGCTAGTGCAGCCTCTGTGGGCCGGGATGAGTACACCTTTGTGGTGGTGGGCGCAGGTTCTGCTGGCTGTGTTCTGGCCAACCGGCTCACTGAGGACCCGAATCACCGGGTGCTGCTGCTGGAGGCGGGTCCCAAGGACTTGTTAATGGGGAGCAAGCGGCTTCAGTGGAAGATCCACATGCCAGCTGCCCTTGTGGCCAACCTTTGTGATGACAAATACAACTGGTACTATCACACTGAGGCGCAGCCCGGCATGGATGGCCGAGTACTGTACTGGCCACGAGGCCGGGTCTGGGGGGGCTCCTCATCCCTCAATGCCATGGTCTACATCCGAGGACATGCCGAGGACTATAACCGCTGGCACCGCGAAGGTGCCGAGGGTTGGGACTATGCGCACTGCCTGCCCTACTTCCGCAAGGCACAGAGACATGAACAGGGTGCCAATATGTACCGTGGTGGGGATGGCCCACTGCACGTGTCTCGGGGCAAGACCAACCACCCGCTTCACCAGGCCTTCCTACAGGCAGCACATCAGGCTGGTTACCCCTACACTGAAGACATGAATGGCTTCCAACAGGAGGGCTTCGGCTGGATGGACATGACCGTCCACCAAGGTACTGATTTTGTAAAAAGTTTATTATTTATTTAATGGATACAAGTACACTGTAGCTGTCTTCAGACACACCAGAAGAGAGCATTGGTCCATTACAGATGGTTGTGAGCCACCATGTGGTTGCTGGGAATTGAACTCAGGACCTCTGGAAGAGCAGTCAATGCTCTTAACTGATGAGCCATCTTTCCAGTCCCCAAGGTACCGATTTTTAATTTTCCCTTCTCTACTTATAGTCAACCCTCCTAACCCCATCATGGTCAGTAAGTGCTAAAATAAGGATGGTGTTAGGTTTGAGGGAGATACTATACTGCTCCTAGGTATCACAGGACACAGCCCAACTACTTGGGCATTCACTGTGCCTCTAGGTGATGTGGTACAGCAGAGGTGACTGTAGAGTCCCCAGGGACCTGGCCAGCCTGGATAGGGCAGCCAAGCCCTGTAGCCACAGATCTAGGAAGCTGAGAGAGGTAGGGGTTTCAGTCCTGTGGTGCCTGTGGCCAGGGAAAATACAGTGGCCTGACTAGGGGTAGGGGAGGGGAGAGGGGCTCTGGAAGAGTGAAGGATCAGTTCTGTGTAATGAACGACCCATGGCGATGTAGAGACTTGCAAATGAGCAAGTTGAGGCAGAAAGAGACAGACAAAAGCATCTTGTCCCAGCTATCACCTCTCTGCAGATGGATGCAAGTAGATTCAGAACAGGTAGTACAGGACCTTCTTTGCTCACAGGAGGATAGGGCAAACCATTGGGTTCTCAATAGCCAGGACTGCAGGGTAGGATATCCAGGTCCCAGGTATACCTTGAAGGCAGGCCTTGAATTGTCAAGGGCAGGGTAGATTTGCTTCCCCCAGCAGGTTCCTCCTGCCCGGGTATGAGAGAAAGGGCAGCAGGCCACACCTGATCTTGCTCCATCCTGCAGGGAAGCGCTGGAGCACAGCCTGTGCCTACTTGCACCCAGCACTGAGCCGCCCCAACCTCAGGGCCGAGGTCCAGACACTTGTAACCAGAGTGCTGTTTGAGGGCACTCGCGCAGTAGGAGTGGAGTACATCAAGGACGGCCAGAGCCACAAGGTGAGTTGACTCCTGTGGAACGTGTGGGGACTTAAGAGGGCAGGAAGGGACAGGCAGCAACCTGGCAATCAGACTCGTGCTCCTGTCCCCCAGCCATATGCCCTTGTCCCTAGGAAGAGTGAACAGCAAGTAGCAGTGGCAGGATTGTCCCTGGAGTCCCACAGGACATAGTAGAGGTCAGAAGACCCCAACATCTGCTACCCACAGACTTCATGATCCTAGTGCCTTCATAAGCCTCTGCCTGTCACATTTACCTTACAAGAGTCCCCTAGTACATGGCTTCAGGCTTCTGACCTGCCAGAAATCGTTAGATTAACCCTAGAAGCTTAAAAACCCACAAATGGAATCCTACTGTGGTGCTTTTCTTTACTCAGTGATATGTGGCCTCCCCCACCCTACCTTCTCAGAAGATCTGGCTGTTTGTGTGCTTGCTTCAAATCACTGAGTGTATGCTCTCATCTCATTTGAGCTACCCTCCTGTTTCTAAGGCCCCTGTTATTGTTACAGTGATTACTGAGAGTAATAGCACCCATGGGGATTCTGTACAGATTGCTTTTAAGTAGCCAGCCAGCCAGCTCCCTCCTCTCTCCTCTGTCTAGGACCTGGGAGCAGATTCTCCACAGTGGTGTAATTTCCAAAGACCATGGTCTCATGGTAATGACTGGAACTGGGTGCCTCTCCACGAGGCAGTAGAATAGCTGGCTTTTCAAGAAGTGTGACTGGTAGACCTCTGCCTCTTCCAGGCTTACGTCAGCAAGGAGGTGATCCTGAGCGGGGGCGCCATCAACTCTCCACAACTGCTCATGCTCTCTGGTGTTGGGAATGCAGATGATCTCAAGAAACTGGACATCCCTGTAGTGTGCCATCTGCCTGGTGAGCTCCCTCTCTGACTGCTGCCCGAAAGGCAACTCTGTAGAACCTAGCAGCTTGTTGCTTGAAGTGGGGGTGGGGTACTTCTTGTAGGTGTCACATCCTTCCTTCCTATAAATCTGAAGGCCTCTGGGTCTCACTGGACTCTCCTATCCCTGGACCCTGGTTCTTTATAGTATTTTCCTTCACCCTCCCTCAGCCAGCTTCTACATCGTTTAGGAGAGCATCCTATAACTGGAGTGGGGCTGAGATTACCACCAGGATGGGTCTGTGGTGTGAGAGGTCTATCCCCAAGATTTACTGGCTGCTCTAAGAACAAATGAGGCCAGCTTAGGGCTCCAGAGCCACTGTCCAGGTAAAGATCCAAGCTTCATCTTAGAAACAGTGCATTGTGTTCTTGAGGGCTTTCCTCAGCCTCCACACACAAGGGGCCAGCCTTTCACAGGGAGCTTTCCTTGAGAGGCTTATGGAAGCCTTGACCACCCAGTGTACCCTTGAGCTTGAATGAGCTTAAGTAGTGTCTGCATAGACTGCTGGGACTACTTCTTCCTTCAACAGACTGGGGAGATGATGGAGCTGACACGTGTCAATCTGACCAACACACACACACACTGAGACACTTACCAGGCACAGTATTTGTTGTAATTGTGGGCCCTGTCCTTGGAGGGTGCTGCTAAGGAGAGCTGATCAAGGTCACTTGAATGACTGCTGTAGAGAAAGTGACAGAGCGGGTGGTTTTAGCAGCATTCAAGAAAGAGCCAGATTTGTCTAAGAGATCAGAAGTAGTGTCTCAAAGAAACAACTTCTAAGTTGGGGCCAGGGCAGGCAGGAACCGGCTTAAAAGACAAGTGGACTAGAGAGAAGCTTCCAAAGCCAGGGGTTCACCCCTGTGTCAGCCATTTTTCCTAACCACTCTTTCCTGTGCCAGGAGTTGGTCAGAACCTGCAAGACCACCTGGAGATCTACATTCAGCAAGCATGCACACAACCCATCACCCTCCACTCTGCCCAGAAGCCTCTGCGGAAGGTCTCCATCGGTCTAGAGTGGCTCTGGAGGTTCACAGGTGGGCCTGCCTCCTGGTGAACTTGGTGGCTGTGGTCTGTGGGCATCGTGGTTTTCTTCCTGAAGAGCCAAGACAGGCCTCAGACTACTAGGTATAAAGCTAGGTGACAGTCAAGCCCACTTTGTAGTCTGTGAGGTAAGGACACAAAGGTCCTGTCTGGCTGGTCTCTGCAAGGGGACAAGAGGCAGTAGCACATGTTGAGAGACTGAGCACAGGTAACACCCACTGAGCAGATCTAAGGGCTCATAAACTAGGTGGTCTTAGCAGACCTGAAGCCCCTCACTTAGCATGTAGATGTTTTCTTTTAAAGTTGTAATGCCAGGTATAGCCACTTGGGGAAAGATGGGAGTTATGGACAACCTGGTGCCAAGCCCAGGAAGAGAGATATGGAGAAGAGGGACACTGGGAACAGCTGGGCCACCTGCCGTATCCTAACTGGCTCTTCTGCCTTGTCCTCATGTGACCTTCAGGGGACGGAGCCACAGCCCATCTTGAGACCGGAGGGTTCATCCGTAGCCGGCCTGGGGTCCCCCATCCAGACATCCAGTTCCACTTCCTCCCATCACAAGTGATTGACCATGGGCGGAAACCCACCCAGCAGGAGGCTTACCAGGTATGCAGACAGCCACGGCTAGAGACTCTGCCTTCATACTCCTGGATTGGAATAGATTTTCATGGTGTGATCTGTTCCACCACGTAGACCTCCGTTTAGTACTCTGCCCACAATGGCTACTGTCTGACTGGAAGAGGAAAGGGAACCTAAACCTCACTCACCCCAGGGAGAGAGCCCAGGAGCCGGTCCACAGGATCTGTTACAGTGCAGTAGGCAGAACTACCTCAGCCTGGGGATCAGCCCAAGGATCAGCCTTTCCTCAGACAAAGGAGTAAAGGCCAGACAGGATGGAGGGCTGTATATTGAATGCTGAGTCCCCATCCACGGGGAACTTAGGGCTCAAGTTTCTGAGCTGTAGTTAATGGAGATTACTGTGAACTGTTACCTCTGAACCCTTCTAGGTACACGTGGGAACCATGAGGGCCACAAGTGTGGGCTGGCTCAAACTGAGAAGTGCTAACCCTCGGGACCACCCTGTGATCCATCCCAACTACTTGTCAACAGGTAACACAGAAGCTACATTTGTATCCCCTGGGTCTGCCATAGAGTTAGGGAAGGTTCATAGGGTTCCCATTTGTCCCTAGTCCTTACTGGGATCCCACTGCCTAACACTGGGGTTGCCCTCAGTTCTAGGTCACACAAGGTAGCCTGGGCCTCACTACACAGCAGGACAGAGGTACCACTTTCAGCCCCGCCTGTAGGAGGAACAGCTGCCAGGCCTGCGCATACTACCCACCAGGTCTTCTCTGCCCAAGAACATGCTGCATTCTCAAGCTTGCCTCTTTGTATGCTCCAGAGAGATTCATGCCCCGAGAGTGAAGTTTTACACCCCACCCCCCCATAGCATGGGGGCTTGGCAGCCACATGGTAGCAGAGATAGAGTGTACATCCTTAGCCCTGGCTTACAGAGATGTCAGACCACAGACACAAACCTGGCACTGTTTGTCTAGGATACTTGGTTGCTACTACTTGCCTCTGGGCAGGTGACAAGCACTTGTAGCTTGCTTCTCCAAGTCCTTGATCTTTGTTCCCTGGTTTGGCCAGCAGAGTAAGAGAAGGGGACCTCACTTATTTCTCCTCCACAGAGACCGATGTCGAGGACTTCCGTCAGTGTGTGAGGCTGTCGCGAGAAATTTTTGCACAGGAAGCCTTTGCTCCCTTTCGGGGAAAAGAGCTGCAGCCTGGAAGCCATGTCCAATCAGACAAAGAGATAGATGCCTTTGTGCGGGCAAAAGCAGACAGTGCTTACCACCCCTCCTGCACCTGTAAGATGGGCCAGCCCTCTGATCCTACTGCCGTGGTTGACCTGCAAACCAGGGTCATCGGGGTAGAAAACCTCAGAGTCATTGATGCCTCCATCATGCCCAGTGTGGTCAGTGGCAACCTGAACGCTCCCACGATAATGATTGCAGAGAAAGCAGCTGACATTATTAAGGGATATCCCACACTCTGGGACAAGAATGTTCCTGTCTACAAGCCCCAGACTCTGGACACCCAGCGTTAAGACAGACAGCCATTGCCTGAGGATGACAAAGGAACTCATGCCAAGCCAAGAGATCCTACGAGTACAGCCTGCCCCAGATATTTCTGAAACTGCGTAGAAACTTGGGACGCAGATACCCCTACTCTTGGCTCAGACTTTCATGGTATCTGAGGAAATGAGGTCATGGTAGGCAGTGAGGCAAGTCCCTTTTCCCAGTGTCCCTCAGAGGGCCCTCCACAAAAAGGCTAGCAAGCAAGCTGGGGCCTTCCTCCTGACCTCCTGGGGTTAGCAGTTAATTAGGGTAGTTCATTCTTATCATGGTTTTCTCTTATGGTCTCCAGCTTTCTCCAGCTCAGAGCTCTGCTTCCAGGAGTGGGATGATCCTTTCCCTGGTCTCCCACCTACGGCCATTTCTGCCAAGTCAGGGTGGTTGAACTGGACTGGGCTCTCCAAGGAAGCATTAGCTGAAGCCAAGAGCCAGGCAGCAGCTCAGCCAGGGCTGGTTACCTGAGTTCATGTCCCCGATTATAGAGGGAAAGGCAGCTGGAGGACACCTTATCCCCCTCTTCACTTCTCTCCTGCCAATTTAATTCTAAAGAGTGAGGTGCCGGGATGAGGGCTCAGGTGACTGCACGACTCATGCCTATCTCTCTGGTTCTCATCTTATGAAACCGTCCAGAGGAGAGGCTTGCAGGACATTGTTCAAGAAAAGGCCAGCTTGGCCTTACTGCCAAAGATTTCATTGTTTAACCCCTACCACACAAAAGTGCAGGAATACAGAGCCAGTCCTACATACCAGTCACTACCTCATGCCAAGGACATGAGCCTACGAGGACCTTTCATGGTGGCCCTGGAAGTAGCCCAGGCACTAGAGCTACTTCTGCAGACAGGACCGACCGTTTCTTATACTCCAGACATGGGAAAAAGCATGGCACCGAGGCTGATGGAGAACAGCAAAGAACTTTGGAGTGAAAGACAAGCCAGCCAGTATTTGAGTCTTGGGTCAGGAGAGCGGATACCAGCAGCATTTACAGAGCTCCTTGTAACTCCTCATAATTAAGATGTAATCGGTAACTTATCTTTGAACCAAGATGCCTCATCCTAACTGTTCTTACAAGAGAATGAGAGCCAAATGCATTTTAGGTTAGTTTTTCTGAAGATGTCCAAAGCCGTCATTTGTAATGGGGAAGAAAGGGTTCATTGTATAGAAATCACATTGCTGAGCGTCGAAGGAAGGGGACATATCAGGATTCCAGGCTCCCCTAGGATTGATTGGTATGAGCTGCCTTCTGGACTTTTGAGTCCATCTGAGAAGACCCTTCAAAGGGTTCAAAAGAAAAATTATAAACCGTCACTTTTACTTTGAAAACCAAGCTGCTCTTGCTTCATCTCACCTGCTCCTTGCCTTTTTTTTTTTTTTTTTTTCTGTTCCAAAAGAAGGTTAAGAAAATCCTAGGTCTGCCAAGAGATCCTTCTAGGACAGGTGTCAGACAGCAGTCCTCTGGAGTAGCTTTACCAGCACATGTGCCACCCCTGGGAGGGCCACGTTCTTCTCTCAGGCACAGCAGTGTTTTAGAATAAGTGAAGATAAACCCCGGTGTGCTCCTCGGTCACATCCAGGTCTTCCTCTCACTTCGGCACAGGAAGGAGGCTTCACATATTGACATGCTTTAGTCACATAAGGAAATGAGTTTCTGGAGATGAGAAGTGGATGTTACGTGCCCAGAATTTACAGATGGTGTCAGGACAGAACATGTGGTTTGGAGGAATCCTCACTGAAGCCCTGATGGCTGTTCCTGTTTCCAGCCCAAACAGAACAGATGAATGTGCAGGAGCTCAATCCAAATACCAGGGCAGTCTGGAAGTCCCAGTGCCACGGGGGAGCCAAAGGGGTAGAATGGTGCAGTCCTGCTTTGGTTGTAAAGTGGGGCTCACATAGGCAGTTAGATTGAGTTGCATGGGGAACTGGACAGATTTAGTTAAGTAGGCTCCTTGACAAAGAACCTGTAATACCCCAAACATGGAAGGCCACGTTGCCAAAACCAGTACACACACACCTAGCAAGCATGCAGCCCATGGTTGACCCCTAGCATCAAAAAGAAAAAGCTTCACTTGTGCCCAGAGCTGTGGAGAGCCCTGCTGTGTTGATGGAACTTGGGCCCATCTCACTGTTGGCCAAGTGTGTTCCTGACAGGGTCACAGACAGATCATGGATGGAGACAGGGACAACCTGCCAGCATGACTGGAAACAGTCAAAAAAGCGGAAGTCACAGTCAGTGCTCACACATGAGCCCTGCCTCCAGTACAAGCTGCAGGGTAATTTCCATAAATTCAAATAGATTCTTCTCACCTGCACACCACATCCCTCACGCCCCAAGATTTTTTCATATTTCCACTGATAAACTACCATAATATCAAACCTAATACAAAGATTCTAGTTCTCAAAATTAGGGGGTGGGGGGAAGAACATGACCTACCCCTAGGCTCAAGCTGGTGACCTGCATAGCCCCAGGTGACCCATAGCTGGCTGGGGTGTTGTTTATTCCTCAACCACCCTCCTCCCCCTTGTTCTGATATCAGAAGCCAGAAACTGAGCATCTCCCTAGTTCTCCACTGCCCTCCCAGAAAGCACGCCTGGAATGGATTTCCTGAGAGGTGTGCCCATGATCTGGTGGTATTTTTACAAGTAACCCAACACTCCAACCCCCCAGATAAAGGCAGAGAGGCTAAAGCTCGTAGATGAGAGCGCACAGCATAAAACAGCTGGTCTGGCTGAAGAGCTGGACCACTGTGAAGTGTGCAGTGCCTTCAAGTGTACCCTTCTGGAACTATAGCGCGGAAGTCCACAGACCCCGTGGACGTTCCGAATGAGGTTCTTGCTGATGGTTAGCAGACCATAGTGATTGCCACACTTCCTGATGTTGTTAAGAACATGAGCTTAAACGAAAAGTATTCCAAGGAACTCAAAATCAGGGGGTTGGGGCGGGGCCAGGAAAACCAAAAAGCAGAACTACTTAGTCTTAAAACTTCCTTAAAGGGGAGGGGGAAAAAACCATGCTCTACAACTTTAAATTTTTCTTACAAAGAGAAATTTAATATTAGATGAGAGGTTGAACCAGGCTTAAAGCAGACATACTGGGAAGTGGGACAGCCTGAAAAGCCAGGCAGCACTGATGGCTGACTTTGGGGCAGATCACCCATTCCAGAACACATAACGAGTGTGATCTGCTGATGTTAACATCGCATGGTCAGACAGACGGACAGACAGACAAGACACCCAGCAAGACAGAGTCCAAGGTAAATGCTGATGGTGGTTTAGCCCTTTAGGAGAACAGCACTCTCTGCAGCTGGTGTGAAGTTACTATTGGCCTCAGAGGAGACCAAGGGCAGCAAAAGCTGCCTGAAGCTCTCCCGGCAGAGCCAGCTGTGTGAGGAGAGCTCCCCATACAAAGGAATTATTACACAGTTTATTCTGAAGAATGCTTTGCATTTTAATAAAAAAAAAAAAAAAGGCTTTATGTCAGGAAATAGTCATTTACAAACCTTGAAGTGTTTTTGCCTGCATCTGGAGTAAGAATGTCTTCCGAAGAGGTTTTCGAGGTCTTTATAATAAAACTTATTTACAAAAAAAAAAAAATTGTTTCCACAGGTTGTCTGTGTACTAGTTAAAAATTTTGAACCCAAATTGCTACCTGTATTTTTTGATTGCAGAGAATCCTTAGGAAAGTAATGGGATGAGATCTCATGATGCTGACAGTTCTAAAGATTCCAACGCTAACTGTCCCCAGGCGTGCAGTCAGAGTGCTTGTGTTCTCGTGAAAACATCAGCCCTCACTCAGCTGTGTGTGACAGCTCTCGAAGAGAACACCCTGCACAGCCAATTGTGAAAGGCGACAGGACCCTTCAGACTCCAGCATTCACAGGGCCCCACAGTGCCCCCCTCTTCCCCCATGCAGTATACCTCTTAGTTCTTAAGCATCCTTGGGGATGTGAGCAGATGTGGGCCGCTCACCTGTGTGGTTCTGCATCAGAGACCCAGAAGCATCTTGCATGGGCAGCTGAGGAAGCCAGACCAATGGATGCCACTGGGCCGAGTAGCCAGCTGGACCTCCTATATAACTAACTGACCAGGGAATTATTAAAATAGAACTAAACCAAAGACAACGGCAACCCATGTGGATGAGAGGTGCAATATAAAATCATAGAACCCAAAGAAAAGACTGCAAATAGTCAACTTGATATCTTACATAAAGATAGGTTTATAGTAACTCAAAATAGCTTAGAAAAAGTTCTGAAGTACCAAGTTCTTAAGAACTCAAAAGTTTATCCCCAAAAGATTCTTTTACTGAATGTGTGAGAATTGGCTCTAATTCTCCTAATTCTGTTTAGCCCCAGTAAAAATACTAATAATTTCTAGGTTTTGGTGGGAAACTACGATTGTTAGGACCCGTGGATATTGCTGCAGTTCAAATACGGTACGATAATTACAAAATATAGACCATCTCTTTACAAATACAAATTGTATGTTACAACTCATGTACAGGAAATCTATAAGTTTTAAACAAACTAGCGTATCTAAGTTTTACCTGGTTTGCAAGTGCGGTACTCTTCCAGTTTACAGTTGCCCTTAATGTGACAGAACTGACCATCTGAGTGATGCTCTCTGTGTAAACTGGCAGCGCTTAACAAAATGGTCCGGTCCCACTCCCCTTGTCGTGACCACTAGCGGCGGGGTTCTGATGTGTACCACTCAGAACAGCTGCACAGAAACCAGGAACCAGTGTGTTGGGGGAGGGGGCTCAGAAATGGATATGCCGGGCCCAGTGAGTGTCTGATATGCTAGACCGATGGTTGAGGTAATGACACAGGCGTGGTGATTGTCATCACCTTTAACCTCTCTCATGTCTGCAGGCAAATGGGCATGGGCATGCACCCTGGGTGGGAGACGTGAACTCCTGGGCAGCCCTCTGGCCTCTGTGCAGGCCAGGCTGCTGTTCTTGCCCATCCTCTCCAGGGGCCAGACATCCTGTCTTCTGAGGCTGGGCCCCAGCAAGTGGCATAGCACATGCTTGGCCGCTCAGAACCTGCTCCTACCAGGTTTATGGCTTCCTTGAGGCATGAAATCACGTGTACAAAAGTCTAATTGAGCATTTTTCTCCCAACTAGTGCCTAAACTTTCCTAATTATGAGGCACTTTCTCCCTGGCCCTGCCATGCCTGTCGCAGGCTGGAGCCAGCCTGCCCTCACTGGGCTACAAGGTAGTAATGCATATCATCTCATCTGCCAGGTCCTCTTCCTCTCGCCCAGGGTCTGGCTCCTCGTCACTGTAGCCAGGACCAAAGTCCTGGAGCTCATAGTCCTGGCGGTGTGAGATGGGGCCCATGTCCCCATTGGCTCGAGGACACACACTGCCATTGAGCAGGGTGCTGGCTGCACTTTCCATCTCATCTATGGTTAGGTCACAGGCATCGGCAATCTCATGTTTTGTTGCTGAAACAAATTTGGGGTCCCTTGCGTAGCGTCCCAAGCCTTCAGATATCAGGACCTGTATAGGAGAGACAATCAAAAGCATGAGGAAAGCTCTGCTTCAGCTGTCACTGCTCGGCATGCTCTGGGGACCAGAGCATGCGTGAGCAAGAGTGAGAACACTGGGGATGTAGCACAGACTGGTACTGCAGGATGGCAATCTTTGGTGGGGCTTGGCAGTGCCAGCTGGTTTTCACTCAGGTCTTAAATGCTGCTGAGAAGCCACCATAGGGTGGCATGGCTGCAGGGCCCACCATGTCGCCACTGCTCCCTCCCCATGTGACAGCGGTTCTCCTGTTTCTGCTGCTGTCTAAGATTTGCCCAGAGGTCAAAGGCCACCCATACTTACTGCCTCCACCAGGCTGTCTGCACTCCTCTGCTTGTCACTATTTTTGTTCCGGAAGCTGCTGGGGACAGTCAGGCTGGCTGGTGTGAAAGTCCTATAAGAGATGTCAGGTTCATCTGTGTACCAGGAACTGCGGTGTAGGGATGGCAGGCTGCCATTGACCTGGTCCATAGACTCTGAGCGGTCCACCTGGATCAAAGGGGTGTAGCATGGGGTCCAGTCTCGGTATGGAGGGGTTGCTGGAGGGGTGGCCCATGACCGGGTAGAGTGGCTCGGTGAGTACTTCTGCGCTTTACTGGAATCTAGGCCTGCAACGGCCATGATCTGAGGAGGGAAGCAGAGAGAGGTCTGAGCCTTGGCCCCAGTCTGGCGTGTGGCTGCTGTGCAGAAATCCCTCTCAAAAGACTGGGGAAAGATGCATGTGTAGCAGAGACAGAGAGATGGCCAGGAAACCGGCCTCCTAAAAGACTAGGTCTTCCTTCCTCAGTCATAAGGCATTCTCTGTGACTGAGCTGTCAGTTCCTAACTTATGTAACTACTTCAGGACGAAGAGGAACTGGAAAGACGGATACGCTGTGGTGTGTGAACACACTATCCAGGGCGCTCTGAGCTTCAGGGAAAACCATGGACTCTGTCTCACACAGGACAACCACCATTCTCTCTACTCTAGTGCCTCTCATTCTGCAGTGAGCGTTCTGCCTGCCCTGAAATGCTGGGCACAGCCACGATTCTTACATGTCCTTCATGGGAGAGCCATCTTGGGATGTGTGCTAATACCTGTTTGTACTGACACTGTAGTTGTAGCCAAGGAATCCAGGACAACCTAGGCCAGTGGCTGTGGTAAGACTTGGGCTTGTCTTGGGCTTGGTGAATCACAGGCCCCTTATTTATGGCATCTAGTGATCTGGGCTTTCACTAAGTTCATCTTTCTTCCGTGATGATACAGGCAAGTGGGCTCAGTGGTTGAGATCACTAATTTATCCTCCAGAAGATCTAGGTTCAATCCCCAGTACCTACATGGGTAGTTTATAACCATCTGTAACTCCAGTTCTGGGGATCTGATGCCTTTTAAACCCCAAGGGCATCAGACATGCACATGGTAAACAGACACATATACGGGCATGTAAAATAAAATAACTCCAAATATGTTTTTAAAGTGCTGGTAGAGATGACTAGAAAATCTGCAATGGCCACTGAGTACTTATGGGCTCAGAGCTTGGCGTCAGAACCTCATTGAGATCGGGGTCTGCTAGCTGGCTAGCTGGGTGCAGGTTCCTGGCATCTCCCTTGATCAATCACCCACACAGGATTTCTGACAAGATAGTTCAAGAAATATAATGAACACATGTGTGGTTTGAATATACTTGGCCCAGAAAGTGGCATTAATAGGAGGCGTGGCCTGTTGGAGGAAGTGTGTTATTGTGGGGGTGGGCTTTGACAATCCTATGCTCAGGTTCAGCTCAATGTGGAATGACAGCCTCCTCCTGACTGCCTTCAGATCAAGATGTAGAACTCTTGGCTCTTCCTACAGCACCATGTCTGCCTGTATGCTACCATGCTTCCTGTCATGATGACAATGGACTGAACCTCTGACATTATAAGCCAGCCTCAATTAAATGTTTTACTTTGTAAGAGTAAAGTTGCCATGGTCACAGTATCTCTTCACAGCAATGAAACCCTAAGACAATATGCATGTGTTCGTACATATCTATACATATATATGCAATGCATGCATACATCTATCCTTAAGCCGCTGGTAAGTAGGCTCAGTGCCTTTCTTGTGGGCTAGTGGCCCCCTTAACTCATAGAGGAAGATTACCCACTCTTACGAACAGAGGGCTCATGCACAAGAAGCTGCCCAAGTGGCTTAATGGAGAAACCACCTCTCTGAAGGAATAGTAAGTAGCAACAGTCGTTACAGGGAGTCTTACAAGCGGATGCATTGCCTTAATTCAGACTGTACCAGTGTTCTTTGACAGGAAGCACGGGACCCAAAGATGCCCAGCCTGCTCATGTGCATCTCCAGGAGAATGGCCCTGGGTGGGGAGGATCTACCAGAGAGGGCTACTCCAAGGATAACCAGATGGGAAGGGGCAGGCTCTTTGCTTCCTCCATGTGTACCCCAGGGGAGAGTGCATCCCAGGTGGGGCCATGGCAAGGGTGAGGCCAGAGTGGCTCACCTGCTGCTGCATCAGGTGCAGGGGCAGGGCAGCGCGGTGAGGCAGGGCAGGCGATGGAAGGGCGTCGTCTTGGCTGCTTTGCCTGCGCAGACACTCAAAGTTGAAGGAGGACCTCCGATGGGCTAAGAAGTGAAAGCACATGATGTGTGGTGACGTAAGTTCTGTCTGAACCATGTGTCTCGAGAGTCAGGGCCATTTCCTGGGGCATTCAGCAAGGATTCCAGGAAGAAGCAGGCCTCATGTTTCATCCGAGAGAAACAATTACATAATCTCCCAACTAGGGATGGGAAGACTAAAAGGAGCAACCCAGCTGTGGGATGTTCCGATAAGGAAGCAACTAATCCCTTCAAATGTTTGCTCTCAGGCAGCCCAGGGGAATCTGTGCTGAGTTATAAGCCCTGACATGTATTGCAAAGATCCATTCTAGAATCTTAGACATGCCATGCTATCCTACCTCTGCCCTACAAACACTCTGCATCTTTCTGAGATCCCTATATTTAAGCTTCTGTTTTTAAAATGAGAGATTCCATCAACCAGCTTAACCAGGGAAAAATAACCAAATTCTTTGCTTAGAAAAAAAAACCATCTTTCCTGGCCTAGATGTGAGTACACCTAAGTACTTCCAGTGTGACAGCAGTTGCAGATAGAGGGTCACTGATGGTCCATAGCATTTGGATTTATAGTATATCAGGCTTAGATTTCTGGGATCCTTTAGCAAAGCCAGCGGGGTCCTAGAAGCCTTTCCACCTTGCCGTGGACCTCAGGGAGCCCCCAACCCCCACCCCATCTGTGCTTTGCATTAATCCAACTGTACCTTCTGTGCTTCTAGGCTTTCCTAGCACAGCATAATTCTGCATGCTTTCAGTTCATGTATAGGAAATCCTCGGGGTCTGGACCAAAGAGGCTTCCCAGACACCTTGGACTCCACAAAAAGCCAGGTCAGCAAAGAGCAGGCCAAGTCCTGGTCATTGGCTGACTGGAAGTAACCAGCGGAGATGAAACAAGTCAGCATGTTAGGGCCTCCCAGGTGAGCTATCAACGGCTTATAAAGAAAGCCACTCCTTGCCTACTAACCAGTGTGATCACAGAAAATGGCCCTCTTGGTCAGCACAACCTCTAAGCCCTAAGCCCTAGGCAGGTCAGCAGTTTGGAACTGGAAGAAAAAACAACCCCTCTCACCCATTCAGGATCTACCACTAAAATAAGCCCCGGGTCCCTTCATCCAGTGAGCTTTGCACTACAGTCTCTGTAAGACATAGCTCTTTCATCTCTCTGCCCTGACCCACTCCCATTGGCTAAGAATACAGGCCAGTTTAGCCAGATGCTCCCCCTCCACCAGGTCTGCAAAATAGATAGCCCTGGGACCAGAGCACTCAAGTGTCCCCTTGGCTGTGTGAGTGTGGGCTAAGTAAAGACACAGACTTGGAAAAGGGGTGGCAGGAACCAAAGGGTGAAGAACCCTGCCGGGCCTGGCTTACACCTGTTCCATTTGCTATCTATGGGTTAAGGAAAGGCTTCATTTAGCAGCATGTGTTTGGGGCTAATTAAATATTAAGTATTCAAATGGATTTGAAGAGACTCCCAGCAGGCTGTGGCAGCTGCGGTGGGGCATGGCTACCCATGTTCTTTCCTGTTTGCACAATTAGGCTCAGGTGCTTCTTGGTTACTAAACAGAATCATCAATTACCCTTTGTTCCTCAGAAACACAAGAAATGGATACTCTTAACTATCATCAAACACCATACTTGGCAAAATTCAAATGCCCTTCTAGGGGTTGGCAAAGACTTGGAGATAACCACAGTTACAGGAGAAAGGGCGGCCCCCATTTTCCTTTGTGCCAGGAAAGCACTGTCTACCCTGGTACTGGCTGGACTTAAGAGTTACCAACACTTCCCTTGTAACACACATCCATCATTCTCCCAAGGCTAGGATGGGGGCAAGCATGATGCCCTCTGGGAGGCTTCACCCTGAACAAGAAAGCTGGCCTCACATGGTGGGGTAGGAGGTAGAAGGCGTCTCCTCGGAGATCTCCGTGAATCATAGCCAATGGGAGAGTCATCATCTTCTAAGAAACCTTGGGGGTGATGGTAGCCTCGGGGCCTCTCAAAGTCCATGGAGCTGCCTGGGTACCTGTTGTAATAGCTGTAGTTTTGCCTGGCAGTTGATGAGAGAAAACATGAAAAGGTACATGTGAGGTTCTGGGCAAGAAGCTGTTTCTTAACTCCTACAAGCCCTGTCCTATGAGTGGTGGAAGCTTCCAGGTAGAGAGCAAGAACCATCTTAGGAAGTTGGGGCTGGAAGCTTGTGATAAGATACATGGCAGTTGTTTTCATGCTCAGGACATGCACGGGCCAGAAGCGAATGGTGATCACACAAAGCTTGTCAACTGGTGACCTGTAAACCATTGTCCCGAGGATCTGTCCTCTGCAGGTATCCAGCAGGACATGGCGCTTAGAGAATGCTCAGTGCAATGTAAGAACTGGGAGAGAGTGGTGGGTTCCACTGTTGGGTTCTTGTTTGAAGGGCATGCTTCAGTTCCAAAAAGGAGAGATGCAAAGGCTGGACTGCTGTTGCTGTTAAAGTAGACTGAGAACAGCAGGGGTGGCTAAGGATCCCTGAGAGGGAGATCTGGGATGCATGGGGTACACAGGTCCATGTGGCTCCGAACCATTGGGTGTGGAAGTTGGGTGTTGGTGGGAGGTGGTGGGCAAGGGCCTGTCAGAGCACAAGTAAGGGTCAGGCTGTGTCTCAGGAGCCAGACATGGCCTCATTCTAACTCCATTTCAACGTTGTGGCCCTAGCCTGATGAGACAGGGAGCCATATGTCACGGAGGATTGGGGGAGGTGATTTTGTCCTCCTGTACTGGCTGTACCGTGCCTATTTAAAAAAAAAGATTTATTTATTTTTATTTATGAGTGTTTTGTGAGCATATATGTGTGCCTTGTACATGCAGTGCCCATTGAGACCAGAAGAGGGCATCAGATCCCCCTGGAACTAGAGTAAGTGACAGATGTTAGCTGCCCTGTGTCATGTGGGTGCTACAAGCTGAACCTGGGTCCTCTGGAAGCATTGCAAACACTCTTCATCCCTGAGCCATCTCCCCAGCCCTGTATAATGCCTACTTTAGCCAGCAGCATCCTTTCTGCAGGACAGAAGTTGGGAGAGGTACCTCTGCTTGAGGAAAGCTGTTTTTACCTCTTGTCCCCCTACTTTCAGCAGTGACTCTTTCATTGGCACAGAAAGCAGGGGTCACTGAGACACCAGCCAGGTGCCATGCAAACACAGCCAAGGCTGGTGTTCCTAAGTCAGTTAATAAGAACTCATCTCTCAGGCCAGGTGTAGTGGTGTACACCTTTAATCCCAGCACTTGGGAGGTAGAGGCAGGCAGATCTCTGTGAGCTCTAGGCCAGCCTGGTCTACAGAGTGAGTTCCAGGATAGCCAGTGCTATGTAGAGAGGCCCTGCCTCAAAATACTTACTCCCTAGAACAATCTAATATCTGAGATGGCAGGGTCTGACAGCCATAGAGGTCCAGTTCCCACGGCCAGAGCCCTCCTGAGGTTCCCAGTTGCCCCCGATGAAATACGTCAAGCTTGAACTCCTGCCTTGATGTGTCAGAGAAATCTTGAGTGTGGAGCAGGAGCAGAGTAGGGGAGGGCTGATCTTCTGAACCCTACTCAGGCTGAGCCCCTCACCTGCTCCAGGTGGGAGAGCTGTCGTCCTCGCAGCACTCCTCGCTACTGAAATACTCCTGTTCCCCTAAGCAGCGGGGGTCTCGGAAGTAGCCGTGTATCTCAGGGTCTTCACGGCAAATGGTTGGAAGCTGCTCATCTCCCGACTCAGACCTGCAGTTGGAAAAGAGATCTGAGAGCTTGAGGAGGTGGCAGCTAGATCCTTCATCCATGCCAGTACACCAGCCTGTGTCCTCCCTCAGAGTGCTTGCTTCTTCCTACACATTCCTGCCCCATGGCTGTAAGACTACTCAGGCTCTGCCCAAAGTGCCCTGTGCCTGTACACCTGTGCATCAGTGTGCGTGTGTGCATGCATTCATGTGTGTGTGTGTGCATGCTTGTGGTCTCAGTGCCTTGCACAGTGCTAGGGCCAAACTACTGTGCTTAGAGACCTTGAAACATAGACACAGATGTAATATGAATAACAGAGCAAGACAGACCTAGAGCCTTCCACTCTGTAGTCAGGAGTCCCAAGAAAAGTCTCTAGGTTCCCAGACATCTCCCACTCCCCTACCCCAGATTCAGCCAATGCGACTTCAGAACCTGGGACAGAGATCTCCATCCTGCCTACTGCACGAAATCAAATCAAGGCTGCTGAAGGAGTTCTGGCTTTTGTGCCACCAGAAAGGAAATTGTTCCTGGAAAATGTCTCCTGAGGTTTCCACTGGCTGCCCCAGGCCAGATCACTATTTCCATGAAACGCCCTGCCACCTCCTGGCCTCAAGCCAGAGGAGCCCCAGTGGGCTCAGTGACATCAACCGAGAGCACCTCATTCATCCACTCCTCTGACCAAGAACCTCCTGATCTTACTAGAAGCAATGATCCTGAAGCTCTTTCTTCTCTTGTCCCCAGCAAAATGACCATTCCACCCATAAGTAAGTCCTGTTAACAATGTATATGAGATTATCCCACCACACACACACACACACACACACACACACACACACACACACTCACATGGAAGTCAGTGAAGCAGAGGGATCTGGTACCTGGTTTTCAGTATGTCTGGGCTATGCTTCTCCTAAGTGCACATGAGAATCTGGACCCCTAAAGCAGCTAGACCTACCCAGCTATACAGGGGCAGGGAAAGTGGAGAGACTGGTGGGGACCAGTTCCTTTGTGAGAAATAAGTGGGAACTGCCCATTCATGAGTGCAATCTCTAGCATTTTGAGAACATTAGATGACTTGGCTAAAAAGATATTTTTCTTCTTCCTTGGCACTGAGCAAATGTAGTGGGTAACAGGACAGCACAGTTTTAAAACAAAGACAGAAGCGACAAGCACCTACCTAATGTAAGTCTCATAATAGCGGGTTCTATCCAGGAAAAGCATACCATGGGAGGGAGGGAGAAGAGAATAGTTAAACATTTCCAAAAGCATTAGATACACAGATACCAGCCTGTCTTCTGGAGTGGGGGTGGGCAAACCACAGTTTGATGGCCAGCTATAACCTACTATCTGTTTTTGTGTGGCCCATGATCTAGGAAGAGATTTCACATTTATAAAGGGCAGGAAACAAAGTAAAAAGAAGAGAACCCTTTCGCTCTTTCTAATTCTACAAAGTCCAAATTCCGGTGTCTACACACATAGCTTTATGGGAACACAACTGCTTAAGAATGTTCCCTGGCTGCGTTCACCCTGCTACGGCAAATTTGGGTAGTTTTGCAAGATAAACTGAATGGTCCCCAAAAGTAAAATACTGGCCCCTTACAGAAGACATTCACCAACTCCTATCCCAAAGCATGTTGTCATAACTGAGGAAAATGGATTCTGTGGCTGCTGTTGTTTTAAGAGAACACTTCGTGTAGCAGATGGGTAGTGGGTGATCCCTTATGTAGTAGGTCCCTCACATGGGCTATGTACAGAGAGGCCAAGAGGCAAGTGGCACTCAGGTTCAAACACAGATGTCCTTGGGGAGTTGCCATGTGCCAGAGCACAGGGCAGAAGACTTGCCCTGTAGAATGGGTGTGACAAGGACAGACACTGCATCACCTTTTCAAGGTTACCTTTTAATACTGGACCTTCTTTGAAGCTCTCTGTCGTGCTTGTAGGAGTAATGCCCATTTTCAGACACATGCTCGAGGTTCCCAATGCTGGGCCGCTTTCCGTGGGCAGCTTTGGACATATTGGCATTATTGAGATTGGCATTTGTTGAGGTGGGAACTTGCTTCCCTATGGAATTATGGTTATGATGGCTATGACACACCGAATTTCCTGCTGGAGGAAACAGCGGTTTCTCAGTATCACTTGCAGGTGGAATTGAAGGCCTTTGGACATGCAGGGGACGGTGGGTGGTATTGGTCTGCTGAAGGGAATCTCTCCTATCACTATTAACATGATTGACATGGTTTCCAAGCAGGGCACCATTTCTCTGCAAAATAATGGGAGACAACACCAGGTAATTTAACAAGTATTTGATGCAGGCTAGCTACGTTAGGTCATTTTTCTCTACATGAAACACAAACTCTAGGCAAGCTCCAGAGGACCCCTGTGAAACAACCTGAGGGTCTCTTTCGGTGGTCAGGTGAACGTACTCGTGTGGCAGTGGGCCCACCTGAAATGAGGAAGGTTACCAAGTCCTGAGCTGGGGAGCAAGCTCTCTGCTGCCCCTTGGGTATGTTCTTCCAGTCGCTCCAAGATGAGGTGACTTAAGCCCAGCTGGCTTGGTGGGTAGCCCCAAGGTGGGGTACTTGACATTTTCTCTGAGCTGGGAGGTTGAGGGCTGGCTGTCAGATCAAAGAACTGCTGGAGCAGAAGGAAGGCAGCGTGGACAGCTGCTAGAAAGACCCAGAATGTTCCTGTACTCTGGTCAGTTGGCTGTGGCCAAGCTGAGAAGCTGACAACTGGGGACGGGGTGGGGGAAAAGCTCAGGAAAGGGGCTGGTCTGGCCCACAAGAGGTGCTGGTGAATGGAGAGGTCCCAGGGTGGGGCAGGGCAGGATGTGCAAGCCTCTCTAGCCCCTGTCACTGGTTTGTATTCTCCACATTCCTCTGTGGATCAGAGCCACCCCAACCAAAGCCCCACCCCACTATCTCCATGTGGCCAGTGAGTAGCTAGGCGTGGAATAATTACTTTGAATACATCTTCTTCTTCTGGTTTGGATTCTTCTGGCTCATCATCTTGCAAGTCACAGGATATAGCCCGTCGGATTTCTGGCCCAATGTCATGCAGGGTCCTTAATCCCGCCTAGGTCAATGAAAATGGCAGAACAGGTTAGATATAGAGGAGCCACAGTCTAGCCTGATGGAGCAGTAGGAGGGGAAGCTTTCTCCAAAGGCCAATCCAAGGAACTACTGACTAACTGTAACTGTGACCTAGGCTGTTAGGGATGGGATGTCAGTAGGTCCCAATGGAACTAGGTTGGGCTGATTAAAGCCTGTGATCAAGTAACTTCCCCTGGAAATACCCCACTTACAGCATACTACCTGACCACCAGTACTAGGGATGGCCACAGTCAACAGTGTATGCCCCTGACTAAACTGACAATCTTCCGAAAGGCTGCTTGCAGAGAATCGCATCCTGAGCCCCAAACAGGGCAAGGAATATCATCTAGTTAGTTGTTTCTAAAAAAAGAACAAAGGGACAAGAATTGCCTGGCTACATGGACGATGAGCTGGCTTAGGTACAGAGAAACAAGCGGTCATTGGGGCCACTGACTCACTGTAAAGCATGAAACAGGTGGGTGACATCATACATAGCAGTCATCAGCACACTCAGATCACAAGGAAACAGATCAACAGTCACACAGGCTTAGGCTGCTGTGCAGTGGAGCCTCTCCAGCCCTCAGGGTGTCCTCAGCCTATACAGACCATACAGGCTGAGAATCTGCTAGCAGAGGGATCAGGATTCTGAGGCCACACAAACTGAGGTCTTGCTACCATCTACAGGTAGTACAAGACCCACGGGTGACAGCTCTAGGTTCTAGACTTCCCCGTAGACCCTCTCTGCTGGCCTTCCTTAGCCCAGGGGATCAGTTATGATGGGCCTGGGAAAGTCTGCATCACCCACAGCTGTGTCAGGGAAACCATGTGAATGGCCTGGAGACAGGGAAAAGGGGAGTCACGAGCTAAGAAAATTGAGTTTTCAGCATTAATTTGAAGAAGGTCAAGACGCTGACTTCAGACGAACATGGGTTTTGTCCCTCTCTACAGTTGCTCTGGGGTCTTAGGCAGCAAACAGTAACCCCTACAAGCTAGTGGGGAGCCAAGGACACTGCCTGCATAAGCAGCTTGTGCTCCAACCTCAGAGCCATGTACAGAAGAAAGCTGTGGAGGGCTGGGTCCCTGGGTAGAGAGCACTTTCCTGTCCTTCTCAGTGCCACACAGAAGGTGAGTAGCTTTGGGAAGGACTGCCATAAAGAGCAGTATTTATGCCTGAGACACTCTGTGGTGGGATAGATGCTTGGAAAAGGGGAAGGGAGAGAAAAGAGGAAGAGGGAAGGGAAAGAGAGAGGAGGGAAGCAGAGTGGGGCTAAGCAGAGCTGGAACTCCTGGTGTCAAAATACTCAAAACAAGTCATCTGCAGACATCAGTGGTGACAATGTAAAATGGTGCTGACATTCAAAATGTAAAGTTGTTCAGAGATTTGTCAAGCGGCCCTTTATAAAACAGCCGCATCCACAAAAACATCTGGTCCATTAGATAGTTCTGCACAAATGGCAAATGGGGCTGGTTTGCTCTAAACCCTTCTGTGACTGGAGACCAGCAGGTCCTTATGTTTCATGAATTGTAGGGACAAAGGTCATGCTAGGGAATTGAAGCTTTATGGGTCTTGCCTAGGAATGTTAGGCAATGAGACCTTAGTTCCTGGGGTAGGGGACCAACACACATTCCCAACTAAAACTGCATGAAGCTAATTATGAAACCACAGAATGTGGTAATGACATTTTTCTAGCATACATATCAATGTATAGGAAGGGAAAGACAGGCATATCCCAGCGTCCCAGACAGTTCATGATGTGGCCACAGAAGCTACTTCTTACTGCCCTTCTAACTGCAGGCACAAATGCATATGCACTTTTGAAAGTGCTTCTCTCTCTCTCTCTCTCTCTCTCTCTCTCTCTCTCTCTCTCTCTTCCAAAGTCCAGCACACTTTCGAGGCCTGCAACAGACCCACCTCTATTCCTCAGAAATACCATGAAGGCAGCTCCACGGGTGTGTTGGTAGAAGGTCTTACTCAGTTCAGCCGCAGGCATGTGAAGAACGACCATACATACCCACTCATTCAGTTTCTAGAGCGCAATTCTCAAGATACAAGAAGCTTGGCGAAAGTCTCCTTGTCTGACTTTGTGAGAGAGGTCTATTACATATTTGAAGTTCAGACAAGATGCAGTGCTTGAAACCTCTGCTGTTGTGTCCACAAAACAAATGTGGGTTATATTTGTCGTGTTTGACACTCCACGTACGCTGTGCATATTAATGCAGATTTTTAAGACACAGGGCCAGGAACATTTGCCAGTTTAAATAACAGTCTTGCTCTCATTTAACTAACTGGACTAGGTATGATTAAAAGAAATAGAAAACTATTTATTTGGATAATTTTTAACATCATCCTTTGTTGATGAGTTGACATTTCACTGAAATACACATGTAACAGTTGCATAATGAAAACAGAAACTGTCCCCAGCACATCTTCAGAGTTACACGAGATTAGAATTTAGTTGACAGGAACGGGGAGTAAACAGACAGGACAGAAGGCTTGTTTGCAACACAAATCATGGAGAGGGTTGACAGGTGGCTTGGGGTACCACGTCCCCAAACAAATAATGACAACATATTTATTAAAGAGACAGGAGGAGAGAAAGCATCACTCTTCCCAGATGTGAAAGCAGAGGGTTTTGAAGTCGTGATCCTAGTTTGCAAAGCGCACCTGGAAATAGTGGGGCTGATTCGCTCTCTTGCGTAGGACCTGGGGGCAGGGGACCGACACATAGGTTCCCAACTAGAATGAAAATGGAGCCTAAGCACAGCACCCTGGATTTATTACATATCACAAAACATGAGAATGAAAATTATTCTAGCACACATATCAAGCTAAAAGGTAGCTTAGGCTGTTTCCAAATCCCACAGGCACAGAATCCAGTGTTCAGAAGTACAGACAACTGCCTTAAACCCTCAGAGAAATTACTTAGTCATTCACAGCATTAAAAAAAATATATTTTTCTTGAAGAAAACGCGTTACAGTCAGTAAAATTTTCTAGTCTTTCATATTTTGTGTATCTATCTCTATCAGCAAAAATGTTGTTTTAATTTGAAATGTGGTCATTAGCACTTAAATCCGCACATAGCCATATAAAGTCATTCCATTAACATCACAGTAGAGTTATAGTTTTGAATAAACACAGAATTGCTATAAAATATAAACATTATTGACTTATTTTAAGATGTCCAATCTTACAAAATATTAAACAGGATCAAGCCTAGTTTCTGGTTGACTTTAAAATGCTAGCTGTTATCATAAATATTTGTTTAAAAAAGAAATGTTGGCGTTTTGCCTGTAGACTGCTCCTTTAAGTTTTAGACACCATTTAATTGGAATTTTATAGATATTTACTCTACTTAATGATTAAGTCACCAAAAATATATTCTCTCTAAACATCTCTGAAGCAACAGCATGAAACAATGCTCTGCTGTGGAGCAGAAAAGCCCATTTATCTTCCCTGCTCACCCTCTGGGTCGAGTGCAGTCTGTCTGGATGCATTTGAAAAGCATTTGCTGACTGCTTCCCCAGACTAGCTCCCTGTGACAGGTCAGTCATCTGCCAACTCTCACTCCACAGCACACATACACAAACACCCAGAGACCCACCCCAGACCTACGCTGTAGCAGTGGAGGACAGAGAGGCAAGTCTCCAGGCGGCCCTGGGAGAGACCCTCCATCTTCACGTTGTGAGTGCCAGGGCTTCAGACTCCTGCCAAAGAATGCTACCGTGGCACAGCCTGCTCTTCAACCCAGACACGCCTCATTTAACCAAAGCTGGCTCTATGCAGTCACCTCACTATTGACAAGTTCTGGCTAATTTTAGGGGGGAGGGGCAGGACTTGGCCTACACTCAATTACAGAGAACAGTTTTAGACTAGCTCTGTTAGGAGATGGGAGATTAAATTCTGATAGAATGAACAGGCTTATCTACGTGCCGCCCCCCTCCCCCGCCTCCTCTGCACACATGGGCACACCCCTTATTTTATCATTGCCTTCCTCCAGGAGAAATGTCACGGTGTGGCCTTTGTATTCATGTGAACAGTTCTCGTGTTAGATATAAAGGGTTAGAATCATAGGCACGACGCTCCATTACTCATCTACAGAGAGCCCTCCTCTCCTTGACTAGTCATCAGACCATGGGTTACTGAGGGGCAGCACTGGGCTGTACAGATCATGCGTGCCACCACATTCTGAAAGCTAAAGGGGATATTTAAAAACTTTACCTAAGTAAAGGACTTATGTCTGCAAAGGACCAGAGAGACCAGCTGCAGTTCTACCTTATCTTGGTGAGGACTAAACCAGGGCTTCCTGTATGCTAAGAAAGGACCACTGACACTACCAACCCTTCCACCTGGATTCCTGGTTTAAGTTTTACATCAGAATCAGAGACGTTTTTGAATGGTTCCTAAAAATGCAGACAGCATTATATAAAATTTAGACTCCAAAATTTTAGGCTCCTTTGGCAGTATCATATTCCTGTCATTCTTGAGCCCACATACTGAGGAGGGATGAGCCAAGATGATATGCAATCGGTTGAATTATGTTCCAGAACTAGTTAAAGCCTCAGCAAGAAGCTTTGTTCTCTCCAAGATGCAAAGTCAACCAATCTACAAGGAAAGGGTGGTGACCAATTTTCAAGCACACATTCATTCAAGGTTATCCTTCTAACTTAGGCAAGCGCTACATCACCCCCACCACATGGACTTGACGAATGGCCCTGCATCACCGCATACACCCTCATTCTTGCCATTACATCACCCCCAAACATGGACATGACGAATGCTCCCTTATCATTGCACACATACCCCGATTCTCACTTGTGCTACACAGAGGTGGTAAGTATTCGAACACATTTCTAACACTCACTAACTCTAATTATTGTTCTTTCAGGTCAGCACAGGTAGTGAAATGTAACCACACCACTTGACCCCTGGCCTTAATTAGAAGGCCCTGTGTGCTGCACAGGCTGAGGAGGAGCAGAAGCAGCCCACTGAGGTGTGCTGCAGCTATGTGGGAGCCTCTTGAGCACAGACGGTCAATATGAGGCTCCAGCATCTTCCGCCTTTAAGGGAAACTTTGGGTTATCTCCCCAGAATGATGTTTCAAGATGTGGTTCATGGACCTCAAGGCATTCTGGGACTCTTTCAGGGGTCCCTGGGGGTCGAGTAAGATTGAATGTCCTTGGCCTCGTATGTTCTCATTCTCTGAGTGTGCAGCAAGGTTTCCAAGGCCGGGTGACAAGGTTGTCACCACTCCCCGGCCTCTTTGTGCTTACGTTTTCTTGTGTTTATAAAATTAATCAGCTTTGACTTATAAGACAGTAAATATTGATATACAAGGGCTCTTGATAAATTTTAAGAATAGGAAAGTCCCTAGAATCGAAATGTTTGAGAACTGCCGACTGATCTGTCCTCCACACAACAGCAAGGCTGTGGGTTCACTGTTAGCGCTCGGTTGTTCTGAACCTCCTATGTGTCTCCACCTCTGCCCATCACATGGCTTCTCTTAGCTAGCCTTTGCCTCTTCCTCTCAAGTTCCAGTATGGCATGCTCTACCATGGCTTCTTGCCCTCAACACTGCATCATGGGTGGTCTCCCTACTGTCCCAGAGTCAACTTTCTCAGGCCTAAGACATAACCAAGGAGAGTAAGTTCACCCAGGTACCCACTCACCTGGGAACCCTAAGTTTTACTTACCAAGCCCCTTCCTGTAGATAACGGAGCAGTGATATGTTAGGCTATTAGGGGACACTGGGTGCATATTAATAAATAACATGCAATCATAAGAGTGTGCACTATTAGATTTGCCTTCACCTTTTCATTAAGGACTTTGGGAATATAACCATGACTCCCCTCAGCACAGAACAACCTCCCTCTTCCAGAAAGCTCTGCTGGCCATCCTGTGGACTAATTCTGAGTTGAGTCATACCATGACATTCAATTCTGAGAAGAGTCTACTTCCCACCCTACCATGGCTCCCCTGTGATGGACAGATGCTGGTCTCTGTCGCATTTGACCCAGGAGCTAAAAGTTTAACAGCACAGATTCAGGTGCTGGGTACCAGGTTTGCTGTACTTGTCTTTGAAGATTTTAAGCATGAAACCCAACTAGTCTCTTATATCTTCCTCTCCGTCAAATGATTACTCTCCTGCCAGGGCTCTGAGGAAAATGACACAGGCTCCTGCAGTTTGACCGTGACCCAGATGTCAGAAAGCCTGGGTCCCTGTATGTGGAGGCTAGGGGCAGCTCTCTCTGATGCTGGCTGTCTTCCCTAAAGTAGCCTTGGTTGCTGACCAACCAACTCTGTTCCTTGGCTACACAGCCATCATTTGCAGGGATTCTTTAAGTCAGGCTTGTAAGCAAGTTAACACTTTCCAGCTTCTATAGGTTTAGGTGATACAGGGAGAAAGGCCCACACATCCCGACTCATTAGAACTACACAAGAATCTAGAAACAGAAGTGATATCATATCAAACCAAGGTAGGGAAAGCTGGGGTAGGGAAAGACTGTCTCATGACTAAGAGACAGTCTTTATGTTTAAATCCACATCTGTAAGGTTAACCATTCTCTCTCTCAGGGTGATATATCAGTTCTCTGTAGATTCTGATACAGTACTGCCCAGCATCACAGAGGTAATCCCTGAGGCCTGCTGGGATAAGCATTATCCCTGTGGTTGCTAAAGCAGGAGAAATGCAGGAGGGGCAGGCTTCTGGCTGCCAGACTTGGATGCTAGAGGTAAGCACTATGGGTACAGCATTAAGATCAGATGTGGATGGGCTTTGCTCTCTCCCAAGGGGTCAGGCTCACCAGGGTGCATGGCTTGGCTCCCACCTATTTGCTCACCATCACCCATAGGGGCTTCAAATCATAAGAATGAATAAAACCCACAGGAGCTCCCTGCTTCACTGTCATCTCTGCATGAACCAAAGCTGGGCTTGTTTCCATAGTGAGGTCAGGAGTTCACCATGGTGTAGGAAAGTGAAGCCACAAGGCAGGGAAGCTCTGTGGTCAGGGCAAATGTCATAGCTACAAGGTGTCACTACAAAAAGCCTTTCTAGGCTTCCCTGGGAGAGGTCTAAGGAAGCATCCTGCCCACTGAGGGTGGGGAAAGTGTCCTACCATCTCAGCCTAGCCTTCAGGGTAGCTGCACCCCAGAGATGCCTTGAGATACCTTGAGGAGCACTTCTTTCTGCCAGAACAGGGCTCCCTCTTCCTCATCTTTCAACTCACCTCACCTTATTCTCTACCCCATCAACTCATCTCTCTCTCTCTCTCTCTCTCTCTCTCTCTCTCTCTCTCTCTCTCTCTCTCAAATGTGTGTGTGTGTGTGTGTGTGCGCATATGCACCCTGCTACAAACTCCAGGCCAAGCAAAGGAGATCAATGAATTGGAAGACCTTCTTCCTCTCTTCCTTTTCCTCTTTTTTCTTTTTTATAGATTTTCCCCTCCATAGCTGTTGCTCTTTAAATACTGACCCCCTTTCCTTGGCCATTTTGGGCATCTTATTTTGGGCATCTTATTTTAAACTAATATCAGAGGTACAGACTTGACCCCCTCCGGGGAGGAGTTTGGAATTTGATAGCAAAGCCCTCATCAACCAACATTTTGGTCAAAAATCTGCTATTGTTACTACTTGAAAATGCGATCTGACAGGTTACCTGTTTGAATCTTTATGCATCGCCTAGGATCTTAAAAAACGGGGAGAATTCTTGATGGATAACTACAGTACAGAACAGAAAAGAGATCAAACCAAACCAAGAATTTCTTAAAGTTCTGGTAGTAAACAGGCATATGATATTATTATTGTTGTAGTCTTAATAATAAGCAAGTATACGTCCAAGGAGCTTTACAATCACTTAGCTATTCCTCACAACAGCCCTGTGAGGTAGGTCGACATTATTACCCCCATTTTACAGTTGGGGAAACTGAGGCACAGAGAGGTTAAGTGTCTTGCCCAAGGTCACGCAGCAAGTGAATGCTGGAGCTGGGACTAGAACCCAGGTTCCCTGACTCCCAATGTCCTTGAAACTAGACCATACTGCTTCCAAAGAGGCGTCCCAGACTGGCTCTGAGTGCGAGCTAAAGACGGACAATGTTAGATGAGGTTTGGGTGTGGTGGCATTTCCCGCAGACACGGTAAGATGGAACCTGAGCTGTTGCCTGGTTGGTTTTGGCATGCGGGGTGTATGTGTTAGTTTCAATGGGTGTGTCTGAGCTTCCTGGCCTTCCACTTATTAGTGCACTCTGGACTGGGTCACTGCAGCAAGCAGGGCCGGGTAGTCAGGAGGTCGTGACGTGCTGGCACAGAAAAGGAACTCTGTCTGCTCAGTTCCAATCAGCCTGCCAGTCTTTGGGAGTTTGGGCAAACTAGGGATGCAGGAACTTTGGGACGGAGTCAGTTGCCTGCCGTATGCAGGTCTGCTTAATCATATACATATATATACATACACATATATATGTATATATATAAAACATTTTATTTATTTATTATCTTTTTACTGGCCATCATCAGCAAGTTGTGTTCATTTCATTTCTCTGTGGGACGTCTGCCCCTTTGCACGTGCTCTCTCTCTCTCTCCTCTCTCTCTCTTCCCCCTCCCCGCTTTCACTGAGTCTCTGGTTTGGAAGGGAAAACCATAACTCTTAGGTTCCCTTTCATGAAAAGGAGCCACCATGAGCAGTGTCCGCAACAGGCAGCCATGGCTCCACAGATGAGCCACAGCCCGGCTTCTGCCTTCCTTCCGGAGGAGTGCCTTGCTCGGAAGGGGTCTCCCCGGGGCTTTGGTGCCTGCATTTCTTCTGAAATGCTGCGTCAGTAGAAATAAGCCCGAGTGGGAGTTTGCCCTTTCAAGGCCTTAGCCACAAGCGCCTTCGGACTAACCAGCTTGGTGTGGTAGCTCAGGCAGAGAACTCTAAAGCATCCGTTCAAGCATCTGAAACAAACGAATCAGCCAGTGAAATCTCATCTGTTAGCATCTGTTCTCCTCTTACATTAAAGAAGGAAAACGTGTGTGTGTGTGTGTGTGTGTGTGTGTGTGTGTGTGTGTGTGTGTGTGTGTGCTTGCGTGTGTGTATGTATATATGTGTGTGTGCAGTGCATATATATATATATATATATATATATATATATATATATATTAATTACTTTGGGTAGAATAATACTTCCAAAAATGAAAAAGGAATCTCATTGCCTTCCAGACTAAGGTAACATGCTTAACAGGACCAGCCATGGGTCAGATCTTTGGGTACTGAGAATACCACAGTAAGAAACACTGATGGTAAAGCCGATGGCTACTTGTATACCACCATCATCTCCCAACCATCCCCACCTATGGCCAAGGCACAGACATTAAAGCCATTCAACCTAAACATCAAATCCTATAGAGTTACAAATGATGGGAGTCCTTAAACCCAACTTCTAAACAGATAAAATAGCTGTCTGGGATTCCTATGGTTCACACAGGTGACCTCTCATATGGGGTACATGGAGGACAGTCTCCTCAGACTCTAGGAGAGCAGACAAAAGGTTTGAACATTAAAACTAAGAGAAATGAACAAAAGTTTCCCCACATTGGGATTTTTTGTTATCAGAGAGACACTAGGCTCATCAGAGCATGAGGCACTACAGAAGCCAGAAGTACCATGGGCCTTCTACTTGCATGAACAGGGACTGGGACTTTCTGTGGCTGTGTGGCTATGTTCCTATATTTCTTTGTTCCTTATGGAGACTTGCAGGTCACTTGGATGTAGCAACATGGATGAAGAGCAAATGCCGAATCAAACTAAAGAGAAGATGTATAATGTCGGATGACTGAGAGAAAACCAAAAGGCCGGATGCAGCTTCTCTCTGGCTCCCACCATAGAAGGGTTGGAGAGAAGTTTAGTTTTAATGATGAGGATGAAGGGATGGAGTGAGTGGATGGATAGAGAGTGCACACTCATTCAGACCAGAGAGGCCAGAGGACACAGGTGCCCAGCCCCTTCCCATGCAGAGGCAGGAGAACCTTCAGTCATCACCCACAACAGGGAAGGTTAACACTGCAGTTGGTCTGAACATGGGGAGATCGGGCTGAGCCATGGCATGGAATGGGGGTGCACAGCTTGGGTGCCAGTTCTGAGAGCTCTTCAGACAGACCTCACTCTGCAGGCCAGCACGCACAAGCTTGGCTGTTCACGTCTGCTCACACAATAATGCCACACTCCACGTCCCACTACAACCAGCCTGGGAGCCCCGCCCTGCCCCGCTCCACTCTGCCCCACAGTGCCCTGCTGTCAGAAGCACATTGCTTCCTTCTCAACCAGACAAGTCCATCGTCAGCAGCTGTCTCAAGGATGTGCCTTCCTCTCACGACCGATCCTGGCTCCTTAACTGCTCCATCACCCATATTTCATAAGGCAGAAAAGGAGGCTTCCTTATGCACTAATTAAATGGAGAGTAACAAATCATATTTAAAGCCATTTCTGCAGTAGAGGAAGCCAAAAATGTAATTAGAATTATCCATCAAGGAGACAAACACTTTCTATTTTCAATGTTTGTTTCAGAATCAAATGCCTTCTCAGAACTGAACTGTCGAGATTATGAACACAACTTAATTTTCTATGCTGTGTACTTAATATAAATTACAGGCCTGGCCTCAATTCTCAATAGAATCCTGGGAGAACATATTTATACTGTCTAACTAGAAATATTTGACTTCTACCAATGAAATAAGATTCTTTCTTTGAATAACAACATAAAAAGACTTAAACAGGAGAAATCCCTCAACATTATTTTAGTATAATGTGGCTATCTCTACCCAGAGCCTTTACAGCATTCTGTCGGCACAAGCTCAGGGCTCAGCAAACTCTATCTGCAAAATGCAGTGACTACTTAAGCTATGTATCGTTTATGCTATTTCATAATACCAAAACACTGCATTCTGTCACCAGAGTGAGCCTTGGGGCTTCAAAAAAGGTATGCCCCCCAACCCCCACAGACATCCAAGTGTTTACATGCCAAACCCTCCACTGAAATCTGGAGAGTCTCTTAGCTCAGAGGCAAACTGAGCTACAAATTGTGACATTAGGTACAAAAGAGATCAAGTCCCCTCTAGGAAGCCAAGTTTTGATTCCATACATTAGACTTCTAGAGCAGCAAGCCATTCCAGGTAGGCAGAGGGTACCCAGAGCAGTCAGAGACCCAGCCAGCCTCTCCTATGGGGCAGAAGGTCATGTGAGGGGACAACCTTCAGTGCACACCAATTCTCTGCTAGTGGCCAACCTAGTCATGCTGCCACCAGCAATGTATAAACCAGGGACCAACTCAAATTTGCAAACTGGACTTTTCAGTTTTTGTCATCCGAGGCTGCTTGTGAACCATATTAATCTTAGAGTTAGAGCTATTATTTCTTGCAAACCAGGTCAGCAGGAGGTGAAAGACACAGTGAGCCAAATGGCCGAGCCTATAACTCATTACCAGAAGGTCATATGATCAGGGAATGAAAGAACACAGGCTGGCTTGAGTAGGTGTGGGTGTCCACCAGCATGATATCCCCGCCTCCAGCCTCTGGGATCTCACCCTGAGTCAGCTGGTCACTATCCACAAGGCCATCTACTAACCTGAGCTATGCGAACACACCCAGCATTCCCCATTCACCATCATCCTCATTCATAGTTTCTCACAGCAAGATCACAGTCAGGCCTTAGCGTCCACAGCTGTCACCCCTTTGAACACACAACAGTGCTGGGGATTTGCTCTTGGAACAAAGTACAGGACTGTTTCATGTTGTACCTTATCAACACCTATGAGGCCACATTCAAGAACCATGAGAACAGGGATGGAAAAGTTGTTTTCATGTAAACTTTTTAAACCACAAGAAAAATGTCTTTATTTATGATGGACTGAAGGCACTCCAGAGAGAATGGTAGCAGGACATGGTGACAGCTTGCCAACCTCTGTACTTCCCCTTTCTCTTCTCCTGACATCCGTCTCCAGCTCTCTTTAAACAGCACCACCCCCTAAACCACCTTTCCCAGCTCTGCTGCCTGCAAGTTCTAGCATGCCTCCTTGCCTCTCCATGCCTGCTTCTAGCTAGAGCTCTAGGCATCTCTAGGATTCTATTGCCTTTGGATGCCTAGTCCCTGATTGGACAGGATATTTCTAAATGCCACACACATGCTCTAGGGGCCTGGCAGGGGTAGTTTTGTGTGTGTGTGTGTTTGTGTGTGTGTGTGTGTGTGTGTGTACACATGCACTCTTGTACATGTGTGCATGCGTGTTTGTGTGTGTGGGGTGTGGTTCTGAGTTAGAGAAAGGGAGATGGACCAAAGGCTGGCCTATGTATGTAGCACTTGCACAGCAAGCCTCACCACCATCAGGAGATAACACACAGAGACAGACACACCACGCACACACGCACACAGTACATACTAGGGAGTGATGGATGTTATTGAAATGGACCAAAAACCAACAAGCCGTGGGGTAAGAAACAAACAGAAACAAAACAAAGCTCTTGCGTTCTGATGGAAAGCTGTTTTCTGGGCAGCCGGACCCTGAGCCCAGGGCTATGGGAGGGGGCCTGCCTCGCTGCTGCTGCCTTTGGAGAAGACCTGGGTGGCTAGGGTGTGAGATGACATTCACTCCTTTCCCATCACAGGCTATCCTGAGGGCTTTGCACATGTACCAGATGATGGCAGGTGCGAGGCTCAACGGAGAAGACATGAAGAGGGGAACTACTTACCTTGTGACCAGGAAATGGCTAGTCCACAGTGGGGGGCAGTATGAAGTATCTCAGTTTAAACAAATTCCTTGTGGCACTGCTCAACCATGAATAGTCAGCTCTCTAGTATTTCAAATTAAAGCTGGTGACATTGTTAGTGAGAAGAGAACAGAGCAAGAGGGTAATTCACCTGTAGAGCAATTGTAGTGTTCTTCGCAGGGTACTTCCCCACCAGTCCTTGCTCTTTCCGTTTCTTGAATTTCCTAAAGTAGTCCTGTATCAGGAAAGTGGCATAGAACTTCCCCACGGTTACCTCATCATCTAAACGGAGAGACCAGACACAGCTCTCCCGAATCAGCACATTTGGACCAAGAGCCTAAACCCTCACTTCTGGCTGGGGCGGGGGCGGGGCGGGATGGTGCACAAAAGGCACTGGGCTGTCAGCCTATAACAAGGGTTGCTCGGTCTAGCGAGAAGCAAAGCTTTGCAAAGCAGTTAAGGCTCAAAGCTAGAGTCAGTTAAACAAACTGATCCTCAAAGTTGCAGAAAGTAATGTATATTTATCACGAGTTAAGTAGAGTAGCATATTAGTAACAATATGAAGCGCCACCTTGGTTATTTACTTAAAATAAACATTACAAAACAGAAAGGCCTCGCAGGCCACATTTTTCACCCTGTGCATAGAAATTTGCATGTGTAATTACTGTAAGCATCAAGTGCAATTAAGCATTCAAATCCCTATGTCACAAGATGGAGACCTAGAAAGGTGACGGATGAGCTTGGAAGGAGAGGAAGGTCGGAACAGAGACTGCAGATCCAGCTCTCTCACACTCCCCCGTTCTCTGCCAATAAGCTCTGAGACCATTTTGTGGTTTGGAATTCAGAACGACTGGATTTCTGCACTGCAATGACCGCTCCAACTAACTTCAGCACTGAGCAGGCTTTATTTCTGCTCTGTTCAGAAACAACCTCCAACTTGTATCACTGGGGAGTCAGGACTCTGCTGACAACTTTGAAGGGGATGCATGAGGCAGAACAGAAGCTCTGACTGTCTCACGGTAAACCACTGTGAACATGTCAGTGTAACCTGTGCTCCCCACCCCCCACTCCACAGGCTGATGCCACCAGATCTGTAGGGTGCTGAGGTCTTCTGGGTGGAAAGCGGCAAGGCTCCATCAGCAGCCTATCCTGTGTAGGGCTGTGTTAGGGATTCTAGAACACGTGGCGGGACCTGCAGAGGCTGAGAAACAGTTGTAGGTACTCAGGCTTCTGGTCAAGCTGCCCTTGCAAGAGTCACGTGGATTGGGGACAAGAGGATCAACCTAGGTGAGCTTGTACTCTCCCCTATATGATGGAGTTCCTTGTCAGAAGAACTAAGGATGTTTAAGAGAAGGGGTATAAAGCACTCCAACCCAGGTATGGGCTGTCCTTGTGTCACGTGCCCTACAATGACAAGAGTCACTATTTCAAACCAAGCCAAGAGTATCACTCACTGAAACGGATCATAGGAGGCTTGCGGTCACTGGGACCCACTGTATCCATGAATACATCTTTGGTGGTTTTACTTAGTGTTCACTTGGGAGGTATGGCTCATTTATGGTTCCTACCCAGCAGCTTCTAGGCCACTTGGAGAAGGTTCTCCAGCCATTCCTGCCAGAAGCTGCCTAGAATTATTGTGCAGTCTGTTTTGGGGTGAACTGGCTTTGAGAAATGTTATGTTCCTCCTGAGCCCAAGCAAAGGAGGCCCTGGCGTGATGGAGAAACTGCTGAAGAAACCCAGGGCTCTGTGATGAGCTGAACTCATAGTTTCCTGACTGGCTACTAACAATCTACCCTATTCAGTATGGCACCATAGGTAGGAAAGCAACAAGATACTCAGTCTGCAAAGCTCACTCTTGCCCTATCTCCAGCGTCTGCCCACTCTGTCCACCAGCTAGGCACCATGGCTGGCTATCTAGGGGTATCCAAGCCTAGTCCAAACTCCTTGTGGGTCTCATAACTATAACAACTCTGTTCACTCTTCTTAGAGAGGGAGAGGTTACATGCTTGGCCCAGGTCAATTGGCCAGGCCTGAGCCCAGGGCCCTCTCCTCCTCCAACTTTACCTGTCTACAGAGAGCCTGGCTCTAGCCATATCCAACTCCTGCTTTCCTTTGAGCTGCCATTCTGGTGGTATAAGCCTAGCCCCACCCTTTCTAGCTCTTTCCAAGTAGGTCAATGTCTGCTGCACTGGTATATCCAAGAAGTACAGAACCTATGTACTTCAACAACACTGAAGTTTTGTACTTCAGGGTCCTCTGAGCCCTGGGAAACTCCCTGACTCAACACAGAGGTTCATATTATTTTATACCAGGATGTTTCTGGTAAAGGAAGTGCTGGCTGTCCTTTCTCTTCTACATTAGAGCAGTAGGGCAGTACTAGAGGGTGATATGGTTATCTCTACTGAGATAAAGCAGGAGGACCAAGAGACCTGGCCCAAACAAGAGCTCCTAAGAACAAGTAAAGCTAAAGTTTGATCATGACAGGAAAGGGACAGAGAGAAGCAAAGAATGTGGTGAGGCCATCTTGAATCAGTAGGACAGGAGGACACACAGGGGATCAAGGAACCAGAAATATGGCTCAGGAAGGAGTTTCTAAAGGAAGGAGGATCTCCAAGGAAAAGGAGCTTCTAAAGAGAAAGGGGGAAGTTCATGACCTGACAGAGATGGTGAGAGAGCACTGAGAACCCAGGCAAGATTCCAGGCTGAGACATCTCAGCCCCATGACAAGCAGGGGTCACACTGCAGGCAGACAGTAGAGAAAAAGATTCTCCCAGCACGTCCTCCATGGCTGGTTCTTGACATTACATTTCTATCACACTCATGATGAGCAGCTCAGATCATATCCCAGTGGCAAAGCTGCCAAGACAAGCATCTGGCTCTGTTCCCTCCTCTATCTATGGGGTCTCCTGAGCACCCCAAGGACACAGGCAGCTCATTGTGCTGCTCTCTAATCACAATCTATTATGGGAGACACTAACACTTTGAACTACCCACGTCCCAAGGGACATATCATGGTGTCATGTCTTAAGTGTACCATGATGAGGGAAAGATTGGGAACCACTAGTCCACTGAGAGAGAGAGAGAGAGAGAGAGAGAGAGAGAGAGAGAGAGAGAGAGCACAAAGAGACAAATGATGAATATAGACACTAAAACTTAACCCAGAGCTATCTGCCAAAGCCTGAAGGTGCTGTGTGGTCTCCTTTGGTGGCAATGTGTTTATATATAATATGATATGTAAAGCAGATAATCAGACACTACACTGGGCACTATAGAAACTTCTGGAACATTCTATTTCCTTCTAAGACTCTAGTTCTTTCTTCTCCAGTATCACATGGGAAGACAAAGTAACACCTATCATCTTAAACTCCAAAACCATGTAAAGAAACAGAGAGAACCAGCAGTCCCCAGAATATATATATATGTGTGTGTGTGTATGTGTGTGTGTGTGTATTCATCCTTCATGAAAAGTCCAGTAGAGATAAATGTTGGTCAGGTTTTCAAAAGAAGAGAGTTTAGATCATAAGCCAAATTGTGAACTTTTCTTTTCCCTAGTAAGATAAAAAGAAATGGAGCAACCACAGTGATTCAGGTGACACGTTAAGCATGCCTCCTGTGAGGAGGGCTATTCCTGTGGCCACCGGACGGGCCACTATGAAGGTGATGTTTCCAAAGAGACAGAGTTGGAAAAAGAGAGGTAAGTGTCTCGGGCTTGTGTGTGGAAGGTTTACACAGACAGGCACAGCCTGCTATTCTGAAGCATGCATCCGTATTTCAACAAACAATGTAGGGGAATCCAGTTGGCAAGAGATAACTCTGATTCCATGCCACCACCCTAAAACAGAATTGCTTCAGAATATTCTGAGAGCTGAGAGGAATGGAGGCTGCCGAGGAAGGTCAGGCACAGTGCTATAACATTTTAACCAGCGGTTCATCTAAGCCATGCGACCACTTGGATGTGCAGCTGAAAGGAAAAGAGCGGAAACCGAGAGTTTTAAAAGTGCAGAATCAGGTCTTGGAACTGGGGGGTCTTGAGATGAAAATTCCTACCATGTTGGTCATTTCTTTTTGAGCCATTTTCCCAGAGTTGATCCAGTAGCTAGGCCAGCTATGGGTGGCCTGAATCAATGATGAAGGCCAAGCCTACTATGAAGCAGACCTGGCTAATGCCTGGCTCCCTCTGTTCCTCAGGAGCCACAGGCTCTCACAGTCTGAATCTGAACCATGCCACCCTATTAAAGTTGTATTGGTTATAAAGCACGCCACAGGTTTATCATGTTCCCAGGCCAGGGTTAGCTAGACTGTGGGGAGATGAGGTATTGCATAAGGAGATTCTGCACTTTTAAAACTTGAAACAAAACAGTTGGAAAATAACCATCTCACTTCAATGTCCACGAGTATTTAAACGAAAATAGAGAAACAGTTTATATATATATATAATATAGAGAAATATTATATATATGCAAATTCTAAATGTTTAGTCAGTTAATTTGTGATAAATAACAAAAGGAAATAAATAAGCATGCTTGTTAGTTCTACCTCTAAATCTCATTCAAGGACATTCTTGGTAACTATAGTGGGAAATTTGGTCTTCTTAAAATTACTTTAGAAGTACTCTTTTCTGAAAACTATCCAATTTTCTTGAGACGTTTAAAACTGGAGACTAGTCTTGACTATTTCTTTTGGGGCAAAAGTTCAAGCTTTTCATTTTGTGAGTACTGTCATATCTTCACTGATTTTTCTATGACAGCAAAACCCTGCTCTGGCCTTGCGGGGTCTAGATTCCTCCCCATTGAAGCCCCTCTTTGCGTTTACTATCTTCCTATCACCCCGAATATTTTTGGGTGAAGCCAAAGGGCTCCTTTAACTGTGGGCCTCACACTCTAACGTCTGGGAAAGCATCCTGCATTCCCTCTCTGGACTGTCTGGAGGTCTTGCCACTGAAACTAATTCCTTGACTAAGGACTATGTGGGAAATAGATTCCACTGACCACCAGCTGGAGGGACAACTTGGTCAAGTAGCTTCATGCTTGTCTTCTTCCAGATTTTCTTTATCACAGCTCGGAGTTCTTCATTAGCTTGCTCCAGGTTGCCTGAATCCAAAAGGCAAAAAGAAGGGCATGTGGACACTGCACAGAGCAGACTTGTATTTGCGGCCGGGTGCTCTTCTGCCCTTGCTATGTTGCTGGGTCCTTGTATTGCCTTCTGATAGAACCTTCCCCTTTGGCTCTCCATAGTGATCGCCAAATACTTTTCCTATATTCAGAAGCATTCACCAAGCCACCACTGGGGGATGATCATTTCCACCTGAGAATTCATAAATGACCTTCTGCTACCATAGCAACCTACCCCAGATAGGAGCTATGCTCCTCCCTTGGCTCCCAGACCAGAAGGCAACTGCTCACCTCTGCTGCTGCCTCTTCCTCCTCCTCTCCCTCCTCCTCCCTTCCTTTCTTCCCTACTTCCTCCTCCTCTGCCTCTACCTTTTCTTCCTCCCTCATTCCCCTCCTACTTTTCCATCCTCTTCTTTCTCTCCCTCCATCTCCTCTGTGTCCTCCCCTTCTACCTTTTTCTCCTCTCCTCTTTTTTCTCCTTCCTTCTCTTCATTCCTCCTGTCTCCTCCTTCATTTTCTCCCCCTCTCCTCTTCCTGCTCATCTCCGTCCCCTTCTTCTTCGTACTCTTTCTCCTTCTCCCCACCTCTACCATGACCTAATCCTGCCTTTGTTCCTGCATGATAAACTTCACTCATCTCAAGCCCTAATCCGTGTACTTACTCTTACCTCATAACCTTGACTTCTCTCTATTTGACGGTTGTCTTTTATACTGATACATCATCATGTAGGACCATTCTGGTACTCTTTATGCTTGTTTGTGGCATAAGAAGCACACGCTAGGTGGGAAGTGGCTAGCTTTGCTGAGTAGAGCTCCAGCATTGTGAAGAACACCTGTCTTCCCACTGAAGATACGTCTCCTGTCTTCTCTCACCTCCCTCCTTACCTCTCTGCAAGGTCTTTGCTTCCTCACCTCAGGCTCACTCTCCAGTCTTTGCGGCATCTGCTTCTCATGCCTCCTATAGTGAAGCCTCTGAGCCAATCCTGGAGGTACTTTCCACTGCCTGCTCAGCCAGGTTTGAGCAGGGCTGAGTGTGGTATGATAAAGAGTGTAGCTAAGACATGAACCTGCTAGCATCCCCACATGCTAACCATGGTGTGTGTGTGTGTGTGTGTGTGTGTGTGTGTGTGTGTGTGTGTGTTAGCCTCTGTGCTCTCTACTCTGTCTGCATAAACCTTCCTTTGGCATCTTTTGCCTGTAGTTCCTTTTTACGGACAAAGAAGGATAAAGGAAAAACAGAAGGACAGTGGTCAGCTGGTCAGATGGTGATGTTCTCCTTGAATTCACATCGTCTCCTGAGGCATCCCATTAATTAAGAGAGAGTCCAGAGGAGAACCAAAGTGTGTGTGTGTGTGTGTGTGTGTGTGTGTGTGTGTGTGTGCATGTGTGTGTGTGTATGTGACATATCCCTCTCCTGATGCATGCCCTGCTTCCTGCTTCCAGAAAGTGCTCACCTTCAGTCTTGATCTTGAGAGCCGTCCGGACCAAAGCAAACAGGGTTGCATTAAACATGACTGTCCCATCACTGTTGAGAGGCATGTTCATGGCAACCAATCTCTATAGATGAAAAAGAGTTCCTTATGAGAATGCAGATGCTGTCTATGACAGCCATGTTCCCTTTTGATGTTCATTCTTGGTTTATCTCCCATTCATGCTCTCAGTAACCTCACTTCAACTCAATGGTCATTTGGAAGCATATCTAAGATAGTTAAATACAGGTATCAACATAACTTGTCTATGGGCTGCTCAGATATTGGGGTTAAATATCATATCTAGGTCTGTCTGTGAGTGTTATGGGAGAGACTAGCATTTGAATTGACGGACTAGAAATGGATGTAAAAGTAGGCAGTCTTCATTCACCCACAGCACAAAAGGAAGTGGAAAAAGATTTGGCTTTCCATTTTGCCTGTCAGTTTAAGGTACAACATCAATCTACTGCTGACTGAAATGTATCTCATTGGTCCTCTTGGTTCTCAGGCCTCAGGCCTCAGACTAAACTGTATCACAGATACTAGAAGATGACAGACTGTGGAACTTGAAAATCACATGTGCCATATCACATAATAAACCTTTTCTTGTATATGCCTGTGTGTGTGTGTGTGTGTCTGTGTGTGTACATCTATACATGGATAGCTATACATTGGTCACACACACAGACATACACATACATAGGCCCACAGCCACCCCATCAGTCTTATTAATCTTATTTCTCTGGAGAATTCTGACAGATACAACCTAACATTTGTGAGGAACCTGGGAAAACAAAGTTCAGTTGTGAAATATAAATGTGGACAATCGGATGCTATTTAATGTTAGATAATTAAGTTTTATTGCCCATGTGTTCTCTCTCTGTCATTAGCCAGTTCTGTGTCCTGGACAAGGTCTCCCCTCTAGGCACGTCATTAAGGACTTTATGATAATTAAATGATGCACCAGACACATAGACCAGGTACAGGGCCTGGGCCTGTCACCCAGTAGAACTCACTACTGTTTGTTCAGAAAGTTTTCAGAGACAGAACACCATGTGCTATCTCAGGGAGGTCTCCACGGCTTCTCTTAAGGCCTAGTCTTTCGGAATAGATCAATACTTCCCACTTCTCACCCCTCTCCAGGTCCCTCTAACACCAGCATCGAGGAGAGCTGCGGAAGGACTTGGGGTAAGGGACACTCTCCTTGGGTTCCAGTCAGCAAGGCAGGCTAACAGGCCTTGTGGGGATTGAACTAGATCATAAACACAGAGGTTTTATGCTTGGCACATGTTAAGTGTTAATTAAACAATGTTCATTAAAAAACATTCTAGCTGGGTGTGATAGCATACTCTTTAATCCTAGCACTTGGGAGGAAGAGACAGGCTGATCTATTGAGTGGAGGCTAGCTTGGGGAGGCTATATAGCGACTTCTGAGTTAGCCAGTGCTACACAATATGATTCTATCTCAAAAATAAAACAAAATAAAATCCAAAGTTAATATTTTCTTGGCTAAAAGGTTCATTCCAAAAGAAAGGTCAGATGTTTTTTTCTACCCTGCTGAGGGACTAGGATACAGTTGTCTGGGCAACCTACCTAAATTCTAAATCCTACTACCAACCTTTCCTGTCTTCACAGTCAGTACAGCCAGGATGACTGGGCCATTCAGTCACTTTTCCCGACAAATACCTATGTCAGCAAAATGACTGATGTCGTGTCTCTACGACACTTAGTTCCTTTAGGTAAAGGATCCTGGAGTCCAGACAAAGACGAACACAGTCAGCTGTGTTCTGTGCTGCTCTTTGAACTGGAATAGACTTCTTCAAGGAGAAGTTCAACAGGCAAACCTTGCATTCCTGTTGCTACAATAATGTGAGAAGGTCTCTGTGGCTCTATGGGAGAAAGACCAGTATGAGCTAAGGCTCCACATGACCAGTGTGGGGATGAGAGAAACACAGTAGGAGACCTGAGCTCATCCCACAACACCTCAGCTTCATGCCCCAGGAAAAGGAACTACAGAATTCTACAGCAAAGAGGTCACATGCAATCTGTCACCCTGTCTACAACGGGGAAGCTAGGACTCAATATGTACCTATCACTGGCAAGCCAGGGCCCAAGGTCTACCACTGCCAAACTAGGGCCCAAGGTCTACCACTGCCAAGCCCAGGGCTAGATTCGTTCTTTTTTCATTCCCCTCTCCTCACCTGGCAGTATCCCCCTTGTACTTCCGCAGCTCATCCTCATGCTGCCCACTCTTCTCTCCCCATCCCCGCTGCCCTCATCCTGGCGGTCCCATTTTGTTCCTTCCCCCAGTCTGCTTCATATTAACATGATCAACTCTGAGATGGTGACCTGAAATCTTAACATTCTCCACAGGATTTGGTGTGGCAGAGAATATTCAATCAGGTTCAGCTTAGGGATGGAGGCCTCTGCTCATGTTCCAGTCAGATGGTTACCCAATGCCTTGCTGTTGACCAGTCTGAGGCTCTTCTTCCTCTGGCTTTTGTCTGGACTCTCTTCTCCTTTCCAAGAAGCCTGCCTACCTGCCTCTGACTGACTCCTATGTCTCCTTTGGTGTTTTTTTTTTTTTTTTTCCCAGAGCTGAGGACTGAACCCAGGGCCTTGTGCTTGCTAGGCAAGCGCTCTACCACTGAGCTAAATCCCCGGCCCAGTCTCCTGTTTTTTATGTGGATTTAGTGTGCTAGCTAGCGATCAGCCCCAGGACCTGGCACATGCTGATCTACATTTGCAGCCACCTGGGCCTGGCCTAAATGTCATCTCCTCTGTCATCTGATCTGGTGACAGACTAATATTACCTTCATCCCATTATTAGCCCTGACAAGATTCTAAGTGTTACAAATTTGAGGGTGCTGCCAAGGCAGAAAACATTATTATCTCCACATGTCCAATGCCTTAAGAACAGCCTGGCGAATGTAGATTAGCATTTGTGTGTGCTGAACAACGCAGCAAATAGGCTGTCAGGCTTGGATGGCAGAACACTCACCTTACATGCTACTCGGTGTGGACATAACTTTCCAAACCCCAGAGGAGGCTGAATCCGTCGGAGCAGTGTGACCACATCAAGGTGTTTTATCCTTCCCCTGGAAGCAAAGCACAGCCTGAGGTCCCCAAATGAGCTCAGTGTACCACCTCCACCCTGCAGAAATCACCACGGGCATTCCCAAAGAACTCTTGAAAGCCAGATGGGTGCTTGTAAACCTACTTTGCTTCAGGGTCATATTCTGACCATATCCTTTTGAATTCATCCAAGTGGTGAGGCCCCAGAATAGACCAGTCCCGAGTCAGATAGTCAAAATTGTCCATGATGACAGCCACAAAGAGGTTGATGATCTGGAAAAGTGAATCAGGAGGGTGGTGGGAGGGTCCCTTGCACTGTTATCTGCCTCCTAACTGCAGGGCATGGAATATTGGAACCCACGTATCCAGGTTGCAGAGGCAGGCCATAATATTCTCTCACTGGAAAATAGTCAAGGAAAGGGCAGGAGTCTGAGCAGATGGCTTGGCACACACTCAGGAGAGGGCAGGTACGTGCATTAGCTGGCACCCTGAAGCACATTGTCATCTTATAATTTAATTGCAACAAGAGACAGCTCACACTTTGAAGGCACTTAAAGCCACGTACAGTGGCTTTGATATTTTAGAAAGGAAACAGCAGCCTACAGTAACAAGGTTGTTTGGAAATTGCCCCAGCCCATCAGTGAGTGCCTGACCCATCCCATATGGCAGCCACACATGCTGGATTAAGCAGAACAGACACCTGCCTGGTAGGGCCCTGAGTATGCCAACTGCCCCAAAGCACTACGACAGGGCATCGTCACTGATCTGAACCTCAAATGCTACAGCAGTCCTGTAATTGGGGGAAGGGGGTTCCCGAGACTGCTTACCAGGAACGCACAGAGCATGTAAAAGCTGATGAAGTAAACAATGGCAAAGTTGCTCCCACACGTGTATTCCTCGCCCGGGTTGTAATCGGAGTCCGGGTCACACAGCTTTCCTGGGAGACAGGCAAGCATGATCTCCTGCCAGGCTTCCCCTGTTGCACACCTGTTTAAATGAAGAGAAAGGGCTTTAATTGGGGGGAAGAGGCAAGGAAAGGATGGATTAGACATCTGGGAAGAAAATTCTTAACTTGTGCAAAATGTACGTAGCTATAGCAATGCCATTTGGATTCGTGACAGCCTGGAAGCCCTACTATCAGATACAATTTAGTTACTTAGAGACCCTGGTGTAATATGATTTATAATATGATGTCTGATTCAGTTCTTTATATGAATGGATGCTCATTTTTCTCTTGTCTCTTGTTCAAACATTACTATTACAATTATTTAATGATTAGTCCTGATTGATTCTGTTGAAAAAAAGGAAAGAGTTGGAAAGCACCTAAATTACAAATGAGTTGTTACAGTTACTGGGGTCATTAGATATTGCTTCTTTGTTTCTAGAAAGTTCTCTCACTGTGAGGAAGATTGTTTGCAAAGTTAAATTAGCTGGTATTAAAACCAATTCTATAAAATGTGAGGCTGTAATGCTCCGATATATTAATTTCGTGATTCACACACAAAACAAAAACAAAAACAAAAACAAAAAACAAAAAACCAACTGTACCATTTTGGGCCAAATTTAAAACAAGCCTTTATTACATTTTAAATTTAAATATTAAATACTGACCAAGAGATTGACTTTGGTCAGGACCACTGACCAGAATGTCCCAGCTAAAATGGCCTAGAGCCACAACGTTGCAGGGGGGTCCTAAGGACAAACTTAGAAGCCACAGTACTTTCCCATGAGGCTTTGTTATTTCCCAAGAACTACAGTTTCCAGCATTCTAGAAAGTCACCTGGTTCCTGGGCATGTGGGGCTTACAGGTTAATTGTAGGAATTACAAATTCCCATGTTTCCACTGTGTTTCTGTTTCCCTGGTTGTGTTCTGGTGTATTCTTCATGGATACTTACGCAAACATATCTCCTACAATTTTTTTTCTGGTAGTCTTAAATGTCGGTTACAATCTGAATGACCCCAGCAGTTTTAACAATGTAATCAGTTCCTCTCTAACTGAGATGCTAGTTCTGTTTAAGAATACAAAATTGGGGCCAGTAAGATGGGTCCGTGGGAAAAAGGTATTTGCTGTGCAAGCCTGGTGACCCAAGTTCAATCCCCAGAACCTATGTAAAAATGAAGGAAGACTGACTCCATAAATTTGTCTTCTGATCTTGACGGGCACACGGTGGCACGTCCACCCCAAACATATATCATATTTGTACATACATATGAAACAGTAATAATGTTTTTAAAGGTATAAAACAGCTGAGAGTAGTAGAACATACAATCCCAGCACTTTGAGAGGCAAAGGCAGGAACACTGTCATGATTTGAGGCTAGCCTGAACTACAGAGTAAGTTCTAGGCCAACCTGGGCTACAGAATGAGATCCTGTTTTAAAACAAAATAAGTAACAAATATTGAACAAGAACAACAAGGCAGAAATCTGTCAAGAGATAACAGGAACAAGAGCAAGCACGACCCCATCCGTTCAGAACTCTAGGGGCACCCCACCCCCACACTGAGGACCCAGTCACCTGAAGAGCAGCAGTACTGCCTGGGGAAATGTCTGGAAGTTGTTGTTTCTATTGATCTGGTTGTTATCTCTCATGGCGACTTTCCCAAACATCTAGAAGTTATTAGGGTGAGAAATCAGATTATTGTCATTGTTACAGTTTGGATCTTGATCTCAAAGGTGGTTAGAGACTTGATCCCTGAGAGGCAGCACTGTTGAGAGGCAGAACTTGTGGCCTAGTGGCAGGCTGCCCTGAGGTTACTGGGATGATATCTTCACAGGGGAACATGGGGAGCTGACACCCTGCCTCTCTGAGTAGGTCTGTCTCATGATGCATTTCTACAGTGGTGTCCTGCCTTATCATAGGGCAAAACAATGGGATAGTCACTTGTGGATTAGATCACCTCTGCCTGCAAATACTTCAGTATACTCATGAACTGCCAACTAACACAGTCCCATAAAAAGACTTCTGTGAATTTAGAACTAACTTGGGTTCAATTAGCAACTAGGGCTCTCTCAGGACACCTGGCACCTTTTGTGCTCTGCTGAGACCCATTGGGCACAGCATGCACTGGGCACCAGGCTGAACGTTAGGAACGGAGTGTCTCAGAGGTAGTCTCACACTGAAGGAGTCACTGCCCTGAGGAGACTACGGAGTGATCAAGCAATGGTAACCAGACACAGCAAGTACTGAGGTGATCCAACCTCACAGAGATCAGGGAACAGGTTCATTTAGCCAGTGTTGGGTCAACAGCAGGAAGAGCTCCAGAGGGAGCAACACCTGAACCTAGAACTGAGGGAGAGGCGGCAGTCAGAGGATGGGGCAAGAGTTCTCTAGGCAGAAGGAACATTACCTGAAGGAGCATGGAAAGCCTGAGGAATAGGATCGGTGGTAAATAGAGATGAACCATTGGCTGGAGACAAGGGGGACTGAGACAAGAAAGCCTTGTGGGCTCCACATCCCAGCAAAGTTTTCCTAGTAACATTATGGACCAGATCAATATTTCAGATAGTCTTGGATCCACACAAATCACGCTATGAGAATCTGGAGCTGAGTGTGCTGTGCAGTTTGCAGTGTCCCGAGCTATCTCTTTCTCATGAGGACATATGACTCTTGTCCTAGAACACCCAATAAAATTCCTACAAGTACTTCTAAGCCTTCTGGACAATCAATCAATCAATCAATCAATCCTTTGTGCTGGAATTACCTCACCTCTCTCACATAAACCTCTCTCTAGTCAGAATAACATTTGACCAATGAAGGACATTTCCCTCTGACTCCCTGGACCCAGAGCTTTCACTGCCATGCAGCTGCCTTGCAGCATTAGGACTCAGCTGTCAACAGAGCCCCAGACCATTTCCAACCCAGGAACACATGCCGTAGCTCCTCAGCCTAAAAGCCTGAGTCCATACTTCTCTGAAAAAGTGTGCTGCCCAGATTTAGTACTGCCCATGGCATCTGGAAACATCCGAGATTTCCAATGTGATAATGTTTGATTGTTCAGAGCACCGACAGGCCTGTGGACTACTAAGAACCTGAATATCGTCAGCACAGAGTATGTGTTCTCCACGCTGATGACCTAGGCATCTCCTTTTCCACTGAGGAGCCTATGACATTCCATTCTGCTGCTCAGATCATTCTCCTGAGACATGTGGGGGGAGGGGATGGGATGCTAGCCCAACAATGTTCTGACTCCTTATCTTCTTGGTAGAGGAGGCATTTGGCTGCAAACATCGTGATGTAATCTTTCTACTTTACCTGGATAAAGTAGACCCGGGGCTAGCTTGAAAGCATCCTGTGAGGGAAAGCAGCTGCCACTCACCTGCATGCCAATGACTGCGTAGATGAAGAAGAGCATGGCAATGAGGAGGGCAACATATGGGAGTGCCTGTGGGACACAAAGGATTGGGTTGGTGGGTGCTGGACACCTGTCCTTGTACCTGATCAACAACCCACAAGACCCAGCCTAGCACAAGTATTCCAGTCCTGGGAATCCATGTACCTGCATACCTAGAATCACAAAGTGTAGGCAGGCAGGGTGTGCTTTCCAAGCTTGTAATTACCCTGTGCTACTCCTAAACGTGTTCCCACATGGACAGATAGATCCCAGTGACTTTTAAACGTATTCTATATCCTTCAGGAGACTGCACTTGACCAAATCATCCTAAGATACCAGATTCCCCGACTGCTTCCATCTGCTCTGAATCTGGGAGCGATTGTAGGACAGCCAAGAAACATATGCAAAATAACCTCCAGTCTGGTTTTCCTTACAATGAGACTTTAAAGAGAATAATGACTGAGCCAGAGCATCAAAAGCCACATAAGAATGCAAGACACTTTAAAATGCACCATCGATGATACATTTTATGAAAATATCTCTTACGTTCAAAGAGCCTGCAAGTTCTGCTGGGTCTCCCCATTAGTACAACTTGGGGTTGCTTGGCTCTTAATCCTGCAGTGCACTCAACCTGCTTGTTTGACTTGTCTTTAAGACAACAATGTATCAACCAACCTTACACTTGCCTTGGATCACCTATGCAAACAGCTTTCACAATCTAAGATAATGCATGACTATAGTAAGTTACCAACTCTTCCATGCCCCTGACCTAAAAAGCAGTGTGTGTGTGTGTGTGTGTGTGTGTGTTACAGTAGTAAATGCTGAAAACAATCTTATATAACAAATATTTGGCATAATTGTTGAAATCGGCATCCAGATAAAACCTGGTAACAGTGTGCTTGCAGTATTGAGTGCTTTGGGGTCTGGCGTAAATGACTCAATCTCTTATAAAACTCTTAAAATTCTCTGCAAAGTGATGCCTCATTGCTTCTACATGTGATGCTTTCTATGCTGCTCAGTAAATATAGAACAAAGCCTCCTTTTTTAGGGGCAGTGGGACATCAATCAGCCTTAGGGATGGCAAGACGTGGGGACAGATCAGATATGTATAACAGAGAGAGAACAGACAAGGCAGCAATTACAAACTACAGACAGACTGAAGACAGGAAGAAACACGGAGACTTCAAACTTGGGGGTGACTCTTGGTCAAGTTAATCCAAGGGACCTGTTGAGCCTCCTTCCTTAATACGACTCAGGTGCATTAAGAGTGTGTCTGAGACTATCTTTAATGCTTTTAGCTAAAACATGTGCCCATATTAAAACAGCTACAAACTCAAGGAATAAAGGAAACCTAGCAGAGGTTTCCTCACAAGCACAGGCTCACTTTAAAAGCACATAAGCAAGTACATGTGTCTGGCCAGATCTGAGTCCTTTCACCCCATGTTCCTTGATGGCTTTTCTCCATCACCACATATGGCAAATGCATCTATGTGTACGGTAGCACAGGGCTGCCTACGCTCTTGGGCTTAATTCTCCCCCATCGAAGACAGTGCATCACAATGCTGACAGGCCACATACAGGTTTGGGTTCTGTGACATGCAGCCCGGTTTAGTGCTGCAGTGCTACTGGAGTCCCACAGGGCTATTCTCCCCACAAAAGCCCTTTGCACTTTCTCCCTAGACATCCAAATGTTTGAGAATTGTGCTGGCTGACTGTCTCAGGGTAAATCGCTACTGTCACATGGCTTCCTTACCTATTAGGGTTTTTTTTTTTTAAGTTTAATAATTTCATCAAGAACCAAGATTGTTTTGCATGAATGTATTCCGTTATCCTAGCAACTCATCTTTGGAACATGGAGTAACCACAAAGTACTGCAGGGCGTAGCCACACCCTAGTTCTCTTGCCTATGGAGCTTGCCCTGTCTCTCCTGAGCCACACCCTTCTTCCTCAGTCTCCATCCTTCTTAACAGGGCTGTGATTTCCTTCCTGTGCGCTTTTGTCTTCTCCTTTCCCTCAATGCCATTTCTTTCAAAAAAAAAAAAACCAAAAAAACAAACAAACAAACAAACAAAAAAAAAACCGACTGGATTTTTCTACTGGTTATCCCAGAGGGGGTTAAGGGAAACTTGAATTTTTTCTTTATATAACTTCACTTGTTCTCATAACATTTGAATCTTGAATGAAAACCAGCTGATGAAGAAGTAAAGGGGCACGGCCATGAATTCCCTACATGGTTGTGCCTTTGATTACACATCTGTATTTATTCCTCACCCTCAGCAGATTCAGTCTAGACAAGTGGAAAATCTACACCAGGTGGCAAAGGTGAAGCTGGCTCTGCTCTCAAATAGACTAGAACCAACCTAAGGAATCATAGGTGTCAAATAAGGCCTGGTAGATACCTAGATGAACTGAACTCTTAATTCTACCAAGCACCCAGTAAGCTGGTATAAGCAGAGAATCAATCTGAGAGGCTATGTGCTGGTTTGAATAAGAATGGCCACATAGACTCATATGTTTGAATACTTGGCTCCCTAGTTAGTGGAACTGTTTGGGAAGGATTAAGGGGATGTGGCCTTGTTAGAGAAGGTGTGTCCCTGGGGTTGAGCTCTGAAGTTTCACAACTCTAGGCCAGATCTAGTCTATGTGTCTATGAGTCTATATGTCTAAATGTCTATATGTCTATATGTCTGTCTCTCTCAGCCTGTAACTTGCAGTTAAGAAGTGAGCTTTAAGTTACTTCTCCAGTACCCATGCCTGCCTGCCTACTTCCATGCTTCCTGTCATGCTCATCATGGATTCGCTCTCTGAAACTGTAAATAAGCCCCAATTAAATGCTTTATAAAGTTACCTAGATAACAGTGATATGACAGTAACTAAGACAGGCTGCCAAGCTTCAGAGAGTGCGAAGTGACCTTCCCTCTCTCGGACACCACTGTTGCTGGACATCCTGAGCAATCAAAAGTCCCTGAGATTTACATTTCTTCCATATAAAAACCATTGCAGATCTCTGAATTTTGGGGTCTTATTTCTGCCTCTTGTTTAGTCTCCCATAATCTCTACTGACTTGGTGGTCACACAGAGAGAGCTGGGGTCTTCTGGGACAGAGGATAATCCCTGAGTTACATATGCTCTCAAAGACAGAAAGCAAAGTCCTAGGTTGCTCTTACCTGAAAGGACTTAATAAAGGTCCATAGCAGTGTCCGGATGCCTTCCCCCCTGCTGAGAAGTTTCACCAACCGCATCACTCGGAAAAGACGGAAAAAGGTGATGGAGATTCTATTGCTCTCTTCAGAGTTCTGAAGGGTTATCATGGAGAGGTCAAACCCAGTGGAAAGCAGAACATGCGACACTTTCAGAAAAACAGCAACGGACGCAAAGGTGACACAGGTGAGAACTGAAGATGTGTTTCTAGGGCCTTACACCTCAGAAAGCATGATATGAAAGAAAAAGTCACATGCTAACAACACAGGGCTTAGGGAACAAACTGCATCCACACAGCACATGCATGTCCACGTGTTCTACTGTGTTAGAGGAGAACGCTGGGCTGCTCAAGAGTACTGGACACTGATGATGAATGCAAACCACTGCAGACACTGTTCTGGAAGGACAATCATGGAGAATACAGAACACCAGTGGAAAACTCGACATGGTCAAATAAAGTCAGGGAGAAGGCCCAGCCCCTGGGACCAGTCACTGATCTTACCCCAGGTGTGGCAGTTGGGAGAGGGATATTCTCACTTTCAGATGGCTTTAAGAAATCAAAGATTGAGATGTATTAATGTTGGGGGAAGGCAGCAATGGCTCAGTAGATATCCCCCGCCCCTTTACCAGTGTGTGGTTAGTGTCTTTGGTCAACACAGCTGCTCCATCCCCGAGACAATACCAGTGCCTCACTCTGGAACTGGACTGGAGTGGACACATCCAGTGACATAAGCACAGGCATACTAATTCTAGTCTGGTTTCTTCCCAGGGATGTGATGTCTCTGGTGACTGATGCCTGCTCAAGGATTGTGGTACATGCCTGAGTGATCTTTAAAGACACAGGTTTAGAGAAACCTCGCTTCCCTGGCTCGGTTAAAGGAGCTGACCACCTACAGCAGGCCTCCTGGCCTGGAATAATGGGCCGACTATAACCAGGGCGAACAGTGGCTCTGCCTGTAGTTCCCACACGTAAGCATTACATGTGCTCCAGAGGCTCTGCTGAAGGACTAGAAGGCCTGGTTAGTGCAAGAGACAGATGCAGGCTTCTCTCCAGCAGCCTGCAATTCAGCCTCAGTCAGGGCAAGCCCACACTTCAGTCCTCAGGGCTCTGGAAGAACATCATGGGGCCAGCTTGCCTGAGTCCGAGCAGCTCTGCCTCACCCCGGTCTGACTGTGTACAAATGAATGGTTGTTTCTCCCACCTCCATGGAGGCTGTTTCTCCTTCTTCACTCTACTCAGTGCTCGGCACAGTACTCTGGGGGAGTTGCTTAAGAAAATACGAGGCAAGTTTTCTCTACCAGGAGGCATCTTGAAATGACAATAGCAAGAATGGGAAAAAGACAGCCACTTCTCTCTCTTGCCACTGAGTGCCATTTCTACTGAGGCAGTGGGCTTTCCTGAGACTGGACAAAGGACAGGATCCTCTGTTGGTGATTCCCAACAAAGGCTTTCTGTGGCTCACAGTATAACTACATAGGGGCATAGGTGAATATGCTGCTAGAAGCTTTCTTTCCTGGGAACATGGAAGAAGAAAGGATTGGTTCTTGAGCTGATTTCTGAGACCAAACAGAAGAATGCTATGAACTTCAGTAAGGAAAAAATGGGTCTGGATACATTGGGGCATACTTGTAATTCAGCAGTGACTAGCCCCAAGAGCAGGTCCTGACCACTAGAAAGGGTTCTAATCCACCTGGATGTTCAGAACAGTATATACTTAGTATATATACTCACCCAGGCTCATTAACTTTGTTAAATTGTTTTTATCGCCTTTTTTATCACTTCAGAAATAAATAATTTTTTTTTATCATTTCAGAAGTAACACCTCCTTAAAGGGATGGGTTTTGTTTGTTTGTTTGTTTGTTTGTTTTAGTTAGATACAGATCAGGATCTCATTATGCAGCTTGGGTTAGCCTCAAACGCTGACTCCCCTGTCTCTACCTCCCAAGTTCTGGGGTTACAGGTGTGAGCCACTATTCTTAGCTCTGATCATGGCGGGGCACGGGTTGTTGTTAGTTTCCCAGGACATTTGTCTCCCACATCCCTCTTCCTGAGGGCTATGGAAGAGGCAGCACTCTCGCTCAGACAGCAGACTGTGCACACGTGAGTGACTATGGGGTTCTATGGGTAGACACCTCCATTTGTCTATGCTCAGAGGACTGGAGAAGGCGGAGGAGAGTCTTTTACAGCTATGTTACCAAAATACCTGTAATGTATATGTGGGACCTGCAAGAGCATTATTAGCCTGTTTTTCCTGGCCACTCTCTTCTGCTTGCTCCTCTGTGCTGCTCCGTGACAGGCCATTAGTTATCCTCTTCCTTTGGGCTGATGAAAGTTGGCTAAACTGACTTTTGAAATGTGCATATTTTAAACTATTATCTGAAGAATGACAATCATCAATCATTAAATTTAAACTTTTTTTTTTGAGACAAGGTCTCACGTAGCCCAGGCTGGCCTCAAATTCACTAGGTAGCTACCTCTACCTCCTACCTGATGGGATTACAGGTGTGGACCACACACCTGGTCAAATTGTTTCTTTTTTTAAGGAGGAGAGGAGATAGCATTTTCCAGGAGACAAAGCAGTGAACCACACAACACAGGAATGAAAACCAAAGCACTACAGGCAGCATGCACCCCAAGAGTGGCCTGAGACCCTGCCCCTGCCACCACATCACCCAGGGCAGAAGGCTGCTAGAGGGGAGGATGTATCTGGCAGCAGTGGGGGAACCATGCAAGTTGCCTAAGTATCTTCCAAACTTGAAGAACCCTAGGATGGCTTTGCTCCATCTGCAAAGACGCTGGCTGTTCTGATTCTGGGGTACACTCTCAAGTCACCCACTGACCAGGTGCCACCCAAAAGTTACTTCCTAAATTGATTTGGATCCTTTTACACTTCAGGAATTTTGAAAGCCACCACGTTAATTCTAATGTTCTCTCAGAGTGGAGGAGTCCTGCCTAAATCACAGCAACATTAGGTCAAGTATTCCATAGATAGCTCACAGCTGCAGAGTGGTCACACAGACTGAAGCCACTAGAAGGGACCACTTGGGCTGTCACAGCTGTTACAGGGGCTTCTAGAGTTGATGAAGAAACAGAAATTGATTCTAAGGGATTAAACTCTACATCTGTCTCCTTTCCAAGGGCCAGAGGGGCACTGGAAAATGACAGGCAGGGGATGGGCAAGGTGTACAAGTCACCTGACCCTATGCTCAGCTTCTGAGGCCACCTACAGGTGACCCTAGAGGACTTGGGGCAGGGCAAAGTCTGGCTCCCTCCGTGACTGTCTTTTCAAGAATAGCCTCAAGAAACCGGGTGATCCATGGTCAACAGAATTCCAACTAAAGGTTTGGAATGGATAGCTTCAGTAGGTTTTGCTATCGCAAGGTCATATTCCTCAGCCCTGTTCCTGGCGACCATATGGACTTGAGAGCCCACTCTGACAACAACCTAAATGATATGGTGTTGACTCGGTCTAAGCTGGTCAAGTGACAGGGCAGCATCAGCTCCTAGGATCTGGGAGAGAGCTCCAGTTGATTTTTTATGTGTTCTTTGATAAACACAAAGCAGCCATGGTTTCTAAGCAGGACTGCTCCCCCAGCCATGCCCTTAGGCGATGATGGGATGGAAAAAGAGTAAATGTCAGCAACAGTCATCCTTGGGTCAGAGCATTAGTTGCTTGATCATTTCAGAACTCAAGCAACAAATAGGCATCAAAGAGAAAGCAAAGTCAGCCTATCGGGTGTCATTCAACATTCAGCAGCTTGGTGGTACTACAGACAGAGGTGAGGGGGGCAGGTCCAGAAAGCTAGCACACCATGAACAGACAGGGCGGAGAGCATGGGAAGACATCAAGATGGAAAGAGCTGGGTGAGCATGCAAACAGGACAATGCAAAGGGCCATCCTTTTTTTTGTTGTTGTTGTTGTTGCAAAGAATACAAACAAGTCGAGTTCCAGACCAGTCATTCTGGAAGACTGTGTTGGTGAGTCACAGAACCAATATGACTGACCAAACAAGCCTGAGCTCAAGGCCCCAGCCAGGGACGAGGACACATGGGAGAAGAAACAGTTTAGGTGACCATGGCTGATCCTTAGCAAGTCCTGTGAAACTCAGTGAAACACCAAATGTGGGAAGCAGAAACAAAGTATACAATCTCTAGAAGCGCTTTTGCTTAACGACTTCACCGTATATATGATTATATATACTTGCCGCTACAATTTTCTAAAAATAAAACCAACATGAAAAATCAATTAGGCAACAGAAAAGGAAGGTCAACAGTCTAGGGGAGAGAGTGTAGCAGGTTAAACATCACAAAACATGATGATGATGATGATGATGATGATGATGATGATGATGATGATGATGATAGTGGTGGTGGTAGTGGTGGTGGTGGTGGCAACTCAAACCAGCCAACAATGGACCAAGGCTATTCATGCTCAATTGACTCTGGCCATCAGGAGACAAGTCCACTGATGATATGACATGCATTGCTCTCCTGGTGAACTATGTGTGTATGGAGGGAGGATGTGGGGATAAATATCCTCATTCTTACACATCTATAATATCAGAGGTAAAGAATGTTCTGTCTGTCTGTCTCTTAACCTTTGGTTATTCCCAGAGCCTAGCTCCAGGCCTACAAGTGGTGGATTCCCAGTAACACTGATGTTAGAGATGGGGTAAATGAGCAGGGAGCATAACTTTTGCATCAAGGGACGGGGGACCAACACTGAGATCTTTGCAGGTAACACAGGCTCGGGAGCTACCAAGTCAAGGTTAAGAAGTGTTTATTGATTGACAACAGGTTTGGGAACTGGGAAGATTCCCCAGTGTGAGTCTTCAATGAGAACTTGAATATCACGAATGAGACCTTGTAGAGACACCTGATGTAAACTGCTAACTAGACACTCAACACACAGACCTTCCACAGAGAAACATGACCACCCTGAGACACTGACAGGCAAGGCCAGGCCAGAGTTGAGGAGCGGGGCCAGCTTATAGCCCATGAAGCATGTGTTGCCTCTGAGTGTACCAAGTCACACTAGCTAGCCAGCAAGTGGGCAGCATGAAAAAGCTGGGTCTAGCTGATCAACAAGCCTTGGTAACATCCTGGTACCCAGAAAATAAGAGTTTATGACCCATGGCTCACAGCACCTAAAAAGTCATAGGTTGTTTCTGACCCATGGCAAGTTCCCTGGCACACATTATAGATACTTCAAGTACTTGAAGACAATTAAAGCAGTCAGATGTCCTGCTGCATGGCAGCTAAGGTAGCGTCTTGTTATTTTCACAGTGACACCTGATCATTTCACAACCAATGCTATTCATTTGCCATGGGTGACAATTTTGGGCTGCCTAATAGAATATGTCTCGTAAAGTTGAATTTACACAGTCTGGGCCTAAGGAGGTTAGGGGATGTGTGTACCCAGACCTAGTGAAATGTCACCTTACTATCTTGGCGTCCCATAGATTTTTGGTGTGACAGGGCTTACATCATACTTTGGTGGCCACGGTAGTATCTTACAGTCCATTTTGCATAGAACCCAGGAAAATTGCATAAATAATAGTGTGTCTTCATAACCCTTTGTTTTAGTACGTATTTTCACACGTATTTATATAATTTTTTCCAAGCAGATATGGTCACTCTGCTGGACATAAGTCAAGGCTGAAGTGAGACTGGAAGTCCCAGGCTAGTGGCTGTTCAACCATCCTCATCAGAGAGGCATTAAGGAATACCAGTGTTCCCATTCCCTACAGTCAGTCTGGGCACCAGGATGAACCTGACAATTTTCAGCCCTGCATATGTCAGCCAGGCAGAGCAGAGCACTGGAGTGGCAGAGGCAGTCCTGGACTGGCAACACAGAACAGAAGCCAACATCACACAGCGGCACTCCCCCCAGCTCCTTGGGGAGTACACAAGCTGACATCCACTAAGCCTGCCGGTGAACATGGTACAGGCCACTAGACAGGGCCCTTTCTGCCTGCCGTGGGCCTTCACTTGAGCAAGCCAGCACTCTCCTTCCCAAACTTTGATGTTTTAGTTGTCAGAATGCTTGTGGTGGGGCTTGCCTTATCTATGACAGATGTGCTCCCTTGTCAATGATAAACTGAACGTGACAAAGAAGGTATCGACTCTTTCCTGAAACACAGCAGCCCTTGGGGATCAAGGGCCAGTGTCACCAGCTAGACTCAGAGCTAGGAGGACAATGGCAGTAACTATCTCGAAGCCAGGCATAGCTATAGGGATCTCCTGTGCCATCACAGAACTATGTGGGTACAAGGCCACATTATTAACTGATGGAGTATGATGTCTTAAAAATAACTGTTTTAGTTCCAAAGTGGCAACTTTACACTTATGTCTTCATTCCTTAAGGGGAAGGGATGAAGAGAGGACAAGGGAGAGGAGACCGCTAACTGACTTTCATCTTCCAAAATGAATTAGTGTCTATAATTCTGTGTGCATGGGGATTCACGGGTGGGCCTTCTAGTTTCTTCTACATCAGACGTAACAAAAGCAATCACATTAAGGGACACAAAGTTTGCTACTTACATTCACTTCAGTTATAGCAATATCAACGACGCTACCAACAACAATTAAGGCATCAAAAGTGTTCCATGCATCAGTGAAATAGTGCTGTTAGGCAAGCATTCAGAAGCCACAGGGGACAGGAAGCACAACAGGGAAAAAAAGAAGAAAAGGACAGCGTTAACAATATGCCACTCGACTACTTGAAAAATCGCCCCGAGACAAACATGTCATAGATAACGTCACTTTGGATGGATTTTGACAGAGCAAATGGAGACAACCAGAGACACCCTATCTTACCTTGCCTACTAGTGCCTGGGGTCAATGGTGCCAGAGTCAGCCCTGCAAAGGTGATTTGTGTCTGCAGAGGCCCTGGGCTGAGGCTCTAACTCTAGAAGGTTCTTTCCCACAGCCTCTGTGAGGAAATGTCTAGTTTCCAATCATGTGTGACTGGGATCTGTGACTTGTCCAGGTGATGCCACATCAGGGCAGGGAGCAGAATGTGCAGACAGGAGAGAGAGGACGCAGGCCACACAGGTGCATACTTACGTCGGCTTCGCTGAGGGCCACGTCTATAATGCTGCCGATTACGATGAGGGAGTCAAACGTGTTCCAGGCGTCACTAAAATACCCCTGGACAGAGCAGGCAGGGGCAGATGTTTATGAGCACTTATGAAGGGCACATCACATGGATCATATGAGGGGACACATCCGAGTCCCCACGGAACCCATGGCAACCAGGGGAGGGGCCAGGACAACCAGGGGAGGGGCCAGGACAACCAGGGGGAGGGGCCAGGAAAGCCAAAAGGGAGACAACAATACTGTCCACTGATAGAAAGGGACACAGAGGGGTGGTTGTGATCCCATGTGTGTGAGAATGGGCATGAACACACACACACACACACCATGAGATCTATGGCCCTGGGTAGATAGACGTTACCTTGTCCTGGTATCCACCCCAAACCCTCATGAGCTGATGAAAGACTGAGGCTCCATATACTTCCAAGAGTCTCTAAGGTCCCCTCTTTTTCTTTTTCCCACTTGAAGCCACCAGGTCAGCAGCCTCCCTCTGCCTTCACTAGTCCAACAAAGATAACAGGCCTTGCAGCGCAACAGAATTCCTCAGAGTTCTTGGCTTAAAGGACACAGAGACTTGTCTAAAGGTCACAGCTTATAGAGAGACAGACATAGAGTTGCACAGAGCTTCCACGTAGAGTCCTATGGCAGAGAAACTCGTGACTGTGGAACAAAGACAACCCAAGGCAGGTTCTGTGGGGGAAAGAGCACCAAAGGGTGTGGGGCGAGCTCCAGGGATCCCAGACGGCCAACGGCTGCCGTCTACCCATTCCCTGCTTTTCTCTGTTCTTTCCCTCTTCTAGGCTAAGTGAACTCCTCTAGATTCCCCCAACAACTTCCCTGGCTCTTTCCCATCAAATCAGCAAGATAAGGGTTTAACAGTCACTGGGAACTTTTTGGAAATCTGATAGACTAGAAAAATCTTTCACAGTTTCAAAATGGTGTCCAAATCCTTACAGTTCACAGACTGAAGGTTGATACTCCCTCATCTATACCACAGGAGGTTTCAAGGTACAAGTGACTGGTACCAAAGACTCTGGCCAGGTGGCTCTGACAGGAGTCCAGGGGAGGCAGAAATGCCAGCCCCCCTTCTTCCCACTCACTGTTTCCATGTTTAGCAGCCTCCTGTTTCATGAAATCACTGCCTTGGCAGCATGACTCAGCTCCTGACCCTTTCTGCATTAAAGACACCATGGTTTGTCACACAGGGTCCATCCCCACCCACCCTCCTAGCTGAAGGACACACTCCTCTATAACTAACTCTGAAGCCAGGGCCTCTCAAGTGGAGCCAGCAGACAGCAATCAAATCTTTCATCTCTTCCTTCTTTCCTTTCTCCCTGTCTGTCATCTGTCTATCTGCCTTCCTTCCTTTCTCCAGCTCTACCTGCTTGAAAAGAGTGAGTGAGCCTTATGCAATGGCTTTTATTATTCAGAAATATTCCTGAATCTGACACTTAAAAGTTATTGTGCTGGCTAGTTTTTAGTTAGTTAGTTGTTAGTTACTTTGTTTGGTTTTTCTCAAGATAGGATTTCCCTGCATAGTTGTGGCTGTCCTGGAATGCCATCTGTAGATTACTAGTTAACTTTAACAATGGGACATAACTCAGACTCACTGGTGAGGAGGATCTCAATGAGGAATTCTCTGGATTCAGTTGCCCTATTGGCAAGTCTGCAAGCAATTTTCTTAACTGGGTTAATTGAAGCGAGAAAGCCTACCCTGGACATGGATGGCACTGGGTCCTAGATTGTGTAAGTGTAGAGAGGTAGCTTGCAGACCTGCCCAACTAGGACAGAGGACCCCTCACTGGCTGCTTTGTAAGACCACCTCTCACTGGGCTTGGTGGGCAAGCACTGATGAGAAGAGCGTATTAAAGGCCAGGGGGGACTTCAGGGAGAGCACTGTCTTGGTGACTCCATTATCATTCCATTGTCAGGCACAAAGCAATATAAGTCATCACAGAAACATTGTTCCTCAAGAACAAGGGTGCTGCTACTATTTTAAAGGTTCTCTGGGGTTATAATCTGAGGTCATATGAGGCCATGAAAATATCTTGCTAAGCAAAACTACAAAGTGCTTGCTGGCAGAAATTGTCCATTAAAAACTCTGATCTATTAGTGCTGATTGCATATTAGCTTCTGTGGTATAACAATATTACTCATACGTTCACATGGCCCTGATCACTCCTCTCAGGCTTAGAGCCTCCCTGGGCCAAGCAGTGTGCTATAAGCCATTGATATACTGGCTTTAGAAACTGTGTGCTTTAATATACATAAGCTCTCATATATCCATATACATATATGCACACAAATAAACACACACTCTTACATGCTCACATGCTGTGGGGTGTGTGTGTGTGTGTTTTCCTCAGCCTGGAAAAGCTCTCAAACCCTGCAGAGCTTAATTGCCAGGCACAGGGTTGGTGGGAAATGTTCCATGGGAATGTCTCATGTCCATTTCTCCAGAACCTTCCACATTCTCACTCTGCAACCTCTTCCATCAGTTCAGACAAATATTGTTCAAAGAAGTACAGGAGAAAGAGAAGCAAACCCAAGTCTCCAAGGAGGTTCTGATGGATTTGGAAAGGGAGGGAATGTTTATGTATGGACAAGTCACAGTACGTAACATCTAGCCATGCGTAAGGTGCCAAATTTGACCCCACTGCAATCACCGCAATTAATCACTTACAAATGTCCTTTCTTTTCGGTCCACAAAGATCCGATTAAAGATTGCCTAAGAATTACTTCAAATTAAAGAAAGGAACAGGCTGGAGTCCAAATTCTGTAGAACTATAGCGTGAATGAAACCAACCATTTCTGAAGCCGTGTTTGTTGGAAACCACCACACAGATTGAAAACACCTAGGACCAGGCTCTGCCACTCTTCTGAGAGTCAGGGTCTATGCTAGGAAGGAGACCCCTCAAGTCAGCTCAGCTTAGCTCAGCTCCTCAGTCGAGGGCTTTTGAATGAAGAAGCACCATTGCTTGAAGCTGGTGGTGACGGTGTAACCATGGCAGCAGTAGTCTCCAGTACAGCGCTACATGGCAGGCACCCTTTTAACCCTGCATGTAATGAAGCCTCACTCTACAGCAGCTCCTATACTTGGACTATGAATATCCTCACAGAACAGCGGAGGAAACTAAGGTGCAGGGCAGTGAAGTAACTCACTTAAGCTAGCAGGATCTTATTTCAGATGTCTCACAATCGTGCTCTTTGATGCCAAGCTCTGTGGCTTGTTACACCACAGCCTTCGGACTTTGTGGGACAGGACTGACTCCCTGCCAAAGAAGACGCGATGCGCTCATACCTTCAACATAGTGTAGCATAGATCATGCCTCGTTTTCTTACAAACAAGGGAAACTTTTTAAAATCCAACAAATAAAAAATGGTGGATTAGTGAGAAGTACTAGAACTTTCCATAAATGGGGAAAAAAAAAAAAAGGATGCTACAGACAGCAACAAATAGAAGCTGTCTTCCTGCTAGAGATCTCAGAGTGAAATCAGGGTCAATTTTTTTCTGATCATTATCAGACACCCCCAGTGCTCAGATAATGAGCTATGCTTTCCTGAGACAGCATGACATACCATTCTAGACACAGAAAACCAGGTTTTACAAATTCCTAATTCTCTTCTCTCTTTTTCTCAGAACCATTTTCACAGGGTTTTGGTTTTGCATATCTGTTTTCCCACATGTATACAGATGTCCTAATCAGATCTAGACGTTCTCAGGTGGTAACCTACTTAGCTAGCAGAACAGTTTAGCATAATTCAGTAAGAGGAAGCAGGCCCTTCTCTGGGATGATTCAGTAACGGCCTTTGTAAAGCAGATCCGGCAACTTACCTTGGGCTTGAAAGCGATGACTTTCAAAACCATCTCGACAGTGAAAACCCCCGTGAAGACCATGTTCAGAATATCCATGGCATCGTTGAACATCTTAGACTGCTCATAGTGCTGTGGATGAAGGCGGGGTACTGATGTCAAAACTCCATGATCTCATATCTGTGTAACAGCGGATCTCCTGACATCTGCACCCTAGGGTCATTTCCCACCCTCCAGTACAGCGTCTTCTGCCACATTTCAAGCCAGTACACTGCAAAGGTCACGTGGTGAACTTCCACAAAACATGGGGAGGTGGGGGGGTGGGTTCATGACACAGTGAGGATGGTCCAATGATGGAGGAAATAAATGCCCATTCCTTCAGTTCAGGATAAGGGGAAGCCACCCTTTCTCTGTTGGGAATGACACTTGGGCCCTTGACTAACACACTGCAGATACCACCTAAATGTCCGTGGATAAAGGTGGAATTTGATTAGTGAAAATCTTATACTATTTAGGTTTATGTCTCATTAAAGGGGGTATTACCCGGGCTTTACACTTTTCCCAAGACCAGCATACAGACCTTTTCATTATTAAGTTTAAAGCTGTGTCTGAAAATGTGTACTTGGCTGTAGGCCTGGCTTTTACAGAAAACTGAGAGTTTGATTTGCTTAAGTTCCTCAAACCAGGGCAGAATCTGGTTGCAGACCTTGGTCCTGGCTTCCTGACCTGGTGTCATATCTATCGGACAATAACTTCTTAAAGGTTCACTGTCAACACCGCTCTGCAATCTGACTTATCAGGATCAGCAAGAAGTTACTGTAATTCAGGTCAGTATTTCAAAAACTAGAAAATCACGCATCACCACACCAGGAGCCCCTAAAGTCAGGAATGTAATTTCAGTTTTCCTTTTCAACATTTAGTGCCACTGTGGCAGGTTCAGACCAAAGTGTCAGACTTTAGGGCTAGAGAGATGGCCCAAAGGTTAAGAGCACTTGGTCTTACAGAGGACGTGGGTTCAGTTCCTGGCACTCACATGATAGCTCACAGTTTACCCACAACTCCAGTTCCAGAAGATTCAAAGCCCTATTCTAACTTCTGTGGGCACCAGGCTCACACATGGTGCACATACATACATGGCAGCAAACACTCATACATGTCCAATTAAATACAAAGATCTAAAAGTAATTTCAAAGTGCCGGACTCAAAGAATTCAGCAGAGTCCTTTGCTCTGAGGTAGGTGTGGCAGATTTCCCACATTACTCATAAGAAAAGTGTGGCATGGGGTAAGGTTCTCAAGACTACCAGCTGGCAAGGATGGAGCCAGGACAGAAGCTGAGGTCTGTGTGGCATCAGGGATTTTGGTACTCACTTGCTCTTGGGTCCTATAATCCATACTGAACACCACACACAGGCTACATGGGAATGATACCCACAGCCATCTGCCCAGGCAGGTCCAAACATAAATGTGACCTCGTATGTCTGCCATGACATCAGTCAGGCAGAACAGAACTCTGACCGCATTAGTTCAGGCTTATCAGAAAGTTGCACCCCTTCTCCTGGGAGGCGGAACCTGCTGCCATCAGGATCTGGGGTAGAGGATATGCAGCACACCTAGACGTGGCCCCCACAATGATCTCCATTTTTACCTGCATGGCCAGGCAGAGCGTGTTGAGCATGATGAGGACAAACATCATATATTCGAAAGGCGAGGAGTTCACCACGTACCAGAACTTGTACTGGTATGGGTTTTTGGGGATGTATCTCCTTAAGGGGCGTGCTTTCAAGGCATATTCAACACACTGACGCTGCAAAGGTAAAAAAAGGCAAACAGAGGGGTTTTCAGAGCTTCCAGGAAAGGAGCACATAGTGGCCATCTTCATAGAAGAGCTCCCACTGGCCTTCCAGGAAGGGACCATGAACAACAGTGAAAAAGTCCCATGGGGTCTCTGGTAGGATCTAGCACTTGCCTCATGGTGACTTCAGAAGCAAGAAGAGCAGCCACTGTACTGGCTGGGACCTATAGACACAACTCATGCAAAATTTGCTGTCTCTTAGGCACTGTCTCTTGGGGGGGGGGTCTTGGACCAAGCGAGCCTTGTAAGGATCTTTCCTCTCGGCCAGAAGGTGGTGATATCAGGTCCTCCACAAGAGGAAGCCACCTAACAGCCGGCATGAAATCTTCAAAAGCCATAGAGACTGAGTTTACTTCCTGAGGTTGGAAGCTCCCTGGATACTCTAGCAGATCACAGAAGATGCCTGTCCAGTCTTACGGGAATGGGTGTTTACCATGCTCATTTAAGCATCTCTAGAGAATGGTTAGTAATGATGGTTGGGTTGAACTAAGGTTGGCTCTAAACAGACTACTGTCCTACTCACTCGGGGACAGAGACTAGTCCCTGTTTGGAGCCAGTCCTAGAGGGAGCCTCCAATTGATCTCAAGGCTTATTCCTGCCCCACTCCCCCATGCCTGCACTGTAGACACAGCAGGCTCCAGATAAGTTTTTGTGTTTGTGATTTGGTGTCACTCTGACTCCAGAGACACCAGATTTGAGACTATTTGGGACTTTGGGTTCTCAAAGACGCCTACTACCAGTCCTGTATGGTTCACCTGGCTTTACCGTCACTTGCCCTCCTTGGGTAGGCAAAGAGATAAGCCAGACTTTCCCCAGATTATCACTGGTAAGACATAGGAAAAGTTCTTCCACAAACCATGTCAACACACACATCCTCACATTTCCAGAGTGGTCTTAGTTGCCACTTGGGCAGGGATACCTCATAATGCCATGGCTACCACTGCAGGAAGGCTGCACTCCCAGATCATCCTTGATCATCTAGTTACCATAAAGCAGAGATGCCCCTTACAGAAGACAGAACCTCTCAGAAGAGACTTCCAATCTCATATGCTAAAGGTTCAAAAGAATGTCTAAGGGGCACCTCCTTCATTCTGTCATAAATAGTCTCTAAATGGGTGAAGGGGCCAAGACCCCAGGAGCAGAGATGCACCTAAGGTCACAGAACAGGTACAGGCAGAGCAGGGCCAGAGTACAGGCTCCCAGGTTCCTGGCTCTATCATAGTCAGAGACAAGGCTTTTACTTCTACCAGATCATCAAAAACAAGAAGGATAAATAAAGCCAACAACTTTAGTGCCGTATTCAAATTTTCTGACTCTTCCTACCAAATGGCAGCATATTTCAGTTGAAGGCAGCAGTGGGCCCTTAAAGTCGTCTGGCAGTCTCTGGGAATATTTCCATCCCCTACTGGAGGAAATGGATGCCAGTGTATTGAGTGGGTGGGGCCAGGGATTCTGCTTCCTACCCTACAGTTGTGCCTTGGAAGCACAAACGATAATGATCAGCTCACAACATGAAGAAAACAAGGTGAAGAAAGTTTGCAGTGAGCGGACTCCAGAGCCTCTCCATGGGGGACTGCGAAAGCTTATGTGAGTGATCTCTGGCTCTGGCTCACAGTACCTACCGAGTAAGCGTCTTAAACCATCACTGGCCAGCCACAACCATGGATTATGCCCTCAGCACTCTGATTTCTTATCACAAGCTTGGGGATTGGTTCCCCCAGTCATAGTCTATTCTGTGTCTGGTGACTAACTCTACAGAGACTCAACATGGCTGACAGTGTGCTCTGAACAGGGCCTGAATCCTCCCTCTCCTCTGTGTAGAGTAGGCCACCGAGGGAGGAGGTGCTCTGCTCTTGCTCGAGGGGCAGAAGCACAAACAGGGTGTGACTTTAACCTGATTCTTGTCCAGCTCACAGTTCTTATACTCCTTTTCTCCCTGTTCCTGGAAGGTGACAATGACAAAGCCCACAAAGATGTTCATCATGAAGAAGGCGACGATGATGATGTAGATGATGAAGAAGATGGAGATCTCCACACGGTAGTTGTAGACTGGACCAACGTTCTCTCCGTTTGAGTCAATAGCTTTGTACAGCAACCTGGAGGACGGGAAAACTGGGTAAGAACCCAACAACCCCACAGTTCGTGTAGCCCAGCCCCTGGCACCGCCTGATGCTCCCAGAATCCGTCTGCACAGTCATAGTATGTGTGTGTTGGGAGAGGGACATGAAGGCCTTTGAACACAGCCAGGTCACTGAGGAAGGCCCAGATAGCTGGTATGTAGATGACGGGTTACCCAGATAGAGTCACTCAAAGAATATCTAGAGAACTAAAAAATCAAAAGGATTTCGCAGTCAGCAATGCAACCTTCTTTGGACAGGTAAGAGATAAAGAGCATCATATTGACCTATTGAAGGAACTGAAAATTGTGTATTCACTGACAGATATCCTCTACCCCAAAGGGAAGTTCTAACGTATGACAGGACTCTGGAGAAGGGCATCACCATAAAACACCCTAACTTAGACGAGCCCACTCTAATGCAGTCAGGACCCCAGGCCATGATGCAAAAGTGTTCACACCCTCTACTTTTATCTTTACTTCCCACTAGTGGGGCAGATATTACCACCATCCCCTTTTTATCGATGGCTACACAGGAATCCGAGTGCCCAGGTCACAAGATCACGGTCCTCAGCAGCAGAGTCCAGAGCTGGGCTCAGGTCCTGTAGCTCAGAGCTCCAGGCTGGCTCACATCCTGTCAGCTGCCCCAGTGGCTAACTGAAGCTCCTAGAGTCCTGGCAGCCAGCAAGAACCAGCCGGGGCACTCACCTCCTGAAGCTCCTCTAGGCATAGAACATCTGAAGAAAGGCAACTGAGTACCCGAGGTTCCCCTTTGCCCTTTCTTTGCTCCTTCTTTATGTTCTGGGATCTTTACTCACCCAGATCTCAGCCACGAATTCAGACCCTCTTCTGTACTAGGTATGACTACGAGACATTTCTACTAGTTCTGGGCTCTGGGCTCAGAGCAAGCACAGAGCCTGGGCCATGCTGTTTCTTCTACATGTCTAACACAACATGGTGCATGGGGTGGGCAGCAAAGGCATGATTTATGAATGAAAGTATAAGCACCTCCATGAAAGAAAAGTGTCAACTGCCCATGGCTGGCACACACTAGTGCTCATTCTGTATCATGAGTGAATGAATGTCAGTTTGGATGCTGTCAAATCCCCTTTGAGAACCAACAGAAGTTTATACAGCAAATGCCTCTTAGGACCTCCTTAACCACACCCAGAGATGCTGCCCAGGCACTTCACATCTGAGAGCCAGAAGTAAGAGGCAGATGTTTAACACCGGCCTGTTCTGATGGAGGAACCATGATGGGCAAGAAATGTTGACAAGTTGCCCAACGTTAGTCACAGGCAAGCTTGCTAGCTGTGAAGAGCAAAAGTAGAACCTGCTCCAGGAAGGAAGACAGCATGGAGTCTCCAAGGAGCAAACAGGGACCGTGTTGGAGACTGGATATTCTTTATACTCACGCGGGCCAGCCCTCAAACGTCGAGACCGTGAAGAGTGCCATCATAGCTGAAAGGACATTGTCAAAATTGAAATCACTATTTTGCCAGATCCTCTCACGGACCACAGGACTGTCGACATCACCATCCTTATAAAGAATGAAGAGCCCCCTGTAGAGGAAAGCATTAGAGTCATCTTGGCTTCATACATGACAATGTTAGTCCCACCTCTAGAACATTCCATGTAGTCCCAGCCAGGCCACATACCCTAGCACAGGCCAGAAGCTTCTCCCCTGTTCTTCCCACATTTAATCTGCTCTATAGCTCAAGTAACTCCCTAGTACTGTCTAGTGCAAAGTGAACTCTCTGGGGCAGGAACAGATAGACAAACAGTGTGTATCTGTTGGCAACTAGCTCTGACCAAACGGTAACCGTTTCTCACATGAGACAGGCTGAAAACACAGGTGGAAGAATCAATACTTTGGCCACAGAGAATTCCATAAACTCTTGAGAAGCAAGCTGAGGTATCTATCTGCTTATCCACATTCTAGTTTCAACAGATCTCTTCCTTTACATACCTTTGATATTACCAATTTTCCTTCCAAAAGAATTCTGTAACTGCTGCCACACACCATTTCTTACAGCACTGTACTTGAGGAAGGCGCTCAGGATCATGATACAGAATGAGCACTGGTGTGTGCCAGCCATGGGCAGTTGACACTTTTCTTTCATGGAGGTGCTTATACTTTCATTCATAAATTATGCCTTTGCTGCCAACCCCATGCACCATGCTGTGTTAGACATGCGGAAGAAACAGCATGGCCCAGGCTCTGTGCTTGCTCTGAGCCCACAAGTACATTCATTTTATTACTGTCATTTCACAACAACAGACAGCTAGGGGCAAGGACCAGCATAGCCACACTGTGACTGCACTAATCAACTTGTGGGGTGCTCTGCATTCCTTGGCCTGGGCTGATAGCATCTTTGGAGCTGTATGGAGCTGTACATAGGCAAATTGTACCTGATGTCCCACGGCCACATCATTTGTTCAAGGAAACCCAAACCAATGGATATGAGGCAGGCAGCTAGATCCCCACCCCTGTAACTTTAAAGGGCAAGGACATGGATTTTCTGTAGCCTTAAGCTCTGGGCAAGGTATGTGTGGATTGTGAAAATTCCATATTTACTGAACATCTTGAGTTATGAGATGTGAACATTTCTTGCTGTTTCTCCTCTGTTGGCTGTTATGAACAGAAATATGCCAAAATGTGGGCAAGGATCAAAATAGGACCAGGGACAAAGAGTGACAAGTCTTCTAGAAGAGGGCAGCCCACCCCTGAGCTCTAGGAACGGAGCTGAAAGTCTGACGTGGGAGAGTACTGTTCAAAATACTCAGATACTGGTGACCCTTCGTCACTTATTTCAGTTTCTTCACCAAGTTGACAGGCTCCATACTAAGTAGCTAGAGCCACCCACATTCTTTTGGGATGAGAAAATGTTTCAAACCTTGAGCAAGGTCATGACTAGACAATAATATGACTACACTGAATGGAAGTGATTTTACTTTACTTGAGTTTTGCCTGGACTTGAAAATATATATAAACAAACAACAAAAGACCAAGCACCATCCTTCCAGGCCTGAGTGGACAGGCCTTGACAGAAACCTCTGAAATGCTAACCTGATTGAATCCAATTCCCTAGAATGCTCTCAGGATACCCACCTGCACTCCTCAGGGTTACTTTTGGCTTCATCTGTGCAACGGTAGAACTTCCCCTAGATACAAAGTAGACGAAGCGTCAATACAGGCTCTCCTTAGGGAACCCAACTCCAGCCCTGGGAGAGCGAGACACACGCCTACCTTGAACAGCTGGACCCCAATGCATGCAAACATGAACTGGAGCAGGGTCGTGACGATCATGATGTTGCCAATGGTTCGGATGGCCACAAAGACACACTGGACCACATGCTGTGGAAGGAAGGGGTGGGGAGGATGGAAGGTTGCTACTGTCCTCCCTGGATTTACCCATGAGGCAAGTTTTCCTGTGCGAGTATTATGGCCAATTTGACGTGCACTTTTATTTTTATTTTATTTTATTTTTATTAATCTTATATTACATTTACTAATGTGCACATGTATGTGCGGAGGCAGAGGATCACATACAGGATCTGGTTCTCTCTTCCACACGGGTCCCAGGATTAGACTCAGGTCATGAGGCTTAGTGGCAAGTGCCTTAACCCACTGAGCCACTCTATTGGTCCCCAAAACACCTTTCTTGGGCTTTCTCCAAAGAAGTTGTTTTAGTTGAAAGAAAAACCTCCTGCACATAGGCTCACAAGATCCCCATCCCAGAAAGACTTTACAGAAGTGTAAACCCTCTAGCCTGGAATATACTCTGTATGAGCACATTCACAACTTAAACACACAAAAAGACTATTGATACAGAAGTACCAAATAATTACTGCAATTATAATGACTAGTATCTCTAATTAACAAAAAAAAAGTAATTTCTGCTGTGTGTATGTGTGTAGCAATACATGCTATGTGGGTACATGCTCCCACGAGCATGCCTGTTCTTTGAGGCGAGCAGAAGAGGACATTGCATGCCCTGCTATATCAGCCTCGACTTTATACTCTTAAGATGGGGTCTCTCAATGAGCCCAGAGAAAGAACAGTCACCAGGAAGCTCCTTCCTTTCTTGGTCACCTCACAGATAGTGCTGGGGTTTCCGGTGTGTGAGAGCACACATGGCTTTTTAACAGGGTCTAGGATTTGACTTGGGTTCTAACGCTTGGGCTAAGGCATAGCAAGTATTCTTACCTGCCGAGCCATCTTTCATCTTTATAATAACAGTACGAGACAGAGGCAGTTTGGGGTTTTGTTGTTGTTGCTGTTTTTTTGTGTGTGGAAATGTCCCACTCTGAAACCCACCAGGCCTCAGCTCATCTCCAGACAAGAACAGTTAGTAACTGCAGCCCTCCCCAACTCAAGCCAGTCCCACTTCACGGAAAGGGTCAATACCTTAAGTCCTTTTGCTCTGTTGATTGCTCTGAGAGGCCTCAAGACCCTTAAAACCCTCAGAATCTTCACAACAGAGATGGCACTGGATCTAAGGAGGGACAAAATGAGAAAGTAAGTGGCGTACGTTATGGCTGGATAGGAGCCTTGAGGTCACTTGTTTCATGTGACCATCTATCTCTTAGAGACACTTCACAACCATGTGGAGTCTCTCTGCTCCTGTATGCCATAAAGCATGCCTCCTGCCTCCTGAGGGACCTGACAGGGCACCTACTTCAGGCACACAGTTGCCTTTATGACACAATCAATCTTCAAATTTTGTTATGTTAATATAAATACTAGGTTCCTGACATTTAGATTTCTGTGTTTTAGTCTGGGGACCTGTGCTTTGGTGCCAGGGCTTTTCTGGCCTCCAAGTAGCTAAATCTGGCAGGAGAGATGAGCACACACACCTGGGGAGTGGGGGGTAGAAATGCAGTATGTTCCTCTCAGGTGAGGATGATGTGGTGTGGCCTAAGGGGCGACTGAGAAGGCCTCTCAGGGAGGTGGTTTCAAGTGAGTCCCAAAGGAGCAAAGAGTTAGCTGACAGACAGGAGAGGAGCTTGGGCCACAGCAGCAGTCAGTGCATACAAAGGCAGCTGAGTCTCAGCATCCCAGATGTCTGGGTGTGGCTGGAGCACAGGCCTAGGGCAGGGGAAGTGTGCAAAGAAGAGAAGCCGGAAAGAGTGTGCACAGCTCGGAGGTTGCTGAGAGCCATGGAGAGACTAGTCTGGAGGTTCTACCAGGAAATGAGCTCAGAGCCTCTGTTCCCAGGCAGCAGCCAGAGTGACAGTGTCCTAAACAGTAGGCCGGATTCTGACTGGGTAAGCAGAAGAACTGGTATCAGGTAAACAAAAACCTAAACTTAGAACTCCTTGGGAACAGGTTTTAGTCAGGAAAAACTTCCTTTATCTGCCCCCCATGGGCAATGGACAATGGGCATCTAACTCCTGACTTACCCAAACAGCCTGCAAAGTCCTGTGCTAACTCTCAGGCTGCCCTGGCCCACACCCACCCTCCAGTCACTACCTGTCTCCATAAAACTGACAAGGCTTTTCCTGCAGCCACTGTTCTCTGGCCCCTGCTCTGACCCTTAACCTCAGAGACAGCCTAGAAGTTTGATTCCCAAATAAACTGTCTTTCTTCCCAGAGTGGTCTAATTCAGTGGTTTCCCAGTGCCTGGCTTACAGTTTTCCCCAGGTTCTGATAGCTAAGGGGCTTCTGTACATGCATGCACACATGGGACAGCTCGAGAGCACAGATGCTCACAGGCCGGCAGGAAGTGAAATGAGGCCACAGAATATGTAAACACGGGCGACTGCCCCTGGTACTGCACAGCGTCATCAGAGACTCTTAAGTGCCCCCAAAGGTCACTGGAGCCATGTATCCTGCAAGCACAGGGAGAGGAAGGAATGCCAAGAGACCACCAAGGCCAAGCTTTTCCTGCAGTGAAAGAAAACTGCCACCCTGAGAGAGGGTGCTCGAAGTCTTGAACCAGGCCTGCGAAGAACCCCACTTGTCTCTCTCCTAGTCAAGCTGTCTTTCATCTGCTGTTGAAAGCTAGCACAAATGGCCCCAGCACTTTCTGTCACAGGACAAATTAAGCCATTCTGGCTGTAATCAGCAGACAGCTTGAGCGAATTAGGCCTAAATTCCCTATGTAAATTCATTCTACGGACACAAATACTTACTGAATCCCAAACGACACCAGAGACACCCCGACGACCAGCATGTCCAGCAAATTGAAGTAGTTCCTGCAGAAAGCCCCTTTGTGCAAGAACGCTCCAAAAGTTGTCATCTGTAAACAGAATCACATGGCGTTTACTCTCTCTCCTCCCCTCCAGGGTTTAAAACCAACTGAGCAAAAACCTGGGCTCTTCCCAAACTCTTGACAGAAGTATGACTGCATTAATGGCTGCACACAAGGAAGACAGACACACACCAGCGGGGTTGAGTGACTGCTTGACTTCCTTCAGCAAAGATGGAAAGAGGTAGCCAATTGCAGGCACATTTGTAAAGAGACTAATTCAGAGTTTATTTGAATGAGAACAGAACAAAACAGGGCAAGTCCAAAAAGCCCGTGTAGGGAGTGCTTATGACCATGCTTAGAGGCCTTCACTGCTTCACACCCGAGCTTACCTATACAGTGCTGGCCTGGCCGCTCTAAAGCCACAGAGCATATAGTGTTTTCTTTAAACCTTCTCAGTGGATGCTGGAGGCATCGCCCAGCTCCAGCTTGCCTGGTCTACCTGCCTCCAGCACACCTGGTGTACTTTCCTCCTCAACTTGGCTGCTCCAGCATTAATGGCTTTCCCATTCCCAGCTCTTCCGAGTCTGGTTACTCTATAAGCATTAGGTATAGCAAGGAGGCTGTTGGGTGATGTTTCAACTAAGCTACTCTTGTTCTCACTGAACACCTTGTTTAGCAGCACACATAGTGGGTGTTCTAGTGATGTTTCTGCTGATGATAGGAAGAGTTCAATAAGAAAGTGCTCTGATGGGAAAAATTCAATGTTAAAGAACCCAGGATTGTATTTGTCCCAAAGCCCATGAATGAGTAACGGTTCAAAAAGGCAGACAGTAAAGCAGAACCTCAAACAACCAGGCTAATGGTTCTATAAACCTTGTTCCTTAATTCAGTTTGAGGGACAGGCAGCAAATGACAAAAAAAAAAAAAAAAAAAAAAAACCCAACAACAACAACAACAAAAAAACAAAACAAAACAAAACAAAAACAAAACCCTAAACTTTTATAAGATTTGAAACAGAGTTAAACATATTTGGGGAGGGTGGTTTTGAACTCATTATCAACATCAGTGACACAAAGGGGCCACTCTGTCCTCTTTATTTGAGGTTTTGTCAATGAAAGCTTTTGTGAGGAGCCCAAGTCCCTAGTTGTCCAACATAATGTACTTTTTTTTAGATGTACACACATAAACCTCAAAATACTTTAAAGACAACTGTAGTTAAGACTCTTCATTCCCAGTTTCTTCCCATGAGGAGTTGCCTGTAACAACAGTATCAGAAGACCTAACTTCTGGAGGCTCCTAGACCTCTGCTGTGTCTCCAGACCTCTGAGCATCTAGGAAGGAACTTCCCCATGGGGTGCTCACAGGCGTGACACAGCACACACAGTGACACCACCTGGTAGGCCATGCATGGGCAGTACATTCAGGTACACCTTTGGTCTGTGCAAATGTAAGCCCATCCCATTGAAAGAGATACAGAACATCTCCACACAAGTAGAGCCAGCTTATCTTGCAAGACCTATTGCAAGAGAGAAGTAGGCTACTATTTAAGGACACAGAAACCACAGTGTGGTCCCAGGAGCAAGGAGTCAGTGGCTCCTGTCACCTCAGAGGTACTTTTCTTCTCACTCTGATGTCAAGAAGGGCAGAAGGACGTTTACACAGAGTTACCCATTATTAGTAAACCGATTTCAGAGGATTTTTTTTTTAAAGAACAAAATGCAATTCCAACTAGAATGTGAAATCAACGTAGCTCCTGCATGCACTCAAAGTTAAAGAAAAACTGCAAAAACATGTTGGAATGGTCACAGGTGAAAAAAAAAATCCTATAGTTTAAAAAAGTTCAACTTGATCACAGAAGAAAAAAAAGCTCAAAGCACTTCACGCATCTCTCCTGTGCTTCAAGCACAGGAGGGGCCGAGGTCAGAGGGCTGGCCGGCCTGTTACCTTTAAAATGATCTCAAAAGCAAAAGTACCCGTGAAGACGTAGTCCGCATAACCTAGTATCTGGAAGGGAAGCAAAGAGCGCAACCATTACTGCTGTGGCTACATAGCAGAGGGAGTCAAGGAGAAATGTGTTACCTTTAACAGGATTTCAACTGTAAAGATGGCTGTGAAGGCATAGTCAAAGTAGCCCAGTATCTGCAAGGCACAACACGCAGCAGTCAGAGCAAGGCACAACACACGGCAGGCAGCACAAGGCACACAGACAAGCTGTGGCAGATCCTTGCCCAAGAGCAGAACCCCCAACTCACATTCAGAGGACAACCCTGCTAATCTCATTGGAGAGTTGAGACACTCAAAAGGACCCATCTCGCTAACCCAAAGGTCGTCTTTGTGATCTCCAAGGAATGTTGGGGAGCCTTGCTTCCTTTATTCACTTGGGCTGACTGGCGTCCCAGGCTCTTATCATGGCCCATAGGGGCTTGTTTCTGAAAGTCCTGTGTTAATAACCTTCCCTCTGCATGGGCTACCATTGGGTTGTAGCCCCTGATAAATGAGACTCACACACATTTTGCAGTTTCAAACTTGGCTGAATAAAATGCGCTGCCATCTATCTGTGCCTCATATTGGTGAAGAAATACGATTAGCGATGTTAGTGATGGAGCTGAGGGTGCCAGCTGAGCACGAGGCCCTGGGGATCAATTCCCAGCACAATACGGCTACCATTTTTAATTTTTAAAACATAAATAAAAATGCTAACGGCATCAAAAGAAGTCAGAAAGTTTCCCGTGTCCCTGTGGACCCCGGACAATGTAATCATCAAGCGATCTCCCTAGCCCACCCACATATGCTGGGATGGCTCAGTCTGTGAATATGGTTTGCACTTAGTGTCTTTCTCCTGCCAGACTCTGTAAACTCTGCTCTCTCTCAAGGCTGGTCCCTGACATTCTGGGTCCATACAAAGAATATACTGATGTAGCACTCCAATTTTTAGTATGGCTGCTCTATCAGCGTTCCTGAAAATGTCATCTATTATCTATAAAATCTACTGAGCTCCTGATGCAAGGTTCTTGATTTCTTTCAGAGCCATGAAGACTCAGAATTAGGGCAAGTGGTCCAGGAACAAGAAGCTTAATAGTGTGCTGATAACCCTATGACTCTCAACCATAAAGACAGCTGCCAAGACTGCCAGTACAGAAGCCTGTCCTCTGTGCTTTACTGCATCCTTCCATCTGTCTGTCTGTGTATCTATCTATCTATCTATCTATCTATCTATCTATCTATCGCCTATGACACATGCATATACCACAGTATACATACAAAGGTCAGAGGACAACTGTTAGCTATCAGTTCTTTTCTTCTACCATCTGAGTCCCAGGGAGTGATCTCAGGTGGTCAGCCATGGTGGTAAGTAGCTTTCCCTCCTGACCTGTCTTACCAGCCCATCTATGATTTTGAAAGAACTGAAGATATCGATGTTGGAAGGGTTGTAGAGACCATTTAGCCTAGCATGCCAGGGCAGGGGCATCTGCTCAGGCCACAAAACCAGTCACAGGCACAGAATCTGGTGGGAATAGTTCAGAGTCTGAGGGCTTTGTTGTCTCCTTGGTAGGAGCCATCACTGGAGCATGCACTGCCTCTCCTCCACAGAAGGGGGAGCTGTGCCTCTCTTCCACGGAAGTAGGGGAGCTCTCCTAAGAGGTGACCTTTTCCCAAACTCCCCATTTCTGGGCTCCTAGAAAATGCTAGGGCAGCTTTGCCTAACTGTGTATTTTTCAGTCAACCATCAGCCCCCTGCCCCCACCTTTCCCTCACCCTCTCTTCCCACACTGAAGGTACCTGGCAGCCACACTTACATGGTACCCAGAGGCCAATCCAGTTCTTAGACTTAAGTACTTTCCTCATGAAGCCTCTACTTGTCACTAGAAACTCAGCTACTGCTAAAATGAAACACTGCAGTGTTATATAGCAGCACGCATGCAAAAGACAAGGAAAAACAAGGAAGTGAACACTGGCAAAGAGCCCATGACAAGAAGAAACAAATTAGCTCCTCACGGACACTTAACCTGCACTAGCCTGATGGTGACAACATGATTTGTCTCTAACACCCTCCTGCCCTCTGCTTCATTTTTATGATGGAGCTCAGTGACAGACAGGTGTCCACTCCATTTAAATGCTAAATGAAGATGGCTTTGAGGATCTCTAATCAAAGCTGAGTCTGTGAGGATGGCCTGAGACAGGCTCATTGTCTTCATCTTTACAGGGACGCCATCTGAACCAAAGGGAAAGTCTCTTCCACAGTCTCTTGAGAGCATCCTTTCCTCATCAATAGGTTTGCCAGGAACTGGAAATGGGGAGCTATAACGTGAAGGCGTGATTACTGAGACAAAGCATAAGAGGTAGCCACATCTGACAGCCTGTGCTCAAGCTGCCTCTCCTGGGCAGTGTCTTGGTAGCCAGCTGACACTGTCTTTCAAGACCCAGGTGTGACAGCCAACGGGCCCATGGCTGTCTGAATATGTCTTTGGCATTTTCTCAGTGGTGAGTGAGAGGAACTTCCTGGGAAGAGATTCTGAAGCAAAGACTAATTTAGAGGCCAGTGTCTTCTAACAGATACATCCGTGGCATTATCCTTAAGATGTGATGATGGGTGAATAATCATAAATTTAACCACTGCCTTTTGCTCCTCTCCACTTGGTCTCAGGTCTTCTCCCTGACCTGTGTCTCTCATCAGTGGAGCAGCTGAGCGGCCTTATGTAAATTACACGTAGGAGCTTTCGCTAGCCCAAGGTTGGAGTTCCTGGACCTAATGTGCTGGAGCAAGTTCATCTTCCCCCATTCAGACTCTAAAGAGCTATCAGTGTGCCTCTAATAGGGGACAGGAAACTCCAGAGTAAGGAGAAAAGAGCAAACAAGTCCCTGAAGACAGGAACAGTAGTACAGAGGCTTCTAATTAAGCAAATCCATTCGCTTTGTCCAGAGAAAGCAATCCCTGGTACCATTTACAGCGAACACAGGAAGCTCTAGTTCCAGCCTCCCATGCTTGGGCCTGCTGTACAGATGCTCTCTGACACAGGCAGGCTGGGACTGAGCCCAGGGTAGTCCCACCCTCATCCCACCTCAGAGGCTTACGGTGTTGCGGAATGAGTGGCTACGGATGGGGTCCTCTGCAGCCAGGGCGGCGCTGCTCAGCATGATGAAAACCAGGATAAGGTTGGTAAAGATGTGGTGGTTAATGAGCTTGTGGCAACCCACACGGATCCTGTGGAGAAAAGCACCGGATGGGCCAAGTGGCAGACAAGGGCCCGAGCCTGCTGGAGTCCTTCAAGGTGTGAGGCTTCATTGGAAGAGAACAGGGAGAGGCCGGCCAGAGTCTAGATTGTTCTTGTTTTCCACCCGGGATAAACAATATGGCCCATAATTTGTTCCACGAAGCCTATAGCCAGACTGTGGTGTGAGCAGTTTTGTCCTAGGAACTCTACAGAGACCATTCCATCCAGTCCTTACACCTGGTTTACTGTCCCTCCGAAAGATGGAAGCAGCGAGTGGTAATGGAGAGATGGCTCAGTGGTTAAGAACACTGCCTGCTCTTTCAGAGGACCTGGATTCAGTTCCCAGCATCTATACAACGACTCACAAACCTTCTATAATTCCAGTCCCAGGGGATGCAATGCCCTCTTCTGGCCTCTTTTGGCATTGCACATATGTAGTACAGACATATATGCGAGCAAGACACTCATACACATAAAAATAATTATAAAAATATGAGGAATCTGAGGTTCATGGCTACGAAGGAATGCTAAGGTAACAAAGCTACTAAGAAGCAGGGGTAGATTTCATATCTAGACATGTCTATCCCTAATTTTTCCTACCGCAGCATAAAACCTGACTCATGAAAAGAAACTGGGCCAAATTAAGTGTCTTGAGTCACTATACAACAAACCACAACCCAGCTACTAACTGGAGGCCTAACTTAGGAAGACAATGCTCTAACAAATGGCTGAGCCCCAGCCAATCACGGCTGCCAACCAACAAAACCACGCTCAAGTAAGGCCCAGGTGGTGCTGCAGCCAGACAGGCCGCTTCTCCCCCATTCCAGAGTTCTGTCCGTGATGCTCTCGCCATGCTGCAGCTCATGGAACGGCTTGCCTTCTGCTCTCAGGGCTGCTCCTCTGTGAATCATTCTGGGCTTTCCTAAATGCTGTCAAATTTAATCTGACCAAAAATTTTAAAACAACAGAATGGGACACATTCCCATCTTTGTCTGCTGAGTGGCTGTTTTACAAATATGACCTGTCGACATGAGAGTTGAAGTCTGGAAAGTTTGTTATAAATGTCCTATTCTTAGCACACTTATGATTTTTGTTTACTCTCTGTCTTTCTCCCTCTCCCTCGTGTGTGTGTGTGTGTGTGTGTGTGTGTGTGTGTGTGTGTGTGTAAGCATACAGGCCACAGTATACAAAAGACACCTTTTGAGAGTCAGTTCTCTCTGTTCACATGGGCCCATATCATATGAAAGGATCACACGTGAGCTGTCAGGCTTGGTTGGCAAGCACCTTTACCCACTGATCCCATAAAGTGGCTCATATTTTTATTCAACAGTTGATTTACAACAAGTAGTCCTTAGAAGCCAATGGAAACTTTGCCTTGTCGTTTGTTCACATGTAAGGATCTCATTGTGTCATGTGATGGGCTTCTTACTGAATCCTGAAACCCTGGGAAGCAAGGCGGGCCACTGTGCCTTTCAACCAAATCCAAGTCTTTCACGATGGCTCCCAGGGTCTATCAGAACCTCTCCTGCTTCCCTGAGGTCCCATGGGGCTGGGTTACAGCATCCTTATTCTCAATATTCAGATTAAAAAGTTTTCTTTGGTTGGCTGTTCTCATTGCTTGGACTAAAGAATATGGATGGGCTTTGCCTTTGGAAAAACACCTTTTCATTTTTGAAACTAAGAGACCCCTTTATATGATGGTGACCCCTCAGTCCAGGTCTGACATCGTGCAGTTGCTCAGTATTGTGTACTTCCTGGAAGGCTTGTACACTGCAGTAGCTGGGTCTGGGGGCAGGGATGCTCTTGACTTCTGGGAAAACGGACCCATTCCTTCCATACACATATACATGCCATGAACGGCAGGCATCAGTAACAGTTCACAGCCTTTTCAGGTTTTGTTTGTTTGTTTGTTTGTAAGGCTGTTCAGTGAGGAGCGATAGAAAGATCATTAGCGTTGGCTAGATCACTCAGCAGGTAAAGATTTATATGAAGCCTGACAATTCCAGAATCAACAACCAAACCCATAAAGTTGCCACTAGCCTCTCTGTGCAGGGTGGCACATGTGTCCTGCCTCTCTATGCATGGTGGCACATGTGTTCTTCTGTCATTCACTCACAGTACCAACAAATTAATCTTGTAAAAGATCATGAAACTGTCATGTTTCATGGCCTCCAGCCTGCCTTGCTTCCCACCTGAGTCTCCCTGGGGCCTGTGAATTACACAGTGTTCCTCTCTGACAGCCAAGAACTACTTCTGCATTTCTTCTAGAAACCTTCCCAGGAGCTGCCCACCCCCCTGGCAGCTCACTTAATCCCAGATGATTTAAACCTAGAAACCAGCTAGTAAATAGACTTCTTCCTCTCACAGTCTGTGAGTCATTACCATGTTCCTGGTAAGCACCTTATCATTTTAATATGAGGAATGCTATTTTAAGCACAGTATCATTGTGCTAAATCAAATGCTTATAGCATATAAAGCATCACGAGCAATACCATAAAACTCAACAGGGGAAGAAGAGCTCCTAAATGGGACCTGAAAATGATGACGATGTGCAGAATGTGCTTGAAGAAGTCACACTCCATGGAGCATCTTAAGACAAGATCCATGTGTTAAGAAAGGATCCTAGCGTGGCCAGTGTACCCGTGTACACAACAGGAGAGCCACGGGCCCTCCCAGAACGTCTTATTGAGCTAGACACTCTCCTGAAGTTGTTACCATGTGGCATCTGTGAGGGCAGGGATTCTAGAGCAGGCTCTTCCCGGGACTCTGTTGTACCCCCAACGGAACAGGACACTTCCTCGGGGCTGAATGATTGGCAAAGGCAAGGAGGAGGAGGGGGGCCCTATAGGTCCAGGAACATTCAGGATCAGAAGAGGGTTGTGAACTACTTTTCTTTACTCCACCCCAACCACTCTTAAGAGTCACTGGAGAGAGACAACAGCGAAGGGACTAGGAAGAGGGTATTTACGGGTTGGTCTTGCTAAGAATGAAGAACGCGCTTCCTTCGGGGATGGGTGCAATTTTCTCCTTCATGTTCAACTCTGAGATTCTGCGAGGACGGGGACCAGCAGGAACTTCAGGCTCATCTTCTTCCTCCTCTTCTTCCTCTTCACCTACTTTAAATGGAACAGTTTTTATAGGCATGAAAGATTGCATATGGGTTTAAATTATTGTTCTCAACTTTGCAATAAAATGTGCCTTAAAATTTAACAACATCCCCTGCTTCCACCAACTAAAACAACCTCTCTTTTTATTCAGATTATGGGTTCCATGTGCATGGGGGTGGGACATGCTCCTGTCTAGTATGCTTAGCTATGAGATATAGAAGGAAGCATCTTCCGGGGGACAATATGGCTGCAGTCATAGGTGAGACTCTCACTGCCAACCCCAGCAGCTAGCTGTTTCCCTACAACCCCATTGCTCAGTTTTAGTCTGAAAAACTTGGATTTTGAGTCACAGGCATGCTTGCCTTTGGGCTTCGACATCCCATAGCTATTGTTCTAGCAAAAGCTAAGTCTGTCTGTCCATCTTCCCCCTCTGCCTCCTGGAATTTGAGTTCATCTGAGCTGCCTGTAACTTTAGGGAAGCACAGAGCTAACTCTTCTCCAAGACAATGGGGCCGACAGCCTTGGTGGCTTCAGCTGTGTGACACCCTCCCCTCCGTATCAAACTGAGAGTCCTTCTGGGCCTCTGGGCCCCATACCTGGAACATCACAGGGTGGGTAAGGGTCCTTATCTTCAGCCTCTTCCTGATAGTCATCAATTGTAACCTAGGAAGACAGAGATGGAAGGCTGACTTGATCAACTTCAGAAGGCCAAAGCCAGAGGACCAGCCTGCCATTCAGCAGCATGAAGGCTCTTACACACACATGTGCATCCATGCAGAGATAGTAACTTGAGATTCTCCTTCATCCAGAAGGCAAGAGATAGGCCACCACTCGGGTCACGGTCAGTGGGCGCTGGACATTGCCATCCCAGGGCAGGCACACACACTGTGTGATAACCACATTTAGATTCCTGTCTCTCAACTAGACTGTGAACTCCATGGAGATAGTCTAGTGTTTGCCATGCAGCTGCCACTCAGCATTTATCAATTCAATGAACAAACACATCACAGAAATATCCAGAGCCGTCATAGGTATGATTAAGCCTGCCTGGTGCAGCCTTGAAGCTTCCTAGACAACCTGGATTCTTCAGTCATCTCTGGGAACAGAGATGGTCTACTAAAACTCCTGATTTTAATACCCACTAAGAAGATACTAACATAGCTGTGACCATGGGTTATGCCTGACCACATAGTTGCAACTCGAAACAAAACCGGCGAACATTCCATCACTCAAATAGCCACATCCTATGGTGAAATGTTGGTTAGTCAGCTCCTTGTCTACCTCAGTCAGAATCCCATGTCTATGTGGTCCGCTCTACTTTTCACAGCAAAATATCACACTCAAGACACTTTCACAGTGTAAGTGACACAGCGAGAGAGACACCACAACAGAATCATTTTGAAACCAAGAGAAGTTATCTTGGAAAATACCTTGTTGTCACTGCTGGCTATCTGGTTGACTTCTGGTTTGTTGTTCTTTTTGTTTTCTAGGCTTTCTTTTCTATAGAGAAAAGAACACAAGAAACCAATGTTATGCATTTAAGTGCTATCCAGGGTTCTGAAGCAGCTGTGATAGATGAAGGACCAGAATTCAACTGGAAACACTTATGCCAAGAGTACAACGTAACCCAAACTCAGAGCTTCCTGTTCACCTCATGCAATGAAGCCCTGAGTCACACAGATCACCTCATTAAAATTCCCAGCCGGGAGCTAATCAGCATTGAATGCATCACTTAATTTATGACACTAAAATTAACTGCAGTGATTCTTTAAGCACAGGGATGTATGACTTCCATTCTTGCTCTGAGGATGAGAGCCAAGGGCTTGGCTCCTAGCCAAGAGTCCCTTCTCTTTAGCTGGTACCACATGGTCACCCATAATCACTGCAAAGCAGCAGTAAGGGGCCTGAGCTCTTGGGAAGCATGTCTGTGTCCCCAACACCCCTCAGGACATACGGCTCGGCACGCCTAGCATCTCTGAGCAAACACCTCCGTGAACATGAGGTTACCTGGCAATTTTTTTCCTCTCCTTTTCTTCAGCTTCCTCTTTCTGAGCAGTGTTCAGACTTTCAGCATCAGCCAAATTGTCTACGGCAATGGCCAAGAAGACGTTCAGCAGGATATCTAGTTCAAAAATCTTAAGGGTACAACATGTTTTAAATGCAACTACATATAGTTGATAATGGTGGTGTCATGCTCCTCTGCTCATATGGGCTGGGAGTGGGTGACTGTCCTTAGCATGGCACTCAACTTGGTACAACTGGAGAACTTGGTAAAATCCCACTTTAAAAAACAAGTGAAAGGCACAGAAACCTCTGTAGGGTCTCCTGAATATCCACAGAGATCCGTGGAAATGTACAATTTCATCATCACCTTGCTTGAATACTGCTACACACTCACGAAGCACACTGTGTTTTGTTTTCCTTGAAAGCACATGTGATTCCACGGCAAACCAGACGCCTTCAAAGGCCAAGAATGACCAACCTGATAATCTCATTTCATAATATAGTAGGAGGCTTGCTCCGCTAACATGGCCGCCAGAGCCTACTCTGCTACACAGATACCTGCTATAAATGGCAAGCTAGATCTCTGCCAGAGGAGGCCAGGCTGTGTTCTGAAGGCTCCACTGTAGCTAGACTATGGCTGACCATGGTTTTTGTAAATGACAATGTATCAAGTGAATAAGCTTTTATGTTTTTAAAATGATAACATCGCTTGTGATGTTTTCTAGAATTTTTAGAGAAATGTTTTCTTAACAAGACTATCAAGTCAAGAGATGCAGTTACTTCCTTACTTGCTATTTAAGAACACAAAAGAAGTCCAGGGATCTGAGGGGAATCCATGTGTTTTACGGTTGTTTCCCTAAGCCTGATGCTCAGCCTACAGCAGGGCCATGGGAGAGAACCAGCAGACTGTGGCCCCGTGTGCCCTGTGTATTAGAAACTTCCAGGGGGGCTGCTGTTCCCATCCATCAGTGAAAGCTACCAAGGGCCTAATAGCAATATTGTTGTGAGGGGGACACAACAAGATTGTGTCTAATTCTAGTCAATACTTTCAAAAGGACTTGATGTAACTGGGTGAGTTACATCAACAGTTGGAAAAACCATCTGACAGCATGGGAAACCTAGAAACTCCTCTGAGAGGCTTTGCAATGGTGACTTGGGCAGTTGTCAGCACTGGGAACAGCTGTGTCAAGCATGTCTCTCAGTAGACCCCATGAGGAAATAATCCCATCTCCGGCCTTGCAATGGCAGTAAACTTGGCGAGGTTGAGTCAAACCTAGATCAGTTTGCCACCTGCATCCAGAGGCATGACCCAGACTTTCTTGACCAGGGGCATTCTGTGAATTCTTTCAGAAATATCTACAAAGTGCCATGGGCAGGCCAGCCCCTGCTGGGTACTGGGGATATAGGAGGACACAAGAGACAATGCAGTATAACTTCCAGCTGGACACAGGAAACATAAGCAGCTCCTGAAGGCTTTCATATGGAAGCATATGCTACAGAGAGCTTCAACATGGAGGGATGGCAGGGGGCAGTCTGCAGTCTCAAGCCTAGCACACAGTGTGACTACAGTCAGCTAGGAGGAGAACAGAAGAGGAAAACCATCTACTTGACAAATGTCCTTAGGGGCCACTATGCACCCTCTTGCCAGGAAACATGCAAACACAGAAAAGGAGACTCCAGGCCCACAAAGCTGTCATCTAGTTGGGGGAGGTGTCCACCACAGTTCCAGTGGACAGTGGACTCCACACATAGCCAACAGATACAGATAAAATCTGAGGGGGATTCAGAGGTCAGTGAGCTCATCTCCAAGTAGGAAGAAAAGGGCAGAGGATCTCTCTGGAGGACAGGATACTAGAATCGAGCCCAGGGACTCAAGAGATGTGGTTGACATGCTAAGATTGAGTTTTCCTAGAAATCTCACAACATTAAACCCTGTCTCTAAGGATAACGGGGCAGGCTAGCCCTAGGCTTTCTACGCTGAAGAAAGTTCACCAGAAGTGCTAAAGAAGACTGGGAGGAATGAGCTCCAGGGGTCTAGACCATTAGGGAGCCACTCATAATCAGACATTTTAAATCAGAAGTGTGGAGAGCATGAGGTCTTCCTGTCTCATTCACCAGTTACATTACAAAGACTTTTCGTACGGTAGGTCTTGTGTTAGGCATTGAGGAGCCAGAGTTAAAAACTGACACAACAGGCAAATATTACAAGACACAAAGGGGCTGGTGGCGGTGAACAAAATGGCCCCCAGCAGCCAACTGCAGGAGTCTCAGCAGGGAAGAGGAATCAGACATGTCAGAGGAAAGATGTACAGCATGGTATAGACAGTTGAGCAAAGCGAGACTTGGACAAACCATCTGTGGCTCCTCACTGCTCATGGGGAGACACGGATGTAGCCCTAGCCTCCCAGTGATGACAACATAATCTTCAGGCTTCCCAGCTTGTCCTGTATACAGACAAGACACTACACTCATTATCTACTGGCACCAGTTTAAGCACTGCTATCCCCAGGCGTGACTCATACTACATGGCTCCCATCTGCCTTGCGGATAAAAAGTCAGCATGGAGCTAACTAGGGAAAGACATTCATCTCCCTTAGCCCACAGCTGCTTCGGTCGCCACCACAAACACAGGGAGAGTCAGAAGAAACAAAACAGTGATGGCGACCACATAGTCCCAGTGGGTCCAAAGGATACAGTTACCACAGATGAAAAGGATGATGAAGTAGATACAGACAATCATTCCGGAAGAGGACGGGCCTCCATAGGCCATGATGCCATCGTACATCACCGCATTCCAGTCTTCGCCTGTCAGGATCTGAGAAGATGAGGGTGGAGTGAGACAGCAGGCAGAAGCCTCTGACCACAGCTGCTCTGCCCGAGCTCCTCGGCTACTGCTAACTCCCACCTCAGGGCCTAGAAAGGCCCAGCTCACAGTGAAACGAATCTATCTGTTACCCTGTTACACCTTCAATATATTGTTTGAGTTTTTTCAAGTAAGAGTGTTTCTTCTAGTTTCTATCCTCTCCCTAGAGAGCAACTGACTTTGGTACCTACCTGTCTGGCACCTTCACTATAGATTAAAATCCACAGACAAACATAAACCTAGAGAAACAGGCGACTGGTATATTCTCTGATCTTTTTAAGCATGAAGTATACCATATTTCTACAACTGGCTTTTGTCCCCATTCAGTGATGTCCTGAAGACCATGACTGAGGAGGCTCTTCTCACTCATCTTACTCCATACGTAGTATTCCACACAGCCGACATACTGCAGAGACGGGGAATTTCTCTGTGCTTTCTCAGACCAGGGCCTTTGGTCCTGTGCAAGTGGATAAACTATCTCAAGAGTAGATATAATCAGTTTCAAGTGAAATCTTCTCTAATGGTGATCCCATTCTGAACTCCAACTAGACAAATATAGATAACAGTTTCTTTTTTATGCTATCCCCCTGAGAAGAAAGCTTCTTTAATTTCTATCCAGACAAGAATCAAACAGTAACTGGGTAGATAATTAGAAAAGTGGCTCTTGACTTTATTCCTGATAAAACTACAAAGAGAAGCCATTTTACCTGTCAGGCTAGAAGCAATCAGGAAATACAAACACCCAGCTCAACAAAGGGAAGAGGCATGGTGGCCTCCATGCTGCTGCCTGCGAGTGAGTGGGTCTCACTATAAGTAGAACAGCGTCAGAGGTCGCAAGTCAGAGCCAGGCCTCTTTCCCAGCAGTTCCACACAGAGGGCATGTCCGGCACGTCTAGTCTCTGACACGTGCCTAGTGTAGCTTGTGTGTTTAGTTTCACCCTCTGGAGCACTGTTTATAAGAGCACGAGCAGGCAATAGCTCAACACTCATCAGTGAGGGACTGGTCACAGAAACAACCATGACCTATACCACAGAAGGAGGCTGGAAGGGATTAGGGTGAAATAAGGGTTGGAAGGGTGGTATAGATTAAGAATCCAGTAAAGCAGCCCCCCAAAACACACCTACAGTCTGTGATGTGTTTAGAAGGAAGGTGTAACCTTTTGTGGACCAAGTAGGGTAGCCCATCTCTTACAGATGAAAAGAAACTAAAGCAAGATGCCAGACAGTAAGTGGAGTCAGCCACTCTCTGTGCAGACTCACCATAGGTGAGCAGGTAAGATGACTCTCACCTGTGAGCAAACACCTATCTAGCATCACTCAGGAAATTGGTGGCAGTGGTTACCACCCAGAGGAAGTGATTAGTGGCTGGGTAGGAGAATTGCTAGTTTGTATCTTTTTATAAAATTTAAGGTTTGTGTCTTATGAATACATTACGAGAAAAACTGTGCAAGAGTCTCCTCAAAGAAATAAGGAAAACCAATAACTAACCAGAAACCATGACTTTAAAATAAGACCATAGTTTATCATGGGTTTCAAACCCTGGGGTATGACTTCACTGGAGTTGCTTAACTGATCATGGGGTTATAAAAAAAAATCCTGCCAAAAGTTGGAGATTTCAGAACGTACAGCAAGCAAAAATGAATTCAAATCAAACCTTTAATGAGGCTGAGATGTTCCTGGCAGCACTAGCCCATGATGGCACAATGTCCCCGCAGTCTTGGATAGGGACTCTCAGCTACCCACTTAGTACTGTGCATGCTCTCACACCATACAACGGCAGCAGGCCCGGCCTGAACTCCCTTGGCTTGGGCTGCCGACTACTGTATGTTATGAACACCAGTGCTTTTACTGCACAATCTAAGTTTTCTGTGCTTATGAAACACATGGACTTAATTACAGAGAACAAAGGCTTGCATCATTTACCTATCATACATAATTCCTCAGCAGGTAGTGATCAGATTACCCCATCTTTGGACTGAATTGTGCTTAAATAAACTTGTAAAATAAGTTACAGTTTGAGATTGGAGAAGAATTTCCAATAATTTCTGAAGGCCTTAAGCACACTTCTGCTGTTTTGTATGCATTTATGGAAAGTGGCATTCTAGGAGTGAGAATTATAAATTCAAAATATTGATAAATTGAAAAATTATGACTAAGCTCAGCATCTTTTAGTGTTCAGCCAAGATCCAACTATGTGTGTGCACGTGCACATGTGTGTGTGCATGTGGGTATGTTATGTATCTATAACATTCACATGGTATATATCCCAGTGTAGGTGATACCTCAGTGTTGGGTGTCTTCCCTGGCCACTCTTCACTGTGTGTTTTGCTATGGCGTCTCTGACTGAACCTGACTGGAGCTCACCAAACTGGTCAGGTTGTTTCTGCTCTGTTAGCCTCCCCAATGCTGGGATTACAACAATGAACTGCCACACCCAGCTCCTTATGCAGATACTGGGGACCCAAACCTGAGTCTTCATTCATGTGTGGCAGATGCTTACCAACCCTCCCAGCCCCAAGACTTAACTCTTTATTTATTGTATGCATTAGCACAGGTACGCTCTTTAAATTTTAAGGTTTATTTTTATTTTTTATTTTTAATTTCTGTGTGGGTGTGTAAGAGACAGAGAGATAGAGAGAAAGTGTGTGTGTGTGTGTGTGTGTGTGTGTGTGTGTGTGTGTGTGTATGTGTATATGTGTGTTTAGGCACTAAGTTTTTTTCCATCTTTATGATTCATTACCAGTAAATGTTTGATTTGTATATACTCAAATGCATGCATACACCAATATACATAACATTATAAAAATCTTCTCTGGTAAAAAAAAAAATGGTCGCAAGCAGCAAAATGTTTAAGTAGTCCTGGCCTATAGTGGTAATTCCATGCATCTCAAACGACTGTGACATACCTTTGAGATCATTCTCTCTCTATTCTGTCCCTTCAGAAAAGGATTAGTGATTTGTCAAAGTCACAGCATCAAGGACAAAAACACTACTGTGATAACCTACTATGTCTTGCCCTTCCCATGATGCTCCCTGCCTTTGCAGCAGGACTAGATGTTTGCTGATCATATGTGAAAACTGGGAGATGGGAGGGAGTAGGTGGGTACCACTGTAAACTACTCTGTGAGGTTCTTCCAGGGCAGGGGCTGAAAGCATGGACAGAGGGCTCAGTGTAGCCCAGCCCATCGGTAGCACTGTCTCTCATGTACCACTCTTCCAGTGGTAAGACCCTTATGAGACACTGTCAGAGGCTCCACTGTACAATCAGCTTCGGAGCCTGTACCCTCATTCCAGGAAAAGGGCAGAGGCAGGTACAGCCCCTACCACCCAAACTCCTCTGACTACACATCAAGACAGCCTAGCTGATCTTTCAAATTTTACTTCTTGGCTCGAGTCTATTGTAACTAGGATGGCAAACATGCCTCGTGATTCAAGAGAGCCAACAAACAAAGTAGTGAATAACAAGAAGATGTTAGAGCTCCATTTCCCAGAGCTCTCACAAAATCAAACAAAAAGTGTTTTGGTTTGTCTTCTTGTCATACACACGGGTGGCTGGAAGTCACCATAAAATGAGTAAGTTACATGATGCAAAATTGTCCAGAGGACCACGGGGCTGAAGTGATTGGTAAGATGGAATCTTTGTGCCTTGCTAAGCTCTGGGCAGACCCAAGCAAGCAAGGGCTCTGGCTCTCTGGCTCCTGCTCACAGCCGGTGCTTCCAGGGTGTGGGAAGGTGGGAGGGCTCACCTGGAACACAGTCAGGAGTGCCTGCGGAAAGTTGTCAAAGGTGCTTCGCTTGGTTTGAGTCTCATCAAAATTAAACTTCCCACCAAACAGCTGCATCCCCAGCAAGGAGAAGATGATGATGAAGAGGAAGAGAAGCAACAGCAGAGAGGCGATGGACTTCATGGAGTTTAGCAAGGACGCCACTAAGTTGCTCAGGGAAGTCCAGTGCCTGAGAGTCAAAAGGAGGGAGGGGGTAAGACCAGAGTCCTTCGAGGGAGGGAAGAGCCGAGCAAATGCCAGCGCGCCCATGTCTTTACCTGGTCACTTTGAAGATCCTCAGGAGGCGCACACACCGGAACACAGAGACCCCCAGGGGAGACATGAGTTCCAGCTCCACCAGGATGGTTTCTGTGATCCCCCCACATACCACAAAGCAATCAAAGCGGTTGAAGAGGGAGACAAAGTAAGCCTGGAGGCCCAGGCTGTACATCTTCACCAGCATCTCACAGGTGAACAAGGCCAAGAGGACTTTGTTCGCGATATCTGGAAAGACAAGGGGCAGCCATGCTCTGAGTCTCCGCCTCCTTCATCAGTGCCCACAGCAGATACAGACGCTCTCGTCCCGTCTCCCTGCTACACTGGCAATAGAGATCATCCTTACTGTTGCTGGGCACACACCAGATAGGAGTCTGTAGAAGTTATCTGGTTTTTTCTGGGACTCAGTTTCGCTGACTATAAAATGGTGGAGACATGTATTATGTGAATCTCTGGAGCTCTCTCCGCTAAACTCTTTGAAGATTCTGCATTAGGGTCATACTACAGTTTTTAAACACCCCATCTCCACACATACTTCCTCATACACAAAGACAAAATACATAAATAGATAAACAATCAAAACTGACCTTGAGGAGTGACCTCTTATAGCACGCTAGGGTCAGGTTTTAGCTTTTGTTTATTTTCTCTACTTGTATGGGGGTGTGTGTATGTGTGGCTTATGAACACATGCATGTAGGGGTGACCATGTGCTGGGGCCAAATAAGATACTGCATGTTCTGTCCTATCCCTCTCTGCTGTATTCCCCCAAGGCACGGTCTCTCACTGAACCCAAGCTAGTCCCAACGATCCTCTCCCCCAAGGAGTTAGGGTTCCAGATATACATTGCCAGGCCAAGCTATTTACATGGGAGTTCTGCAGATCTGGAGTCAGTCCTTCATGCTTGCCTTCATAGCAGGCACTTTGCTTACTCACCCATCTCCAAAGTTCCAAAGTCTTGGTTTTTGTTGGGTTTTTGTTGTTGTTGTTGTTGTTAACAAACAACGATGCCCCTTAGGCTGAGAGTAGCAGAATCGAGTGGACAGAAGGACAGCTCAAGAGCTCTAAACTGTCCGGTCTAGCACAGGCTCTTTTGGAGATGACCTCCACGTACTCCTGTTCTAGCCGTTCAAAGTAGCAGAATCAAAACCACTAACCAAAAATACTAAAGTGAGGGTAACTCTTCTAGTGTAGCAGGGAGAAGTGCCCACTAACTCCAAATTCCTAGGTCCTGGGCTATTTCACTTCATGGTGTAGGCTGTACACATGTTCCAGGGCTTACCTGAGTCCGAATGGTCCTACTCCTATCCCACCACAGCTGGATACTGACTGACCAGTAGTTAGCTGCAAGCATCTCAATTCAGAACAAAAGAAGAACACTTTCTGGCCATACCTTGAATCTGTGTCAGCCAGTCTGGCTGATTGTAGTGCTCAGAGGAAATAGTTAAAGTGTTGAGAAACACCAGGACGATAACCAGCCAGTAAAATGTCACAGACTTCACAGCAGCCCTGCATCTCCTGCGATTGAACCGGTTCCAGCGACGCCAGCGACGGCTAAAAAACAAGCAAACATTGTTCCCTAGACCACGGGTGAATATGGCATCTCAGAGGCCAACCAACTTTACTGAGTAATAAAGGTCCCGACTATATAGCTCAGGCAGGAAAGACAGGACCCACCAGCACAGAAGTGAAGAAGGGGCCCCATGATATAAACTGTCAGTCTGAACACAGAGCTTTAAAAAGTATAATCGTGAAGGAATCGTGCTCTCACTTCCCCTCAGCTGGCTATAAATAACTGCAGGGTCTGACATATGCAGCCTGCGAGTGGGTTAGAGAACCCAGACATCCATAGACTTATGAGCAGATTCCAGACTGCACCGGTACACACGAAGATCCTGTAGGCACCGTGTAGCATGTGATCTGTCAAGGGCAGCGGGGCAGGACCACTCAGCTTAGTATATGTGTCTTGTGCGGCAGCTTAATTGTTACATAGAAATCTTTAGGCAGAGAAGCAATCCATGACCATAGCTCTCTTTTTAGGGAAGCCTTTAATCCTTTCTCAGATCTCTGCCGTTCCTCTGGCGCCTCGTAGGTGTCAAAGCCGAGTGGGACATGTGTCTTCGTGCTGAGTCACCAGGTGCCCTTCCTAACTAGCAATGCTCAAAATATACCTTTAGGAGAACATCCAATATTGAATCGTGTTTTCATAAAAATAAAATGAGCAGAACCAAACAGACACGTGACATGTCCCTGCCCACCTTCCCTCTCTGTTTGTAATTAAAGGAAGACATTTTCTCCCTCTGTCTCCTTTTGGAAAACACTTCCCATCTCCCTACCACAAGCGGACAGTTAGGGACCACAGACTGCTGTTCAGTACCCTAGAACCTAGGGATGAACCAGCCAGGCTGCAAAGTCCCTTTTCTCCTGGCCATGCTGTCTCAGTGTCAGGAAGGAGGGCACTTCCTCTAGAGGTATGACTTAGGAAAATCTAGGCTGCCTCAATGTAGCCCCAGCTGGTTACATAGTAGCTATGCGAAACACATGGAATCCAGGATGCCAGCAAAGGATGGGCAACGTGGAGGCTTCAAGTAGACCTGGACCCAGCAAGCTGTGCCTTGTTTTTATTCTGCAGTTTTTAATGAAATAACCAGCACAGACAACTCTACTGAGGACTCTTAACAGCTCAGAGCTAAGTTTCCTGGGACACTTGATCCCCACACACATAAGTAAGGTGGTTCCAAAATGCTATTCTTGGTGGGTCTATCTTGCACAGTAATGATAAGGTACAAGTGACTTCAACATCTAAAAGACCTCAGTGTCTATGCCCTGGAAATGTAGCACTGCTAGCCTGACTCTCCTGGGCTCAATTATGTGTAGGTAGTACGGAAGTCTGCATTCCTGAACACTGGCTATGTAGGTGTCTGGTGCTGGTAACTGGAGACACATATGGCACAGTTCCAGGGTTGGTGGCCTGGATAGGCATGGAGGGTCGTGAGTAAATGACAACTGCAAATTCATGCCAAGTCTAGTCCCAGCTTTATGAGAAGGGCTGGGCCTCAATGACTAAGAGATTTCCTGAGGCAACTCGAAGTCTCCATGAAGGAAACGTCAGGCCAAAGATCCTGGCGGTGAAGACACCTATGAGGACAGGACAGTCCAGTATGGCTACAGAGTGGGGGCAGATTTCGGGAAGAATGTAAAAGCTGAGGCAGGGGATGAGAGGCAGAATCCAAATTAGGAAGCATTGCTATGGTCTTTTGTAAGACAGACCCACAAAACAACTCACTAAATTTTATTCAGACTCAGGTTGAGATAAAATTACTGCAGCAGGCTTATTTGTTTTTAGGTCTACCCTCGGTCAGAATACAGAACACTTCCATCAGTCTTATGAGTGCATTCATAGCCCCATCTCCAGCTCAGAACTGCCCGTCTGTCTTCTATGCTCATTGCTCTGTTTACGAGAGTGCCACGGAACCAGACTCATGATATGTATCATTTTGAGGCTTTATTTTCCTTACCCCAAAATGTTTTTGAGATTCATCAGTATTGCTACATTATCAGTAATTAAAAAAAAATGTAATGTGCGTGTACATGTGCATACAATATGTGTTGTGTAGAGGGTGCACATGCTGTGCCATGCATGTGGCCTTGAGTTGCTTCTCCTCCACCCTTCTGTGTGTTCTGGGTCTAGAACTCAGGTCACCTGACTTGCACGGCAAGTACCTTTTCCACTAAGCCCTGCCAGTGGTCCTCTCAGTAGTTCTTCCTTCTCCCTGTCACTGAGAAGTATTGCACCACATGGATAAATCACAACCGATCTGCTCACTTTACCATTTGATAGACATTTGGGTTATTTCTTATTTTAAAATAATTATGAATAAACCCACTATAAACACATACAATTTTTATGTATGTTTCGTTCCCTTACATAAATACCTTATAATTGGAATTGCTAGGTCATACCATTACCGTAGATTTGAGAGCAACTATTAACTACTTTTCAAAATAATTGTGTCATATAACATGCCTGCCGGCACTGCACACAAAACATCCAGCAACGTCCTCCTTGGAACTTGGCATCACCAGATATCTGAATGAGATCTACTTACGTCAATGTGCAGTGGTATCAAGTTACACTTTTCACTTGCATGTCCTAACAAACCACGCTTGTTTTACATGCTTATATATCATGCAGCTTTCTTCTTGTGACCTGCATGCTGGAGCCTTCTTTCCAGTTTTATAGGATTGCTTCTCATTAATACTGTCTCTACATATTATTCTCTTCATATTAGATACTAGTCTTTTATCAAATGTTGTTTGCTAATATTTTTATCAGGTCTGTGGCGTATTCCTTTTATTTTATAATAAAAATAAAGTTAGATGCTTTAATTCTTATGGGGATCAATCTATCATTTTTTTTCTAATATGAATCACGTATTGGACAATGAATTTTAAGAAGTCTTTGTCTAACCTATGGTCACAATGCTTCTTCTGTTATCTTCTAGAGTTTTTCTACAGGGTTAGGTTTTATTTTTAGTTTTATGATTACTCTTTACATACAGCAGGGGAATGTCTTTAACTGGGAAGAACACATAAGAAAGCATATAAAATCCATATGGTAAGATGAAACTTACAAAGTGAATGTGCAACCTGCATCCAGGGCTGGAACCTGAATACTACTATGTGACTTAGCCTCTTGAACCTCCTCGTCCTCCTCCTTCTCCTCCCTCTTTTTAAGATTTATTTATTTATTCAATGAATGTGAGTACACTGTTGCTGTCTTCAGACACACCAGAAGAGGGCATCAGGTCCCATTACAGATGGTTGTGAGCCACCATGTGGTTGCTGGGAATTGAACTCAGGACCTCTGGAAGAGCAGCCAGTAAACCACTGGGCCATCTCTCCAGCCCCCTTGGACCTTCTTTTGTGGAAAGTCTTTCTGAGAAGTGACTGAAGGGCTGATAAGGAGGCGAACGTGCTCACGTGTTGGTGGAAAAGCTGACGCTCCTGCTTCCTTGTGGCAGGGTTGTAATACTTAAAGACTGACTGAAATTTGAGAATCCGTGTTTAAACTCAAGTCTAGACCAATTCTATGTAAAAGTCAGAATTTCAGGTCAATTCTATGTAAAAGTCGGGATTCAAAACATAACATAAAAAACCTAATACAAGCTCTCAGAAAAAAAGAAAGAAAGGGAAAAGAAGGAAGCAAGCAAGAGAAAGAAAACTCAAAGAACTGACCTGAGTTTGGATTTTGAGATGGCCTGGCTGAAAGAGAAGAAAACAGTGTTAGGACTCCCGCTTAGAAGGCTAGGCACAGGTGCCCATCACTGAAGCAGAGATGGCTAAAGCCATGCACAGAAGCCAGAACTCTGGTCCCCCATGGCTACAGCTGGCCAGCCGGGTTAAGGCCAGAGCAGATGTCAAGGTGCTAAGAGTGTGTGCCAGGAGGTTAGCAGGACACCCCCCTGAGGGCCCAGGCAGGAGAGAAGGCTCAGGTTTCCAGAGTGACCATGAACTAGGTGTGGGGTCCTTCTTCCCCTCCCTCTAGCAGAAGCCAGCTTGTCAGGCCTCTGTGGCCTGCAACCCTAATCTCAACAGCAGCCACTACTGCTCCTGTCGGAATAGGATCCCAGCTCCTGTGATCACAGCATGGGTGAAGATGGGGACACAGCATGCCTTGTGAAGCCCAGTGTTCTCATCTGTAAAATGGGGACAACAAATCCATTCCCAGCCCACTTCGTGTCATAGAGAGGGCAGGGCAGGAGAACAGGTGTGAAATCCCTCCGTGAGCCATCTCACACAGTACCTCACAACAGTGTGTCATTTTTATGAACCTCTGCCCCAAATGAGGCTGAGTTCTCTTAAAGATGACACCCGTCCTTTACAGGAATAAGATGTAAACAATGCAGGCAGGAAGCAAACAAGTCAAGTCAGCACAGGGCTCCCCAAAGCAGGCAGTTCTTAGCACATTCTGCATTGCTGCCCCCAACCCCTGCTACTGCAGCCCAGTCATCTAGAGAGAAGCCTGGGAGCCTCAACGGGACAGCGCCCCATGTGGTTAGGAAAGGGCAGTGCACACACAGCTCCAAAACACCGGGCCATGAGCAGAGGAGGGCGGGGCCTCCGGGTCCAGCTGCGGGGATGAGGTTGGAAGGTCCCATGAGTGAAGGAAGATTTAAGTATGTGGCACATTCTAGTCAGCAACTCTGCCATTCCAGCTCTTCCTTCAAAGCACAGATACCAAACCCAAGTGGGAGGAGAAATCAGCCTTTACCCCCACCGCCGACACCCAGAGGGCCCAGTCTTGGCCGCGCCTCTTCTTTTCCACCAGCACCTAATGAACAGAGTGGGTGGCTGGGTTAAATAGCACACTTTCCATGCCCTGCCTCAGCAGGACAACTTCACAGGCAGAGGCATGTGAGATGCTGGGATGCCCCAACAGGCCTGGTATGGGAGGAGGGGTACCAAAGGGCTGGAAGCAGCCTGTTAAGAGTAGAGCTGATCTCCTACCAGAGCCCTAGGACTCCACTGCCCTCTGGGGGTACCCTCTCAGCGTTAGCATCTCTAAAGTGGGGTAAGGAGGACCCACAGCCTCCACACTCACCAGAGACTTCCACAGCATCCCTGGGTCTCGCCTTCACCACTTACGTTCTCTGTGTTCACAGATTCGGTCTCACTGGTGGGCATGCTAGCTGTGGGGGAGAAGAAAAGGCTTTAGACAGCATGCTGTGGCATGATGTGCCAGGCAGTGGGCTAGGGGCAGACTCTCAGGAAGCCGGAAGGAGGACTATCAAGAGCGCCAGGCTGAGCCTTCACTTCCAGGAGCTGCAGAGAAAGTCAGTATCACCTGCAGGAGACAATTCAAGTAGCCCAAATGCTTCCCAAGAAAAGAGGCCTGGCACAGGTTTGCTCTTCGTATCACAGCACTATAGAGAAAGTACACAAATACCTCTGTATGGAAATGTTTCCATGGCCCCTTCCTATATATCAGGGATTAGTTCACAGCTCACAGAGACTTTTTACAGCACACGAAAGGCTAGCTATTACAGTTGGGGAAGGCAGTGCATGAAGACACGCGCACAAACGTTTTAGGAGCTCCACTCAGTCTGTGGCAGTTGATTGGATGTCTACGTCCCACTGAGCCAGTAAGGCCAACATAGGAAAGGTACTCCTCAAATAAGCCAGCAGTGGAGCACTGAGGAAGCAGGAAGCAAGCTCTTGGAGCTAAGAGCTGGTGAGAGCTCTTGTAATCACGGAGCAGGGCAGGGGTGACTTCAGTCCCAGGTCTGAAGTCTCTGAGCTCTGTGTCCATGTCAGGATTCTTAGAAGAAGTGGCAGAAATGTAAAACTGGCCTACTAGTGCTTGGGGGCCCAGGGATTCCCCAGAGCCAACACCTGACATGTGGCATCTGGAAGGTGAGGGGCAGGTGGCCCTGAATGGCGCTTCCTCAGGGGTCTGTGCAAGATGCTCTTGGAAGAGATGTCTGATTACGCTGGGAATCCGGGTGGAGCTGAGAGAGGAGGTAAGGAAACTGAAACTGAGAAAGCCACCTAAACACAGGTACATTGTGTTCCTGAGGCAGAATCCCAGTGTTCAGAATCTTACACTACCCACATGAAAATCCTGCTTCTGTGGACAGGCAGTTCCCCTGAGCAAGAGCACCTGGAGCTTCATCTGCAAACCTGTTAGCAGTGCCTACAGAACTGTGGTGGACACTGTGAGACCCAGCAGACTGGGGTGGGGTGGGCGATTATTCTCTCTACTGGATGTGTGGCTGCCATCCCTGCTGAGGAGAGAGATAAAGCTCACTGCAAGGATAAAGGTGGGACCTGACTCATAAACCCAGCGGTCAGAGAGTCCTGTTTCCCAAGGGCACAAAGCGAAGTCCTTGGGCCCTTTGCTTTGTGAACACTCAAGAAGCTGAATTTGTCCCCGTGGGAGGCTTAGCAGCTACATCCTGGCACATTCAGGCCCAGGTTTCAGAAGCAAAGGGCAAATGAATACAGACTGATTACACTCCTGGGACTCTCCTGTTCCTTTTCCTTGAATTCAAAGCAACCAACTACAAACCTTTCACTTTGGAACCCATGGAGGGGAAAAAAAAAACAGGGAAAGAAACAAATCAGGAAGTCTCATCATCTGACACAAGAACATCCTTCAGCAAGCACTACACACACACACACACACACACACACACACACACACACACACATGCACGCACGCACGCGCGCGCACACACACACCCATGCACACTCACACGCACGCACACATGCACGCATGCACGTGTACACACAGCCCCCTTCTGTCTGTCCCAATGCCCCTGTCTGTAAGACTAGGCTGTAAAAGTCAACGCAGTAGCTTGTTGCAAATTGCCCTTGTAGTGGCAGGTGAAGAAAACCACACTGGAAGCTCTTTTCAGATCCCAGCAGGAGTCCCTCTCTTTGTGACCTGGGATAGTTGGTGGTTTCTGAGGTTGAGGTGCTGTGCATTCAGGGGAAGCCCCAGGCCCGGCTCGGCCCCACTCACTTCATGAGAACTTCTGCCTCTCTCTGAACTTCAACTTCCTAACGATAAAATGTCGGTGTGAAGCACACACTCAGGGCCATTTCTGTCTGTATCAAGTGTCCCACAATTCTCATATTTATCATACTGAAACATACTGGCTTTCAGAAGTAAACTTTTGAAAAGACAAAATCTGTGGCTTTTACTCTCTGGAGGTTTGGCTCATGCCGCCACCAGTGCGTGACAGTGCTCTTCACGATAGAGCTTCATTTCCCAGGTAATCTGATGGAGGCGGGTAGGTGACAGCCAGCCTACGAAGGAGGGGACACATCACTCTACATTTCTGGCTCTATGACAATTATTAGTGAGCGACTCTTACTAGTTGCTCTCCAAGACTGTGCAGACAGAAAGGCAGAAAACAAATCCCCACACCATGAATGGCAGCTGACACTAGGAATTGTGTAGCCCCGAGGCCAGGCTGCACAGAGGGTGAGGAGGGCCCCCTGCCTCAGGCTCTCCTGCTCATTCTCAGGGGTGGTAGGACAGTACCTGAGAGTAGCATGTGCTTATCAGCCTTAGGTTTAGCCTCCACCTGTGGCCTGACTTCTCCCAGTCTCTGTGTCTTCCTCTGTATGGTTAAGAGCATCTGCCTCAGGGCTGTAGGCAGGACTGAACAGGACGAGGCACACTGGGTGTCAGTCCTAGCTGCAGGTCATGAGCAAGGTGCCCCAGCATGAACTCTGCCAATTGTATCAGAAAAACTCTCCAGAGGATCTCTGAAAGCAAAACACCCCAATTTGGGGTCATCTTGCCCAGGCCCCACCCATTTCTGTCCAGAAGTATCTAGTGTGAACAAATATTACTTCTGAATTAGCTTGGGCTACCACTCTGGGTATTTTTTTTACTTAAGAGGAGTTACTGTCTAACTTAGCTTGTCGAAGAGACAGCAACCCTTCAGGCACAGTCATTGACAGAGTTCCCAGGAGTGTGGAATCTATTCCAGAATGATGTCACCTGGGCTATGGAAGGGAGAGGATGAGACAATGTATGCTTGAACCTTGGTCAAGATCAGGTTCCCCAGTCTGAGCAAGGGGCCTGAGCTCGGCAGAGCTGGGCAGCCCTGTGCTCAGCTCCACCTACCCCCTGCAGAGGGTGGGGCTGTAGGGCTGGCTGGGGTGGGGCTATAGGGTTGGCTTCTACATTAAGCATTTTATCCAGCCTGACTACACCCCACACATTTACTTTCAGATTAGTGACTGAGTAGAGCCTCCTTCCTTCACTTAATCCGCAAAGGTTCTCATCTACATTTAAAAACAACCAGGACAGAAGAATCCATAATGGTTGGAAGAGTGGAAGAGGCTTCCGGAAGTACGCAGCAAAGGATGTGACTGCTCAGATGACCAAGCAGATGACTTGTCACTGGTATCCACAGCTCCAGTGCTGAAAGCTCACTCCCATCCCATTCGGCATGCATGCCTATGGGGCATGCCAAACCTGCAGTTTCAGTATAGATGCTCAAACAAACTGGTATACTACAGGGTTGGTACAAGCTTAAATGCTACTGAGTATTCCCATGTCTACAGACCATACCCAGGAGACCAGCCCAGTTCCTGGAGACAGTAGCAAGCTTTACTGGTGACTATTTTGACTTTATAAAAGTCAAAACAGGAAGAATTACAAAAATTCATCTAATAAACCCTCAGGCAAGTCCTCAGGGATAAGTGCCTTTCTCCTAAGGCCTCCATGGCATCCTATGGAGTGACTGTCCTCTCGGCTTTGCTAGGATGCAGGCAGACCTCTCAGAGCCTCATGTTGTTTGCAGATGCCAATCACCCACTATGGGAACACACTAGGGCCATCTGCATAGGGAGAAGCTGCAAGTCTGTTTCTACTTCAGGTACCAGACCTCCAGGAGAGCACTAGAAGCTGGGGGGTGAGGGGGAGAAGGAGCTGGGAGGAACCTGGATGCAGCTGTGGGTGGGGAGATGCTAGGGAAACTGCCTAGCACACCCTTGGTGGCATAGACAGCCTAGGTCAGGCTCTACCTGGAGTCACTCCCTGAGGAGGCAGGTCACTGGTTTTTCCTTAACATGTAATACCAGGCCTGGCTGCCACTGTGAACTGTACTTCACAAAATAAACAAAGGATGAACATTTCTCAAGCTAGCACAAAACCTAGTATCTTTACCCAATGCACAGATAATTCCTCATCAACTATCACTCTATAAACAACGTGTTTCTCAACCATATCTGTCAGCTGTACAAATTCAGAGGCAGGCATACACAAATGTATATGCTTGCACATATGCATGCATACAAACACACACACACACACACACACACACACACACAAAGTCTATTCGTAGGCTCAACCAGGCAGCACCTTGGAATGACATTCACTAGATCACTTCTTTCAGTGAGGTCAAAGACTCCAGAAGAACAGTCAGGAAAGCCCGAGGCTCAACATCACATAACAAGGGACATGTGTTTGCTGTGTCTGTGTTACCTGAGCGGCAGGACAGTATCTCCTCCAGGATCCATTTACCTTTGACCTGCTATCAGCAAGAATAGAAATACCCACAGTTGTCTGGATTTGCTACCAGCCCTTAAGGATTGAAATCTCCTTAAGGAGACATTTTCCCAGCCCTTCAAGGAGACCAGGACCTAAGCAGCGCTGGGAAGTCACTGCCCACCACCTTCTCAGGAAGTCAGGCATTCTGGAGCCTGCCCAGAAGAACCTGAATCCTAGTCCTCTCCAGGCTTAATGTCCAGGAAATAGAATACAACATATGAGTGGCTCCTCAAGAGCCTAAGTCAGCCCCAGGAGACCCCTGAGCCTCCACAGCAGTCCCCAAAGAAGGCTTTTCATACGCCACACAGAGCTCTTCTGCAGTCCTTCTGAAAATTGTCAGGATAGCAGCTGCTTGCATAGATGTCCTGGGGCTCTGAACGGCTTGCTTTTTAAAATTATTTTACCTTCTGAAAAATGTTTGTATGTATGTTAAATGTAAACGTAAGCCACATGTATGCAGAAGGCGGCATAGGATGCCCTGGAGCTGGACCTCCAGGTGCCTGAGACCTATACTGTGTTGGTGCTAGGTACGAACTCCAGACCCCTGCAAGGGCTTATCAAGGAGCCCCCTTTCCAGACCCTTTTATCTCTTCTCAGCACAAGCTTTCTCTCACACTGGGGCAAGGCATTTCCTCTGAGCTGCAAAAGCTTCTCAAGGAAAGGGGCAAGACAACTTATCTGTGGCAGAATTGTGTTCCCTTCCCAAGGGACAGAGGGTCTGATCTTGAGCTTTTCTGTTCTTGTATCATTTTTATGGCAAGCATGAGCAGGAACATGCTGTGCCAACCCAGCTAACCCCCAAAGTCCCAGGTGGCCCCCGAAGGCACCGCTACATGCTTGTGGTAATGCGTGTTGCTCACACAGGGTGAGAGATTTCTGTGAGGCAGCTATACTCATCTTAGGAAATGTGGGTCAAGGTCAGACCAAGGCCTCTGGGTCTGAACTGAGATTTGTGCCCAGAGAACTACTCTCTTTGTTACAGTGGAGAAGGTAGCACAACAGAGTCACAAGGTTCCCGCCACACGTCTCCAGCAGAGTCGGTCTTTGTTCTCATCAATAGAAGGTCATTCCTCACGCTGGGAAGCCGGTTTCCTTAAAGAGATAAGGCGGCGGGCTTCCTCTCTGGGTCCATCACAAGCATCTTTAAAACACCACAGAGGTTAAGCTGCTACCGAGGAGAGTGGCCCCAAGGAGGGGTTCGCCTCTCCTGACAGAGGCCCCCAAGGCACTGCTCTCCTGCTCATCAGCCTATTATAAATATTAAAACCAAGCAGGTCAGCTCCATCCTTGGCCTATCTTGGTGTCTAAGCTTTATAGAGTGCTTTTGGGGTCCTGTGAGTCAAATGTTTTCCCATCTGACAATCCCCGCGATGCCTTTCCTCTTCAGGTCTTCTGAGGAGGCTAGGATTCTAACACAGACAACCCCATTTAACCTCTGAGATCAGCGTTCTTACACTGCAACAAAACCATGCAGTGTGTCCCTCTTCTGTCCGAGCAGCTGGCGAGCAGCTGGCTATCTGCCTCTGCAGTCCATGTTTTCTCAAAGATTTTTCCTCTTTCTGATTGGGGTTCATCTTGGTGTCAGCACTAAGCTGGCCATGCCAGTGTATCCAAGCAAAGCTTGTGCCACTACCTAACTACAGCAGTGACCCACAGACAGCTGGGCAAGGAACCAGTTCTTGTCATAAACATCTATATGTTAATGATTCTGATGCTTTGACAAGGGGTTGGGGACTGGGTAAGGGGTGTGAACAACATTATTTAGGATAAAACTTTATATCTAACTTTATATTTCCCAAATAAGGCTATTCATTGAAGAGAACCGTGTCCCCCTAGATGGTTCTGTTCTGTTTCACCTCCCTTACTTTGGAAGCTGAGACTACTAGCTTTAGCATGGCCTTGGGTAAATGAGCCAGCGATGCCCAAGAAGCAATTTGAAACATGTAGCCTGGAAAAAAAAATCAGTCAAATAACATTATTGGAATTTCTAAACAGTTTAAACTTAAAAGCATCATTTAAGGAAAAGCATTTCAAAGCGTGTCTCCCAGGCTAAGAATATTCACACTGAATCAAATGAGCTACCTCAGTTGGTTCAGATGCTTCTTCATAGGTACAGCGCAAACAAAAAGGTGCCATCTTAGTGATGTCACACGTTTGAGGGAAAGGCAAAAAGACCAAGCATCAGAGAAACCAAGCAATTAAAACACAGGCATTTTCCAAACGTACCACACAGCGCATGCAGCTCACGCAGTGCCTGTGAGCAAGGAGAGGAAACCAGAATGTCACGCAAGAAGCCTCCACAGAGCAAGAACACCTCAGCAAGTTACCATGATCTTTAGCCCTGCGTTGTCGAAAGCAGCAAAACTTCCTTTTCTTCTTATCCTCTCTTAGCAAATCAGCCACGGTGACCCCTTCAGGTTGAACACAGGCAATTCCATTACCAGACAGCAGAGGGCAGCAAGAGCAATACAAACAGGACAGCCTAGCAGGCAAGCAGGCAGGCGGGGCAACAGCTGGTCCCAGTGCAGAACAGAGGCCTGAGACACATCTCCGATCCACATTTGCCATTCCCTCTTCCCAGCTAGGAGTCTATAGCTCAAAATCTGAAGGGATGGGGGCATTTGTTAACCTGTCCTGAAGAACCTATTCTAAATAAGCAGTCTACTAGTGAGCTGGAGACAGAGGATTCCTGTTTGTCCTTGCCTCTAAGAAAGAGTTTAAGGAAAGTGTCCTTCAGGTAGTCAGAGGCTCTGGGTGTGGATTGCGAGTGTGATGCCAACCAGTACTGCTCTCTGGGACAGGGCAGCTGGCAGTGAAGAAAGTAGGCTCTGGAATCTGACAATTCTGTTCTCACTCCAACTGTACCTCACACTGGCTGTAGGACCCTGGATTGGTTACCCAGTGATGCTTACTTGTGAGAGGTTAGCAAGGGCTGGGCCTGAATATATTTCCTGGGGTGGGGTTGCTGGAGGAAGAAGTAAATGGGAACCAAGTTAAGATAAGCTATGTGCTTGGCTCCAGCGACACATGACCACCCATAACTATTAGCATCTCCATTATTTAAGCTCTCCTAATGGTCATCGGGTCACGAGGGAAACAGTCACGGACTCTCGGACACCTAGAAGTGTTGTGTTTATAAACTTATGCCAAGCTAGCTAGCTAACCTTCAAAGTAGAGTCTACATTGTATATGCTTAGGAATGGGAGTAAGGAGGCAGTACAGGGGCCATGCTGGAGCAGGCAAAGGCACTCGAACATGGACCTTGGCGAGATTACCACATTTCTACAAAGGGCGTGCTTTCTCCACTCGGCAAATTCCCCCTCCCCAACCTATCCCAGAAGAACATGACACAAATGTTCAAATACTCGTGGGTTGGAACACAGTCCATGAAGAAAGCTGTGGAAGATTTCTGAGACCTTGTGAGAAAACTCTAAGTAACTAAGACAAGAGTCTTGTAACCTCTGTGACTCCATAATGTGGGTTGTTCTTGGAATGGGCTTTTAAGCCCTTCCCAGGTGTAGCAAACAGGAGTGAGCTTACCTCAGATTATTCATTACAGCTTGTCATTTGTTTATCTCCTCCGTGGAAAAACACAGTTTTGCCTTGTGTGCCTTGTCCTTCTGACTGTACACTTTACTCAAGCGATTCTTCTTAACCCCCAGAGTATAAACTGCCTGATGCTCTGACTAAAGCTGGCTATTGCACGGGACTTTACTCCACCTCACTGTTAGGCCCCACCCTCCCAGGTTCCCACTGCTACCCAGAGCACCAACACTCTGGGGTTCAAACCCCAGAGCAGCACTTCTCAACTGAGCCTCAGGAGACTATCCTTCAAGCTCCTGTCTCACACAGCAGTGTGAGGAATAAGAACTCATGTGCCCATAGACCCAGGAACACACAAAATGCCTGATAAATGCTAATCACCGCCCTGTGACCTTTGAGTAAATAAATACCAGAATGCTTAAACTTGTGATGAATGCCACACTCCATGTGCTGATTTAATCATCCCAGGGGAGAGCAGCCCAGGGCAGATGACTGTTCCCAAGACAGTGGGCACTGCATCAGACCTCTGACCCCAGGGTTGGCCCTCCCATCCATCTCCCCCGTCACAGCACTGCCAGCTGCTCCTCCAGAGAGGGCAGATGACCTGGATATATATTTATCATGAGCTGCCTACTGCTGCTGTTTCTTCTATGGCTTTTAGTAGAATATTTTTATTTCTAAACTTCTTTGGGATACTTTGTGATAAAAAAAAAACTTGTTTTATAAATTAAAAAAATTAAATGTGATTTTTTTCTTTTTCTTTTATTTTTTATTTATTTTTTTTATTTGAGATAGATTTTCACACATCCCGGGGTTGGTCTCCAAAGGTAAACTTGAACTTTGTCTCCACTTCTCCAGTGCTGAGATTATGGCATACCATGACCAGTTTATAAGGTGCGAAGAACTAAATCCAAGGCTCTGTGCATGGCAGGCAAGCATTCTACCAACTGAGTTACATTCCTCAAATACAGTCTTTCAAATCAAGGTCAGCAAACCACCATGACTTTCATTTGCAAACAGCTACGCCACCCTTGACTCTCTGCTGACCCCTGAAACAAACCAATGCAGGAAAACAAACAAACAAAAAGCAGGTAGCACCAACCAGGCAGGCATCCAGGTGACCTTCCACACTGAGGTCCATGGTAGAAGAAGCAATGAGAGGTGAGTGGACAGTGGCCATCACTCTGGGACCAGTGAGGGACTGTGAGGCAGTCAGGTACTCCTGTGAGCAGCACGGGTAGTAGGTACCTTCTCCTTTCTTTGGGTGTCAATTATTACTACTTAGAGGAATTACTGGTTTCTAAGAGTCTCCACAATGAGGCTGCCCTGACTCATTTGGTCAGAATTTTAGAATGAGCTCCCTTTTAAAATGGTTTCATTATTTTTAATATAAAAAAATCTAATCATGACAATGAGAAGAGATTAAAATAGAATTTTAGGCTTCCAGACTTTAATAGCCCTAGAATAACACCATTGTTCATGAAGAAGCAGCTGTACATGTCAAAAGAAAATCACACACACACACACACACCACAGACTTGGCAGGGCTTCTTAAAGAAATTTGAAGCTCAGCAAAAAAGTTAAATAAATTATCCTTGAAAATTCCCCAAATGCTCAGGAGCTAACTTCTGAGATAATTTTGTCTATTCAATTAATTGTGGTGTGGCAGCTTTCTAATAGCAAATTTACACTGTGGATATCTTAAATAGTCCAAGGATGCTCACAGGAGACTTCCCTGTCATCAGCACCAAATACCTAGAATAGGGCTCTCCAGACAATTCTTAGACCAGTGGGAGATTCAGCCACTGACACAGGTCAAGACTCAGAGGTTCCTAACTAGAGCTCCCAAGAGCACACAAAGAGAGGTCCCCTGCCATCTGCTTAAACAACTAGGGCCTCTAAGCCAGGGAGTGAAAGTTATCAGATCCTTGGGTAGATTGTAAGGTACAACCAGGGTTGGAGACTCAGCTATGACTTGTAGACTAGAGAGCAGATAATATGAGCACTTCCCTGCATGCCTGGCTTCACACTGGCTCCCTGATAGCAACCCCAAGAAAGCAGAAGCGGAGTTCCACAAAGCCTTCCTTCATGTCCACTCTTGCACTCCAGTGTCACTGTGACCTCCTGGGCTCTAAGAGTAGCCCATTGGTCTGTCAATACAGCGACAGCTTCATAGGTTGGTCATCTCATAGTTACGATCTTTACAGAAAGTGACAGGACACAGGCGATGCCATCCTCACATAAAACAATGATCCCTTTAGGACCACCAGAAGATATCAAGTCCAGGAAAAACCATGCTTCATAGCACAGGTCATTAAAAAATTAAAATAAAAAATCTCTACCTGGATAAACAGTGTTGACCTGAGAGGCTGATTACTGTATATATCTAGTCATGGATCAACAAGGACATGGCAAGCCAATGGCATGCAAGAGGCCATCTGTGTGACATATTAGAACCAGAAAAGAAGGCACATGGCTGAGAACAGGAGACCATTTTTTCTCTTGATTATACATGGCATACTGTGTTTTAAGCTTATGAGGGTGAAACAGGGCTTCCACAGGTTGATGCTACAAATGAAGAAAGGCTACATATGCTCTAAACTGGCTAGTTTTTGTCAACTTGACACAAGCTGGAGTCACCTGGGAAGAGAGAAACTCGGCAGAGGAATTGCCTCCGTCAGTCTGACCGATAGGCAGGTCTTTGGGGGCACTGTCTTAACTGATGATTGATATGGAAGGGTCCCGCCCACAATGGATGGTGCCACCATCCCTAGACAGGTGGTCCTGGGGTCTATAAGAAAACAAACTGAGCAAATCAGGAGGCACAAGCAACCATTGTTCCCCACGTCCTCGGCTTCACTCACTGCCTCTAGGTGAGCCCTTGGGAGTCATGGTTTGGGTGGGCTTGTTCCCTAGGGTAGCTGTGCTTATGCCCTTCTGTCTGATCACAGCACACACATCAGCAAATGCAGACATCATACCTTCACCCGCTTGTCAACCCTCATCTTGTGTGCGAGACACAGATATCCCATCATCCCCCAGAAAGTCCCCCACTATGTCAATTTGCCCTGGGAACAGTCTCCTCATCCTCACACACCAAGGCCTTGGCCCCTCCCTCATGAAGTGAGCAGTGACAGACTGGCAAGAAGCTACCTGTAGAGTCCCCCTCAGCACATCAACTTTACAGGCAGTCGCAAAGACTCACAGCAGCTTGAAATGCTGTCCCCAAGGCAGCTCGAGTCACAGACTAGAAGGGACACCATGGCCACTTGTGCTGAGTCCCTCTACCCTGGGTTTCTTTAGCTTGGGCTTCTCTGTGCTCTGCTTCCAAAAAAGCCACATGCCTGCCTCTTCTGACCTGCAGACTGTGGCTCACTCTGCTCTTCAAATACACTGTGCTCAACCCAACAGAGTCCCAGAACATGGCCTCTGCGCATTCATGGTAGTCCTAGGATGGAGCTTTCTCCTCACACTGAACTGCTCTTCCATAGACACCAACCTTCCAGATCATGCCAACTGGCCCCATCTGTCCTAGATCTTCATCATAGCTCCTGAGGTATCCACTGTCCTTTGTGTGACCTCAGGCAATGGCTGTAATCATTTGTGAGTGTGTGTAGAGGCTATTCCTGGTTATCAACTTCCCTATATCTGGAATGAACTACAATCCAGAATTGGAAGGCTCACCTGGGATCCTAATCTTGAGGCTGGGAGATACAAATTTCTGACCTGGATCTTGGCATGGAGATCTTGAGGTATAGTGCCTATGAATCCCAGGGGACTAAAGCAAGGAGATCTCTGAGTTCAAGGTCATCTGGGACAAAGCAAGTCCCAGATCCAGGTGTGGTGGCACACACCTTTAATCTTGACCACACCTTCTGCTGGAGACCTACATAAGGACACTGGAAGAAGGGAGACTCACTCTTCTTCGCCTGCTTGCCTTGTGAGACTGAGCAACTGCTAGGTCCTTGGGCTTCCATTCAATGGCTGTTGCTCACCATTGTTGAGGAGTTGAACTGCAGACTGAAAGTCATCAAAAAAATTCCCTTAATATATAGAGATTACCCATAAGTTCTGTGACTTTAGAGACTAATACAGTGTATCTAAAGAGGAAGCAATCATGACTCCCAAGGGCTCTGCTTAGCAAGAGCTTACTCAATATCTTCTACATGGTAGGACCAGCCTTGGTTTCCCAGGCCTTTGGAGGGACATTGTTCTTGAAATGTGTTCTTCATCTTTGCTATCAACTATTCTAGAACAGAAACAAATCAGAAGCATTGTAGTCAAATGCACTGTTAGATTTCAATTTCTAACCTTACCCAAGCCCCAAATGCTCCCAGGAAGACTAAGAGCACATCTGTGGGAAAAGTATGTTGTTAGAGAGATTCTGTGATCGGCACAAGCAATTAATTCCAGTGGCTGACTGATTATCGGGCCTTGCCTCCTGCAGAAAGCACTTAAGGGTGCCTGGTGTCACAGTGTGGAGCCCAGGCAGGTGGGCTACAAAGCAGCAAGCACTGACTCACTCACAGGCCTCTTAACAACTACCTACTACAATCAGCTGGTTTCTTCCCAGTCTGATGAGCTAAGCACTTGCCTCGGTGTGGAGAACACTGGAGGGGGCCATTTCACATAGCACAGAGGTGGAAGAGACCTGCTCCTCAAAGCCATGTGTGAGTGGATTACTACATACCAAGGGAAGGAAAACCACATACCCTCCCCTATAGCCTTAAGTTGAGATGTATCTTCCTCTACTCTAGGATAACAGAGAAACGAGCTTACTGAGTTCCCAAGGTCCCAATGCAAATGGTGGCCATCCTTAACTAGAAAGCCATCTTACATATGACCTCAAACCCCATAACTCAGATGGAGACCCAGAGTGTGCACAGACACATTATTCTCTCTGTGATGTGAACAGGCAGACAGGAGGGGGAAACTGGGAAGGTGTATTTTACTCATAGCCCAGGGGTAGAGGCCCAGGGCATGAGGGCACACTGCAGCATCTCAATTACATAGCAAGTCTGTCTGCTCAAGAGAAGGAGGGGCAGCACCTACTGTTTCGTTTGCCTTCCTCGCCACCTTCCTCTTCATTCTCAGGATCTATGTCTTCTGCTTGGGTGATCCAGTCCAAATAGCCCTTGAGATCCTCTTCCAGCTGCTGCTTTTCCCGAAGCTTCTGGAAATCTCCACGTGCTTTAGCCTTCTCTCTTTCCTTTGAGAATTCTCTGAGAGGGGCAAAAAGAACAAAGGACCCATTAGGATATCCATGGGGTCCTGTGCCACAAGCCGTGTGCCCTGCTGTGCAGTGGTCTTACGGTAGGGCACACAGTTTTGAGTACAATGACAGGAACACAGCTGAGGAGCCACACACGTGCACAGAACAGAAGACAGTGTCCTAAAGCAGCAGTGTGGGCATCAGAGTTGCGAAGACCACACTGACACACACACATGCATGATTTACTAGAAAGTACACTCTCCTCAGGACCATGATAGAAAACCCAGACCTAAAGCATCCTGGGCTGTCAAAGTCGGGTGTTCACTCTCTGCACTCACTCGGATAGCCGGCCACCCACTTCACAAGGAAGGGTACGAAGTGATCCAAGCCAAGGTCAAAGAGAACACCCAGAGTGGTGGGCAGGGATCTGATGAACCTGTCTTACAGCCCAGGTCTCCCCTCTGTGGCAGGACTTCTAGTACTGGGGAAATACTCGTGTTTGTCTTAATCTTTGCCTCTCTCTGGCCATGATCTCTCCCAGCCTGCCCTGCAGAAGGTGGGGAGGTAGAACAACCCTCTGCCTATTCATAGAAACACCTGCCCTGGGAAGGTTTTGGTAGATACACAAGTGTCTCCAACTGTTGTCTTCTCTGCCTCCCTTGACTGCAACCCCATAACCCTGTATCTACACACATACATAAAATCCCACACCTGCTCAGGCAAGTCTGAGAGTTAGGTACACGATTGCCCAGTTTTTACATCCAAGGGACCATATGCATGTTCAACTGTTAACTTGTTAACAGGATCCAAGCTATGTGCAGTATGGGTCTGGGGCATACAATTAAAGCTGTTAGGGTAGGCAGGGAGGCTTCTGTACACAGACCCCAGCACTCTGACACAGGTACTGCAGTTTCCCACCCACCTGCTAGCTAAGTCAAAGCCAGCACAGCTCCCTTTCATGACCTCACTAACTCTGGCAAAAGGAGATGAGCTGCTTTCATCAAGCCAACTTCCTACTCTCTCTCCTCATGCCCCTCCCTCAATTCCGGGTCTTTTCAGGGTTGAATGGGTACCCAAGCATCCAGCAAAACTGGAAACTTTGCCCAAGTGTTTCTCTCTGCTCTCAGGAAAGGCTCCTACTCACTGCCCTTGGTTCTCTTGACCATTCAGATCCCAGGACTATCATTGGCCCTGGTAGGACCATCCCATCTCCATTTTTCCCTCTGCAAAGTTGTGGGAGGTTCCAGGTGTAGCACACAAGATGGAGTGGGTAGGTTGTAGGGTGAGCAGGACATATGCTCTGACCTCCAGCCCACAGCACTCCCTGGGGATAATGCAAAGGAGACTAGGAGGGCTGTGCCCTGCTGCTAACATAACCAGATGTAGAGGGCAGATGAGGTTTCTAGACCAGCAGAGCTTCCCAAAGCATAAGCAATGCACAGCTCAGCCTGGGACATTCTCCAAGTCGGTCGCAACTCCAAGAGCTAAAGTCAATCCAGAGCCATATCCTTGAAAAAACCCAGAAGACCTGCATGAAACATACCCACAGGAAGCTGCAAGAGATGATGTTTTCTTAAATATAAGGACCAAATAGTTCTTCAATTCCATTATTTATCAAAAAGGACCATGGGACAGACCTTTGTCATGTTTTGTTTCTGGTCTTACCACACTAAATGTAGATTACTTTCTACTAACAACGTACTTCTGGATTCACACATGATCCAAATTCTTTAAAAAATGATGACAGAAGTTAGCTAAATGTTACCCTGTGCAGCCAAGAATTTAAAAAAAAAAATTTCTTTAACATCACATTTACTAGAACTATAGACCTGCCTTTTAGGTTTCTTGCCCATTGTAGTAAAGTGCACTTTAAGCAGGCATGCCTAAAACCCTTCTGTAATGATGACTTCTCAGAATAATGCTAATACCTGTACCTCTGTCTATTCATAGGAGAGCAAGTCTTCCTACCACTACCTCCTCCTCCTGTCCTCGGTCTCACCTCCAGTCTACTGCATCTGGGATCAACCTCAGGAGATGACAAAATGGATTACTCCATTTAAATAGAATTCCACCATCTTCTAAGGAGACTCATTACCAAGAAGTTAAATGAGAATCTCTATTGCAAACATTTATTTGAATAAAGTTACTGGTAGAAATGATAAGATCTTTGCAAGTGACCAGAAAGTCTGAAAACAGTTACATTCCAGGAGCCTACTTGTCTGGGTCCAGAATATTGTGGTATGTGAACAAGAGAAAATATAACAGTGTTTGTACAAAAATGTGCATTTAATACGTTGCCCTTTGCCCATGAAAGAGGAGGGATAGGAAAGCAGATATGTTTCTATCTGATGCATCTGAAAGATCAGAGCACAAGGTTGGAAGTCTAAGGAGAGAGCTTGGTGGGTCAAGTGCATGAATGAGGTCCTGAGTTTGGATGACAGGCATTTAAAGAGGAAAGTTAGCATGTGTGGTTACAGGCCTGGAACCACAGTGCTGGGGTAGCAGGAACCACAGTGCTGGGGTAGCAGGAATGGATGGATCCTAGGGACTCACTGACCAGCCAGAGTAGCCAAAATGGCAAGCTTTGTAGAGGGGGCAGCTGGCATCGTCTTTGCATGCACACATGGTACCTGCCTGTGCACAGAGGCACACAACCCTCTTTCTGCCCTCTCCCGCACTTGTACTTAAAAACAGAAGAAAACAATGGGCAGGAACGAGGGGGAGAAGTAATAAAGGACGCAGTGTTTTTCCCAAGTGAATCACTTTGTACTGTTTTGACTTTTGGAACTTAATGTTCTTTACATTACAGATTTAAAAAAAAACAAATTAGTGAAACAAAAATGCCCGCACATTGGAAGTTGGTCAAACAAGTTCATCTGATTGTGCTGCAGCAGATAAATACCAGAACCATCCTGAAGGAGGAGAACAGAGGTAGACGGAAGCAGCTCACCAACACACAACCGTCAGTCCTGGCAGGATTGGGGCAAAGGGAAGGAATACAGAAATGCCTTTGGTTATATAGGATTGTTTGCTGGATTTGGTCGTGTGTGTGTGTGTGTGTGTGTGTGTGTGTGTGTGTGTGTGTGTGTGTACATGCATGCATGTGCATTGGGTATGAATGATTCTGAAACTTCTTTAGAAGCAGGGTAGGATTTGACATGAGCAAGGTTGAAGCTGGAGCTCTCACAGTGGGAAACAGCAAAGGTGGCACTGAAGAGGACTAGGAGGAACCTTCTAAGATACCAGAGTTTCTGGTCCATGGAATTTACAGAGGCTCAGAGAGCTGAGGGGTTGAGACAAGTGATCTTGTGAGTGTTGAGATTTCAGCAGCGTACCCGGTAATTGGAACTGGTACAGCTGTGAACTGAGGATGTCTAAGAAGTTTACTCTGAAGCCCAATGTCTAGTTCTTTAAAAGATGCTGATGTCTAAGTATATGCTTCAGAGAGAGAGAGAGAGAGACAGAGACAGAGACAAAGACAGAGACAGACAAAGACAGACAGACAGACAGACAGACAGACAGAGAAGAAATGTATGTGTCCCTAACCTAGCCACAAAACCTTCACCCTACAATTTGTCCTGCCAGCATAATGTTCTGGGGTAAAGGTGACACAAATTGTGGGAGTGGCTAACCATCAATTGGTCCAGCTTGAGACCCATGCCATGAGACTCATGCCCATGCCTGACACTGTCTGGAGGACCAGGAACCAGAGGCTGAATAGCCCAGAGACTCACAAAAGAACAAAACATGACTGGAAAAAAAAAGCCAATGAACTGCTGCCTAATGATATTCCAACCCAACTGTCATCAGAGAGACTTCATCTAGCAACTGATGGAAACAGATGCAGAGACCCACAGCCAAACATTCAGCAGAATTTTGGGGATCCTCGGGGAGGAAGGAATGTAGGAACCAGAGGGGTCAAGGACACCACAAGAAAATGGTTCTCAGAATCAACTAACCTGGTCTCACAGGGCTCAGAGACTGAGTCGACACTCAGGGAGTCTAACCTAGGCTCTCTGCACATGTGTTATAGTACGTAGCCGGGTGTTTTTCTGGGACTCCTAAAACGGAAGAGACTGTTTCTGATGCTCTGCCTGCTCTGGGGACCACTGTCCTCCTACTTGGGTTGCCTTGTTCAGCCTTAATATTAGGGGAGGTGTCTGACTGCAACTTGATATGCCATGCTTGGTTGACATACCTGTGAGGCTGCCCTTTTCTGAAGGAAAGTGGAGAAGTAGATGGAGGGAGGAGGAGGGGAGCAGAGAGAAGGAGGGGAAACTGTGGTCAGGATGTAATATATAAGACAATAAATTAATACAAATAGAAAGAAATGAATACACCCTAGTTCCATCTGTTGCAAGGGTCTAATGGCAGTCTCCCCCGTTAGTATAAGAACACTGGGCACCTACATCTCCATTTCTCAGATTATTCCTCATTCAAGGGCATAAAAAGGCCAAATGTCATCCCATCCTTTGGATGAGGAAGCACTGAGACAGAGGACTGCATGTGTTCAAAGCCAATCTGGATGCACAGTGAGCTCCAGGACAGCCTGAGCTATAGTATAAAACCCTGACTTAAAAAAAAAAATCAAACCATCAAAGACCCGAATTGTTCTAATTGATTGCAGATGTATGCTGCTGCCAGCCCAATCCAGCCCCCTGGTTAGAACGGCATGCTCCTAATGAAAGTTGATTGACTCTGTTGTCCATTTTTCTTGGGTATTTCTTTTCTAGTCTCTCTCTCTCCCAGAATGTCCACTTCAAACAGGAATGCAAGAAGGCTAAGTATAAACACATGCACCAGAATACATCCCTATGGGAAAAAAAAAAGTCTTCGACTACCGGGATCATGTGTCCAAGCCCAGACGTGCCATCTGGAGTGGCCTCCACCGGCAGCCTGCCATTCCCTGTGTGAACACAGGCCTCGTGCAGTGGATTTTTCATGGCTGGCTGGTTAGAAAGCCATGCATTTTATTTCCTCTTTAAGGAGCTACCACTCAACTACAAGTCCCCCTCATGGCCCAACAGAACAACTACTGGGAGTCTTAAACTGTCCAGTCTGTGTACACCTCATCTGCCATGGCAGCTGCTTTATCTGTGATGAGCAATCCCTAGTTCCCACTTCTAAACAGGGTCTGTAAGTCTCCAAGTCATGAAGGCATTTTGTCATTGAGAATCAAGACACAGATATGCTCCCGTCCCTTCCCACAGAGAGATTTCTTCAACAGAGCTGTGGTGTCCTTACTGATGCACGCTCACTGTGAGGGAGGGATGGCTGTATCATCTGTACAGGTACTGAGGCTCTGTGAGGCCAGGCACATAAGCCTATCTAGCTGCTGAATGGCACTCCTCAGTAGCTCATCATGTACACACAGGGACCAAGGGCAGGGGGCAGGTGCTTAGAGGGACAAGACTCAAAACAGATCAGAGGAATGGGCATAAAGATGACCACCTATATAGTCAACGGTAGACCACCTGCCTAGGATACCTAGGTCCTAGGTTTAATCCCCAGCACAAAGGGAAGGAGTCTGAGGCAGTTTGGAAAGACCCTCAAATTTTAAACAAAGAGACGTAAATGGCTTCCTTGTTGTAGGGCAGAACATTGATACAATCTTGCTGTGAAGCTCAGACTGGCCTTTAACTTATGTGCGCTGGGTTTACAGGAGCACAACCCAGCCCCGGCTCTGCATTGTTTCCTCATAGGCAACAGGAACTTCAGAAATCTGAAAGTCACTACTAACTTGGCTTTATGGATGTCATGTGTGAAGCACTAAACAAAGCAGGGAGAAAATGACAGTGGAGAAGCCAGGGACATTCTGTAAACACAGATGACGGGCTAGATTTAGCACTGATAGGAATGTGGTAAAAATTCCAGTTTCTAAGGCCTCCATTTTCTTACACAATAATTTGAAAAGGGGCCCATGAGACTTGTCATTGCTGACAGAACCATCTTCACCCTGAGGTCCCAATCACCTCTGCCTTGTTTATGCTAATCCGTTAGGTCGGACACACCAGTGTGAGCATTCACCTACCATAGACCTTTCTTTCTAGGGCCAGGGGATGCTCCACCTGCCACTCAAATATCATTTGCCTTTAGGAAGGAGTGGCAGGGTGGGTGGACAGGGAAAGCTGGTGCTCATTCTTTGAAAGGCCACCATGGGAAAGGAGGCAGAAAGCTGGGTCCCCAGAGACCAATGGAGTTTGAAAACAGAAGATTCTAGTATATTTCCTGAGAGCCCAGGTTCTCCAAAGAGGAAATGGGTTACCTTGGGAAGCAGCAACTTCTCAGAAGGGGCACAGATGGTTTGAAATGAACCAATACTTAACATGGGTCTGGAATACCATCTGCCTTCTCCAGGTCCACACTCTGCGTGCACCCTAGAGAGCACCCTATCACACTTGAATGGTAGTTTTCATCTCCTTGGCCTCACCCATGACCTAGAAGGGAAAGCAGGAAGATCACCTGCTATGAACAGGTCTCTGTCATTTTGCTCCTTTCCAAGGGTAGCAGTCTGGCTCCCTCCTAGACCCAGAAGACAGGGCATCTGGAAGCATCAATACTAGACAAGACTGAAGGGGCACATGAGCTTAGCAGGAATGGCTATGGTGTGGTGGTATACCACTCTTCCATCCTCAAGGCCCTAAGGACAGGCACAACAGAATGCAAGGGTAGCTTCAGCAGAATCAGAACATGCATCAGGGAAAGCTGATGGGGAGTTGGTAGGAGAGGCTGAGTCTATGCCATGCCCCTCGTCCCAACACACAACGGAAAAAGCTCAGATTTGCTGACATTTGTATTTAGAATCTTGACAGTGTCTTTATAGCCACTGTCTCATGTGCTACTCACATCTCACAGTGACATAGGCAGGACACAGGTGTTCTTGCTAACATAGAGGAGGGGACACAAAGGACACTCAGTGAACCAGGGAAGAATCAGCATAGTAGAAAAGGCTTTTCTACTTTTCTCACGATCTGATTTTCTTCTAAAGCCTCAACTCTGGAATAAAGTGATGGCCCCTTCCTCCTATCTCCCTATGGCTGTCTCTTGTGCCTCCTAGAAGGCACCGCTTCAGACCCAGGAACCTGGAAGGAGTCTCAGGTCCTGAGTACACACCCCATAGTCTGCAAAGAGTCCCCAAACCCTGATATATCTAGAATTTTCAGAACCTAACATGGTGAATTATAGAACCCTTGATTAGCTCAAACTCCTAGGGAGAGAACAGTAGCCTGCAGTGAACCATTGCACACAAACACAGGAGCAGATCAAATGTGACTGCCCCAAATGTAGAAAGCTGACATGCAGTCTGCTCTGGGAAGTTTACTTTCTCAAATGCCCTCTAAAATAAATGGGCCACTGGGAATTGTCTTAATTTAGAGACTGGGCTTGTTCTTGCTTGTTTTAAACCAGACTTGCATAAATGAAAGGCAAGCTGATGAAACCCCCTTGTATCTACACACACATTCATTCACTAGTCCTAAGAAAAGATAAGCCAACAGAACCACTAGGATGCTGGTTTCTAGTAGAATAAAGGTCTCAGAAACTCATCCGAAACCGAACACAGCATTTATAAAAGCAAAAGCAAGGGGGAAGTGGAAGGCTGCTTTTTCCCTGGTAGAGAATAACCTTCCTTAGACCTAAATCATACTCATACACAGACAAAAAGGGAAAGTCAGAGAATGAAAAGGCAGTGTGGCTAGGAGTGGTCCCACACACCTAGATCCTGACACGTGGGATGTAGAGGCAGAGGGTTAGGGCTTCAAGACATTTCGCTGGCAACATACCAAATCCAAGGCTAGCCTGGGCCACATGAGAACCTGCCTAAAACAGAAAGAGGGAAAGTAAGGAAGTAATGAAGACAGGGAGGGAGGGAGGAAGGGAGGGAGGGATAAATTAAGGCATTCAAAGAATATTCTTGCACCTGCAACTAACATTTTGGAGAGCACAAAAGTTCAGGCTTTGTTCAAGAAAACACTTGTGTAAAGAGTTAGCAGGAATATGTGATGTTTCACAGAGGGCAAAGGAATCTTATCAATCATACTTGTCCAGGTCAAAGTTCATCAAAAGCACTGTGCTTGCTCCATGAGCCCCTTTACCCTGAGAAGCCTATAACCCTCAGCAGCAAGGTCTCTCTGCATCTGGTGAGTAGTTCAGGGCAGGAAAGGGGCTCAGAACCCTGCACTCCTCCAGGGGAACTGCTTCTGTGGAGATGCTCTCAGTGGAGGGTCTAAAGCTTACTGTAAAGCGGCACTTCACTGGCCTCCGTGAGGCAAGGAATGTCAACAAGTAGGTTGGGAACCCTGCCCTGCCAAGGGAACCAGTGAAAATAGAGGGAAACTATGTGGAAGAGAGGGGCTAACAAGAAAACATAGCTGACCTTTGAGGAACCTTGACTGAAATAAACTCCATGGTGAATCTAGGGCTTCAGTGCTTCCTGGCATTGTGTTTTCTAGTGTTTTCCTGTGGTATCTGGGGTGAGCTTATCTTGAAATGACCTCTCCTCTTCAAGTCTTTCCTACTTTCACTGACATAAAAGTCTGTGAAGATGATTTAAACGGGAAACCGTTTCCATCTTGGGGAGGACAAGCTATTTTGGAAGCAGGTGTCTACTGCTCTTGGTGACTAGGCTACATTAAGTGCTATACACAAAACCCTGGAGTCAGCATACATACCACCGGAAGAGCTCAGGGACTTCCCATGAAGTGCTGCCCTGCATTAAAACACTGTGTGTGCCAATGTCCCGGCTGCCCTGCCTCATTTCTAACACCTACTTCCTCAAAATGATCTTCAGTCATCCGAAAATCACTCCTTTCCCCTCAAGCCTCAGTGTTCTTCCTTGGTTGCAGGTCCCACAGTGTTTCTGAGGCCATGTCCTGGGTGAGGGCAGATGTGAGACCATTTCTCTGACATCCTGTAAATCCCCTGGGTCCTTCATTTGTAAAACTCATTTCACAGCAACGAAGTTGGTTATTTAACAGTCTTTTTCATGCACCAGCCTGTAAACTCTGTGAAGGAGGGGCTGGATCTTATCACACGGCCTGACCAGTCAATAAGAATCAGATTAATAAGCAGGTGTTTCTGTGAGTGAGGACATCAAATTGACATTGGTATCACAGATGTGGATACTGGGACTCTGTACTGGATGATCTGGACGCAAGAACCCACATAAGTTTCCATCATTTGAAACTATACCCCACAGCATCATTAAAATTTTAAAATAAGAATCCTAGTTAAGTCTAAAATATATAGACATGGCAGCAAAGTACCTCAGACATCTTAGAACAAAACATGAGCTGCAGTTACTACATTCCCTTCTTTGAAGATGGAAGAACTCTCTCTTCAAAGGGTTAGTCTCCATAGCTACCAAAGGCATCCAAATTCTGGAAAAATTGTTTGGTATTATTTTTTCTAGAGAGCTGATAAGAATCTCTGTAGGATTCATGCTAAAAGTCAAAGATGTTTAAAAGCAAGTTTTAAGAGGTGTTTTTAAACACCCTTCAACACAAGCTCCCTCTTGGATGAAGCTTTCTCTGAATGAAAGCCATCATGTGACCAGATGAGTCAAACTAGTATCACCATGTATTTTATGAATCCTTTAAATATTTCTATTTAAGAAATGTAAGCCAAACCCAGAAAGACACACATGGTATGTGCTCACTTATAAGTGCACATTAGCCATAAAGTACAGGATAACCATGCTACAATCCACAGACCCAAAGAAACTAAGTAATGAGGGAGACCGAAGGGAGGATGAATGGATCTCACTCAGAAGGGGAAACAAAATAGTAGCCAGAGGTTACCTCTGGGAGAAGCTGAAGGCCTGGGATGGCGAGGGTTCTGGGGAGTCTATGGGGATGATTGTAGCTGAGACTTCTATCACTGGGGATATGGAGACTAAAGTGGCTTCCTCCTATAGCAGGTAGGTCTTCCAATGGAGGGAGACATCAATCCACCTGTAAAACCAAGCACCTAGAATTTGTCCTGCCTACAAGATATACAGAGATGAAGATGGAGCAGAGATTGAGGGAACAGCCAACCAATGATTTGCCCAACTTGAGACACATTCCATGTTGAGAGCTAATCCCTGACACTACTGATACTCTGCTTTGCTTGCAGACAGGAGCCTAGCCTAACTGTCTCCTGAGAGGCTTTATCCAGCAGCATATGGAAGCAGATACAGAGACTCTCAGCCAAACAACAGGTGGTGCTTGCAGAGTCTTGTGGAAGGGGAGGGGGATAAAATAGAGTGAGCAGGAGGGGTCAAGGACGACACCACAAGACAACCTACAGAGTCAACTAACCTGGGCCCATAGGGGCTCAAGAGACTGAACCACCAACCAAGGGGCATGCATGGGCTGGACCTAGGCCTCCTACACATTTATGTGCTGTCTGGTTTTCATGTGGGTCCCCTAACAATTGGAGCAAGGGTGTCTCTGACTCTTTTGCCTGCCATTGGATCCCCCTCCCCTAACTGGATGGCCTATTTGGGCCTCAGTAGGAGAGGATGTGCTTAGTCCTGAGGCAACTAGTATCCCAGAGTGGAGTGGTACCCAAGGTATACTTCCTCTGTATGAGAAGAAGAGAGAGAAGAGTGGGGGGAGAAACCTGTGAGGGTGGAACTGGGAGGAGGAAAGAGTGTGATCAGGATCTAAAGTGAATAAATAAATAAATTAATCTAAAAATATATATACCTCAGTAGACTTGTCAGATAGCTTTTGTTTGTTGTTGTTGTTTTAATGAAAAAGTGCTAAGTGTGTACCTGACGAGTGACATGGGAGGGTGGCAGTTCTGTAACATATAAACATATTTAAAGGTACTAGTGGTCTCAGGACATATCTTTTTTATGAACCAAAACAGGATATTGTGTGAATGGCCCAGTCAGACTGCCCACCACAGACCAATAGCCAGATAAGCAACACTGGGGGAGAAGATACCCAATTATAGATGAGCAACAAAGACCCAAGGGGGCTCACACGGGGCCAACCCAGCCACATGTTTCCAAGGAAGTATCTAGGAACTTCAACTCAAATTCTACCCTCTGTTTGTGGAAATGGCAAACCATCTGGTAAGCTACATTGAAGGGACCAGGCACCCCTCTCAGGAGGAGTCTCCCAATGAAAAGCATAATGGTAAGAAAATATTGTATTACAAAGGAGAAGGACCCTGAGATGTGCTCCCCAGTTAGCAGTCCTTAAAAGACTAAGAGCCACAGGGACTTCCTCACAGTAGACTTACGAGGCACATGGGGGGTGAGGGGGGGGAAGCACAAGTTCTTAGAAGACAGTGTGCTGTTCACTCTCTTTGGGTAGTAAGACTTGAGAAGAAACAATCTGACAGGGCATGAAGAACCAAGCCTCTTAGGAGGTACCAGCTGAACCTCTGGGTGGGTGGCCTTCCACAGGAGTACTGTCAGGCACAGAGAGAGCTCCTGGCCAATGAGAAAGCAGCTTGGGCTCTGGAGAGTCACAGGTTTCCATTTAATTATGAGCCCCGCCTCTTCTACCTGTGTCACTTTAAGGAAACTGAGGGGCCTCTCTGAGTCTTGATTAATCTATATGAATCTTCTCAGCCTTATTCATCTATAAAACAGAAGCAAAGACCAAAGGAGCACAGAGGACCAGATGGAACAAACAGAATAAAGCATACAGCCTGGTGATTGGATCTAATCCCAGCTGCCATACTAACAAGGATATGAGCAATAGTTCCATGCCTGGTCTCACACAGTTCCACCCCAGCTTGAGAGCTGAACCTTACATATTTCATTTCTCATCAGGGAGGCACTGGGAACAGGATATCCCAAGTCTGTACCTTCATCTCCATACCCCAGTCCTAACACCATCCTCTGCTCCAGAGTTCTCCTCACCCTATCTCAGTTTTACAGTTTAGATGGAGTTCAGAACCTGCACACTATCCACAGCTCAAAGGAGAGATGTGCTTCTTCAGCAGGGGTCCCCAACTGCACACCCACTCTTCTGCACCATTGCTATGCAGCAAACTTGGAGCTCCCCAGAAGCCTCACCCTCACACACTAGCTCTCTGACAGGCCTGAGGCATCAACCCTTGCTTGCTACTTGTGAGGGGCTAGAAAACACTTTCCTTTCTTTACTGTCCTTATGAACTCTGTCCATATATCAGCACTCAGTCAGAGCCTAGCTTCCTATCACCCTCTTAGGCACAAATCTGATGTTGACTCATTGCCAGTAAGTGATAAGGTGCAGCCAGATTCCCTGGGATGTCTGCTAGCCTATTCTTATGAAGCAGTTAAAAGTTCTTGACAGGAGCCCCCGTGGGAAGAGGGTGACAGGTGGGGTTCACCTCCCACTGCATTTAGTCCTTTTGATGATGAAAAAGTCCCCAAGACTCAAGGGCTGTAAAGCCCCAAATGTTTGCAGACTCTGAAGAAGTCAGTAGACAACTTAAACCAAGATTTATTTTAAAGGAGAACTTTAAGCGTGTTGAGGTTTGTCTCTTGCTGTGTATTGTAATGATAAGTGCAGGCCCCCAAGACCTGGTTGCCCCAGAGATGTGCCCGCACATAGACATAAGTGATGCTTGTGGCTTTGCCTCAAGTTCTTTCTGATTGGCAAATAAAGATGCCAACAGCCAATAGCTGGGTAGAAGAGACATAGGCATATTGTAGGGTTCCCAGGCCTGGGGTGGGGGTGGGGGAGGTTGATTGAGAACCATGAGGAAGAGAAGAAGTTGAGGAAAAGAGATAACCCATGGGTTAGGAGTCAAGAAAACATGGCCACATGAGGGTGGTCAATTTGAGTTAGGAACAGCCCAGATAAAACATACTAATAACTCAAGGTTATCAATAGGAAAGTAGACTCTAACAGCATAGAAGGTAGATATCTACCCAGCTCTTGAGCTGACTAAAGCTTATTGTAAATATGAAGGTTGTGTGTGTGTTTTATCTAGGAACTAAATGGTCAAAGGCAAGGTAGAAGCCCATTATTGAGATTAAATAGTATCTACAACAAAAGGAATGATGGAGTTCTGAGTAGATTAATATTTTACCTTTGAATCATGGATCCCTGCAGGGAAACACTAGCAAGTGAATGCTCAGACCCTGAATAAGAGTTTTCCTTTCCTGGAAGAGCACAGCCAGACACACATGACACCCTTACATGTGGACAGGGCTTTCAGGCTTTCAAGTCTCTTCCATTAATCTCTTTTGTCCTCAGAACATGCAGGAAACAAGGTTGTCCCGTTTCAAGGACAAGAAAGCCTCGGTACAGAGTAGTGAACTGTGATAGCCCAAGTCCTATCTCTTGGAAATGTGGGACTGAGTGGAGGCAGGACTTTTGACTTCTGATGTTCTGCCCTTCCCATATAATAAGAGAAGCTGACAACCACATCTCTGCAACCCAGACCAGCATAGAGATCACAGCCACATGTGACGTTAGCCAGATGAGGGGTGTGGAGATCTCAGTACAGAGACCCAGCATTCCAGGTTGTGTATGCTGAGATAGGAGCTTCCGAGAGTTTTCACTCTTAGCTAGTGAAGCCAGGCCAGGCTGTGGAGAGGCTGTTGGTCAGGTGAAGACCCACACTTATCACATGGCCTCCTCACTTGCTCTGTCCCCACTTCCTACTCCCCTGATGTCTGATCATCTCTGTATTCCTCTGAGCTTGCTTGGCACTAACTCAGTCTTCCTTTCAACTGTATAGCCCTTTCGGAGCCCTTTGGGATGCTGCCCCCGAGGGGCAACCTCTCCTGAACCCTCAGTCTATTTTTAGGGGACCACAAACACACTTGATGCCTGCTGCTCAACCCTTTGGACAGTCCCTACAGTTTTTCATGTAGGAATAAAATTAACTCTTGTGTGCTGACATGGTGTCCTATGACTTTGCTATATGCTGGTTTTAATTCCAATAAGGTTTTGGCCTCTTTATTTAGTCCATATAACCAAGCATGCTGACTATGAATACAAATATGTTTTTCTTTCTTCCCGATCTTTCTGTATTTTGTCTCCTTTTTGCCTTACTGCACTGCTTGGTATTATCAATTCAATGCTGAATAAATGAACTGATAAACTTACCCACATCTTGCTACTAGTCTTGGGAAGAGTCATTAGTCTTCAAACATCAACCATGATGTCAGCTACAGGTTGCTATAGAGCAGTGGTTTTCAACCTCCTTAATGCTACGACCCTTTAATACAGTTTCTCATGCAGTGACCCTCCAACCATAAAATTATTTCATTGCTACTTCATAACCATAAATTTGCTACTGTTACAAATCATAATGTGAATATCTAGTATGCATGATATTTGATATGAGACCCTCAAAGGGTAGCAACCCACAGGCTGAGAACCACTGCTGTAGAGCACAGTTTCCAGATTGTGAAAGTTCTTGCGTAGTTCTCATTTGTTGAGAATTAGCAATGCATCTAGAAAAAATGATCAGTGGAGCTTTCTGCACTTACTGGGAGCCACATAAATGCTTCCGTATGGATGCAGCAGCAAGCTTCCCCCAGAACACTGCCTTAGATGGATGCCATAAATGCCAAGATATTGGACTCAGTATTATCTAAAGTATTTTAAGATGTTTCTGGTAGTTTGAGTCATGGTAGAGATTTATTAATTACAAAATATTTAAGAGATTTTATAAATAGGTTATCATTGATTTCTCTCTTAAAGCCATAAAAGTTAGAAAAGCATACTTTTTCATTATTCTTGTTTGTTTTTAATTTCTAAAAATTACATCTGTTTACTGTTTATGTTGGAATGCATCCCATTCTGGGCACATAGAGGTCAGAGGACAACTTCCAGGTGTCAGTTCTTTCTTTCTACTATAGGGGTCCTGGGGACCCAACTCATGTTGTCAGTCTTGGTGACAAGTGCCTGCTATGTCATCTTCAGACCTATGAAAAAACATACTTTTGAAGAGTGTCTTGGTTGAGGTTTCATTGTTGTGAAGAGACGCCATGACCAAGGTAACTCTTATAAGGCAAACATTTAATTGAGGGATGGCTTACAGCTTCAGAGGTTCAGTCTATTATCATCATGATGGGACACATGGCAGCATACAGACCAAAATGGTACTGGAGGAACCAAGAGTTCTACATCTTGATCCCAAGGTAGCCAGGAGGAGACAACTAATTCCACACTGGGCAGAGCTTGAGCAATAGGAAGTCCACTCCCACAGTGATACACTTCCTTCAACAAGGACATACCTACTCCAGCAAGACTGTATCTCCTAATAGTGCCACTCCCTGTGGGCCAAGCATTCAAACATCTGAGTCTATAGGGGCCAAATCTATTCAAACTACCACAGACAGTCAACCTTCAGAGTTGTTTTAAAGTTTATTTTACATGTATGAGTGTTTTGTCTGCATGCCTGTCTGAGCACCACACGTATTCCCGGTGCCATGGAGACTGGAAAAGGACATTAGATTCCCTGGAACTAGAGTGCAGATAGTTATGAGCTACCATGCTGAGAATTGAACCCAGGTCCTCTGGAAGAGTACCAAATATTCTTAACCACAGAGCCATCCCTCCAGCTTTGTTTTGAGATTCAGTGAAAAAAAATTTTCAGAGTCATGATGTGGCTGTTCTGTTTGTTCCTGAAAAGAACAGTACATGGTGTTCTGATAAAGTCAATCAGGTAGTTATTTGCTAGTTATTAACTAGCTATAATCTGGATACTTGCTGTTTTCTTAATCTCCTTAGTCTATCAGTTACTGACAAGACATCACAAACATTTCCATCTACGTGTGTGGGCTCACCAGTGTTTTACTTAATTTGGACAGGTCTGGCTTTAAGCACATTGCATCTGTTACTAAGAACAAGCATGCAAGGTCACTGTATCTTGATGAAATGACCCTGGTTATTATAGGATCGCCCTCTCCCTCCCCCTCCCCCTCCCCCTCCCCCTCCCTCTGTTTCCCTCTGCTCTCCTCTCCTCATATGCCTCTTTGCCCCATTTCTCTCTGCCCTATTTCTAAAGCTTCTTCTCGTATTGAAGTTCAATTTTTTGGTGACATTTAATATTAACTTTGTTCCTTTGTTTGGAGTCTGTGTCAAATTTTATGTCATCTTTCATCTTTATTCAGTATAACAATTTCAGTCTAATTAAACTGGCACAGTCATTTTCAGTAAATTCAGTTCTTGATGATGTGTATGGCTGTCCGCCATCTTGCTGTTTTACCTGATCTGTTCACTTTATTTGAGTCGAATTCTTACTATATAGCTCAGGCTGGCCTTGAACTTATAATCTGCTTGTCTCAGCCTTCCCAGGGCCAGAACTTCAAGTCTGAACCACCATGCCAAGTGCTGGCTTTTGTTTTTCCTGTACTGCACATGCGTTATCTGCCTTTCCTCCTCTCCTGACTTATTCTGGGTCACTGATGGCTGCTTACTATTTTTTTTTAGTCTCTTTATGGCTTATGGAATTGTGCTTTATTTTTAAAATATTAACATTGTTGTGCATCCTTTACATTAGCATGGCAATCTTAATGCTGATTTTCTAAGTATGGTTATTTTAAGGACTTACAACACGAAGGCTCCCCTTAGTCCCTCCCACCTCTGTCCCTGCTACGGTTCCCTCTAAGCCCATGACACTCCCTTTGGGAGCCTGCCATTACTTTTTTTTTTTTTAAAGATTTGTTTTTATTTTATACAGGTGAATACACTGTTGCTGTCTTCAGACACACCAGAAGAGGGCATCAGACCCCATTACAGATGGTAGTGAGTCACCATGTGGTTGCTGGGAATTGAACTCAGGACCTCTGGTAGAGCAGTCCGTGTTCTTAACCACTGAGGCATCTCTCTAGCCCCTGCCACTACTTTTTAAATTAAATAACATCATTTCAAGAAATTTAGAAGTGAGGGGGGGAAATGCTCTATCTTTATTAGAAATTTAGAAGTAAGTGGGGGAAATGCTCTATCTTTACATTTGTGATTTTTTTTGGGGGGGTGTGCTTATTTCTAAAATGTGTATTTGTTTCTACTTAAAATTATTTTTCTTTCAGCATGAAGTGTTTTCTTTACCATTTCTTATAGTGTAGACTTGTTGATCAATTTTGTTGGCTTTTATTCAAAATAATCTTTGTATCACTTAACTTTTAAAACAATTTTTCCCCAGATTTATTTTATCTGTTTTTGTTTTGTTTTTGAGAAAGAGTTTCTCTGTGTAGCCTTGGCTGTCTTGAACTCACTATATAGACCAGGCTGGCCTTGAACTCACAGAGATCCTCCTGCCTCTGCTTCCGAAGTGCTGGGATTAAAGGCGTGTACTGCTGTCCTGTGTCGTTTCACTTTTTGGAGGAGTATTTATGCTCTAGTGAGTTTTCTTCAGCTTCTTAACCATTTTTCCCATCTTTTAAAAATTGGGGTTTGAACCTTGGGCCTTTCTTATGTTAGGCAAACACTCTAGCACTGAGCTATGCCTTCAGATCCTTCCAGCTCTTCAAAGATGTCAGAGTCCATTGGACTGTGGCTGTTTTTTACTATGTCTAAAATCCAAGTCAATGAATTCTATCATATTCTAACATGTACTTCACCCACCTAAATTTGTGTGTGTGTGTGTGTGTGTGTGTGTGTGTGTGTGTATGTTGGTGTGTGTATGTATGTTGGTTATGTGTGTACATGAGCATGGAGGAGGCGAGAGGCCATCCTTGGGGTCATTTCTCTCCATCTAATTTCCTTTAAAGCATTATCCTTAACTTTTGGCCATCTGTCTTTGATGTGCCTAAGATTGCTTTTTTCTTCCATTTATTAGATTTATTTGCTTTTACTTACTTTTCCTTCATCATCTATTTTCCTGTGGCTGCCTCTTAGCAAACTGCATGTGTGTCAGCCTTCACTCAACTTCTCCCCTCTAGTTCCCAACCATTCTCCAGACACGGTGCTATTCCTATGCTAACATGTAGTATCCATTTCTTTGTGGTGTGCAAATCCTTTCCTTCAATTTCTTGCACAGCTTTAAAGCAGTTCAAGCCCAATCACCTCCTGCAACGTTCCTGTCACCTCCTGATGTGTGTCCCCTCCACAGTGGCTGCTTTGCTGCTTCTTTTCTCAATGTTTTGATCATGAAATGAAATATTTGGGGGAATGGCTGCACTGTGGTATCTTCCTTTAATGAGTATTGATTTTTGTTTTGGTAAGTCTAATGTAGTGGGTATTTGGTCTGATCCTTTTGGAGCTTGTTTTTATAGTGAATGTGGCTTCCTGCTAATGCTTACCTTTCCTAAAGTCTCACTTCAAATCCCACACACAGTCTTTAAGGTTTACTCACTACAGTCTGAGCCCAGCACTGGGCTCTCCAGTAGCTGTTTTCAGACGGGCTTTGGTGAGTATGCTACAGCATATAATTAGCTATGCATGTGGCCAAAGAGGTCAGAGGACCTCCATTTAGATTTCTGGAGCCCTTTCTCTGATGGTGTCTCTCCTGCATTCTGCCCGGCAGATGCCAGCTGTCTATCAGCCCTCAGCCACTCTTTGCATCCTCCACAAATGGACTGACATCCTCTGCTGAGCTGTGCTGCTCTCCACAACAATTCTAAGAGCATTTCCAGGCATGAGAACAGGAACTTCTGGAGCTATGGGTCTCAGCACTGTGAAGCCCGGGCCCATTTTTTGAAAACTGCCACATTATGTTGTGTGCCATTCCATACTTCTTTACAATGAAATATCCAAGCTGGCACCATTAGTACCTTGTGGCTGGAAGAGTCTCACGGCAGCCTTGGGTTTGCTTCCTATATACTCCCTTTATACTAAGTCCATCCAAATCACTGCAGCTACGGTGACTTTTATATACAGATTTTCCAGCATTAAGCTAAGAAAAATTTCAAACACTCATAAAAGCATAATGGATTATAGAATGAATGCCACCTACATGCCTACCAGCTGGATTCCACAAATAACATCTGTTCAGTCTCCATTACCATTCTTCTATGTATCTCTCTAGATGACTAGCAATACAACCCTGCTCCTGGAACATTTCTAAAGGAAATCTAAAGATGTGGATATTACGATTTTTATAAAATTCAAATTTAAACCACACCAATTCTTGATTAAAAGTTTTCTGTGATTTTTCTACTTTTCAGTCCTGACTGAAGTTTACCACAGGCTCTACAACGACCCAGGAGATCTCAGCTCTGCTGGCTAGTCTCTCCTCCTTTGTTTCTGCCTCCCCGAGGTCCTGCCCTCAGGTCCTTAGTCCCTGTCTTCCCAGCTCCGTTTAGTTTCCCAATGTGTTCTGCTTCTTGCCACTGTCCAGTCCTGATGGGAAGCTCAGTGCCCACTGCCTCTGCACCATGCCTGCCTATGGCAGACATTTCTTCAGTCTTCAGTCCTCTGGGACACTGCCACATGCCTCCACCATGCATCGGTAGTTGTACCACAGCATGGCCTGCCCTATTTTCAGAGCATTTGTAAAAGTTTTCCATCATAAGTTTGCCTTCTCTATTAGGCATGTTTCATAAAGACAAAAATAAAACTAAAAAACAATTACCTTTCTACATAGCTCAGGTTGGTCTTGAACTCATGATTCCCATACCTATGGCCCTGTGTTAGAATTGCAGGCAAGTATTACCATGTCCAGGCCTCTACTCTGAACTCATTACAGTAACCACAGTGGCTAGTGTGGCACTTGGCAAATACAGCTCCTCTGTGTGGGCACTCATTACTCGTCAGGTAAAGGGAAAAGTCATTCTTTTCTAAGTAGGAGAGGAGGAGAGAGAATTAATATGAATCTAATAAGACTGTCCACTTTGTCTGTTGTTTGAACCTAACTAGATGGTACAAACTATTGAGGGGTCAGCCACTCTGCACTGCCTCACTGTGTTCCAGAAAACTAAAGAAAAGTCATTCAGAAAGTCCCATGGAGACAGAGTACCCAGTTTCCCATAGTTCTTCTGGATGCCCAAATTCATTCCGCCAGCACTGCAGGTTTATATCTCAGTTGTTTCTCAGAGACAGCAATGAGCTTCATGGATTCCCCCCTCCCAACCCCCTTCTTCTTCAGAAAAAGAATCCTCTTAAAGAAAATGTATTTTTGAGGTGTTGAGAGCTCTGGAACTGACACACGCTGTCTCACATGGGCAGGATAAAACTTGTGCTTCGGATGCATATATATGCAGAAATAAAACAAAACCCCAAGAAGAAACTGGTGCTGAGCTGTAACAAGGAAAAGTTCCACATACGGTAGACATGCTATCTTTGTATAGATACCACACTGTCCTACAGAGCCGATACCTGAGCCATGAAAGCAATTTTACTAGCCTAAGAACACTGAACAGAAGAAAAAGATCTGGCAGAAGATGGCAGTAATATCTTAGAGACTGTCGTCAATACGTTTCTCACAAGAAGTCAGGTTATTAAACTCATAAATATCCTTTTCATTGTAGGCGACTGTGACCGTCACCAGCAGGATGAGGAACACATGAAAATTATGGCTTTAATTTCAACTATTAAGGTATCGCCAGTTTGTGAAGAGCTGAGTCTGTGCATAAAATCCCTGTAATGAATTCTACTCTCCTAGGACTTGAGATCAACAGACTCAACAGTCAGCTCTGCAGTACCGTTGCCCTCGACAACCTTCTGCCTTCTGAGCTGCATAACAAGAAGAGCACAGGTGCAGAGAAGATCGCTGATGGTCTGCTTTGGACACAGTTTGCCATGGGCAAGATAGATGCCCAGGAGGGCACACGAGGTCAGCAGCGCCTGCCAGGTCCTCAGAGGCCTCTGCTAGGCACCATCAAAGACAGTGTGGTCAGGAGCAGATGATAGCCACAGCTGACGAGTGAGAGTGCTCTACTGAATCTGTTTCTAGAGCCTGGCTGCTGTCCACTGCTGTTGCCAGGGAAACAAGCGTCAGCTTGATGGAACACACATCAGTGAAAACTTTCTCTTACCTCGTTTCCACTGATCCAACAGTCATTTCTATGGAAACAGCAGCTGCCAGCCAGCAGCAGAGAAGTTGCACTTACTTGTTGATGTCAGGTGTGGCTACCAGCCTGCGCACTTCTGGGACCTTGTACACACAACACTCAGGTTTCTTTGTCAGCTATGCAACAAGGAAGCTTACTGTCCAGAGTAGATATGCATGTTTAGCTTGGTTCATTACTAGAACAGAAATTGGGTGTTTTTCCCTTTAAAGCCAAATTGGGGCTTAATCTCTTACTCTACCAAAGCCAAACCAAGAGCATTCCTAAAGGACCGTGGCTCTTTCCAATACCCCAAACTGAGCACCAATTCCACTCATAGCATGACCCCAAAGTTCAAGCAGCACACCCAGCTATGAGGACAGGATTTCTGGACAGCCTTATCCAACCCAAGTGAAATTATGCAGTATTTTGAAGTCTTTTACTTAAAGTGTCTCTGGGATTCTGGGAGCCTGGAGAGCAACTACACACAGAAGGAAATGCCTAAGTGTAAAAGGTCTCTGTAAGGAGTTCTCCACCATCTCCTTCTCTAAGACAAGTTCTCACTAGGTAGTCCTGCTTGCCATGTTAACACACTATGTAGACCTGCTTGCCATGTTAACACACTATGTAGATCTCTTGAACCCTTCTAGAGATCTGCCTACCTCTGCCTCCTAAGTGCTGAGATCAAAGGCATAAGCTACCATTCCCAGGTAAGGCTAGACTTCCATTTGCCAAAACGGTTTTGCTGTCCAAGCCATAGCTTCTTATGAACTCAGCATATTGCTCTTCTGCTCTCCATGATGGGCTGATGGTTATCTCGGGACCCTGGTGCTATCCCTCTTAACTTTGCAAACAATTTGACTGCTTTTCTATGATGCAGATATGTCAGAGGTATAGATGCCTGAATATAGATATAGATACTTGAATGCAGAAATTCTGCTGTTCATTCTTTATCAATAGGTTTTGGTAGCAAGATTTAAACTATCATGAAAAATATGTGGAATGACTATTCCCATGGCATATGTCTTAACTTAGAAAATACCCCAAATCGACACCCCCTCCTCCTGGTGTTTTGCCCTGTAAGCCAGTATACAAGAAGGCAGCAGAGATTTGCTAGCTCAAAATGCCATGAATATAACTGAACCAAGGACCAACTCCCCATGCTGCAAGCCTGATTCCATTCTGCAAAATTCTGGCACAGTGAAGTCTTCAGTCTCTCCAGGGCCATCACTACCTTCCCAGCCCATTTTCTCTGTAACCATCGATCTTTATTTAGGAAGCCAAGGCTTCACAAAACAGGCTTTGTCTTTGTCTGGGCCTGATATTTTATGTCTTCAGAACGGAGTCTAGAAAGTAAGTTTCAGAAAGATGAATTGTTTTGAAAAATCACCTCTGCTTTTTTACAATGCTTTGCTTTCTTTACCCTGTTTGCCCCTAAACTCTTCAAGGGCCTGGTGATGGTTAATCTCCATTGTCAACCTGACTGGACTTGGATTGCTCTAAAGGCATAGCTCTGTGACAGTTTTCCCAGAAAAGTTTAACTGAGGAGAAAAGATCGATCCTGAATGAAGGTCACAGCATCTTGTGGGCTCGGATCACAGACTGGGTACAAAGGGAAAAGGCAAGCTGAGCGCAGTGTTCGTATCTCTGCTTCCTGACGCAGGTGCAGTGAGAGTGCCTCATGTTCACTGCCAAACCTTCCCCATCACTGTAGACTGTATCCCCTCAAACCTCGAGCCCAGGCGAACTCTCCTCATTATGGTGCTTCTACTAGGCAAACAGAGAAGTAACTAATATAGGCCTCTACGAGTAGAAAACTCAGTGAGTTTAAAAGAAGTCTGTGACTTGGTAGATTTGAGGCATACCAGGACACTCAGACACATACACACAAAATTAATTTAGAGCCGACTGGTTTTGAAACCACAGACACATTGGCTCAGTTTACGTTCAGTTTTATGTCCTGAAAGGGGACTTATGAAGAACATTTATTGCCTGGAAACATACAAAGCTTGCTTCAGAAGACCTATTTCAAATATTTTTTTTAGAAGATGTTAGCAAAGCCTTGAGTTCCCAGACCAATGACAAGTGACTTTAACCTATTATTTCAAGAGGCCCAGGAAGGAGCTTATATAGTAATGCGTTTTAGACACAATTGGCGCATATTATTTACATGCTTACATAATAAAACATCTAAACATGTTATATAGCTTTGATTTCTCACTAGTATAAACCTGTCTTGGCCAATTGCTATTCACTGGCTTAGAAAGGCCAGTTTGCCTTGTTCCAGATCACTGACCTATTCTCCCGTGAACCTTTCTGACAATCACCCCTAAGGGTCTACATTCTGTAGCTCTCTGAAGGCTCCCTGGACTCACTCCACGAGGTTGGAACCAACATAGGCTCCACATTCAGACACACCCGTGAGGAAAGTCATCTCAAAGAGGGAAGGACTTGGCCCAAATCACACAGATGGCAAAGGCAGAGGAGACTCACACTACAGTTATTTAAGCTGCCGTGCCTGAGCACTGCTTTTCAGAGACGTCACTCCCTGCCACTGATGCAAAGGAGAAGAGGGTCCTCACTATGTGTACCGCCACCAATAACAATGATTTTAGTCTGCAGACAAGATATTTCACAACTGACTCCTATGTCCCATGGCCATCTCCTGGTGGCATAGAGTGTAGTATATGTGTGCATAACAAATATCCTCTTAACTTCCTAAAAATCGTAGAAAGTTCTCCTGAGAATTTCCCAGAGCTCCCTGGACTATCTCACTTCACCAGGGTGGGTGTTGGGAGTGGACCATGGTCTGTGAGTTGAAGATAAGAATGTGCTAGATGAGAAAACGCCTTGGAACTTTTCTTCACGTAGCTCTAGATTCACTGGCTGATTTCAAGCCACTCCAGGAGGCCAGGAACAAGACAGAATTATTTCTCTATTAGGGAAGAAGAGACTAAAGAGCAGCAGGACTGAGACCCATTCTGAACTTGGAATGCCAGCAGGGCCAGGTCTGGGCTTCCCTGGGACTTTAGGAGCCTGGGAAGTCTCCCTTGACCACTCAAACCTCAGCATCACAGAGCTGTGGTAGATGGCAGCTGAGTCCCGAAGTAGAGAAGCAGGTTCCCACTCGTGAGGACCACTGTCCCCTGGTGAACCCTATAGTAACATAAGCACTGTGCTTTCCTATGTGTGTTTATGCAGAGGCAAACCTTGAGGGTACCAGGATTTAAAGGAGCAGCCTTAAAAAACGAGTGGCTTCCACATTTCTAAAACACCCAAGTGAGAAGAAAAGACACACACCAGCTACCTTGACCTCAGACCTAAAGGAGGCAGTCTTTTTAGTTCTTTGCCCATCATAAGATCACCAAGGACTATCAAGGACAACCAAACGTTAAGCCAGAGCACTAGATACCAGCTGTCACAGCTCTTCCCACAGAATGCCGTGAGTAGAGGTGCTGCCATCTACACCCATGCTCACAGAGCATGCAATTCATGAGCTTCAGTCTCACCTTGAGGAGGATACAAAACAAAACAGACAGCATTTTCAGAGACTCGGGCTGCAAATGCCTTAAAAATGTGCGAACCCCAAAATAACTGTGTCGATTACAATACAACAGGATGCCACAGCCATACTTAAAGGAAGGAGCTGCAGAAGCCACTGCTGGACTGAACAGTGAGAAGCTATCTCAAACACACACACACACACACACACACACACACACACACACACACACACA
>JANHMN010000001.1:181085014-181110901 GCA_030674055.1 Rhabdomys pumilio | reverse complement strand
ACACACACACACACACACACACACACACACACACACACACACACACACAGAGGAAAAGGGCTCAGTCTCAGACACAGGTCTCTGTCACTGTCTCCTAATGAGTCCTTATTTGACGGTAATAATGCACGAGGTCTTGGCTGACATCCCTACGATGGGACACTGGGAGCTCATTGTTTTTGAGACCACACCTGTTAGTCTGAAAGTCCCTCAAGGGCGATGCCACAGAAATGTCTTCTGACATTTTGTGTCCTGGCTTTATAACACCTCTAATGTTCCCTAAAAAAGAATATTGTGAAGAACCTTAAGATTACAATAACAAGTTTAAGTTTGCTTTAACAATAACAGCAAAAACTGTGAATGGAGAAACAAGGGCCCAGGTAGTGGGAGAAGTTCAGAAAACCCTGGGAGGTGATGCAGTCTCCCTTGAGAGCCCCCAACTCTACTAGCTGTGGACTTGCTATCCAGCTCGGGCTTCGGTCTGAGCCTGAGGCTGGAGTCTGTGCCTTAGACACCTTGGCACCACTGGCCACTGGCCCAGAGCCAGGCCTCCATCAGGAACTGGGAGAATGATGGTCAAAGAGCTATGCAGATCCAGCTCTGACTTCACCCTGAGTCTACCTCAGCATTTCTTACCAAAGTGGTTTGGGGGTGGGAGGGAGGAGAGGAGTGTGCACCCCTGAGAAGACTGGGCTCAGCATGAGCTGACAGCTAAAATCACCAGCAAGTCTTAAGTTTGCTTTTTAACATTCAGGTACCATTTGGTTTCTCCTTCATAGTTTTCTTTTGATATAAAAATAAATGCCTTTCAAAAGCTTATTTCTCCTCAAGATATATTTCAGTAAACTGTTATGTGAGAATCTGTGCTTTTTTAACCCTCTGGCTCAGGGTCCTCCTCCTAGGCTTCATACTGAGCCCCTGTCTTACAACAAACTCCCGACCCCATCTTCTGCTTTTTTAAACACCTCAGGATTTGGCTGGCTTCTATCTCTGTTTCATCATGCTGGAGGCAACAGTTCCTGCCCAGGGAGGGGGAACTAAAGATAAGGCACATTACTGGCACTGTTAAAATTAGTGGTTTCCATGGCCTCCGTCAGTTTAGTTGGGTTAAGGAGACATGGGGCGCCAAGCAACTCAAAACACAGTTGCGGGTGCCAGCCTTGTATGGGTAGCTCCTGTGGCAAAGTTTCTCCAACTATAGCTGCCGCTCTAACCATCCTGACCCCAACTTCAGGCCACAGAGGTTCAAAAGGAAGAAGGTCTTGTGGCTGGGCATGGAAGCTTATACCTTTAACCCCATACACTCAGGAGTCCAAGGTCTGTCTGGTCTATACAGTGAGTTCTAGGCTACAGAGATAAGACACTATTTCAAAACTGGAAGGAAGGAAGGAAGGAAGGAAGGAAGGAAGGAAGGAAGGAAGGAAGATACAAAATGAACAACAAAGTCAAAGAGGAAGGCCTTTTAAAGTTGGCAATGGGCAGTAGAGAGCTCAGATGGACTCTGGGTACCATTTCCTTCCCCCACCATCCCTGTTCAGTCTCCACTCCCCATTCCTCTCACTGGAGGGAGGGAGGGAGGGAGGGAGGGAGGGAGGGAGGCACCGATCCTGGGCCACTTCTAGATAAGGGTCTTTCATGACTGTGTGTCTCATGGTATAGAACTGACTGCATTCAATTCACAGCAAGGTAGGTTTGGAAGAAGGTAAACAGAGGGATCAAGGTGGACAGCTGGGCTCTGCCTTCTGCTCTGTAAAAGACAGCATCTCCAGAAAACAAGATAAGCTCACTTTAATAACTCAGCATACGTGAAGATATCGTGTCCCTGAGATACAACCTCTGATAGAGCAAGATAAAGCGAGTGAGCTGATAAGTTCACGTAGGATCAAGTCCATCAGTGTGATTTTCTGAGACTGTCTAGACTCAGTGCAGTGACCAGGGTCAAAGGGAGGACACGTGAGTATCTTCTGGGCTGTCTGGGGCAATGGCTGTATGCCTGTAATGATTGTGTATATGTGTTGCTATTGTTTTTTTGTTTTGAGTTAAAAGTTAACTATATTATTATTCCTTAAATTTTCAAATTGTACGGATTGTAAACATTACATATTGAGTTCTTAAGACAAGGCAATTTAGTAACTTCATTTAAAATTGAATATAATTCTTAATTAAATATTTTATCCTAACTATAAGACAACATCACAGATGGAATTAAATAAGACTCTAATGATGAGAAAACCCATAGTGTTTTTCAGGTTAAAATCAAACCCCCATTTATGAAACTGCTTTTGAGAGAGCCCCAGCCCACTCTGATGGGGACACTCCACTTTCTGGAGCACTTCAGAGATTCTGAGATTCACATCTGCTCACAGGGGCTTTAGAATACTATCTCCCAACACTGTAGGGCACAGCCCCACAGCCCAAGCCCCTTCCCTCCTGAACCTGATAGATGGAGGGTAAATCTAGACATAGGCATTAAACAAAATGAATTTTAAAATGGTGACCAAATGAGGGAATATTAAGGCCATAGAGAACATGTATGTAAAAGCTGAACATCGTTTTGTATTAAGAAAAGCTGAACACTGAATCAGAAGCATAGCTCACACAGTGATAAGCCAGGCTAATGAAGCATCCGAACCTCAGGAAGGCAGGGCTTGAAACTGCTGGGTATTTATGTACTAATTTAAGCTTTACCACAAAATCTAAAACAGCACTATTTATAATGCTCTGAGAGTGACTAATGAGGGCCAGGTCATGTACTAATGGAATGAAACCCACAAGAGACCAAAGTCCCTCCCTGGGGGAGACTAAAGCTAGGAAGCCTTTTATTTGCTTGTAATTCACCTCTAAGGGAAACATTTTCATTAAGTTAATAGTGTTTGGCAAGCATCAGAAACACAGAATCTCACAGACAGATACAGCCAGAAAGAATCACAATTCAATCTAAAAGCAACACACAGCGGGGACATCAGAGTCCAAAGGCATGCAGAGAAGCCACCGGGGAGCAGCTGGGAGACACGCAGGGCTGCCTCCCACGTGGCGGCAGGAGAATGTGCAACAGGGATCCAACTGCTTACCCACTAAGGACACCAAGAACCAGGTTAAGGACGAAAAATGAGCCAAGGATGATCAGACTAACAAAATACACCCATGGCCATTCCCATCCTATCGCATCATTAACCTGTGAAAGGCAAGGAAATCAGTTATCAGTTATCCATTTACTAAACAACAGAGCCCCGGTTACAGTTGCAGGACCACTCAGGGTTTTGGGTGAAGGTCAGCACTCCAAGGAAAGAGCCTGAATGAGCATGTACCCTTGCTCAGCTTTCCTCCAGGCGGGGCAAACCCCCAACGCTGAAACCTTCAGGAAGAGACTCTCCGAAGTCAGTGCAGATCATTCATTGAGCAGCAGTTTTGTGCCAATTAATGAGCATTGCATTTGGATCCAGACCAAGAAAGCAATTATAAATGTATCTCAGTTTAGGACAGACAAAAGGCCAAGCAAGGGAAATTATTTAAATCCCAAGCAACAATACTGATTAATTAATTCCTGGTCAATAATCTCTGTGGCTTTCTTTCATGATAGCTGGTGAGGGTCCAGGAAACAGCTTGGTTCCGGAAGCCTCAGCAGAAGAGAAAGCAATACAAAGGGACTGGTACCCACCCACTGGTTCCTCTAGCAAAGCCTGTGTGGTCTTGGCAACTGTTCTCAGGACTCTGCTTTCAAGATGAAAGAGATGTAGCTTACCCGCTCAATACACCAAGTACAAGATTTAGTACGAAAAATGACCCAAAGATGACGAGACTGACAAAATACACCCAGGGCAATTCAAATCCCATAGCATCATTCATCTGTAAGAAATAAGATGGGCTCACAGAAGTGGGTTAATAGAAGAATCTAGTGAGGAGAGAGGGTCACGTTAGAGAGAACATTCTATACAATGGATTAAACATTTACTTAGACTGAGACAAAAGCAGCCAGCAAACATACATTTTATTTCCCAACACACAAACACATACATACACACACACACACACACACACACACACACAATGCCTACATACACACACACACACACACACACACACACACACAAGCACACAAGCATACCTGCAAACACACACACACACACGCATGCCTGGACACACAAATGAACACTCATGGAGGCTTCAGGCCAAACAGTAGATCTTGGTCCCAGGTAGGAAAGGAGATTTGGCTCTGTCTCAGGGCACTGGACTGATAAGCAGTTTCCAGAGCAAGTCTCAGTAGAAGATGGAGCCATGCTTCCCTGGATCCAAGCTGCTCTGTCCCAGTCAGTCCTAACTGCTTTTAAAACTTGGTGGAAAAGTCCGAATTATAGAGTCAAGCATATAACACCTGACTCCATAAACGATTCACAACGAACCCAAAAATCTAACTTGGCATGGTGGCACATGTCTTTGATCCAGCACCTGGGAGGCAGATCTGTATCTGTAGTTCAAGGCCAGCCTAGTCTACACTGAGTTCAGGCTAGCCAGGTACACAGTGAGAACCGCTCTCAAAATAAATAAATAAATCTAAAATAATTACTGTCTATTTGGAGCTAGATAGTCATCCTACCTATCTACTCAAGGAAGCCTAGCCCACCTTAGGCTTGGATTATCTGCAGCCAGCAAACTAGATACACATGAATAAATGAATGACTACTTAACTAGATACACATGAATAAATGAATGACTACTTAGTACTACTGAATAAGCAAGAAAACAAAAAAACGTTCCAAGGCCACCAGTTGACACGTGTTCAGGAATAACATTGGGAATTTTTTTTTCTCAGCTGTACCTGTTAAAAGAACCCAGTTTTAACTTATATCTGCCCTACCCCAACTCTGACCTGGCAGCTGTTCAAAAAAGCAGGACTAGGCCAGAGGAGCACTCAACTCAACTGCTTATTCAGACATGCCTCCTTGTCAGACTCCCCGGGGAATGTCTGGGAGTGAGCAGCTTGCACACAATTTCTTTATGGGTCCACAACTGGAGGGACTTTCCAGTAGCACAGGGCAGTGTTCAGTGGGACGAACTCAATATTCAACACCTCAGTGAGGAAGGAGGTGTTGAGGACCAACCAGGTAACAGACCAGTTGACTCCAGGCCTCACGCTGCAGGAGCCGCCTGAATTTTCATGGTCAATAGTCTGGGCAAGGCCACTGCTCTTGTCTGGCAGGTGTAAATCCTCAGGTTTTAAGTCCTGTGCCCTTTTTCATGTTATCTGCGTCCAGCTTTTAGCTTTACAGAAAGAGGCTCATGCATTTCACAATATTTGCCTCATGCTGAAGCCAAACAGGAAAAGAGAACATTAAAAAAAATTACCTAACATCTGCTGCTGAAATCTAGGGAGAGGGCATTAACTCCCTTATGAAACACCTGTTTGGCCACATGAAAACTGGCGTGCTTAATAGAACCCTCTCCATCTTCCCATCAGCAATTGGAGGAATGAATGAGCCCGGGCCATAGCTACAATAGTTGATCTAATTGAGTTGGATAAACTAATTTCAACAGGAAGGCAGAGGGTGATTCTTCCAAAGCAGCCACACTGCCAAACTCAGAATCCACATGTAGAGAAGAAACAGGCTGCTTGGTGTGGTGGCCAGAACCTCTGCCTTAAATCAACACCTGTGACAGAAATGTCTAGCCTCCCTGGAGCAGGGTATGTACATGGCAGAGGAGAGAGTGCCATAGTGCAAGGCTCCCATTAGACACCTTACCCTTGAGACTGGCAAAGTCTGCTGACCAGGCCATCTGCCTCTGCTGCCCTTCTCAGGCCTTGGCAGCTTTGAGAGTAGGGCTCTTATTTTAAAGGCTCAAGTGCCCATGTATGCCTCAAGTCAAAGGAAAGCATAGGCCTTTCAGGTTTTGTAACTCTTGGAAACTGCTGAAGTGCCTCAGAGCATGGACAGTGGGAAAGGCGAGCCTTGGCTGCAGAAGGCACAGAAGAATGTCCTAGGTGCTTTGACTGAGAGGCACTGTCAGGTGATCACAGTACTTCAGACTAAGGTCTGTCAGCATGCCCACAGCCCTGTGCGCCTCTGAATAAAAAGTCTGATGCTAACACAAGAGGCCATTGGGACAGATAGCACTCTCCTAACCCTTTGCCATTAACTTCCTACATTCAAAGCATTTCCTCTGAAGAAAACAAACAAACAAACAAACAAACAAACAAAACTGTCTAAGTTGAAGGAAAAAAGATCAGATCTTCTAACTGCACATTGTAGACAAGGACATGAAAGCCCAGAGGGACCCAAATCCTGCCTTGTCCAGCTCTTTTTTTGCACTGCACTACCGTCTCCATGGACAAGACATCTGCATGAGCCAAACAGCACTTTAAATGTGTCTGGGAGCTTATTTGATAAAAAAATCTGCAATACATTTCCCCACAAGCTCATGATCCCAACTTATCATGTCTCCAAATAGCTCAGCTCCAGGTGCGCCTTTGTGCAAATCCCTTTCCAAGACCCTGCCAGAGAGTTGCCAGAGACTCTCGAGAACTATGGCCTAAGAGTACTGGGGAATGCTGGCTAGATATAAACTTGTCTAGAAGCAAAGACTTTGTCCACCATATACAAAAACCTAAACACTGAGAAATTTGTTGGCAACTGATATTTAAAACTGAATCTCCTTTCTGTCCCCGGAGGGTAGATCAAAATACTCAGACACAGCCCATCTGCAGCAAGGAAGCAATGGGCTCGGTCAGGTTGAAGAGGGAAAATAGCAACGTGTTATCTGTTGAGCACCTGCTCCAGGCCAGGCTCCGTGTTGGGGTGGAGAGGTCCTGTCCTAGGACACAGTGGCTTCCAGCTGACCTCGGTCCATAAAATCCCGGGAGAGCTTGGCTCCTTGGCTCCTGCTAAGCTCTATGATGAGCTGATAAATGGATTCAACGGTGATTAAAAACAATCCCTATGTGCTTGAGACAGGCACTCCGGAAGGCACTGCTCAGCTGCCCCCTAGTGTTGTAGAAGGATCCATGAACTATTGGCAAGTCAGAATAGTAAGGAGAGTGTGCTGCGTTCCAGTGTAGGCCAACAGTCCCTCAACTACCTGAAGGCTAAATCTGTTTTTCTTTTACATGATTCTCAAAAGTGAAAAATGGGCTTCGTGTTTTTAAGTGGTTGTGGGGGAAGGTCAAAAGAACACTTTATGATGTATGAAAGTCATAGGGAATTCAGATTTCAGCATCCATAAGGGAAATCCAGTTAGGCTTATTCCATGGCTGGCACCAGGCTCAGTGGCAGAGCTGATGGCTGGAATGGGGATCACATCCCTGCAAGGCCAAACGTATTTACTGTTAAGCCTTCATTAAAAAGTTCACAGATCCCCTGCCTCTAATCAAGGACCATAGGCACTTGCTGGAGGACCTTGAGGATGCTAAGGGTCCTTTACACACCACTGTCTCCATCTAAAATCTCAGATCTATGAAGGAATAGGAACTAGAATAATGTTGAGGAATTACATGCACTCCTTCATCGTAATAAAGGTGTTACATAAGTCATAGAGGATGTAATTCAAATGCCAAATTATTAACTATGTCATGGTCATAGCAACAGTAGAGAATTTTATCATCATGGGTAATACTGAAAAGTTCCCAGAAAAGCACATAGAGACTGGTTTTTCTGGGTGCATAAAGTTTTCTCTTCTTCAGTCACACAGTCCTGAAATTTTTTCTGCATGACAAGAGGACAATTGCTATGAGAGAATCGATGTGCAAAAATGTAAGATAAACTAGAAAATTGTCTATCAGTCAAGGCATGTTGGATTAGCGTCTGGCAATTCACCATGACAATAGAGAGGACAAAGCTGAGAAAGTCACAGACTTTTACTTGTTTTAAAACAAGAAAAAAAATTGTCCTACTGTTTGGGGAAGGGAAAAGCAGAGTTGGAGCTTTTGTGGATAACATGCTCTATTTATCAGCCACTCCAAGGAAGACTGAAATGGAGGCTTTGCTCTGCTCAGGAGCTGTGACTTTGAAGACACAAGTGAAATCAACACTTCACCCAACCTGGGAGCTCTGTGCCTGATGATGCTCATCCATCCTCTCCAGGAGAAGGTAGTGCTTGTGGCTATAATTAACATTTGTGTCCACAGATGCGCACGCCTGCACAAACACATACACACACACACACACACTCACTCACACACACACACACACACACACACACACACACACACACACAATCCTACGACAATCAGAAATAGGGATGAAGGACAAACAAGCTACAACATGTTGGTGATGCTCATTCTTCACTTAACAGGATAGGCAGCCGACCCTCAGTATCTATGGAGACCAGTCATAGCCAAAGCTGCTCAAGCCCCTTAGATAAAATAGTATACTATTTGCATATGACCTATATCCATATACCCCCGTATACTTTAAGTCATCCCTGGACTACTTTTCATTCCTAACAGCATTAAACAATCATTCTACTGTATTGTTTAGGGAATTATTACAAAACGAGTCCGAACATGTTCAGTGCAGATGACTTTTTTTGTGTGTGTGTAAATTATTTTCAATCTGCATTTGGTTCAACTGGATGTAGATTAAAGCCATGGATGTAGGGTCTGAAGATATGGAGGGTCGGCTGGACAGGAACACCTACAATCTCACAAGCATCATGTTCACCAGTGAAGGGAAGCAAGACCCAAGGTTTGGTGTAGTCTCTGAAAGTGGAAAGTTACTAAAAAAAAAAAAAAATCCACCCTGTCACCTTTAGAATTTAGAAATTATCAAAAGCCACTTCTCCATTTCTAAGTCTTTAACCTAGAAGCTGCCTATTCAAGAACTACTATTAATTTCCTTTAAACCAGTGGTTCTCAACCTTGCTAATGTTGTGACCCTTGAACATAGTCCCTCGTGCTGTGCTGACCCCAACCATAAAATTATTTCCATTTCTACTTCATAACTGTAATGAGCAATGGTCAGCCACACAGAGCTATAGGATGCATGAAACGGGCCCTGACTGTGTTCCCCATTTCCCCTTTAGGATCTAGTAAAATAACTGTCTTTATGTATAGACTGTGGGAGTCCAGGGGCTTCTTCCTCGAGAAATGTCACTCTTGAGTTTAATCAGGACAGCCTTGGCCTCCTCCAGTTCCCAGAAGGGACTCGTGGGCAGGAGCAACTGCAGTAAGAAACAAGTTTCCAGAGAACTAAGAGCCCAGGAGCTAATGCCAGGCAGCAGACTTTCAGCACTGGGGCTCCCCCTAAAGCTGAAGGAGGGGCTCACCAAGAGAGGGTCTAGGTCTGCTTCCCTTCCCGAAGAACTGACCTCCAGGGCTCTGTTCTCGGCCAGCTGCCCTTACCAAGGTCCTCTTTAGTAAGGGAACAGCATGCTGTGAATTGTCCTTGAGCTGCTTACCCAGTAGAGCACATCTGTCCAGCCCTCCATGGTAATGCACTGGAACACAGTGAGCATGGCAAAGGCAAAGTTATCAAAGTTAGTGATGCCTCCATTGGGGCCAACCCAGCCACTCCTACATTCCGTGCCATTGGCGGTACACTGGCGTCCATTCCCTGAGAACGCACATGGAGCTGGGTCCTCTTCAGCTACTATATCTGCAGAGAGAAGAAGCACAGGCATGACTCAGAAGACAAACAACCAGGACCATCGCTCAAACCCACAAACACCCAGCACTGGTACCCTTACCACAGCAGAATCTCAATTTCCCCCCTGCCCCCTGCCCGGGCTAATTGAAATTTCCCTCACCAGCAGAATTCAGTTTCTTTTGGTCCCTACCACCTACTACCTATCATTCTCCACTCATGTTCTCAGTGCCTCTCCTAGACTGACAGAGAATGAGGTTACCTGCTTTGCCTTGTACAGGGCCCCCATCTTATCTGCTAGGATACTGTCCATAGGAGATCAGAATGGCAGAATAAGAAGCCTCAACATAATTCACACAGAAAGAGGAAACAGATGGGAGGGAAAGGCTCAGGGGACCAGCACCTCCTCCAGGACAAAGCACAAAACTGTCACTACTCACCTGAGTCAGCAAAAAAACATGTTTTGTGCATTTTCCCAATAAAAAGTTCCAATCCTATAATAGCATAGATGATAATTACAAATAATACCAAAAGGGCTATGTGAAGGAGGGGGACCATGGCTTTTATAATGGAGTTCAGAACAACTTGTAAACCTAGGAGAGAAAAAGAATCCATCTGTGAGTTAAGACGACACTTCAAACAAGCAATAAATATAATTCCTAATGGTGCTCTATTTATGACATACAGTAATAAAATTTAGAGGTATTTTAAAGCTGTTAATTAATACTAACCCTCGATGTGAGATGAGCTAAGAAGGGACTCCTAAATGTCATTTAATCCAGCCCCCTCACTACACAGATGGAAAAACCAAGACCCAGAGAGGTGTAGCCAGGATTAAAGTTACTTATTCACATATGTACTAATTTCTGTAGCCATTTAACAAAACCACCTGAATATTTACTACATGTAAATTATGGGGTTTAGTGCCTTGAGCAATATAAAGATGAATTATGAAAAGTGACACTCTCAAAGAGGTTACAGCCTAGAAGGAAACACAAGAATTTAATACAAGCTACTCTCAGGTAGTATACAAATACTATATGAGCAACAGCAATCAGAAGATTAAAGAGGATTGGAAACACTGCCTCAGTACACGGTGAGGACAGAGGACCTGACAGTTTCCCACTCATCTGAGCCTGAAGACAGAGTCCCACAGGAAGGGCTGGGCAGACAACCCGAAGAAGTCACAGAAGTAGTGCACACAGAAGAGGGCACAGTGAGCTGGAGCCGTGGAGAGTGTCAGTCATCACAGCTAGTCATGAGGGCATCAGCAAAGAGACGGTCACAGCCATGTCTGTCTGGGGTCAGACCTGAGTCTATTAGGGACAGTTGCCTCAGAGAGAGTGAGTGGACAGCAATCAGAGTGAAAGACTGACAAAGGACTGGAAAGAGCGGTGGGGCCCCAGAGATGTTGGAATGCAGAGATTCCTGGGACCTGACTTCAACTGCAGGAAGGGATGAAGGGAAAGTGCCTTAGGAAAGGGTCAATGATCTTGCCCAGGATAAGGGACAAATTACACCTGTTCCCCATCAGACCCCAAAAGAAAAAAGAAATCCCTCCACATGTTTCTAAAGGTGGTCCCTCCAAGATGGAGGAGGCAAGCAGGGGCAGCAGAAGGCTAAGTGACTTAGAAAGGTTGAGTTTGGATGTTCAGTCTAACATTATGGTGCAGGTGTCCCGCAGCTAAAATGTGGTCTTGACACATGAGAGACTCCAATAGAACTCAGAGCTCCTGTGGAGCAGGTACAGACACACAGTAACAGTGAGGGAGTAGAATGGAAGGAAGGGAGGGAGCCCAGAGCCTGCACTAGAACCAGGCTTCCAGGCTCAGTGGCTAGTACCGAGCTCTATCCCCAACTCTCGTGGCCTCGGCTTCCTTTGTCTTTCTTCCCCTTATTTTCCGGACATTATTTAAAGAAAAAGGGACACACAATGCTGAGATACTAGAGATAAACTAAAGCAGCAGCTGGGATAAGCCAAGGAAAAGGAAAGAGATCCTCACAGCTACAGCAGCACGCCTCCCTTGGTGAGCACCAGTGGGAAGAGACAGGGGACAGGCAGGAGGGAGGCCTGACAAGATTCATGACCAGCAAGACACTGTCTCCCCACATCCTTCTTTGTGGCTAAAATTTTAGACCTGTCTTTAAATGTTCAAATGATTTCTTTCTAAAACATTTTTGATGATTTTTCATGTTTTTTTGTCTATTGCAGGCAGTGATGGGGGTGGGGGAAACACTGGCTCCCATATATATGGACAGGGCTTCTTGGCTACTATTTTGATAGTTTCTTTTTTCTTTTTCTCTTTTTAGACATGCATGGGCCATTCCAAAGCACCTAAGAGTAAGTTCTTAAACTCTACTGCAGTGAGCCACTGGTCTCAGGAATACATTGACGTTTAGCGTAACTACTGTATTTTAGATCGGCCAAACTTATGAGAGAGTATCAAGTTGCACCTCACACTGAGCACATATGTTCTCATTACGTTCTGCTCCTTGGGACATGATCAACATGCACGCCATGGGAAGGATGCCATGCAGGGGTGGGGAGACCTGGGCCCTGTAATGCTCCCCTCCAGTTATGAGAGCTCAAAAGTGGTGACCTACCAACAGGCTTTTCTGAGCTCCTCTGAGAGACAGTGAGAACAGGCCAGAGAAGCTTCTATGCTCTTTCCTATATTATGATCTTGAATTCTAGTTTTGTTCTTTCTTTTGTTTGAGACAGGGTCTCACTATAGAGCCCTGGAGCTTGCTCAGTAGACCAGACTGGCCTCAAAATCACAGAGGTCTACCTGCTTCTGCTTCCAGAGTGCTGGGTTTAAGTACGTGAACCACCATACCTGGTTCTCTTAGATTCTGACAAATATTTCTCTGATAATAGAATGTAAGTCATCAAAGATTCACTAAAGTCCACCAATAATACAAATACACACACACACACAACTTTAAATAATAGTAATTATTTTTGCTTTTGTTTTTCTAGACAGGGTTCCAACCATAGATCCCTGGCTGTCCTAGAACTCATGCCATAGACCAGGCTGTCCTCAAACTCACAGAGATCTTCCTGCCTCTGCCTCCTGAGTGCTGGAATTAAAGGCATGGGGCCACTGTTGCCTCTGCCTCCTGAGTGCTGGAATTAAAGGCATGGGGCCACTGTTGCCCTGTTCTGGCGAGGTGGCTTTGCAGGCAAATAAGTTTTGCTACCAAGCCTGACCTGAGTGATCCCTGGAATCCCCAACGATAAAAGGAAAGAAATGACTTCTACATGTTGTCTTCTAATCTCTGCAATGTGTGCCATGGCACACATGGTACACATGCACACGTGTGTGTGTGTGTGTGTGTGTGTGTGTGTGTGTGTATACAAAACTAAAAAAATGTAATAAATTTTTTAAAATAATTCTACATGATCAATTATGCCCCTTTGGAATGCAGTTATCTTTCTCTTAATGAATATACATATTTCTCCCCTACCCCCTGTAGAATCGCCTCAATCTTCAGGAGAGAGAAGACAATGCTTTATAAGAATAGGCAAACATTCCTGGGCATTTTCAATAATTTCAGGTGCCGGAGGAAAAAAATCACTGAGTCTGCAGCTGAAAACAGCACGGCCCAGAAGCCTTGACTCCTCTCTCGACACGCCTGCTGGAGCTGAGAAGAGTTCTCCCTGACTGGATCAGCTTAAGCTCAGAGCCTCATTTCTCTCTGTGACCTGTAAGTGAGCGAGACGCAGACTACCACAGATCTCAAACAGCCTTGTGTCTTGGAGGAGGAAAGCGCAGGAAGCTGTTCTTCAGGGTTTACAGAGCACTGACCCTTCTGCCCAAGGAGCCAAGGCCAGGCCAGGCCAATTCAAGAGTTTTCACTGGCAAGGGCGGCTCATGCAGGCACGAGCCACAGCTCCGGGTCTGCACAAAGCACACGCCACAGGCAGGTGTCCTGCCATTCTCTCTTTAGGGGGAAAGGCTGTCATGGTTACTTTGAAATTAGATTAAGCTGTGACAACTCAATCCGAAAGAGCATATTTGCCCCCTAAGCTCTCCATTTCCTCATGTTACACTTGACGGTGCCAGCCATGGCCAAGGTATTTCTATTTCTCTGATTGCTTCCAGACAGTTCTGTGGTTTTTGACTTGCACCGATCTTTTTCAATGAAAATAAATGAACCATCTGGAAAAATAAGTACACTTAAAACACCACTTCCTACATTTTAAATGTTAAATTTGGAAATGTAGTATTTTCTTTTCCAGAGGGGTTTGGTGCGTTCTGAGTGCCTAAGGTTTAATAAAACTTCATGAGGACATTCTGGGAGGAAAAGTCGGTGTTCTGAGGGCTTTATGAGCTGTGGAAAGTGGGTGTACCCAGCGATCCTGTATCCTTGCCCCAGCTCTGAGTACTTTACCTGCTCAGACTCACAACTCGAGGACAGGCGTGAGGATATCTGCACTCTCAAGGCCCCAGAAAAGATAGTCTTACCAAGGGCAGAGCTCATGAGGCAGAGGCCAGGCAGGCTTCTTAAGGAAGCCTCTCCCTTTCCATGCCAGGTGAGATTCCACTTGGCCAGAGGTCAGACTCAGGAGGCAAGCAGGGTCAGGCACTGGCTGACATGTAGAAACTGATATGTTCATCCCCCTTCTCAGAAAGGTGTCACCATTAGCTCTAGAGCCAAAGTCTAACAGCCCTCCAACTTCCCTTCAGCTACCACTACAAGATGGGGCAGGCTTGGGCAAAGCAAGAAAACCACTGGATATCATCAGAGCACAAAACTAAATAGGAAATGAGAGGCTGGAAGCCCAGGTCTCCGACTGCCACCCAGTCTCTCTTCAACTGAAAAGCAGGTGACAATAAATGCCACCTGTACTCTGTTGGGAACATCCCAGAAAGTCACATCGATGGTGCATCAGTTCTCCAGCATCAAAGAAGGCCTGCTGGGGACAGGGCAACTCCCCCCAGAGGACCCACCCAACAGGGGAAAGGCAGTACTTCTAGGGGTAGGAAGCAAAATGTGCTTACTGGGCACTCCTGATACAAGTCGAAGAGGTCTTAACACTCGGAAGGCACGGAGGGCTTTGACATCAAAGCCTCCTGATTTGCCACTAGAGTGGTTCCCGCCTTCTGTTTCTTTGGTTAATTGTTCCAAAATTACACTAAACAACCTGAAAGAGGAAGAGAGAAACAAATGTTAGTCTGTCACCCAGGTAAGCAAAACAGGATGATAATAGTAGTTATTTTTGAACAAGGGCTAATTCTGGGTGGCTGCTAACTAAATAAAAAAGGCAAAGCAAAGGCCAAGAACCAGGCCATGGAACCCAAGCCTGCCCTGCTGCCTGAAAAAACCTCGGACAGAGATTGCCCAGACCTGTGTCCAAGCCAACAAAGCAAGCAGAAGCAAGGACCCACTGAGGATCCCAGGGAGATGACAGTTATCTTGGGGGGGGGGGTCATGGCTTGTGAGCCTGAGCCATATGCTAAGTACTTCACATCTGTCACCGTGCCCTTATTCACGAAGGCATTCTCCTACGGCATCATCAAGACCCCTTTATGGTGGTATGGAAGTAAAGCTGAAAAGTACAGCTGCCTGGTCAGGTCACCAGTGGCAGAGCCAACATTTGCTTCCAGGTGTTGTGATTGATGAGGCTGAAGGGTCTGTAAGGGCAGGGAGTTTTCATCCATTCTGTTCATCTGTTTTAGTTTAGTTCCTAAAACAGTTCCTGACACACAACACGCACAGTCCTCAAGAAACATCCGGATGTAGAAATAGGTGGACGACTTCAAAGTTCCACACCTTAACGTGCCACAGCACTCCCAGCGCAGCAGACAGCATCCCCCACCTGCACCCTCCTTGAGGTATTTGCAAAGCAATGTGAGTCACAGGTGCCAAGGAGCTGCGGTGTGCAAAGGCTGAAAGAGTTATCTAAGGGAAGGCATGCATATCACCATTTTCTCTTCTGAAATGTGAGTAAAGTTATATCTGGCCACAATGACAAGTTTTTTCCGTCTCTTAGAAGGTTTTCCGGATAATGCTATTTTCAGACAGTCTGCTCGCTTGACAGTTACTTTTGCTTTTTTTAAATAAATATTTATTCTTTGGAATGGTTGCTCATCTTTTAAGAGTAAATATAAATTTGCCCATTGCAAATAGCATCAACTCTGGCCCATCAGATTGTGGGAATGGTTGGCCCAGGAACAAAGAAAAGGTTTCTAAAGTTTAATTAGTAGCCAAAGCAGAAATTCTGCCCCCCTCCTTGACAGGCCTCTGGGTTACCAAGACACTAGGTCCATAAAACACAGGGTGGTCTGATTGTGGACCTGATTGGGCACAGCTCTGTCACTCCAGGGCATTTATAGACACTCCTTTCTCTGAATAACAGCACAGCAACTAACAGGACCAGGAGGGGAAATGAACCACATCACCTTTGCAAAGCTTCTGACCGAGAGCTAGCTTAAGTTCTGACTGGGGAAACAGATCAAGGTTATGGTAGGTTTCTTATTATGTTGGCTTCTAAAACTGACTGTAAACTCCCGCAGCAAAGCTAATGTTAAAAATCTCTGCCCCCAAAACCAAGTTCACAGCTTCAGAGAAATAAAGGAAAAAGGAAAAACTTCAAACTCTGCAAATGTAGAAGCCACAGGAATTTTCATCCCAAAGGGTTAGGAAAGCAACTTCTTCAGGCAGTGACTAAAGACTGCTCTCAAGCACGGGGTGCCTGAAGACTGCTCTCAAGCACGGGGTGACTGAAGACTGCTCTCAAGTATTGATAAGTTTGCAATGTAGACCCCACAGTCAGTTCATGACCCACTCTTCAGCTGGGTCCTGGGAACAGGTAAATAATGTCTCTGCCACTACAATAGAGCCTGAGACAGAAAGAGAAGCTGGCCACTGCTTCAAGTTGGTGTGGGCTGAGAAGGCTCTCTTCTCTAGGACTCAGTTTTCCTCTCAGTAAAATAAGAAAATTTAATTAAGGATCTCAAATTCTACCTTCTATTTCTCTCCCATTCCTCCTCTTCTTCTTGTTCCTCCTCCTCCTCCTCTTTCTACGATTACGACTACTACTACTACTAATAATAATAACAATAATGATAAAAACACCATGTACCTCAGCACCTGAACAAATATGGACAGGAGAAGGAAGCAACAATATAGGATCCTAGGCTGTTATTAAAACTTTACTCCAAGAGGAGAAAAGGACATATCCAACTGACCAAGGCCAGGTGTACCAGAATGGGGACATCATGTTCTTCCTTACCAAAGCTTAAGTGACAATCTTGAATACTTAAAATATCTCCTTACTAAGAACCCAGAGGTGTGGTGAGGGTTGATCTAGACCAGCTTTACTTTAAAGGAAGCAACGTCGGAAGAGTAGACCCTTGTCCTCGTGTGCTCACACTAACAGCTACATGCTGCTTCCTTAATGGCTTTTTTTTTTTTAAGTGGGAATCATGACAAAAGTAACAGGTCACTATGGACTCAGAATGGAAAACTCATTGGACAGAAAAACAGACTGTAGATGGAAACTTTAGTGAGTGGGAATTTGATTCAAAGAAAGACATGGTAATTGATCTTTTTCTTTTATATTTTTTCTTCTCCTCTTGCCATGACCAACCATAATTTCGTAAATGTTTTACTTCATAGGTTTCTTTTATGGTGGTAGGAAGTAGGTTAATATTTTAGATAAATAAAGCGTGAGGGTTTCTTTTTATACTAACAAGAAATACCATTGGCTCTGGCCCTACCTTGTTACTTTTATCTTCGAACCAACTTCACCACAGTTTATTTTACAAATGGGAAACACACCTGCTTAAAGTTTAAATTAGCTGAGTTATGGCAACATTAGGAAATTCAACAAACAACCACTGTCAAGACAGATGAGTCCACGTCTCTGGTGGCTCTCTAGGCCCTCCCGGTAACATTAGTTTCTTTTATTGATAAATAAAATATTCACTTAAATAAGCATGCCAAGATGATTTTATAAATTTACCTGTTCTGTGGTATTAAGCTATTTTCAGCTTTCCTCTATTTTAGATAAAGTCTTTCTATAGAGACGTGTTTTCACTTCTTTGAATAAGTAATATGATAATTAATTATTATATTAATAATTACTATTAAGTAAAATTAATAGATAAGAAAACTAGTAATATGGTCACATGGCAAATGGTTTTTTAATACTGGAGGAAAGCGGGAAAGAATCTTTCTAAGTGGTGTTATCACTTCATGTTTTAGAAGAGGTTCATGAGAGTTTCAATTTCCCCATGTGTTGGCTCCCATGTGGGATCTTTGATCTCTTTACAGCCAGCAGACCCAGTAGGCACAGTGCTGTCACTGTGGTTTTAGTTACCATTTCTTTAATTACTAGCAATGTTCAGGGGCTTGTTGGATGGCCACGATTGTTTAAATGAAGATCCATTCAATTATTTTGTTCATTCTTTAGCATATTCTATTCTTGAACAGTTCTGCACACATGCCAAATATATATTTCAGACCAAGAACTTTCTCCTCTTCCTTCCTTCCTTCCTTGCTTCCTTCCTTCCTTCCTTCCTTCCTCTTTGCCCTTTTTGTGTACTCTAAGTACACAAAAGTGAGAACTGCTTTTTTCATTGTTTTCACACTGATTTTTGAAAAAAAAAAAAAAGGTTTAAGTTTTGATAAACTTTAATCTTTTCATGGTCTCTTTGATCAGCGCTGCTTTCTGCCTCTTTGTCCTTTGAGACAGGATCACACATGTCCCAAGCTGGCTTTGCACTCACCACATCTTGACTGAACTTCTTCTGAGCCTCCTCCACTTGTGTAGAAATTTTAAGGAGTTCATCGCCAGCACCCATGCCTTAGAAAGCTTGGCCTGACTAGGAATCATACAGGTTTTCTACAGTATTTGCTCCATGAAATTTTATAGTTTTAAGTTGTAAATATGTCTATGGTCTGTGTGAAGGCCACACATGGTTTGAGGTACAGATAGTCTTTCCCATTGACAAATGGTTGTTTCCACAGTTTACTGGAAAGTTTCCTCGTGCCATTGAATCATCATGGCGTCTTTTTAAAAAATCAATTGATGGCACACACATGGGTCTATTTCTAGATGGCCCTATTTGATTCCATGGATCTTTATGTCAACTCCTAACATCAATATTATCTCGACTCCAATAACAAGAGCAAGCCATAAGATCAGGCTCCAGCTGTGTTCTTAAAGATTTCTTTGGCCAGCTTAAGAGTCTCTCTAATTTCCATACAGATGCTAGAAAAATCTTGTCAATTTTCCAAAAGCCTGACAATATTTAGATTAGGATTCAATCTATACCCTGACTTGGGAAGAAGTAGAAATCTAAGGTCATTAAATCTTCCAACACACGAGCATGGTGCATGCAGGACTCTTCAGATCTTGATTCCTCCCGCGAAGACTTTGCCATTTTAGCAAGCTATCCATACCTAAATGTTTCAAAGCTTTGGTGCCACTGTAAATAGTAACATTTAATTTTTTTTTTTGTTTTCCAATTGCCTGTTGCTAATACACAGAAGTTTCTATGCTTTTTATAGAGACTTTTTATCCAGAAGCATTGTTAGTTCCATTTAGAAAACCTGATTCTATATGATTTTAGTCTTAAATTCACTGTGATTTATCTTATGAACCAGAATATTAACTCTCTTGATGAACACTTCATACGCATGTGAAAAGAATGTGTATTCTGCTCTTATTGATGGGGAGTCCTTTGCAAAGGTCAAGGTGACTGGTGGAACTGTTCAGGTCCCCATCGACAGGTCCTAGCTGCACTTCAGCACTGAGAACTGGAATACACAGCTGTAAAGATGCCCTTCGGCTCCTCCTTCAGTTCTAAGAGTATTTCATTCAAGTGCTTGAAGCTCTGTTATCAGACATTTGAACAATGAGGATTCTTATATCATCTTGGAAAATACCCTTTATCATTATGAAATCTCTCTTTCCATGCCGGATAGCTCCTTTTTCTAAAGTCTACTCTGTTGGTTTTTGTTGCAGCCCCCTCTAGATACCTTTTCTGTCCTTTGATTCACAAATTATTTGCTTTTGCATTAAAGAAAGTTAAAGAGAGATATTCGAAAGCTGCAGCTTGTTTTTACTTGTGGTAATCTGACAAACTCACGGATTACTTAGGGTTCTGCTGAGTTAAACATTCCATCCTGTTATTTGTTTTGTTTAGTTTGATTTTTCTTCTCTACTTTTTTTCTGAATTTTGTTCTGTTGTGTTTCTCTCCTTTGTTGTCTTAATATTAACAACTAAAGCTCTGTGTCTCTAGTCGCTCCTATAGGAAAAGTGTCAACAGAAGTCTTCTGTGAAGGGAGAGAATAAGTATTTTAGGATTTGCATACTCCTGGGTCTCTGGGATAACGAATAAACTTTGCCATTAAACATCAAGTAGACCAAACAGCTACACATTCAATAAAAACTGTGTTTCAGTAAAACTTTATTTGCCAAAATAGGTTTCAAAATACTTTGCTAATGTGGAGAAATGGGCTTCCTCTAGAGATGTCTCTAGGCTCTGGAGTGGAGGGTGGGTAGTTTGCAAGTCTGGGCTCCAGGGTTTAAAATCTGCACTTTTAATTGTTCCCGACCTACCTTCAACCAGCATCTTATCATTCTAGGTACTGTACACACATTTGACAACAGCCTTCCAACGATCTCTATATCCTCTGTGCTACTGTAAGGTATTTTATTGCTACCAAAGGTAGAAATGTCACAATGCATTGTTTTTTTTTGTTTGTTTGTTTGTTTTGGTTTTTTTTTTTTTTTTAGACAATTACCTTAAAAGAGATTTTAAAATGAGAATAAATATCTTTAAATTTATCCTGTCTGGAATTCCTCATTTCTTTTGTGTAGACCTTCATTTCTATCTGATGTCATTTTTATTTCAATCTGAAAAGCTGTCCTTAAGCATTTTTGGAGGTGCAAAAAGTCTGTCAGTAGTGAAGTCTCGGCTTTGGATTGTCTCAAACAGTTTCCATTTTGACTTGGGTTTGGAGAGAACTCTAAGCTGTCATTTCCCAGGAGTCTGAGGGTATGTCTATTGTCTTCTGGCTTGTACAGCTCTTGAAAGTTCTGACATGTCTTTTTTTTTTTTAAAGCACTTTTGACTGTGGTTGTGATAGGCCTTTCTCTGTGTTTTTTGATCAAGCTTTGCCAGGCATCTTGAACTTCTGAGTACATTTTCCATCCTATTTGGAACATTTAGAACCATTACCTCAGGGGCTTTCCTTTTCTCTCTCCTACTTTCAAAAAAGATTTACTGGTATATTTAATGTCTGTCTGTCTCTCTCTCTCTCTGTCTCTCTCTCTCTCTCTCTGTGTGTGTGTGTGTGTGTATACACGTACACGTGTATGCATGTGTATTGTCCTGTATGCACTTTATATGCACCGTGTGTATAGGTATCCACAGACACCAGAAGAGGGCATGGATCCTCTGGATCTGGAATTATAGATGGTTGGAGATGCCATGTGGGTTCTGGGAACCAAACCCAGGTTCTCTGCCAGAGCAGGCAGTGCTCTTAACTGCTGAGCAATCTCTCCAGTCTTTCTTTTCTAAGATTCTAAATTTACACATTAGAACATTTGGTAACTCACAAGCCAGTGAAGTGGTGTTCATTTCCTTAATTATTTTTGTTACGGCTACATCTTCATGTCCTTTGATGTGTTCGTCTTTGGCGCTGCCTGATGTATTAGTGAGCCAGTCTAGGGAATGTTTTTATTTCAGACACATTTTCCAGTCCTTCAAGTCTTGCGTGTATCTCTCTTTTACTGTTCCATCTTTCCCCATTGTAGTCAAACCTTACCTTACGTCCACGAACACATTTGGAATTGCTATTTTAGACCCCTCTGAAGTTCCTTGCCACTGTCTCTGTAACTTCTGTGTCTGTTTCTACTCATAGAATTTCCTCCTTTTAGGGGTCACACTTCCTCTTATATCTAGTATTACCTCAGTGCAGCTGAGGTATTTAGAAGGATCATCTAAGTATTTAGATTTGATTTTTCCTTTGAAAAGTTTAGGGTTTTTTTGTTGTTGTTGTTATTTTATTTCTTTGGGTTGTTTGTTTGTTTGTTTTACATGTAATTAAGTTACTTGCTTATCAGTTCTCTCTCCTTCAGGCTCCTTCTCAAACACTGTTATCAAAGCTTCAAAGAGTCTTCATTCTAGAGCAGGGATAGCAGAGTTTTTCTGTAAAGGGCCAAGACAGTAAACATCTTAAGGCTTTATAGGCTGGGCTCTTCCACTCAATGATGACAACAAATGATTGCAACTATGTTACAATAAAACTTTATTTATAAAAATTAGTGGCAGCCCAGATGGGCTAGGATTTGGCCCCCTGCTCGTGGTTTCCCAAGCCATAGTCTAAATCTAGACTAACTCCACTACTAAAGGCTCTTCTGAGATTTTTTTTTTCTGACAGTCTACAGTGTTCAGTACAGTAATTTACTCTGGGTTTTTGGATCACAAATACTGCTTAGTCTTAGGCAAACTGGTTATTATTTATTTTATATTTCCTGTGCTTTGTCTTTCTTTTTTCACTAACATTCTTCTTTGCTTGGCCTCGTGGAGTCTAGCACAGTTTCAACCAAGACTCCTGTGAACCTCAAGGCCCAGGCCCAGGCCCAGAGCTCTCCTCTCTCCAGTTCTCAACTAGTTCTCTCCCTTCCCACTTTATGTATCTCGGGTCTCCTGGAGTTTGATCTCTTAAACGTGGTAAGACCACCATATTGGCTCCATTCCTTCTTCCTATGCTGTTCTGGGTGGGCAAAATGTTCCAGCAGAGAAAAAGCCAAGGTGACATATGGGGAGATAAGAAGTGAAGCTATGTAGCTCCATTTTCTAGTCTAATAAAGTCCAGTAGCAGGAAAAGTACACGACTTTTCCAGAACAAAGAGACATCCAAGACTCCAGCCTCACGCTCCCTACAGGTGTTCCAAATAAGAGGAGGTATTTGCCTTAATGCCTATCTGCCACTTATTTGTTTTGAATACATTACTTCTGCAATACAAGACTTAGGTGCCAATGTACAATGAGAGGTTTTATGAAAGCTAACTTTCTTCACAGTAAGTAAAACCATCCAATGGGCCATCACTTTGGGTCTTATTTTCATTCCTTGGGGTAAAAGGACATCCCCAAACTTAATCTGCTATCCCAATAGACAGAAAAAGTCATCTCTAATGAAAAACCAGAGGAATCATGATGCAGATAATCCAAAGACAACCCAGGTTGCTCAACTACAAAAGGTAACTGAATAAAGCCACAAATATTAAGGCAGAGGAATGGTTTTTAAAGCTCTCTCAAAACTGGAGAGATGGCTCAGCAGTAAAGAGCACTTGCTACTCTTACAGAGGACCTGGGTTTGAGTCCCTGCACCCATACAGTGACTCAAAACCATGTTATTCCAGTTTGAGGGATCTGATGCCCTCTTCTGAATCTCATCAGGGCTAGATATGCATGAAGTACCCAGACACACATGCAGATGAAATACTCATACATGTAAAGTAAAAATAAATACATTAAAAAAAAAAACCCTCTCTTGATGGAAACAAGAGAGTACTCCTAATTTTAGGAGTAACTTACAGAACAGCTCTGGTAATGAGTTCCAAAGCAGGGTTATAGCTTGTCTTCCTTTATGGATGCTCCAAAGACCTGATTCATGTTTTCTCTGTTGGCAACATCTCAGGGTGTAGAAGAAATGGGGCAACACAGACCTCTATTTTTCATTGTAACATTCTCCTTTAGCTAAATCTACCAGCCCCTTCCTCTTGTAATAGGGTTTTAAAAGAACACCTGCTTCTCTGCATTTTCTAGTTTATTTTATTTTATGCCAGATATGTGACATTATTCAGACGTTTGTTTTATTATTTAAGATGGGAAAGTGGTATGCCAAGATTTCTCCCACAACTCAGCATAAAAACATAATAGCTTTGCTCAAGGGATATTAAACAGCAGAGTACCTCACAGCAAGGAAGGCTTTATCATATGATACACATGTTTTTAACTAGCGGGGTGCTAAGTTTTAGGAGCTGTATTTACTTGACTCCACCCACCAACCAGGCAGGTCTATTTGTGGAGACTGGAGGTGAGGTGAATCATCTTCCATTAGTAGCTGAGACTTCCTCCAACAGCCTGTCAGTGACTTCCCCAAGCACAACACCAATCATGAGAGATCTTCACCCCTGCCTCTGCCTAGGGATTCACAGCAGCCCTGTCAGCATTAACAGAACCCCTGATAGGTCCTGGCACCATCATGGGCATACAAACAACCACCTTCCCCAAAAAGGCTTGTGTTCCCTTTACCATCCAGCCCACACCTCCATTTCCCAGATAAACTTTTCCCCTCAAACCAAGAAGGACTTACCCTACTATTACTATAACAAAATCCAGTAAATTCCATCCATTCCTAACATAAGCATTAGGATGCAGCAATAGTCCATACGCTATAATCTTCAGAAATGTCTCCACTGTAAAAATAATCAGGAAGGCATATTCTACTTTTTCCTGTAAAGAGATACAAACACACCAAGGGTGGGGGTGGGGGGAAGAAACAATGATCAGGATCAACAGCTCAGAGACAGAAGCATTGCCCCCACCCCCACATTTTATCATGAAAACTAGAATCATTAACCCCCCTGCACATAGGCCAGGGAAAACATTTTAATTGTAATGCCGAATTTTTCCCAAGCAGCTAAGTGTCAAATGCTGTCATTCCAGGCTGTATGGTTACATTTTGCCACCTGCCCTGATGCATGAGCAATGAGTCTGCCTAGGATATAACGGGCTTGTTTTCTATTTGCACACATTTGCACAACACAGCATGTTTTCCCCAAGACTGCCAGATCAGGCTCAGAAAAGCACCAGGATGAAACAAGCACTCTGCCAGTGGTGTTTGAACAGAACGCCGTCTGGAAAAACAGACACGTAATGGACCTCACTCTTATTTTTTCTTGGGTTTTCCTCTGACATCTTAAGTTAAAGCCAGCTTTGTCACTGCATAGCAAGGTGACCTTGGACAAGTACCTATTCTACTCTAGATCTGACTACCCTTACCCACAGAGAAAAAGGCAGGGAGCTCAGATGGCAAAGACAGTGCCTAATACTGCATGCCTCCTCTTCCTGGATGGCACCCATAATGGCCTCCTAAGCAGCCTCCTGGAGATATAGCTCCACCTTTATCTCAGTTCCCATGTCTGCTCCTATCTGATTGCCACACACGTCTGCAGCACTGCCTGAGGACCAGAACCTCTCCAAATCCAACACGCATGACTCCCCAAGCAGACGAGGATGCCTCAGTCAACAGGTCTAAACGCATAGGTTCTTTCTATAAATTTGATAGAAACCCAATGGGCAGGGCCATGAGTAGCCAACTAGCATTCTCTGGCTTTAATCTACCTAACAAAACAAACAAACAAACAAAAAGTCTCAACAATGAAAACATTTCTCTGTGGGCTCTAGAGTCTTTAGCTACTATCATCCTCAGTGGCCCCAATTCCTTAGACTCATGAACTTCACTTATTAACATGGCTACTATGGAACGCTATAGTAAATATGGCTCAGGAAACAGTGAGCTCCTCCTGCACATGACAGGCATCCCAGAAGGAATCAGGATTAAAAACATCCCAACTCTGGTCCCATCCTTGAAAACTTTGGCCTGGAAGGGGACACAGGCGCTTTTAAAGCACATCCATGTCCACAGAGAACCTCTAAAATCCAAAGGGTTAGCATGAGAGCATTTCTCTACTTGTGCTGAAGTCAAGGGTCTCAGCCACAACTCCTAGGCCTGTCCTTTTCCCCATGGTCACACAAAAGAAGGCAGACACTGTGTGACCACTATTGCAGACATGGATTTATAAATGGAAATTTATGCTTTTTAAAGGAAATGCTTCTGGATAGGAACTTCTTATTTTGGAAATCATCTTTTAAAATATTCACTGCAGGATGATTCCAACAGGCTTGCCTTCCTAAAAATGTAACATATCTACGCACACATTTGCTTGCAGGAACAACAGCACTCTTCTGCATTTCAATGGAAATGCTGTCAGCCCTACCCCTAGGCTGCAGGCCTCTGCTACTAGACAGCTGGCCCCTGTCTCTGGCTTCCCCAGGATAGAACTTTCTCATGGCTTCTTACCAGCATCTTCCCTCTGGGCCACCAAGGCAATATCCAACTGCAGCCTGTGCATCCAAGACAATACCCACCTTTTTTACTTCCCCCTGGCTATAGAAAAGCCAGTTGATGAGATTTGCCTTCCCTAACCCTAGGCCATTTTTGGCTCTTAATATTCACCGTGTGTGTGTGTGTGTGTGTGTGTGTGTGTGTGTGTGTGTGTGTGTG
>JANHMN010000001.1:181075000-181085004 GCA_030674055.1 Rhabdomys pumilio | reverse complement strand
TGTGTGTGTGTGTGTGTGTGTGTGTGTGTGTGTGTGTGTGTGTGTGTATGCATGTGTATGTATGTGCATGTGTATGTATATATGTGTGTATGTGTATGTATGTGTGTGTGTACATATACACATGGAGGCCATGGGCAAACATCAGTTCTCTCCTTCTACTATATTTGATCAGAGGATTGAATTCAGGTCTTGGTAGCAAGTATTCCCACCCACTGAGCCACCTAGCCAGACCTGGATCCTGTCATTTCTAAACCTGCCATCTAATACTCTGTGAATCCTTGGAACACCATCACAACAGTCTAAGAAATTCTTTTGCATTAGTCAAAATTAGGATGTTTATGATGTCAAAGCACTAACTCATACCCAATCCCTACCCATTCATGCCTCCTAGTCCTTCAAACAGATTCAGTTCTCTGCTGGCTCATCCTGTGTACCCCTCCCTCCACCATCTGGTCATCCTTCCCACTCCTGCCCCCATTTCCCTCACACAGTCAGACCCTCTGGGCTAAGCAGCCTTGAAGGTGCTCCCAGGGTAGTATATATGCACCATGACCTGACAGGCCACATGTAGACCAACGGGGCTGCTGCTCTGTTTGCAGTCCAGGTTCTTTATCCTCCTCCTGCTATATCTTTGAGTGGATGGTCTCATAGGAACATGAGGACACACCACCCAGCATCCCAATTCACAATACAATTAATACAGTGAGGGTCAGGGTTTGACCCTGAGAGTATACAGAGATCCAGGAAGGAGCACAAACTCTGAAAACTCAAAGGAGGAAGAGGAAGAGGAAGGAGAGGAAAAAGGGGAGGAGGAGGAAGAGGAAGAGGAAGATGAGGAGGAAGAGGAAGAGAAGGAGGAGAAGGAGGAGGAGGAAGAGGAAGAGGAGGAGGAAGAGGAGAAGGAGGAGACAGAAGAGGAGGAGGAGAAGGAGGAGGAGGAGGAGGAGGAGGAGTTATTATTCTGTGACTTTAACCCAGAGGCCCAAATCTCTGAAAATACCCACCTGCTTCACTCAAAACTGCCCTTACCACCAAATGTACATCATCAATATGTTTTCAAGACTCCTAGTTCTAAGAGAACAAGGCAATCTAAAAACAGCACACTGTCTTGAAAATCCCTCTTCCCTTTCATCCTCTCAGCTTTATTTACTAGGCCAGACAGGAAAAAGCTTTGGCTGCCATGCTATCAATATTCATAGCAGTTACATCCCTACGTCAAGACAGTCCCATACTTCAGAGCAGAAAAACAAGATAAAGAACAGAGAGTACAGCTAACAAACACGCTCTGATTTTTATTTATAAGTAACTGTGCCATAATAATATGAGGGCCATTAGTGTAACTGAATGGCTGAAGGGTTTTGGTTGGTTTTTTATAACCCCCCCCCTTTCCTCTACTAACCCTCCTTTTTAAAAATGTTGGTTCTTCTTTCCAAAATATTTAGCGAATTCCTTGATGGAACAAGTTATGAAAAATAGAAACTTGGTATAATATGGTTGTTACAGAGATTCTGTCAAATGCCAAATGAACAAGCATAACATGGTAGACCAGTTGTCCTATAAACCAGAGACATCCACACCTCAATTCTGACATTACCAAAGATTTCTGAGAGACAAGAGTACCTCTACATTAAACAAATTTAGTGTTGTTGTTGTTGTTGGTAGTAGTAGTAGTAGTATTATTTTGGCCAAGCAAAAATTGAGGAAATGTGACAATTATCCCCTTCAAATGGATTGTTTATTTAAAGAAAAAAAATGAATTTGAAAAGGAAGGTAAGAAGGAAGCCAGACAACACTGAAAAGAGTTTGAAGGCACAGAAGCCAAATGACTTGCAGCAGAGAAGCATAGAAGTTCGTAGCAGAGACAGAAGAGAAAACCAAGATGGTGCCACAGCAAAGGAAAGACAGGGGAAGCTGGGGAAGGGACAAGTGAGAACATTCTAGATTTGAAATGAGCTAGTCCTTCTTCACAAAGCCAGATCAAAGGCTGTATCACAAAAATGCCCCATCTAGTGAAACAGGAAGACTCCATGATTCCAACTCCCCTGTGTGCCCTCAGCAGTGCTTTCTTTTCTCTGGCAGAGGTCCTTATTGAGCAATGCTAGTCAAACTGCCCTTTAGAAAGACATCACCTGAAACCACTCTATATAAGGTCTAAGTCTCCCGTGACATTTTAAACTGTCAGGGACATATAGGCTCAAATCTAGTTTTTCTTTATAGTATGGTTGTGGGTTTCTTGTGGGTGCACATATACATGGGTGCAATGTACATGCATGCACACACATGTGGAAGTCAGAGACCAATCTCAAGTGTTATTCTTCCTTAAGAACTGTTCACCTTGTTTTATGGGTTTCCTGGAACATATCAAGGGACTTGCTAGCCACAGACCATCAGGAATCCAGCTATCTCTACCTATCAATACCTGGGAACACAAGTGCATATCAAAATGCCTTGATTTTTCACATTGGTTCTGGGAATCAAACTCGGGTTTCCCTGCTTACACACTTACCCTTACCGACTTACAAGCCTTACCCACTAGCCATTTTCCCAGCCCTAAAATCAAATGGTCTATCTTCTTAGGACAGTACCTAAGTCAACATTTTCTGAACTTATTTCCAGTGTCTAACCACTTAACCCTATAAAAGCCTTTAGGCCAACAAAAATTGTCATCTGGCAGGGACTGGAAGATCCCAGAATACTTGGTTCTTTTCTCCAGGATCCTTTTGCTGTGTGTTGCTGCATCAACATTCATACATCTGTCTACCTTCCCATCCATCTGTCCATGCATGCATCCATCTATCCATCCATCCTGAGCTAGGTTATCCTTAGTAAAATTCAGTATCTAACTTCAGAGTCCCCAGCTGATTGACAGAGTTCTAGAGAGGCTGATACAGGCCAAGAGCACTCGCCTCTTGGCTTTGCTCATTCAACCACATGACCATGTCGTTGAGAAGGTTTTCCTCGCCTGTGAGAAGCTATCCCACTCGCGTCTGTGTGTGCTCAGTCTGTGCCCTTGCAGGCCTCAGCTCTCTGTATTCAAAGATCGTTCCTCACTGTCCTTACAACTCTAGGACCTACCACCACACATGGCATGCATAAAATACTCACAGCTGCTACTAGAAAAACAGTGAAGGAAAAAGGTGAAGAATAAAGGAATATGATCAGACATAAAGAAAACTATTAAAACACAACAAATTTTGATCCTAGGATATGTATCAACAAGGAAAAAATGTATCTTAAGTTATTATAAATTCCTTCTAGAACAAGTTGAAGTAAAACAATCAAATTGCTGAAATAAAGGCTGCCTTCACTTTACCTTGTGGTGATTTGAATACAACTGATGACCCCACTGGGCCCAGGGAGTGGTACTATTTGAAAAGATTGGAAGGACTAGGAGGCGTGGCCTTGTTAGAGGACATGTGTCACTAGGGTGAGGACAGTCTCTGAGATTTCAATATGTAGCTCTCAGCTACTGTTTGAACACCTGTCTGGACACTGCCATGATAACTACCACAATGACAATAGACTGAACTTCTGAATCTGTAAATGAGCCTCAACTTAAATGCTTTCTCTGATAAGAGTTGCCTTGGTCATGGTGTCTGTTCACAGCACTAGAACAGTGACTAAGAAATACCTTGTCCTCAAATTTCATCTTATCTGCAGCCCTGGGGTAAGTCATCCTTGTATCTCTACCTTACAGTTGTTCTCTCTAACTTTTCTGCTTCTCGTCTATGAGAACCTTCTACTCTGCACCATGGCCAGCCTGTTATTTCACTCACACATGCACACACTATGCCTTTGCCTCATCTGCTCCACTGAACCCAATGTACTTGCTTCCAAATATAAAATCTTCCTTCTTTAGAGTGAAGCTACAGCTTCATGATACGGGGATAAAAAAACAAGCCCTGTGTAGTTGAGTGGGATTAGAGCATACACCTATCATGGTTGTTTTCTCTTAGCTACACTCACCCACCAATTCATGCCATGCATGACGCTGGACTGCAGTGCAACCGTTCCTTATCTATTTCTTTTTTACTCAGTATCTTTCCACTCCATATTTCAACAGATATCTATTCTTCAAGGTTCAACTTGAATAACACTTTCTCAGCAAAATATTTATTGGCTTCCCAGACAAAACTGAAGCCCACTGCTATATCCTACCAAAGCCTATTAGAATTCATACTGCTAATTCATTAAAAAGTTACCTCTCTACTAGAGATTCCGGGAAAAAAATCTATACATTTACAACTAACTGATCTTTGACAAAGGTGCCAATAACACACAATGGGAAAAGGATAGTATCTTCAAAAAATGGTCCTGGTAAAACTAGACATCCAGAGGCAAAAGAAGGAAACAGGCTCTTTATCTTACACCACATCCACAGACAAGCAAAATGGACCAAAGACTTAAACATTAAAATACTAAGCAAAATTAATAAAAGAAAACAGAGTAAATTTTCTTTCCATTTGATCTAAGCCAAGACTTTTTAAATAGGACCCCAAAAGCACAGGCAACAAAAGCAAAAAATATATATAAATGGAATTGAACCAAACTAAAAAGCTTATGAACAGAAAAAATGTTAATATCAGACAACTTGCAGAATGAAAGAAAATAATTGCAAACCATACAACTGAAAAAAATGATTAGTAGCCAAAATACAAAAGGAACTTATTTCATTAGCAAGATACAATATTTTAAAAAAAAAATTTCCCCAAGGATACGAATAGACATTTTAAAAAATATATATTAGACATAAGAATGATCAATGATGGCTGATTTTGTGCCACAGCGCTCCATTACCCAAATACCGTCAGGAAAGGGCTAGTCTCCCAGGAGGGCCAACACACCTGTGAGCACAGGTAAGACCACCACTTCTGCTCAAATTCCTGGCCCAAGAAAGTTCTGCCCAGAGCCATCAGGACATAGGAACCAAGGAACAGCCAGGGACAGGATCCTTCCTATTTCTGTCTGCACCCCAGAGCTGACCCTGTGCCACAGCTCATGATAACCAAATTCTTCCCAGAGAGAACAGGTCTCCCAGGAATACTGACACATAGGCTTACAGGAGGGACAAACCACAATTGGAGACAGCAAGACCAGCTAACACCAGAGATTAACCAGATGGCAAGAGGCAAGGGCAAGAACATAAGCAACAGAAACCAAGGCTACTTGGCATCATCAGAACCCAGCTCTCCCACCACAGTGAGCCCTGGATACCCTAACATACAAGAAAAGCAAGACTCTGATTTAAAATCACATCTCATGATGATGATGATAGAGGACTTTAAAAAGGACATAAATAACTCCCTTAAAGAATTACAGGAAAACACAATTAAGCAGGTGAAGAAATTGAATAAAACAATCCAGGATCTAAAAATGAAAATAGAAATAATAAAGAAATCACAAAGGGAGACAACCCTGGAGATAGAAAACCTAGGAAAGAGATCAGGAGTCATAGATGCAAACATTACCAACAAAATACAAGGGATAGAAGAGAAAATCTCAGGTGCAGAAGACACCATAGAAAACATTGACACAACAGTCAAAGAAAATGAAAAAATGAAAAAAAGCTTCTAACCCAAAACATCCAGGAAATCCAGGACACAATGAGAAGACCAAACCTAAGGATAATAGGTATAGATGAGAGTGAAGATTCCCAACTTAAAGTGCCAATAAATGTCTTCAACAAAATTATTGAGGAAAACTTCCCTAACCTAAAGAAAGAAATGCCCATGAACATACAAGACGCCTACAGAACTACAAATAGATTGGACCAGAAAAGAAATTAAAAATTCCTATCGTTACACAATAATCAAAACACAAAATGCACAAAACAAAGAAAGACTATTAAAAGCAGTAAGAAAAAAAGGTCAAGTAACATATAAAGGAAGAACCTATCAGAATTACACCAGACTTCTCACCAGAGACGATAAAAGCCAGAAGATCCTGAAATGATGTCATACAGACCCTAAGAGAACACAAATGCCAGCCCAGGCTACTATACCCAACAAAACTCTCAATTAACATAGATGGAGAAACCAAGATATTCCATGACAAAACCAAATTCAGACAATGTCTTTCCAGAAATCCAGCCCTACAAAAGATAACAGATAGAAAATTCCAACACAAGGAGGGAAACTACACCATAGAAAAAGGAAGAAAGTAATCTTTCAACAAACCTAAAATAAGATAGCCACTCAAACATTATTCCACTTCTAACAACAAAAATAACAGGAAACAACAATTACTTTTCCTTAATATCTCTTAACATCAACGAACTCAATTCTCCAATAAAAAGACATAGAGTAACAGACTAAATACATAAACAGAACCCAGCATTTTTTTTACATACAGGAAACACACCTCAGTTTCAAAGACAGACTACCTCAAAGTAAAGGGCTGAAAAACAATTTTCCAAGCGAATGGTCCCAAGAAACAAGCTGGAGTAGCCATTCTAATATTGAAGAAAATCAACTTTCAACCAAAAGTTATCAAAAAGGATAAGGAAGGACACTTCATACTCATCAAAGGAAAAATCTACCAAGAAGAACTCTTAATTCTGAACATCTATGCTCCAAATGCAAGGGCACCCTTCATAAAAGAAACTTTACTAAAGCTCAAAGCACACATTGTACCTCACACAATCATAGTGGGAGACTTCAACACCCTACTCTCATCAATGGACAGATCATGGAAACACAAACTAAACAGAGACATATTATTGAAAACTAACAGAAGTTATGTACCAAATGGATTTAACAGATATCTATAGAACACTTCATCCTAGAACAAAAGAATATACCGTCTTCTCAGTGCCTCATGATACCTTCTCCAAAACTGACCATATAATCGGTCACAAAACAGGCCTCAACAGATACAAGAAGACTAAAATAATTCCAAGCATCCTATTAGGTCACTACAGACTAAGGCTGGTTTTCAACAACAACAAAAACAACAGAAAGCCCACATACACATGGAAGCTGAACAATGCCCTATTCAATGATAACTTGGTCAAGGAAGACATAAAGAAAGAAATTAAAAATTTTTTAGAATTTAATGAAAATGAAGGCACAACATACCCAAACTTATGGGACACAATAAAAGCAGTGCTAAGAGGAAAACACAGCTCTGAGTGCCTCCAAAAAAGAAACTGGAGAGAGTACACATTAGCAGCTTAACAGCACATCTGAAAGCGCTAGAACAAAAAGAAGCAACTAAACCCAAGAGGAGTAGACAGCAGGAAATAATCAAACTTAGGGCTGAAATCAACCAAGTAGAAACAAGAGAACTATACAAATAATCAACAAAACCAGAAGCTGATTCTTTAAGAAAATCAACAAGATAGATAAACCCTTAGCCAGACTAACCAGAAGGCACAGAGACAGTATCCAAATTAAGAAAATCAGAAATGAAAAGGGAGATATAAGGAAACTTTAGGAAATTCAAAAACTCATCAGATCCTACTACAAAAGCCTATATTCAACAAAACTGGAAAATCTGGATGAAATGGGCAATTTTCTAGACAGATACCAAATACCAAAGTTAAATAAGGATCAGATAAACCATCTAAACAGTCCCATAACCTCTAAAGAAATAGAAGCAGTCATTAAAAACCTCCTAACCAAAACAAACCCAGGACCAGATGGGTTTAATGCAGAATTCTATCAGACCTTTAAAGAAGACCTAATACCAATACTCTTCAAACTAATCCACAAAATAGAAACAGAAGGAACACTACCCAATTCATTCTATGAAGCCATGGTTATACTGCATATTTTCCCTTGGTCTCTGTCTAATCAGGAACTTGTCACAATGTCCTTTCATAGAGGACTTCATAAGAGATTTTTTTTCTACTTCTATCATGTTTAATGTTCCAAATAGATTTTAAAAACTAGTTGAGTGCATATTACTTTTAGCTTCAGAAGATATCATGTATATTTAAGAGGCATTTAACTATTATAAATTATTTTTTAAAATGTCAATACTGAGTTGTATATTTTAAAATAAATTTTATTAGTTTAATAAAAAGAAAGAAAGAAAAAAAGAATAAAAAAATGACCAATAACCATCTGGAAAAATACTCAAATCATTCATCTTTATGAACAGTATTTTTTTTTAACATTTGAGTCTGAGCAAAGATTTCTTGGTTATGACCCCAAAAGCATAGGCAACAAAAGCCAAAAGTACATAAGTGGAATTGCACCAAACTAAATAGCACTTCATACCTCATGAAAATGGCTATCATACAAAAGTGGAAAGATTAAGTGTTGGTAAACGTGGAGAAAGAGAATCCTTGAATACATTTGGTGAGATTATATATAACTAGTACATCCACATGCAAAATAGCATGAGATCCAACCAAGACTTTAAAATGGAACTGCCATTTGATATAACAATTCTCCATGAGGGAAATGACCAAAAGCAATGAAATTAGAAGGCTGAAGAGACACAGGTGCTGCCATGTTCACGGCAGCACTGCACACAGCCGTCAACACCAACACGTAGGACTAACCTAAGTGTCCACCAAGGACGTGTCAATAAAGAAAAATACTCAGCAAAGAAGGAAATGCCACCACTTGCAACACAAGGGTGAACCTGGAGGATATGATGTTCAGTGAAATAAGCTAAGCACAGAAAGTCAAACAAATACTCATGACCTCACAAGCATGTGGCATCTAAAAAGTCAAAGAAATAAGCAAAGAGTAGTGGTTGGAGAGAGGTTGGACTTCTGTTGGATAGGAGGAAGCCTGGGATATCAACAGTACAGCAGCATGAGTAACAACAAAGCAGAATATTGTAGGAACTTGCTAAGAGGAGATTCTAAATGTTTTTGCCATAAAAAAAGTATATAAGCAAATATGGGTATGTTAATTAGCTTAAGTCCTCCATTCTACAATGCATCTATATGCTAAAACATGTTGTGCATCATAAATATTTATAATACCAGCCTGAAACAACTGTTAAAAATTACCTCTCTAATATTGTCTCTCTCAAAAACTGGCCAGCCATGTCTATAGGGCCTGGGGTCATTTCTGCTTCATGCATCATTAGATTCCCAAGGCTGATCACATTACTAAACACTCAATAGCTGTAAACGAATAAGTGGGATAGACATTCAATATCTATAAGAGAATAAGTGGAAAAATTACATATTTTGAGTAAGTAGCATTAGGTATCCCTTCCTGCTGATATGGTCAGCAACACCAGAACCCTTTGATTTTTGCCCAGTTGCTGGGAAACTTGCATTTGGATGTGGCCATTTCACCACTCCCTGTGCCTCATGGCAGGGCAGGGTACAGGCTACTGATGTTGAATATGCACACATGGTGGCAGGTGTCCTCAGAAGCAGGGGCATAATGCCTAAGGACAGAAGAAAGAGGCCAAGGCAAAGGGACAGATGGCTATGACAGGTCACAGGCATGTGACCTGGTTTGGCCTCTCTTTCTCACAGGTAAAGAGTGTGGACAGAATTAGATAGTCTCTTCCAGCCAGATAACTAACTACAAGTCACCTGGCATGCAAGGCAAAATTCAAACACAGTTTTCATGGGGTCCCAGGGGCCCTGCAAAGATAGCCATTGCAGGGAAGCAAGAACTAAAAGAAGCTGCTGTTTCTCCAAGTGGCTGGGTCACCTGAGGTCACAGTGCACACGTGGGCTCAGTATGCTGAGATTCCCATGTACTGCCTCACACAGTTCAAAAGGTTACCCTGGGGCATCATTGGCTGCACTTGCTCCCTTTGATAACCCAGTGCAACCCTAGTAAAATGCTACTGGGTGAAGCACTGGCAGGTGGCCTCTGTTCCAAACTAGATGGATGCAGGGAAAGCTAATGTGGTCCCCTGCAGGCTCCAATGAAGTATGCACTTAAAGGCCCCCCATGGGTAGTTTAATGGCACATTTACATGGAAAAAATGGCTTCAATACTCAGTGTGTCTCCTCTCTCTCTCTTTCTCTCTCTCTCTCTCTCTCTCTCTCTCTCTCTCTCTCTCTCTCTCTCTCTCTCTCT
>JANHMN010000001.1:181063436-181074990 GCA_030674055.1 Rhabdomys pumilio | reverse complement strand
TCTCTCTCTCTCTCTCTCTCTCTCTCTCTCTCTCTCTCTCTCTCTCTGTGTGTGTGTGTGTGTGTGTGTGTGCTTAAAAGTACAAATTTTACATGACATTTGTGTCCCCAGAGTCCAATCCTGGTGTCATCTGCTTATTTACCTCTTCTGATTCTCAGTTCCCTCAACTAGAAAAGAGGAATAAGTTATTCTATGTCTAACCTGCTATGTCTAATCACGCTACAGTACAAATCCAGCTAGGTAAAGCAGGAGGAGCTTTGTAGACTATGACACTGTCAGGGTCAAATGCTGCCCTGGAGGGTAAAGGTAAGACAATGCCCCGTCTATAAGGATGCATACGGATGCAGTCCTTAGAAGAGCCTCTGCAACTCTGGAATGCTTTGTTGTGAGACCCTATAACCACCAGATGGAGAGAAGCCTGCCTTAGGAAGCTGTCCCCAATATGCCCAGAAGTGACAAATGGAGAGGTCAGCAGAGTAACCTCAAAGACATCTGGTCTCTGAGGAGCCTCATAGCCAGAAGCAGAGGAGGCTGCTGGAGCAGTCTCCTGAATCAGCAGCAGACTGCAGGGGAACTAACCCTTTACCAACAGACAGAGAGCAGTCACTCTAGATGCAGTAAGTTATCAGGTCCCTGCCATCCAGCAAAACCCCCCAGGTGACAGTGATCCACCTGTTTTCCAGGAACTGCTGCTTCCCTAGCTCTCATCCCAACTACAAAAGTTGGCATGGGAGCTAGGTGGCTGGCTCAGGGTAGGCAAAGGTCCCACCCACACCATGCAGGTCCAGTCAGTACTAATCCTGGGATTTGCACTTCAGTAATAGATAAGAAGTCAGCTGACTTAACTCTCAAAGGCTGTTAAGTCTGAAGCTGAGAGAGAAGCCACCACCAAAGAAGGTTCAGCCAAAACATGGGGAAGAAAGTAAGTCAGATACACAAATTCAGACAAAAGTAACCACTGACCACTATTACCAATCTATTAGCCACGGGATCAGGTGTAACCTGGAATCAGAAACCCACTCCTGATATTCTGCAGTTATAAAAGCAAGTTTGGGTTGGCTTGGGATCAAATGTACCTGGAAAAGCTCTAGCTACATACACACTGACAGTAAGAGTCCATTTTACCAAGAAAAGACTCCCCTGAAAACATCTTCAAACACACAGGATCAATGAAGGGCCCCTCTACAGAAGACCCAAGGTCTCTGCCAGCCACCATCTATCTCTCGGAGGTCACACGGTAACACTCACCAAGTGTTACTGCTTCAAGGTCTTCCATCCTGGGTTCCTGCACTCTCTACACATATGCAAGTATGCAGTGCTTCTCACTTACCATGTCTCCGTTCTGATCACTGAGGAAAAGGATTCTGGGTTCCTTTGGTGGTGGGTATTTGGGTATATCCAAAGGTCGTCAAAGGTACTGCCTAAACTGCTCAAGACCCCCTCTTTTGATTTAAGTCAACAACACTTTCTGGGTACCCCATCCATCCCAGGCAGATCTAAACACAGCCACGGTACTGTCTGCATCATCCAGGGGGCTGGCAGATGTACATACAAACTAAACTGCTCATACCAATAAGCATGGCCAGTACCCAGGAGGCTGGGAGAGGCTGGAGGAATGCCCCACCCCAGAGTCAACTTTGACAAATATCATCTAGGTGACTCTGGGAAAGCTAGTGCTACATATTACCAATTAAAGAAGAACTAGAGCTTCTGCCCGACTGTCGGCCTCAATAAACTGTGGGCATGGGTCAATGAGAAGATACATATATATGCTACAAAACGGAACAAAAAAGCCACGCAAGACTAGAGCTGCTCCAATCAATGATGTGGCACCGAGGGCTACTAAAAATGTTCTCAAGAAGGGGAAGCTCTGTAAGCAGTCTGTCATGTGAAATTTCTGCCAAATTCTTCAGCAGAACAGCTAGGAGAAGACTGAGGGTACTTGGGCTACCTGTGTCCTGGTAGCTTGAATTCAGTCAGGGAGGTTCATTAAATGCTAACATTTTCTATGTGAAGAAAAAAAAAACCCTCATCATTAATCAAAAACAGAAACCATGCCCTCTGTTTTAGAGCCCAGAGTGCACCCACCTGGTGAGGAAACTTCAGGTCCACATTCTCTTCATGCTGCCTACCTCTTACTGGACTGAAAGATTGCTAGCTTAGCTGTTGTTCCATTGCCATGACTAAACACTACAACCAAAGCAAGCTGTAAAGACAGCATTTGCTTCAGGGCTCATAGTTCTAGAAGGTTAGAATCAATGACCACCACTGACAGGGAGTAGGGCAGCAGGCAGGTAGGCAAGGCAGTAGAACAGTAGCTGAGAGTTTACATCTTGATCCACAAGCATAGACACAGAGAGAACTAACTGGGAACCACATAGGTTTTTGAAACCTCAAAACTCATGCCCAGTGACACATTTCCTTCAACAAGGCCACACCCCCTAATACTTACCAAACAGTTCTACCAACTGAGGACCACACATTTAAATATATGAACCTATGGGAGCCATCCTCACTGGAACCACAATTGTTCTACCCAAGTCACAGTGAAATGATCTCAGTGAATCAAAAACTAGAGAAGTCAGGGGCAGCTAGCTCAGTCTCCAGCTAGGGTTGTAGACTGTGCCCACACACAGGGAAGCTTAACTGAATGAGAAGGTCACGAGAACTTGGCAATAGTATAAAGTTTCTAAACATGCAAGGACCAAAAATTAAAAAGAATTCAAACATGTGCTAAACCCGAGGTATTTCCGGCAGAGGTTGCCCGCCTGCCCCCGCTGCATCATGGGGCTTCACTGTGGCCTTGGTTCTGATCACATGACACACACTGCGCACTATGCACACTGGCATACCACACAGCACCAATGCTGAGTCAAGACTATTCTATGTTATGAATTACAGTGTTTTTACTGTACATATATAAAAATGTTTTGCTCTTATAGAGACATGATGATTTAATTATGGAAAACGAAGACTGAATATTTTCCTACCATCATGCCTTAGCAAGTAAATATCAGATTAGTATATCTTTGGACTGGATTATGTTTGAATGTTTGATTTTTAAAATTGCTGTTGGAGTTGTTGAATTGAGTCTGATTAAAAAAAAAAAAATCATCCTGTGAATTTTGGCTTAGGATTAGGACAGGCTTCCTAACAATTCCTATGAACATACTTCTGCCATTTGTGTTACACAGTACGTGAAGTGGTATCCACAGCACAGTCATCATAGAAATCCAACTGTCAACTCCGAAAACCACTAAAGATGTCCCACGTCTTACGGTGTCAGGTATGAAGCCAAGATTTAATTCTTCATTAAAAAAAAAAATCAACAAGCATACCTATCTAATTAGTGTGCAAACTTGCTTTCCTCTTAATAAAATGGCAAAGTTCTAAGCACACCAAGGAACCTCTTTAATATAAATTTCTTTTTATTATCAGTAAATGTTTATTTTACTTCTCTGTACACCGGCGTCTTAGGTAGCATTTCTTGGCTGTAAGAAGCAGATTTAAGGGATAAAGGGTTGATTTGGCTCACAGTGTGAGGGTGAGCCATCATGGCGGGAAGGCTGTGGGAGGCAGAAGGCTGCTGCTCAAGTTGTGTCCCAAATGACGAAGCAGAGAGCATGAATGCCCATGTCATTTCACTTTCTCATTTTTATTCAGTCTGTGGCATGGGCTGGCCAGGAAACAGTGCTGTCCATATACTTAGGGTGAGTCTTCCTACCTTAATTGATCTAATCAATAAAATCCCACACAGGCATGCCAGAGGCTAATCTAATCTAGATGCCCCCTCACAGGCATACCCAGGGGCTAACCTAGTCTAGATACCCCACCCACAGACATACCTAGGGGCTACCCTAAATGTAGATGCCCTCCTCACAGACATACCTAGGGGATAACCTAATGTAGATGCCCCCCTCACAGGCATACCTAGGGGCTAACCTAAGGTAGATGCCTCCCCTTCACAGGCATACCCAGGGGCTAACCTAATCTAGATGCCCCCTCACAGGCTTGTCCAGGCAAGTCTGAGTAAAGTTGAAAGTCAGTATCAACGATCACATCCATAGAACTTTTCTCAAGTACAAAACCCTCATGAGTGTGAAAAGCTTAAGAAACTCTCTTCTTTTAAATTGGGTATTATATTTACATTTCAGATTTTATCCCCTTACCCCACTTCCCCACCACTTCTGGGTGGTGACCCAGAAACCTCCTATCCCATCCCCCCTCCTCATGCTTCTATGAAGCTGTGTCCCCACCTACCCTCAACCCCCACTCACACCTCCCCACACTCACATTCCCCTCCACTCTGTGTTCTTTTTTCATGGGACCAAGAATCTCCTCTCCCACCTATGCCCGACAAGGCCATCCTCCCCTACATATACAGCTGGAGTCATGGGTCCCTCCCTATGTGCTCCCAGGTTGGTGGTTTAGCTCTGGTTAATTGGTATTGTTGCTCTCCTCATGGGGTCACAAACCCTTTCTGCTCCTTCAGTCTTCTCTCTAACTTCTCCATTGGGAAACCCTTGATCATATCAGTGGTTAGCTGTGAGCATCATCCTCTGAATGTGTCAGTCTCTGGCAGACCTCTAAGGAGACAGCTATATCATGTTCTTGTCAGCAAGCACTTCCAGCCATCCACATCAGTGTCTAGCTTAGGTGACTGTACATGGGATGGATACCCAGGTGGAATGGTCTCCAGATAGCCCCTCCTTCAGTTTCTGTCCCACGTTTTGTTTCCATATTTGCCCCCTTGAGTATTTTTGTTACTCGTTCTAAGTAGGACTGAGGCATCCCCACTTGGTCTTCCTTCTTCATGAGCTTCATGTGGTCTGTGAGTTGAGTCTTTGCTATTCCAAGCTTTTGGGCTAACATCTGCTTATCAGTGAGTAAATACCATGTGTATTCTTTTGTGATTGGATTAACTTACTCAGGATGATAATTTCTAGTTCCATCCACTTACCTAAAAATTTCTCTAATTCATTATTTTTAATAGCTGAGTAATACTCCATTGTGTAAATGTACCACATTTTTTTGTATCCATTCCTCTGTTCTAACCAAGCAAGTGAAAGATCTGTATGACAAGAACTTCAAGTCTCTGAAGAAAGAAATAGAAGAAGATCTCAGAAGATGGAAAGATCTCCCATGCTCCTGGATCAGCAGGATTAATTTAGTAAAAATGGCCATCTTGCCAAAAGCAATCTACAGATTCAATGCAATCCCCATCAAAATTCCAAATCAATTCTTCATAGAGATAGAAAGAGCAATTTGCAAATTCATTTGGAATAACAAAAAATCCAGGATAGCGAGAACTATTTTCAACAATAAAAGAACTTCTGGGGGAATCATCATCCCTGACCTCAAACTGTACTACAGGGCAACAGTATAAAAACTGCATGGTATTGGTATAGAGACAGGCAGGAAGATCAATGGAATAGAATTGAAGGTCCAGAAATGAGCCCACACACCTATGATCATTTAATCTTTGACAAAGGAGCTAAAACCATCCAGTGGAAAAAGGACAGCATTTTCAGCAAATGGTGCTGGTTCACCTGGAGGTCAACATGTAGAAGGATGCAAATCAATCCATTCATATCTCCTTGTACAAAGCTCAAGTCCAAGTAGATAAAGGGCATTCACATAAAACCAGATACACTGAAACTAATAGAAGAGAAGGTGAGGTAGACCCTCGAATACCTAGGCACAGGGGAAAAGTTCCTGAACAGAACACCAATGGCATATGCTCTAAGATCAAGAATTGACAAATGGGACCTCATAAAATTGCAAAGCTTCTGTAAGGCAAAGGACATTGTCAATAAGACAAAATGGCAACCAACAGATTGGGAAGAGATCATCACCATCCCTACATCCAATAGAGGGCTAATATCCAAGATAAACAAAGAACTCAAGAAATTAGACTCCAGACAACCAAATAACCCTATTAAAAATGGGGTACAGAGCTAAACAAAGAATTCTCAACAGAGGAAACTCAAATGGCCAAGAAGCACCTTAAGAAATGCTCAATATCCTTAGTCATCAGGGAAATGCAAATCAAAACAACCCTGAGATACCACCTCACACCAGTCAGAATGGCTAAGATCAAAAACTCAGGTGATAGATGCTGGTGAGGATGCGGAGAAAGAGGAACACTCCTCCATTATTGATGAGATTGCAAGCTGGTACAACCACTCTCTAAATCAGTCTGGCGGTTCCTCAGAAAACTGGACATAGCATTACCTGAGGATCCAGCTATACCACTCCTGGGCATATACCCAGAAGATGCTCCAACATATAACAAGGACACATGCTCCACTATGTTCATAGCTGCCTTATTTATAATAGCCAGAAGCTGGAAAGAACCCAGATGTCCCTCAACAGAGGAATGGATACAAGAAACTCTCTTCTTGCCGCTCAACCTAGCAGATTAAGGATGTCCCTTGGGAGTGAAGTCACCCACCCTGTCACAGCTGCTGCACCCACATCTGTCCCTATGGGGAGTGTTGTCAACCTCCCACCATGCCAGGCAGCGCTTTCACTTTGGAGAGTAAGAGCAAAGAACATGGGTTCTGGTCTTGACACTGGCACTAATTAGCCATGTAGACTCAGGCAAATGACTTTACTGTTCCTTCTTTATCATAAGAGCACAAAGAAAAGAGTGTAGGTTTGTTATGTACAAGTGATGCCACACATGTAAAACACAGAGGCCAGGGACTGTGTGCAGCAAATTCCACCACAAATCTTCACGGCACACAGGCTGTGACTACTGTGTCTATGCAATGCTTCAGGCACAGCTCTAGCCACAGCCCAGGAGCGGCCTCTTTCCTAGCACAGAGTGACTATTAAATATTAACACAAGGACAACATACCCAGCTCCTTACAGTCTAAACTCAGGCCTTTGTCCAGACACAGCTCTGGGCAGAGGACTGGCTCTACTTTGCGGAGTTCACTGCACCATCCTTGGCTGTCCTAAAAAGCTGCAGACTGTAACAGCCAGGAAGAGAAAGGGCCCAGCTCTCCAGGCTTCATGTCACCCACCTCCCCACACTGTGAATAAAAGGCAGCAGCAGGTGACTAGGGTTCTGTGGAGGTCTGGCTATACTCAGCTCAGAAAGGATTCTTTTGCATCAACAACCCTAATGAGTGAACAGCAGTCCCAAGTGAATTCGCTGAGGTCACAGCAATGTGGCTGATGTCTTTCCAAGTCAATCTGTATATCAGATTACAGCTAAAACTAAGGGGCATTTGAAAGGTTGTATGGAGACCTAATACAGAAGAAACTTCCTAAGATATATACATGTGAAGGTTATCTAAATGAAACTGTCAAATAATGGGGGAGACAAAATCCTAACCAGCCATCCCTTGTCCCACCCAGCAAAGCTTCAGCACCAGGGCTGGGTTCCATCTAGTTGAGTTGTTGGGTCAAAGGGTTCCTATAGGAACCTCTAAACAATTCAGGTTGTCTCCACCAACTGACAGCAAAGTCTCTGTCGCTGGAGACAGCACCTATAATAAACATGGAGATGTTGAACTACAGAGAGCCTTCTCTATGGTCCAGCATCTTTGTCACAGGAAGGGCTTTTCATGCTATCAAAGGAGTGATATAAACACCAAGACAGTCACAAACCCTTCATCTACAATGGTGTGCTGCCTGCATGATATGCTAGGGCAATGGTGGCCCCAAGCTATAGGGTTAAGCAAAAGCTCATCTGACTTAAGATCCACTCCCTGAGACTTACATAACCATACGTGACACTGCTTGGGTGGGTGGCCAAGCACGAGACTAGAAAGCCCAGGGACCTAGGGGAAAACCAGATAACACTGGTCTAAAAATAAGAAAAGCATATAGTGCTATAAGGGACCTAATGGTATTTGGCTACACTATAGATCCATACCTTGACAGCTAGCAGAGTCACGTTTCCTCCTGCGGCAGAGGAACAAATACAGAGACCCCCAGCTAGACATTCACAGAGTGAGAGTGAGAGACCTTGGAACACTCGGCCCTAAAGGGCATGTCTCCATCTAATCCCTCCTCTGAAGAGTTCAGGTAACTCCATGGAAGTGGAGACAGAAAGAGTGTAAGAGGCAGAGGGGAAGGAGAACACCAAGAAAGCAAGGCCTCTAAATCAGCATGAGCAAAGCTCATATGAACTCAGAACCTGGAGCAGCATGCACAAGACCAACACTGGTCCGCACTGCATCCTCTGCTCAGACAGTATGGCTCCCAGTTGAGTGTTCTTATGGGATTCCTGAGTGAGCAAACATGTGGGTCTCTGACTCTTGTGTCTTCTCTTGGGCTCCTTTCCTTCTGTTGGTTTGTCTTGTTCAACTCTGAAGTGATAGTTTTTGTTTTATTATATTATATATTTTTTCATTATACTTTTTAAATGAATGAATGAATGAATGAATGAATGAATGGATGAGTTAAAAACCTAGGGGTAAAGGTTAACAACTGAACTGTCTCTTAGACCTGCTGGAGAAGGGGAAAAAAAATTACTTGTTTTCAATAGAGTGACACTTGGTATCTCAACCACTCCAGGACAGGCCTCCCATTCAGGAGTAATTGACCAACATATAATGGAGTCTGCAGTGTTTTCTGTTTTTGTTTTGTTTTGTTTTGTTTTGTTTTGTTTTGTTTTGTTTTGTTTTGTTTTGTTTTGTTTGAGGGCAGTGTTAAAAGGGAAGAATCAGGATTTTACTTTGCTCTCTTGGTTTTGGGGTTTTGTCGTTGCTGTTAGGTTGGGTTTTTGCTTGTTTTTGAGAAAGAACTTACAGTTAGGTGTGTAGGGAGGAGAAGGATCTGGAAGAACTGGAGGGGGGGAGAATATGATTGAAATATATTTAAATTTAAAAGTTGTTTTAAATACTAAGTAAAATAAAATGTGAACAATGTATACAAACACTTAAAAGCATGGAGTCTGCGACTGAGATTAGTGTTTCTCAACACACACATACTGAGAATAATTAATAATAATATTATTAATAACATCATGCCTCTAACTCACCACTCTTTCAGTATTAGATAGCACAAATAAATCAACGAAGAGATGCTGAAAAGTTTTACATCTATGCACCAGCCAACATCATAGCCTTAAAGGAAAAGTGAGGGAGAAACTGGGGCTTGGAGACCCACACAGATGAAGAGCCCACATGGGCAGAGAGCTGAAGGGAGTCACAGTCACAGGCTTGGTCCAGCCAGTGAAATCTCATTGCCAGCCATCACCCTGCCCACCTTGCAAGGCCAGGAGAGAGGACTGCACTGTACGCTGACCTCATACACAGTCTTCACATGGGACTTCCCATGAGTGACTCCACACCACGGGAGTGAAGAGGCCACTTTTGAGTTCTACTTTCCAAATCTCTGATTTGTCTGAGATTTTTTACTCTGAGCATCTTTTATTTTTTCATTTTTATTTATTCTTTCACACACACACATCCTGATCACATCTTCCCCTCATTTCATTCCTCCCCATTCCTTCAGAACCACACTGCTACCACCATTCTGTCTCCCCACTCCCCCACAAAAAAGCTGGCCTCCCAAAGACATCAACCAAACATGGCACAATGTGATCTAGTAAGACCAGACACAAACCCTCACATCAAGGCTGGGCACAGCAAACCCAGTAGAAGGAAAAGTGTCCCAGGAGAAGGCAACAGAGTCAGAGACACCCTCACTGCCACTGTCAAAAGTCTCTTCTCCCCCTACTGTGAAAACAATAAGTCAACAACTGTAACATATATGTAGAGGCCCTAGTGCAGACCCATGCAGGCCATGTGACTGCCTCTTCAGTCTCTGTGAGCCCCCATGAGCACAGCTTAGTTGATACCATGGGCTGGAGCATCTTTTATTTTAAAATAGCTGAAACTCAAATATTTAGGACAGAAGACTAAAGCAGCAATTTTAATTTACATGGAGAAAAAAATGAAACAAATAAGATACTACAAAGAAGCGTCCTGCAAAGACTTCTTTATTAATACGCCCCCCCATGCTATTTAATACCTTAGTTAAAGAAGAAGTTGGACCACAGACTTGAGGTCCTTTATTACTTAAATGAAATTATTTCACAACACAGGGAGAAAACAAAATTTCCTTGAGAAAAGTGCACAAAAGAATCGAGTAACAGAGGAACAGAGCCAGTTCCAGGGTCAAAATAGCATCATTCTGGTCTTATGTATTTCATTGTAACATAGGAGGAGGCTTGTTTCAATTGAACACATCTGAAACTAAGGTATTGTTGTATAAGGTAAGGTTTGTATCCAACAATTTTTGAAAGTGGAAATAAAATAAAACAGAAGACCTTAGAACTCACAGGAAATATCAGAACAGACCAAGGCTGTGTTGGGCATACCTCCCACAATCAAGAAGAGGCAGGCTGAGCTCTGAGTTCTAGGCTCTGCCTAATGAGTTCCAGACCAGCAAAGGATACACAGTGAGACCCCTCTGTCTTGAAAAAATGAAAAATGAGAGAAAGGGTGGGGGGTGCTAAAAACGTGTATTTTCTTCAAACTCCTGTCTCAGATGGCTAAGGGGAAAGCAAAGAGTTGAACAATCCATCTCTTAGGAGCCTAGGATTTAGAGTGCTAAGAGACAGAAGACAATTTCTCATGGTTGGTTTCTGAAAGAAGTGACTCTCTAGGTAAGGAAACAGGCCAAGCTGGATAGAGAAGACCCTGCCCATTCTAGGAGAGCACCTGAGGCCATCCTGGACCTCTTTCCTCTCTAGCTTGTGTGGAGAGGACAGTGGATGAGATAGAGACCAGAGGTCCCATGTCTCCCAAGAAGAAAGAAGCCAGACTGAAGAGGGAAAGGGCTCCAGACCGGAGGCTTCTAATCACAAGCACTAGTTCCAGACTACTGCCCCCTAGAAGCCATGTGAACAATGAGGAATTCCTTCACAGTGTTCCTGTCCCTCAGGAGCTGTGTGGTCCTAGGCAAAGCAGAGATATTACCTGCACCACGGCCTTCCCGCTGCTTTACAGGGGCAGCAGCAGTAACTGGTGGGGGTGAAGGTTAATACCTAATACCACTGGTGGGAAATGGCCAGCCTGTGGAAAGCCTCTGTCACTGTGGTCACTTTGTTGTGAATGCACAAGGGCTTCTGCCAATTCTGGGAAGGCTTTCTCATACTAATCAAAATAGTAGCCTTCTGAAAATTGAGAATCTGTTCTGACTCTATTATACAATGCCTCAATGCTAAGGCCACAGGGGACACACCAAGCACAGCCTACCCCACAGCTGCGCCTTGTGGTGAAAAAGAGCATCAAAGGCTCGGAAAACTCAAGGAAGCTGGAGCTGCGGCTCAGTTGGGAAAACGCTTGCCTAGCATGTAAGAAGCCTGGGTTCCATCTCCTGAATGGCACAAACCCGGGTATATATCTGTAATCCCAGCACCCGGGAGGTAGAGACAAGGAAATCAGGAGTTCAAGGTCATCCCTGGCATTATAGCAAGTACAAGGCTAGTACCAGGCTACCAGAGACTGCCTCAAAAATAAACAAATAGAAACACTGTGTGTGTGTGTGTGTGTGTGTGTGTGTGTGTGTGTGTGTGTGTGTGTGTGT
>JANHMN010000001.1:180990313-181063426 GCA_030674055.1 Rhabdomys pumilio | reverse complement strand
TGTGTGTGTGTGTGTGTGTGTGTGTGTGTGTGTGTGTGTGTGTGTGTTGGGAGTGGAGGTAAACAAGCATCTTGAAATCATCACAACCATTATTAAAGTCTTGTTTGTATTCTTAAAAGCTCAAAACCACATCCATCTGGCCCCCTCAGCTCAGACAGGTGCCTCTATAATGGTTTCGTAATCACTGAGGTCAGTTATTTTAATGATGGTGACCAGCTTAATACCACTGTCTCAATCAAAATCCATATATGATTGAGACCAATCAAAAGCACCGTGCTTGGGCACCACACTTCTGAGGTAGTTGTCCAGCTACTCCGGCCATGGAGTCAGTGCTCTGAAGCTGCTTTGCTTTGTACACCAGCACAGCTCATGTCCCACGGTCACACACCTACGGACTGGGCATTTGACCACACTCAGAGCACCAGCATCTGAGACGCCTGAACACGAACCCCTGAAAGCATTAACAGCTGAAGAGAAGCTATTTTCTAAATGTCTAAGTTTATTATTTATAAAACATTCTGGTGAGTTAGGATAAAATGCAGTGAGCAAATACAGGTTTTCCGTTAATTACAGTAATGTTTGGTGAATCAGACCTCAAATGTCTGGAAATTACTACTTTTTACAACTTGTGATGCTACTCAAATGCCAAACATTAAAAACCCAAATGCAGAGTAAATGCTTCAACTGTAACACGTAGCTTGCATCCTAAGAAATTTTACAGCCCAGATACAGAGTCAGGAGGGATTCAGCAGCACACCAGGGAATATAATCCCTCTTAGTGAGAGGTGGGTTCTGGAAACCTCTAAGGAGGTACCACTGGAGCAGCACACTGCTTCCATTTACACCACATGGCTAAACTGGCATCTTTGTTCTACCGGGTAAAATGCAGTGGCTGATGCCCAAAACATGCAGACCTGAGAGGGGTTCCTTTAATTTCTAGAAAGTTACACATTTTCATTTCCAGCTCTTGAAAGGGATGCTTACTATGAGACGGTTATAGTTGTTCCATGTGGTTTGCTACTGTAGCTACCTAACTTTTTGTTTTGTTTTTCCAGACAGGGATTCTCTGTGTAGCCCTGGCTGTCCTGGAACTCACTCTGTAGACCAGGCTGGCCTCGAACTCAGAAATCCGCCTGCCTCTGCCTCCCAAGTGCTGGGATTAAAGGTGTGCACCACCACCGCTCGGCACTACCTAATTTAATTATGATAAATCATGACCATTTAAAAAAAGTGGTGGCACATCCATGAAAACTAACCAGAACCTTTCCAGCATCCTGATAAGAATGTTGTTATCTCTTTTTATTGGTGGTAAGTCTAACATAGTTGAGACACCAGGGAAAAAGAGACATCATAAACCATAAACTCTTAGAATTGGTCTGTTTTTTTCTTGTGTTTCTTTCAGCTCTGTTGTTTATTTGCTCAGATGTGGCCTCATGTGGCCTCGACTTCCCATGAACTGGCAAGGTGGCTGATGGTAGAGATCCTGAGTATCAAATCACCGGCCTCTTGCTACCACAGATACAGAACCAAACCAAGCAGCTTGCCGGGGCTACAGATGTGCTCCAGCACACCAGGTCCTCGTTCTTTTAAAAACTAAGTTAGTTCTTTGAAAATCCCATACAGTGTAGCTTGAGTACATTCATCTCCCTTCTGCCAACTTTCCTCAGACACACTCCTTCCCATCCACCCAGCTTCTCTCTCTCTCTCTCTCTCTCTCTCTCTCTCTCTCTCTCTCTCAGACTAATTTGTGTTCCTCAAATATCTGTAGATGTGTTGTGTTTCACCAACATGTAGTGTACTTCCCAGGGATTTCACTCAGAGAAAACTGCCTCGTTCGCCCAGCAGCTATCGATTGCCAATGGGGTGGCCAGTAGGGGTGGGATTGTGCGCTCCCTCCCCTCTCAATGCTGGAATTCAGTCTGGCTTGAGTTTACACGTAACTGGGAAGTGGATTCATGTTGTAGGGACCATTCATAGGGGAGAGAAAATGGGCATGCTGACCAGGAGAGACAGTGAAGCACAGCTGGAGGCCCTATTTCAAAAGATAAGCAGCCCCCAGATTTAAAGAATCTTTAAGAAGTGTTTGTGTGTTTTCAACAAATCTCTTAGCTGACTTTTAAGGAAAACTAAACTGAGAGAGTCAAGAACAAGGATGAGGGCAGTGGGAGCCAGAGAACTAATCAGGGCTCAGCTGTCCTCTGCTCCCTCCTGAGCTCAGGTACTGCACTGCCAGGAGTTGGGCTCAGAAACTCCAAAGTCAGAGCAGTAAGAACTCAAGCAAATAATTATGCTGCTCTCGCAGGACCTGTGGAACACACTGGCAGGGAAAGACATGTGCACTTGGGCCTGAGGTTGGTAAACTATCCAAAGTTACATGTTCTATACCAATCTCTGTCTTCTGCTTAGTGTGCCAACACAGAGGAAAGTGTGTGTGTGTGTGTGTGTGTGTGTAAGTGTAAGGTATTGTGTCTGCTTTCTGGGTCTCATCAAGAAGAGCTGGAGAAGAGCTGGGTAACGTGAAGACAAGCAAGCAACAGTTCAAAATGAGTACTACTTCTCACCAGAGCAGAGTTAGTGAGCTACAGCCTTCAGTCTGCCAGCTTCCCTTTGTAAATGAAGCTTCACTATGTGGAACCATCTCGTTTGTGCATTAACTGCAGATGTTATTATGTTCACAACAGCAGAGCCAAACAGTGAGGACAGAAATTGCAAGGTCCACAAAGCAAAGTTATCTCTGCTCCTTATAAAAAGGCCTGCTGCCCTGGTCTGGACCAGTGGTGCTCAGGAGACAGAACATGTTTGGTTTCACTTCTTTGCCAGAAAAAAGGTGAATGCTGATTATCTAGCTCTGGTTCCTTCTGCAAGATGGATGGTGTCATGTCTTTTGCTTAATCCCCAGGCTGTGTGTGAAATACTAGTGAATGTCACTGCAAACAAATGTTTTACGAACAGGTCCTTACAGCCTTTCTCTGACTGTTTCCTGGAGATGCATCCAGGTGGGAAGCTACAGTGCTGGTGGGGTTGTCAGAAGCTCTTTCTGCCACTGTCACAGTGCAGAGGCTGCTTTGGAGAGAGATACTACAATTCATATTTGTAGGCATAAAAGGGATTGCAATTAAGGAAATATTTTTTTTAAGACTTTGAAGGGCTGATTCTTCATCATTCCCATAGAATCTTTCAGATTTTAGTTCACATTTAACCAAAGTTCCTATGAGACTATAAAATAATAATAAATTTAAAAGATCTCACGGCCACCATAAAAATGAATCAAAATAATAGCTTCTGCAAAATGCTTTAAGGGCCATGACATCCACTGTAAAGAAATGGGTGAGGGCATATTCCCAAACATCCCCTATCTATAGCAGGCCCAGCACACACTGTGTATGCTGACTGCAGGATTTGGGGGATGGGATGGACAGTGGCTTTGCACACCTGTTTTTTTATGAGATGTTTCCCTCAAACTTCAACAAAGAACACCACTCCAGAAAAGGCACCAAAAGCACAACACATGGCCCAGATGATGAAGGCTGAACCCCTGACATGTGGGCTTACGTATATGTTCAAGTATGGCAGCAAGGGTCTTGCCTATCCTTCGCTCTACCTACAAGGAAATGGGTGCTTCCATTGCTGTGGTACCAGGGAACAGGCCTCTCTCCTGAGAGGAAGAAGCACTAAGCAGCTCTCTTTGCAAGAAAGCAAAAAATGGGTTTGATGTCTTTGAGCCTTCTATAGTCCTCCTTTCCATTTCAATTTAGTGAGGCATAATCAGAATGCCTTCAGCCCAGGGGAGGAGCAGAGAAGCCAAAGGAGGATCTCCCTTCCTAGATCTCAATACCAAGGACCCAAGAGAATCAAGGGCAGTCCTGTTTCCAAGAAGCGGCTAGCATCTCACCCCCAAAGCACTTTTGGCTTTGGCAGATTCCTGAAATGATTCTCTGCTGGCCTTAGAAGGATAGTCTCCATGCCACCCTGTGGTCTGGCAGGGGCTCACAAACTTCCTCTGTGCTTCCTCCCAGCCAAGTGAGCCACACAGGGTAACCAGACTGGAACTCTTTCTGGGATCTCACCCAAGGGGGCTGGCTGCTATGCAAGGTCACACTCGCAACCATAGGCTAGGAAGGAGGAACTAGAATGGCTGACTAGAGCCACATGTCTCTGTCAGGACCTGTTTAGTAGGGTGGCCTCTAGAGATCCCGCAGGGGATCTGCCTGTGGACACCTGTCAAATGGAGTGTTTAGCCACCTGGCCAGTTTTGGCTAAAGAAGCTACAAATCCAACCAGGAAAAGATGCCGCAGTGGTGTCTCATCAAACAAAAAGGCCTATGGATGGTCTTCTTCCTTCTCTTTCTCAAAATGCAGGTATGCTCAAGCTGTGGCACGTGGGGCAGGGGATCGTGGCACACTGCTTACAGGGGTCATGCCACATTGCAGGGATTAGGACAATGACACTCTCAGAATCAAAACCAGGAAGGAAGAGCTAGTCTGGCTCAAGTTTCAGATACAAAGGGAATAAGAAGATCCCAAATGGTGTAGGTGAGAGTAGACACTGGAAACTACACTATTTTATGATATAATTCGAGGTTCTTTAATTGTGGAGGGCACAAGGTCCTCATGCTTACAGATGAGCATTGGGGAAACTGAGGATGTTAAATGCCCAGGGGTTGACTCTTCAATGGAAATATTCCAAGGAGTGTTTTCAGCCTAGAAGGCTGGGATTGGATGTAGTGAAGAGCCTGGTGATCTGTGTTATCTATAGGGTCTGTCTACTCCTGAACACCCCCCCCCCCAGACTATAATGTTTATTCCAGACTCTTCTTCCCAAGATCGTTATCTTGAGCATTTTTTTCTCAGTCAATAGAGCCTGACTTTATGGAAGACATCACATGAACTTTATAGCTTGATGACTCTGTAGTATGTCTATGACTGAGACAATTCCAGATCCTCCCCTAGGCCCTTAAGATGATACATGTAGCCTATTTCTAGAGATCATCTTCATGAAAGAAGTAACATATACTTTTTACATGTACTTTTGGTACAATTATGTCTCGTTGTGCACACTGGATTGTGTTACACCAGGAAACTTCCCCACCACACACACACACACCACATACTCACAAATATATTCCTACAAGCACACACGCATATATACTCAAACACACACATGCACACACACTACAATCTTGTAGCATCCTCTGGAAAAGCTCATCCCCTATCTATTCACTAAGGAACCCACAAGGAACCCACTAACCCTCACGGAGATTCTGTTTCTAACATCCTGCTAGGGCCATAGCTCACGGGCTGAGGAATGTGTGGTCTAATGCATGCCTGCTAAGGGATTGCAGAGATGTACACGGATGCTCCTATGGTATGTCCCATGAAAGGTATCACATCTCAGTATACAGCTCCCAGATGGATGGAGCTTAGGCTAGCAGGGGCAAGGACAAATTAAAAAGAATCTTCAAAACCACCTGACTGGAGAAGGCTTGCGGGGGTGAGGGGGGAACGCAGAGCAGACTCTGCCAGGGGGCAAAGCTGTTTCCATGAGCACACATAAGGGCAAGCGAGCCAGTGCTCAGTCTGCTCTCCTTTAGTTTCCCTTTCTTGTACTTATTACTGCATAGATCAGTTAAGAACGAGCTTCGTGGCAATTAAAAATGACAACAATGCTGTTGTGACTTCATTCCAAGAAAAGGAAAAAGGAATGAGTAGGGATCTAATGTCTGTCCTCGGCTCACTCTAATTCTCCACGGGCTCAAGAATGTCTCCTCCCACTCAAAGGTTACCTGGTGCTAACTAGAAAAATGCAGCCAACATTCTTGTCCAAAGCCCTCAAAGTTAAAATGGACAGCTAGCACCACTGCCTTGTGAATGGATGGCTCTCTTCAAAGGGAGAAAGACACCAGGCTACCTGTTACTTAAATCTCTCTTGAAAGAGAACTGGTTTTGGCCACCAGGTATATTAAGAATTATGTCCTGAGTGCTGTACCCTCCTCCACACACACCATTTCCCAAGCTTCCCAGTTTGTTGCTTCTTCATCCTACAGAGGATAGCACAGTAAAAATCCCCATTACAATTCTGCTCCAGACACCAAGCTCTGACCACGGATACATTCAAGGAATGGAGGAGTAGGATTGAATCGTAGCTGTGACGGGAAGATGAAATCAAAGGAATTCGTTTAGGACTCAGTTGGAGAGGCAAGAAGAGTTCTTCCAAATTTGGTAAGTTGGCTCTGCTGCAGAGGCTCCATGGTGGGTTTTGATGAAACTTTAAAGACAATTAAGTACAATTGTGCCATGGAAGAAAGAGTACTGACCGTAATTTTCTCCCACTCGTGCAATGGCAGTGAGCACTCTCCACTTATTCCAACATGGACTGTAAATGTCTCCCACACAGAGGGAACAGCTGAGAGGATTTTCCTGTTGGATGGCCACATGTCTACACCGATTCTGATAACAATTCTAACATGTCTGCTTTTTTAACACACATACACACACACACACACACACACACACACACACACACACACACACACAGACTCATCTATGATGAGCAAGGTACAGGCTCATCTATGTTTCATCACTTAACAGTTAACATGCTACAGGGTACAATGGTAAATGCACTTGGGAAGGTAAGGCAGGAGAACTGATGAAGAAGGAGGGAGTTGAGGCAGGGGGGCTGTTGATACCATGGAATATTTACCAAGACTCTGTCTTGAAAACACAAAATAAAACACAGGAAGGGAGGAAGGAAAGGAAAGAGGGAGGGAGAATAAAAGGAAGAGAGGGAGGAAGTAAGTTACTATCTAGAGTTTAATATGTGTTTATGGGCTTGTTAAATAATAATTTATAATAAAAATATATGAATCTTTTTATGCCATTTAATAAATTCAGACCTATTATTTACTTAGAAGGGTTTTCTTCCACTCTGCATACCATGCCATGTAGCAACAGCTCCTTCCTTTTCATTGATGAATATTGATCTACCGTACGAATACACTAAAGGTTTGTTTATCCCTGACCTATTTATGAATACCCACAATTTCCAGCCTTTTCCTATTATAATAATTGTCATAATTTGTGAATAAATCATTCTGTGAATACAGGTTTGCATTTCTCTTGGATCAATACTGAGGAATGAAATTGTTGGGTAGTCTGCTTGTTAGTTTTAACTGTCAACTTGAAACAATGTAGAATCGATGGGGAAGAGAATTATAATAAGACATTATCAAGACCAGGCTGCCCCGTGGGAATGATGGGAATATATGTCTTAATTGTTAACTGATGTGAGAAGACCTAGCCCACTGCGGGCAGCACCATTCCCTAGAATGTGAGTCCTGCCTGACCAGTGGAAGAGACCTGGCTACCCAAGAGAAAGCAAACAAGGGTCTGTGTCATTCTCTCTGATCTTGACTTGTAGATGTGGTGGTTTAGATTCCTTGTCTCTCCAGCAATAATGGACTGCCTACTGGAACTGTAAGCCACTAACTCTTTCTTCTGTAAGGTGCATTTTTCAGGGTATTTTATCACAACACCAGAAATGAAAGAACAGGTGCTAAGTTTAAAGACTTCTGGAGTTCGTCCACTGAGCCTGTTCCTCTGCAGAACTCCACAGATGTTATGTGAGTAACTCAGAGTCCTCCGCATCCCTGAGATGAATTTGGGATTGCCTCAGTTTTTCATTTTAGTAACACTGTGTCTACTCATATCACTATGGTTTTGTTTTTTTCTAAAGGCAACAGGGTGAAGTATCTTTTCATGATCCTCTTGGCCCTTTTTTGGGTGTATTAAAAATATCTGTTAACTCTTTTACACATCCTTAAGTTAGAAATATTTGGTTTTGTATTTATGAGTTGTGTGGATGTTTTATATGTCCTGGACACAACTTTAAAAGACATTTCCTCACAGTTGGTGCTTGATAGTCATTCATTTTATAACAGCATCTTTGGAGAATGCTAGTCTTTCTTTGCTGACCTGACTGTACGAGACTTGCAGGGTTCTCATTCCCTGCTCCTTGCCTTCAGGAAGCATCTCCCTTACAAGCATTCTGGTTTGCACTGCTCCTCACCAAGGACACCCAAAGTGGCTTCTGAGTGTGCACTCCAGTTATTCATCATTGTGAATGTGCACTGCAGTTACTAGTCGCTGTGAGTGTGCACTCTGGTTACTCATCACTCTGCGTGTGCACTCTGGTTACTCATTACTCTGAGTGTCACTCATAGCTGCTGCCTGTGCTGGGCCACTCTGTCTCTTCAAGAGCTCTCACTGGCTTGCTTCTGGGTTTTGAGCTGAGTATATGGAAAAAGCACAGGGCGGTCTCCTGCTGGGATCTCAAGAGGTGCAGTAGCTGCACCAGGGGACATTTATATTGATTTCCAGGAAATTCTTCTGGCTTCTTCTGTTCCTTCCTGGACAGGAGTTTGCCCTCAGGGATTGGAGTAGCTTTTTTCTCTTCTAGCCTCTGCCTGTTTTATCTGCAGACATCACCTGAGGTGAAAAGTTGCTAGTACTCTCAAAGAACCAACCAGTGTTCCTTTCAAAGAGAAACAGTACAGAAGCCCAAGACCTAGAATGGCATTTCAGTAAAACAAAGAGCTCAGCACTCCCATCAAAAGGTCTCTCTCTGCTCCATACCCTTCTCCATACAATGAGTTGTAGACACCTCTAATTTGGTACCTCTCCTGGCCCCCACTACACCTCTTAGGCCCTGGACTTCTTTGATTGAAGTGGAAAGGAAGGCAGGGAGGCCCTCTGCAGAGACCTCAGAGGGCACTTCTGGCATGAGCCCTCCTCTCACTACGCATTATTAACACTTCTACTTATTTCTTCAAAACTCTTCTTCCCACTTACAACAGTGGGTAACAACCTTTCCATCATCACTGTCATCCTAGGGCTAGATGCTTCAGAAGCATCTGTAATGGCTAGGTGACCATCACACCACCAAACCTTAGCACAATTCAAGGCACAAACCAGACAACCTGTAACTACTAAATAAGGATACGAGAGCTTTCCCATTGTAGAGAGTTACAAACTCCTGGAAGGAAGAGCCCATGCCTTCTGTACCTGCCCATCATTCTTCACATGTACTAGAAAGACAGATCAAATGCAGCAGCCATGCACCCTGACTTCAGCTCCTCAGCAGCTCCCATGCAGAACAGAGAATGAGTACATGCTCTGTAAAGCAATGACCATGACGGTCAAGTACCTGTCCCAGCTCAGCCCACCCTGAGGTCAGCCACTGCAGGTCTTGGTAAATACACATCTCTGTCAGAAGGCTGGCTGTCATTTCCATGGTCCCAGGTACATCACCAACACTCCTCAGTCATTTGCACATTTATTTAAAGAAAAACATCAAAACAGTGATCTTTATAGAGGAACAAAGAGGAGAAGATAGAGAACATTCCAGAAGGCATTTCTAATTTGGACTGGTAACCTTCTGAGATAAGGCATCAAAAAGTGAGACATTCAACTCAATTTCCTTCTGTGTGGGGCATGGGAGAGGCTCTGCCCTCATTCTGGAAACAGGTACAACCCAGGTGCTGGAGTTTGTATAGACAAGGACTAGTTTCCAGCAAGAAGAGGTTCCTGATGAGCACATCTGTGCTGGCCTGCAGAGAAGCCCAAGGCCTAGCCTGTGTACCAAGGGAAAACAGTAGGAGAGGCTGGCCTCTGGGAAAAGGCAGAAGGTGGGGGAGTTTCAGGGGTCCTGGGAAGGATGCTGTGCAGGGTTGGAAGCTCATGGTAGTGAGGGGTAAGCTAGGGAAAGCATGAGGGGACTAGAACATCACAAGGATCTTAAATGTCACACTGTGTGACCATCCAGACAGTAGTCTAAGTAGCAGAGAGCCAGTGATGTCAAAACTGTCTCTGAACTCCAGGCAGTAGCGGCTCCAAGGACAGGTTTTGGCACCAGCAGAAATCTAGGCTGTCTCCACAACTGACATGCTCTTCCAATTCCCAGCCACCGTGGGCCATGTGATCAAAGCTCCATGCTAACAACAGTGTGAGCAGCACCTGGTCAGCCTTGGCACTTGGCAGCCTTCTCATGTCCTCCCATCTCCAAACATTCCCTATAAATCAACAATTGAGGCTGAGCTCCCTGCTGGGTGGCAGGAAGTTATAAGGAGCCTTCAGTTTATTAAGTCAGAACAGATCAGGAAAGCTGCTATCTTCAAAAGGAGATTCGTATGACTCAGAGGACATGCGTAGCAGCTCAGAGTTATAGAGGGCAGAGTCACAGTCATGGGGCTTCTGGTTAGCCCCTCCTAAAGAATACTCAGGGGTGGGAGAGATGGTTCAGGAGTACACAACCTCCTTTCCGTGGAGTTTATACATGAAGTTATCACTCACACATGTTGGTCCCTTGATGCCACTGAACCAACATGAGAGGTGGAATGGGAGTGATCTGCTGGCTGTAGTAGCTGATTCTCATCAGTACAGGGAAACTGCATCCACATACTGGAGGCAAGCAGGGAGTGATTGGAATCCAGCTTATTATCTAGAGCATTGGTTCTCAACCTTCCTAATGCTGAGGCCCTTTAATACAGATCTTCAGATTGTGGTGACCCCTAACCATAAAATTATTTTCTTTACAAATTCATAACTGTAATTGTGCTACTGTTATGAATCATAGTGTAAATGTCTTATATGCAGGATATCTGATATGTGTCCCCTGTGAAAGCACGGTTCAACAATCTTTCTACTAGACACACATGTTGAGAACCACAATTCTAGGGCATTTCAAATGCTTCTATGCCACAGAATAGAGGTTAATGTGAAACTTTAGCAGCCAAAACCAGGTAAAAGGCTATGGTGGACCCCACACAATTCAGCTACTAAGAGGTTGAGGCAGGAGAATTGCTTAAGCCCAGGCGATGATGTATGGTTAGAATAACATACTCAGTTCCTAGAACAAAAGAAAAAAATGGGTGTAGAGAAAAGGTAAGTGGGGGGGAGAGCTGATGATGTGGCAAAGACCAGGGCAAATACAAAATATAATGAAAAGAAAAGCCAGAGGTGTCTATTAGCCCATCATAGCTAATTATAGAAATGAGAATATTAGCAACTTGCAGGTTTACTTTATTTTTATATATGCATTTTGTCTCTCTGTTTATCTTTTTGTCCTCTATTTCTTATATTGATTTTATATGCAAGTTGCTGAAAATTAACTTAGTTAACTTATCGAAGTATGACTTAGTGTTTAGGTAACAGAATTCTCAGTGGCACTACGACTAAATTTGAAGAAGTGATATAGTCAGAGAAGAATACAGTAGCTCCTGGAACTGTGCACATTCTTATTGGCAGGAGTGGCGAGAACTTTGCTCGCAATAAAGACAGCTCCACCTTGGTGGGTAGCAAAAATTATGGTGTTCCATGAAAGTTCAAACATGTTTGAAGGAAATACAGATGAAAGCTGGGTAGCCAAGAGAGTGAGCAAGTGCCAGCTACTGATCCCTTGCCTCTTGACTCCAAATCACCCATTGTGCTGGTTCCATAAAGATGTATCTAGCCCTTTTAGATATTTCCCTGGCACAATGCTAAGCTTTACCAACAGAGGATTCTAGGAAGGAACTGACTGAAGGGAGCACATTATTTCCTGATCCCAACATGCTTGCTCAACAAGTTCCTGCAACATGTGTGAGGTCTCCAGTACCCAGAAGTACCTGAGTGCTCTCCACAGCATCCCTGCCCTCTGCTCTGGGCATGTTCTAAACAGTGCCTTCAGTGAGACAGCTCCCAGTGAACAACTTTCCTTAGTGTGCTATGGGGCAGGTTGCAGGCAAATTTCAAAGGAGTGATGTTCAAGCAAGTTCTACCAGAACAGAGCCAAGGTGACTTTTCTATCATCAGCAGGGCACCGCAATAACATCTCCTCCACCGTTCAGTGGACCATAGCCAAGACTTGTGCAACAAGCTCCAGTCCTTGGCCCTGGAGGATGCATTTCTGGAGCACTCTAGCTCTTTACTAAGGGTAGTGTGTACCCTCTGCCCTCTGCCTTGTCTTCTCTGGAGTTCGATTTACTTCTTACTAGCCACTCAGTACTTAGGCTAATCTCATTATGGTTAACAATTTTATAAAATTTTGGCTTTTCAAATTACTATGTAGCCAGGAGTGAGATTCAGTAGCCTAGCTCTAATAAAAAGATGCAGAAAAACTTTTGACACTACAATGGAAGGAAAACTATCAAAAAGGTGTCAGCTTAGTCCATGAAAATGCTGGGAGCTTTCTGTAGGAGTTTTTGGTCTGATCAGAAGTCATTTCAATTATTGGATTGTTGAGTCTCAGAAGGAATTCACGGTGTCCTCAAAACTACCCCGCACACACAGTTGGTACTGACATTTCCAAAGGTCTCTCACATACTGCCTTGTTTGAATCCATGGACACCAACTGATAGCTGTGCCAAGAACACAGGTAGGATAGAAGAAGCAGATGCTGAGGACATGCCTCTCTTAAAGTAAATGAGCAACTGTCCAGTGTGGATTAACGAAAACATCTGGCCTCTTACTAAGGTCCTGAGCTTTTCTCACTAACTTTGCTAGAAAATAAGTAAGAAATGTGGAAAGAAGAAAGGAGGAAGAAGAGGAAGAGGAGGAGGAGGGGGGAGAGAATATAAAGTGGGGTGAGTTGTGAACAAGGCCAATTTCTTTTAGGTCAAAGGGGAAATGAAACTTCAATGTTAAGACTTTGACACAAAGCATAGAAAAGTCTTAATATCCCTGTCTTGGAACCTGTAAGCAGTTTACACAGCAGATTAATTTACTAGCTTAAGTTCCCATTCTTAGGATTAGCTACATCAAAGCAATTCAGTTGCATTCTGTATGCAGAAGCAATCCATACAGAAGCAAGTTGTCTTCTTAGCTATACAACCCATTAGCCTATGGCTTTACAAGAGTCAAACTTGAGATGTGTCTTCTAGTCCTGCAGTCCCAGCTATGAAGCTGGGTGGAGGTGTGGTCTGACCATAAAGAATAAAAAGAACCATGGTACCTTCTTGCCTTAACCAGGTAAAAGACTGGGAGAAAAAGAGAGGGGATGGGGGAAGAGGATGGGGATTGCTTTCAAATACCTAACAGCAGAGAGTGAATCCACGGAACAGTACATCAGTAAAGTAACCTTTGAGAGAAGGCAAATCTCTTCTACCAAGGAACTCCCCATAATTGCAGCTGCTTCTGTCTTAAGTACATGCTCGGATATGGAGCAGAGATGAGATGCCCCAAAGCAGAATGCTGAGGTCTCACCAAGTTGAGGAAGTAGACTGGATATGAGGAACCTGAGGTCAGTAGACATTATACAAGAAAGAATCCACATATTCCTTTAGTCTTGGTTGAGGAGTAAATCACTGTGTGAGGCTAAAACTCCAAAGCTAAGCAAAAAGCAGCCTTACTACTGAGCTAAAGCTTCAAAGGAAGGAAGGAATCCCAACAGCTGGAGCCCAGAAACTGTTGATCTCCTGGACTTTTGAGAGCCCAACAAAGAGGAAAAGCATCAGTAGAAAGAATGTCAAGTGTAAGTGTTAACTGCCAACACAGCATCACCCATGTTCCCTAAAGGGAGCCTCAGATGTTCAACTACATATTCACAACGCCCAGCACACATACACAAACTACGAAAATTACCATGAAGAGAGAAATGGGAACAATAGCAGGTTTTTTTTCCTTTCCGTTTCTGTTGTTGTTTGCTAGTTTCATGCAATGGAGACAGATCTGGAATGATGAGGTCAGCAAGATATAAAACCAGATGTTAATATTTTATTCAACAATTTAAAAACACACAGAGTTAAAAGGGAACATAAGATGTTTAAGGGAACAAGACTTCTAGATGAAGATGTCCAAACATGTTTTAATGACTTGAAAGAGTTAACGTTAGACTATGGCAGACACTAGGTGAATAAAACTCACAGTCCTAAGCTAGGTCAGAGACAAGTTTTTGCAAATCGAGTTTTGTTTTCTGATTTTTTTCTTCATTCTGTGTGTTTGTGTGTGTAGGGGGTGCATGTGTGTACATATGTGTGTATAGGGGTGCATGTGTGTACATATGTGCACCTATGTCATGGTGTCTGTATGGAAGTTTTGGTCCTCAGCTTTTATTTAGTTTAATACGGGTATCTTTTTTGCCTACTGCATATGCTAGACTATCTGGGTTATGTGTTAGCCCATTTTCCACTACCATAATGAAATACCCAAAGCTGGGTAATGTATAAAGAAAAGAGATTTATTTAAATGCCTAGTTTAAAAATCTTCCAGAAGATTCTTCTGTTTCTGCCTCCTATCATGCAATAGTCAAGCTTGGACTACATGTTCATGCCATACTACCAGCCTTTATGTGAGCTCTGTGGATCTGAACTAAGATCTTCATGTTTGCACGGCAGGTGTTTTTACTCACAAAACATCTCTCCAGCAGTAAGTAAAGTTTTATGGAAATATCTGTGATTTTTGTTTTGTTTTGTTTTTTGTATATATTGTCTTTGGATTCCTCTTTGGCATGATGGGGGAGCTAAGCAGCTGTTAAAAAAATCACATGACCTGCAAGGATATTGTATTTATTACTTTGTCCTTTCCAGGAAAACAAAAGTTGCTCTCCTTATTCAGATAAAATGCTGAAATAAATAGTAAAACCTAAATTACATCTGGGGTCTCCTGGACAAGTGCTACCATAAAACTAGATAAAATAAATTTTAGGACAAGAACATCATCTGAGACAAGAGATGGACACTTCACAATGATAGAGTCAGCAATTTGCCAAGAAGATCTGACATCCAGGGCTTGGATGTGTGTCCCAAGAGTTTGTGTGGGGGAAGTTTGGTTCCTAATGTGACAATGTTAGAAGTGTCAGGACCTGTGAGAGGCAGAGCGCAGGGGTAGGTGGCCTTAACTCACTGGAGGTAGCCCTTTTTCGGAAGAGATTAACATAGCTCTTGGGGAATTCCATTCATCTCCTGGCTTATTTCACCATGCTCTTGACACTTGCAGCCTCCAAAACTAGGCTTTTAAATGAATCTCTTTCCTTTATACATTACCTAGCTTTGAGTATTTCATTATAGTAGTGGAAAATGGGCTAACACACAACCCTAAGTACATACTGATACATTAGCAAAGCTTTAAAATACAAGAGACAGAACTGGCAGCATGAGAAGATAAATCCACAACTCCAGTTGGGAACTTGAGCATTCCTCCCTCTGTGGTTAATAAAATGGAACAAAGGAAATTAGAACACTTGTATTAACCAACTTGACTGAGCTTCCAGGAACTGATATTTACAAATGGTCTAGCCAAGAAATCCTATTTTCAAGTTAATATATAGCATTAATTGAGGCATGTGATATGCCAGGATGTAAAACATTTATCAATGAATTTAAGATGTTTCAAAGAATGGTAAAGAATGTTCTCTGATCATAACAGAATTTGTTTAAACACCAACAACATATCTGAAAAATTCCAAACATGTAGGAATTCAAAAGCTCCATAGTCAAAAAAGGAAAAAACTAAGAGAATGGTTTGAATGGAATGGAAATAGTCTATGACAGAAGCAGCAGTGGACGTGAGCTAGGACACAGTTAACACAGTCCTTAGAGCAACGGGTCTCAACCTGACACTGTGACCTTTAACACAGTTCCTCATGCTGTGGTGACCCCAACTGTAAAAGTATTTTCATTGCTACTTTATAACTATCATTTTGCTGCTGTTATGAATCATAGTGTAAATATCTATGATTTCCAATGGTCTTAGTGACGCCTGTGAAAATGTTGATCAACCCCAGAATGTGACCCACAGACTGAGAACCACTGGCCTAGAGGGAAGCGTATTGCCAATGTTCTGGAATTAAAAAATGAAAATATAAAACCAATTATGTGAAGTTCTGACATAGAGAAGATGACCATGTTAAACCCAAAATAAATAGAAGAAATGGAATAAGAGTACTATCAAAAATGAATAAAGTAAAATGGGCAGACACAGAAAAACACTAAAATACACTACAACATAAAGGTGTTTTCTTTCCCCTTAAAGTCAAGTAAACATTCAATTCAATACCTAGTTGGTCAGCATAAAAAGACAGAAAAAAACCAATTACCAGAAGTGAAGAAAACACTATTACTACAGAACCTATGGGCTCTGCAAACACAGTCAGAAAGTACTGTGAGGTTACACCAATGTAGCTGATGACCTAACAAATAGGAAGGAAGGAGGCAGGGATGGGGCCCCTTCAGAGACACGAGCTTCCAAAGCTCAGCTGGGAAGAAGTAGAAAATCTGGACAGTCCTACATCTATTTTAAAAATCAAATTGCTAATTAAAATTTTTCCATAAAAAAAACCCTCCAGACTCAGATTGTTTGACTAGTAAATTTTGTCAAACATTTTAGGATGCAGGAGTGTCAATCTTACTCAAAGCCGTTCGAAAAGTAGAAGCAGAAAGCACACTTGCCAACTCATTTAACGAAGCCAGAAAACCAGAGACATTTAAAGAAAGAAAACCACAAACCAACATGCCATATGTCCACATGCACTAAAAAAAAATTCTTAACAAAATATTAACAGATTAAATTAAATGATATATAACAAGAGTAATCCACCACAATCAAGTAAGATGTATCCTAGGAAGACAAGATGTATTTAACACTTAAAAGCAAATGTTATTCACTATAGTAGTATACTAAAAAAGGAAAACTATATGGCTGTTTTATAAATGTATGGGGAAATACACACACACACACACACACACACACACACACACACACACATATATGACAAAACAGTCTAAATGGAGGAGCTATATAGAAAGAGCGAGCCCATTCCAGAAATAAATAAATAAAAATTTAAAATAAATAAATAAAATATTTTTTAAAACATATAAACTTCAACTCACGTACAACTTATGTATTACTTAAAAACAGATTATACATAGAATAATACAACCGTGACTACAACCATCACCCTGGCTTGTCACCCCTGCTCCAAGGGGGAATCTATCTACAGGTTCATCTCATTGCGGGTAGAGTTTACTATATACAGTGGTAAGACTGAGGTCCACTTTACTACAAGCTGTCAGCATTGGCTACATTATCAACTCCATTCTCCACCTACTCAGCCAGCAACACAGGGTCTGATTTTTCTCTTATTAGTGCTGGGTTGGCTTCTACTCCCTCCCTTTCTCAATTTAAGGATATATGAGTACTAACTCCGGGCACACCTGCTGAACCTTCCTAATTAGTCAACTGATCAGCAAGTTAAAATCCATCTGCAAGTCCCTTCTGCCCTGCAACATTACACACTCGCAGATGTGGCACCAAGGAGGCACCTTCCTTCCGTATCATAGGACCCAGTATTTCCAATCCTTACCACTTTCCGCAAGACAAAGACAGTTATATAAAATATTCATGGCAGTTTTGCTTCTAAAAGCCAAATACTGTCCATTAGTTTTCATAACCAATACAATGTTTCTTAATGCTTTGACCCAAAAACACAGCAGTAGTTTGGAGAATAAAAATTTGTTCCGTATGGAGGACATTGTTTAATGCAGAAAGCATTTGCCACATAAGTGTGAAAACATGAGCTCAAATGTCCAGAAGCCATATTAGACAGGATGTAGTTGTGTGTGTGTGTGTGTGTGTGTGTGTGTGTGTGTGTGTGTGTGTGTATGTACAAACTGGGAGGTGGATACAGGAGACTTTGCAGTAGCTTACATATCAGCTAGCCTGGCCTACATGACCCTGTTTGAAACACAATGGAAGGCAAGGGCCAATGCTTGAAGTTCTTTAATTCACAAGTGCCCATATCCACATACGCCCATGTATGCACAACACACAAGAGACAAAAACTATGAATTGACCTTATAGTGCTACGCCACACAGCAACAAGATAAACAAACTTCTAATAAACATGCAAGAACACATTCTGAATCCTTTCGTTTGTATGAAACTCTGAGAGGGACAAATCTAGCCTACAACAGGAAAAGTCATCTCAGTGTTTGCCTGGGTCCGGAATTAGCGTAGGATGGTAGCTGGATTGAGAATGGCTCCCATGGGCTCATGTACTTAAATGTTTGGCCCCAGTTAGTGGAACTGTTTGGGAAGGATTCGGAAGTGTGGCCATGTGGCCTTGTTGGAGGAAATGTGTCACTGGGGTAGGCTTGGAGGTTTCAAAAGCTCATACCAGGCCCAGTCTCACTCTCTGCTGGTGGATAAGGGTAAGCCTTTTCTCCAGCATCAAGCCTGCCTGCCTGCCAGCACACACCCCACCAAGATGATAATAGACTAACCCCTCTTAAACTGTAAGCAAGCCCCCAACCAAATACTTTGAGACTTGCCTTGGTTGTGGGTGTCTCCTCACAGCCACAAAACAGTGACAGCCACAGTTAGAGACTAATTAGATAGAGGACCAGGAAAACTAACAGTGAGGAGATGTTACATACCTTAACTGGAGTGACTGTAGAAATAAACACATTTGTCAACACTCAAATCTGCACACACACAAGGTACTGTATGTAAATTACACCTCAATAAAGTGACCTAGTGCAAGTCCCTTCCTCATGTGCTTGTGGGAATCAGACCTCAAACCATGCATGACCTCTGGTGATTGCATGTCTGCATCCTCTGGCCTGCTGCTGTGCCTCCAGTCAGGGCCTCCGTGTCTCTTTCCCATGTCTCTGCCCTTGCTCTCATTTTCTCCAACAGTGGAGGCTGTCAGGAGAACGGATTCCCACCAAGGTGTGTGGCAACGATGCAGATGAGTATCGTTCACTATAATTGAAGGTAATTCATGTTGTCACATCTGCTGTAACCAGAGGTCACATCTCTGGAGTCAGAGATGCTGTTCACGTTAATTGTGACTGACATGGTGTCTCTCCTTCAGGCAAAGCCTGCCCCAATCTCGGCTTTCTTCACTTCAGGTTCCAGCACCGTCATCAGGATCTCTGTGCTTTTTCCTTAAGTGAAAAATGACTAAGCGGTCAAGTTTCCTTCTTCCAAAAAGAAGGAATATCATGCCAGCCAACTATGTATGACTACAACACTGATTTCAGCACTTTGCACCTATTATTGGGTCCAAAAGTACCTGTCTATTGACAGTTAACAGTACAGTGTGCTCTGTTTCCCAGCCTTTGCCCCTGGGTCCATTTAAAAATCTAGGTAGATATAGGAACAAACAGGCCCCAAGGCCCAGCTCCCTAGAGCCTTGCTCAGGGAGTGATTGGGGCAGCTCTGGGGAGAGGGCGGGCACTTCAGGAAAGCAAGGTGCCTTCATCATCCCAAGGGGCTGAATCCTGGGAGCCAGGGCCTCCAGGGAGACAACTCCCAGCTCTGAGGCCTGGCACTGCAGGCTCAAGGCCACACAGACTCTCTGTTTTGGTAAGGTTTTTTTTTGGTAAGTTTTTATTTTTACCAAGATCTGCTCTTGGTAAGTCTTGTGCTTGGGAGAAGAGACTAGACCTGCCTCCTAATGCTAGCAGGAACATCAGTTGGGATTGTATCTGTAAAAGTTATCTGAAAATCACAAGGGCCCAGTATGCTTCTTTTTTAAACTCCAGGTGGTCGTGCTTTAAGGAAGGATATAAACTTCTGGCTTGCTACGGTCTCTGTCATTCAAATAAAGGCCTTAATTGCTAACTGAGGCCTTAATTTTTCTTACCCATCTAGCTTCTGAAAAGGTACTACAATTCATGTCATAAAAACACTATATGTTTAATACTCTAGCTAAAAGCTATTCGATATTCAGATTTGTCTTTTGGTCTAGTTACCTGTCGGTGTGATGAACAAGTAGACCACTTAAATTACTTTCAGTCTTTCTGTCAACAACCATTAATGAACGTAGGGGTTTACATCCATTTGGGCTCATGATCACACATGCTTAGAAGAGGTGAACGTGCTTTTGAGGGGCCAGAAGGTGAGACTCCATTGCCTCCCTGGGAACTGGACACTATACCAGGCATACACAGAAGCCTTCCATAGTGGGCTCATAGCGCATGACAACAGCTGGTGTCTCAATAATCTCCCTACCTAGAACCATGCTCCTCACCATGGCAACTGTTGTGTCCTCACCATGGCAACTGTTGTGTGGTATGTTGGATGTCATTTATTTCTATAAGTATGTAAAATTAGCTACTGCATTTTCTTTTACTTTTTAAAATTGGCTTTTTATCTGTATCTGAGGCTAGCTTTGCTATATAGCCCAGGCTAGCTTCCAACTCATGATCTCTCTGCCTGAGACTCTAAGTGCTGGGATCATTGTATATATGTACTATTGTGACAGACATGTTTTGCGTATATTTTTAAAATCAGCTCTATTCAAGGTTACCTCTTTGAGGAGGTCCTTTTTGCACATATGTATGATATGTTTTCTCCTAGAGAAAAAGAAAGGAAGAGATACAGCACCATCCCTGTGAGGTGGATGAATATACCAGCCTCCTTCCTGAGTACAATGGCCATCGTAAGAAGCTACTCGTGACATGCAATCAGTGATAGCACCCACCCCAGTGCTTTGCCCGAAAAAGACTATAGAAAGGGCCACAGTCCTATATACAATACCACAAAGTGAAGTTAGTGATTGTTCTGCATCTTTAGATTTGGGGCAGTACCACCTAGCAAAGGGGCAAAGTCTATTCTTATACTAATAGCAAGGGGCATACTTCACCCACAACGTAAATAGAAATACTTCTGTAAGTACAAATGGTCCTTTATAGTTAAAAGCACTTTCATGTGCCCCATTAAATAATCGACCTTGTGGCAACTGAATAAAGATGTTCTAGCTGTCTGTCCATGATTCACATCTAAGACCAATAAACCCAAACCGGCTGCCAGATGCTGGTCCAAGCACTGATATGAAGGACCCACTCTGGCCCATTACTGGTCTCTTAATGGGACAACACTGAGTAGGAGTGAATAATTAGTCAATGACACATTCAAAAGTATTTCATTTGAATTCCTCCTTGACAGACCAGTACCCTGTTTCTTTTAGCACATAGCCCAGGGCTGTTCCCCAATTGGAAGGTTCAGAATGGCTCTCCATGAGCTGTCTGTCCACATGCTGGCCAGTTATCCAGGTGCCTGGTCACTGGCATCCTACACTGCTTGTTCCAACTGCTTGTTCCATTTTTATCTGCATGGGAACCTAATGTGATACAAACCAGGATCCCCAAATTACCTATTCCCAACTCCCTTAGCGGCCGTTCTCACTTCCCACTCCTCACCCTGTTAAAGAGTCTCCATTGTCACAGGCAAGGGAACCAGTCAGCAGGTAAAAACTGACCTCAATAGGAAATGGAGCCAAACTCTCAACGCCAAGCTTCAGGTGCCTGACACTACTGAGAGCTGCTTTCGTACAAATCTGCTTATGTAGTTTCGTTCATGTTACCCGGTGGAAGTTTATTTAAATGTACACATCTGCTGTCAGATCCTCTATTAAGTCCTCTGTGCCTCATTAAATATAACCCACCGACTGCCAAGCCATGTCAGTGAAGGTTCCAAAACACTGGTCCAAAAATCAGAGTAACATAAAAATATTTTGTGGAGGAAACAACAACAAAATTTCCCTTTATGCCTCCTTTTCCCTGTTCCACAAAATTCTGATATGATGGTCTTAAAATAAATCACAAGATAGAGATTTTGGAGTTTCCCAGGAATTTTAATATACCACTAAGCTATGGTATCACTGTGTGGTCATTGGGTTCTCAACCACTGCCAACCTTTCTGGGCCTATGTGAGTAGGGCTTATAACCATAGTCTCATCGAGCATGCCCTGTCTCCTTACCCCTTTCATTAAGAGTGTTGAATGTTTTAAAATTTATAAACCATTCACCATTCTCATCTAACTTAGAGAACCAAATGGCATCTCATCATCTATATGATGTGGCACTATCTAAGTGCCAAGCATGACTCTAGGTGACTGAATCATAAAAAAGTCATGTAAATCTCCCCAGCAAGACCCCAAGATGAAGGTTTTGCAGATGAGGAGTCTGAGCACAGAGAGGCCACAGAACTTGCCCAAGGTCACACAGTTAACATTAGAAGAGGTGTTCCAGCCCCAGGTACCCAGCTTCAAAGCTGTGCTCACGGTGCACAGTGCCTTTCAGGATGATCATGAGTGAGTAAAGGTGACAGGCCTGAGTTCATGCAGAGAACAAGACAAAGTCTGCCCATTCAGCGTGTTTGTGCAGGTCCCTTATCTAACTGGCACAGGCTAGCAAGCTCCTGCTCACTGGTCACACTCCTTTGACAGAGGGTACAGTTGAGTTGCAAGCTGTCGTGTCATATTCAGGTCTAGGTACAGAGCCAGGACAGAGAGCAGTTTTGGTTTTGTGTAAGTCTGTACTTTTCAGGGAACCTTCCCAGCCCCCACCACTCCAGGAACCTCACCCGTATCACAAGGGCTGAATATGACATAATGTCCTGTAACTCAGTTGTACCCTCTGTCAAAGAGGGAGTGTGACCAGTGAGCAGAAGCTTGCTAGCCTGCACTAGCAGCTTGCTAGCCTGCACTAGTTAGGTAATGAGAGTCTGGGGACAGTGGAAAGCACCAGCGTGCAGACAGTCCCGGCACTCAGAAAGCTCAGCAGTACAAAAACTGTGAGTTCAAGGCTGGTCTGGGCCATGTAGCAAAGCCCAATGGGAAAGGGAGATAGAGAGAAGGGGAGGGGAATAGGGAAAGACAACAGGGGAGGGAGAAGAGTGAGGGACTAGAAATGGAAGGAGCTAAAGAAACCAAGATGAGAAAAGGCAGCCAGTTTTTCACCTTACACACAAGGGCTACAAAGCTTACAAGGCTGACAAGAGAAGTGAAGGAGAGGAGGAAAGTCTCTTGAAGAATGAGCTAGCTCCCAGAACAATAGGCTGTTGTCAAAGGGGCTGGCCCTTCACAGTCACAGGCTGCACTGCTCACCATGTGACCCTTTTCATGAATATGCTGTGATGTCACAAAACCTTCATGAAGCTAAGCGGAATGTGCCATACGTCTGAGTCCCCAAAACTGTGAACTAAATGAATTTTTATTTGCAAATTGCTCACGCTCAGGTATTTTAATTACAGCAACAAAATCCAGAAGCAACGACCAGTGGATAAGTGATGAGCTTCCCATAGTCACAGACTACTTCATACCAGAGCTCAGAGACTTGGGTCTTACGTTAGCATCATTGCAACATCTTCCTAAACATAATCACCCTGCTGGTAACAATGGCTTCTACCAGGGCAAAAGCTGCTGGCTCTAGACAAACAAACTGCAAGCTAGCTGATGAGGTTCTAAGTAGTCACATACGATCATGTTCCAAAAATGGTTTAGGATGGCAAAACTGGCTAATACAGTAAAAACTTTGCCATCGGCAGTGTTAGAATCATGATCTGCTTTAAATGCATGTTTTAAAGGCCGCAGTAGGACACAACATCTAAGCTGACAGTCTCCACTGGACTTGGATAACACAAGTTAAACTCCTGCCTCTCCATACCATTTCAGAGGGGCATGAACAAGCTTGCCTCTGGGAGCTGGTTTACACCTAATATAATGGTGAGATTCTATAGTATAAAGCTCCTTCCACCATGCTTAGCACATACTAAGTCAGAGCCAGCAGCAGCAGCACTGTCACTAACAACCTGATATAGCATTTCCTCTATGTGGTCGGGAAAAATCTGCAGTCGAGCTATAACAGAACCGTACGCTCAGGGATGACTTGAGTTGGCAGGGCTTTTCCTCTCCTGAAAATCTTCCAGCTATTTTAGAATCCTACAGCTTCTAAAATCCCAGGATTTTGAGAATCCTGGGTCTCAATTTTAATCACTCTCCTGCTTTCTCCTTTACTTCTAGACCAGAGAGAAGCAGATCTTGGCAAAGTGGATAGGCTTGCAGAGATGTGCAGAGATTACAGAAGTGGGTTTAGTATTGTGATTTCTTCACATTTCAAATTTGAGAACCTTAATACACATAATAGAAAGCAAAGCTTGATTTGTATTGAAGAAAAAAACCATGGCCCCCTTTGCACAGTGATGATTACCCACAGGGTATGGAGGCTCTGGGCATGCCTGCAGTATCAGGATCTAACTTGGGGCAGCAGTTTTATAAAATGCCTAACAAAAAGGCTCACTTAGCCTTCTTGTTAGGGGACACAAACATATGCATCAGACAGTTCTTTCATCACACCTGACTGAAGGAGCAGGCTGGAGCTGCTAAGCTGTTGAGCCAGGGTCCTGGAAGTGTGGGAAAGGACGAGTCTAAAGGTGAAGTAAGAGCTGAAGGAAGGGCATGCCAGGCTGTATGTGTGCACACGTGTGTACATGCATGCACATGTGTGTGAACCCATGTGTATATGTGTGTGCACGTGTGTATGTGAGCATGCACATGCATGTGTGAATGTGTATATGCATTCATGTGTGCACATGCATGTGTGCATGCCTATACATGCATGCATGTGTGTGCATGTATGTGGGTGTGGGTGTGTGTACATGCATACATGTGTGACAGCACATGTGTGGGTGTCTGTGTGGGTGTGTACTACACATTTTGTATAACACTGTCTATCTTAACCACTCATAACTCATTTCTGTGGAGTGTGGGGTGTAATGTTGTAGAGCAAAGAGGAAATTTCCCTTATGACTTGCAGTAATCTTGCTGCCTCTTATAGGTCAGCCACCCAAAAGCAAGGAGCACATCTGTCTCCCTTGCAATCCTTCCACACAATAGCCGTGTAACTGGTGAATGGACAGTGTATCCCCTGTCACACCCAGGTCTAAGACATCCTGACAAACACACTGAAATGCTCTGTCATTGTTGCTGGCTGAGACTCATATTCTGCAAGGACTTCAACTGTTCTGCCATTTGTCAGCGCATGTCTGTGTTGGCTAGATTTTGTCAACTTGACACAAACCTAGGCATATCTCATCTAGAATCTTAGAGGGAATCTTAACTGAGAAACAGCTCCATAGGACTGGCCTACATGCAAGTCTGTGGAATATTGTCTTGATTAATGACTGATGTGTTAAGGCCCCAGCTCACTGTGAGGGGACCCACCACTGTGTCTATGGTTATATAAAAAAACATAACGAGCAAGCCATGAAGAGCAAGCCAGTAAACAGTGCTCCTCTGTGACGTCTCCTTCAGTTCCTGCCCCTAGGTTCCCAGCTTTAGTTCCTGTACTAACTACCCTCAGTGAGCGTGACCCGAGAGTTTTAGGTGAAACAAACCTTTTTCCTGTCCAAATTACTTTTGGGCATGGTGTTTTATCACAGCAATAAAAACCTAACTATCACAATGCCTTTGTGCATACTACCCTTGTCACCTCAATTTCCCTCACTGCACCCATGTCATGGATTGTAAAGACCAATTAAATGAAGACTCATATACTTTTGAATATGACCCCCAAGCTCAGCTCAAGTGTGAGCCCTGCAGCTCCTATTGATAACCCTGGGGTTTGATCAGAAGTGTGTGTGTGTGTGTGTGTGTGTGTGTGTGTGTGTGTGTGTGTATGTGTGCCTATTCAGGCACACATATGTGTGTGCATCTTCAGGCTTCTGATTCATGGGAAATAATTCTTTAAAAAGTAAAAGCTTGTTTCCACTAAAGGAAAAAGAAAAGCTCTCTGAAATTCAGAGTTCCTCAAAGGGTGGGATAAGACAGGGTCAGATGGAGAGCTTCCTAGCAGTGGGTCCTCAGAATCACAAACTCAACCCAGGGACACATCCAGGCACCCCCAGTTCTGAGTTTACCATCTCTACTTGCACATATACAGAATTTCCAAGGGCTGCAAAACTGGTTCCTTCCATGCCTGGGTAATCTCCGAGCAACTGAGCAGACTGCCTCATCTAGCTGCAAATAAGCATGAGCCGTTTCAGCCTGATTAGTCTGTCTGGACCTGTAAACAGCTGACGGCCGCATTCAGGATTAGGGTGGACATCTCATCTTGGGTACAGTGCACCACGGGAAGGATGGGTTTCCTTGTGCCGTGGTAGCTTCTGGGAAAGCAGTGGGCTTTCCTGCAGATGAGGCAGGAGCACATGGAAGGGTCAGATTCAGACCATTAGGAACTTCTTCCTATGCAAGGTTCAATACCTGCTAGTGTTTTAGTTGGACTGCATCGTTCAGTCATGGCCTGAGTTAAGAATTTCCTGCCAGTTTTATACATTAGGAAACTGAAGCATCAAGATATTAAGTAACTAATCAGTGTCCCGAATCTGGTTATGTTAGAGCAAGGATTCAAACTCAGGTATATCTGACTCCCAATTCTAACTCTCAACTATTCAGTTAGTTTATCAAATTTTATCAGTTTTGGAGCTTGGTACAAGTGACTCACCTCTACAATCCCAGCACTTGGAAGGCTGAGGCAGAAGGATTTCCATATGTTCCTGGCCAAGGTGGACTACAAGGTAAGTCAGCCCCACCTCCAAATTTTTCTAAGTTTTTATGTCTTAAAAAAAAAAAACAAGAAAATACTTAGTAAGTTCTATCAATGTTTTATATAGTCCATGATGCAGCAATTATTCTTGTGTGTGTGTGTGTGTGTGCATGTGTGTGTGTGTGTGTGTGTCTATGCCACGTGTGTGTTGGTACCCTCAGAGGCCAGACAAGCACATCAGGTACCCTGGGATTGGACTCACACGTGCTTGTGATCAATTCCATGTTGCTGTTGGGAACCCAACTCCATGACGTCTTGAAAAACAGCAAGTGCTCTTAACCACTGAGCCATACTTAAGACGTATTCTAATGGATAACCAGTGGGTCTGCATGACGACTTGGCTCCCCCAATATACTCAGTGTGACCAGTGTAGAGTGGACCAAAGAAGAAAACCACCAGTGTTTCTACCAGAGCGTGAGTAAAACGGAGCACCCATTCCCATGACTCATTATGGACTCAGTAAGACAGGTGTGAAAGACCCTGCAGTATGATAAAGACATGTGCAGCATGTTACTCGGTGTGAGAGGACATGTTTTAAATGGTCCCATTTCCATCACTTACAGTTTGTTGTATTGTTTATCTATTCTATGTGATCTGAAATGAACATGGTTCCACTTAAAGTTATCTTAAGCTAGTATAAAAAGGGAAACACAGGCAGAGACGTCCCTAGAAAAGGAGCTACTACATCAAAAAGCAAAAGTACTCTGTGGTAGAGCACTTGCCCCGAACTTTAAGTTCTGTTCCCTGCACCAAAAGAGGAGGGGGAGGGAGGAGCCTGTGCAAAGGCTCAGTGGGTAAAGGCACTTTGACCAAGCCTGCTGACCTGAGTTCTATCCCAGGTACCTACAGGGAAAGTAAGAACCAATTCTCACAAGCTATTCTCTGACACCCACACTCTTACCCGGCATGCACACCCATATACACACCCAAACAAAACAAACAAGTCAAATATTGCTTTCTGGAAAAAAAAAAAAAACCTACTCACAGTCCATGTATGCAGCTTTCCACCAGGAACACAGAGGCAGTACTAAAGGCACAAAAATAACTGGCAAATCTGGCCACCTAAAACTTATTTCTCTAACCAGATGAACTGCCTAAAGAAAACTGTCAAATGGCTCAAAGCTTAGTTATCTCAAAGTCCAAGATCAGTCTTTCCAGATGACTTGGACAGCCATAGAGCTGGACCAAGACCAGGTCTGTCAGCCCCCGAGGTAGCCATGCCCCTCTCTGCCTGTCTTTACTGAGTAACAAATGTTCACTCTCTCACCCAGGTAGCCCAGGGCTTGACAAGGCAGCCCTTTGGAACCAAGCCTTTCTTCTAGCTTGGTAGAAAAGTAGAGACGAGCCAAGACCCATGGGAAGGATATTAGAACCTACACAGAACAAAACAGGCTTTCCCCAAAAACTCGTCAACAGAAATTAATTCAAAAACAAGCACTAATGTCTACAGTAAACTTTATTACTTATTAATTATACGCTGACAATGTCATAGCAAAAACTGACTTCTGTTATTCAAACTGATAAGCATCTTTAATTTTCAACTGAAAGTCTAATTGATACCTGCCCCCTCCCCCCGCCCCAAAGAACACTGTTCAGTTTCCCTCTAAAGGCCTAGCAGAATGCGACGCATGCCAAACTGCCAGAAAATGGTATGCTAAGGAAAAGTAATTCCAACTGTTGGTCGCTGAAAGCACCACAGCCCGAGTTACAGCTTCACTTCCGAGTCTCAGCCGCACTGAGTAAGCAGCCTCTAGAACGAGGGCTAGAGCTCTTAGCATGCTTTTTTGGAGCTATGACAAGCTCAAAACAGCAGAATCACACAGACACATGCAGTGGCGAGTCATCTCAAGGTTGCTGGTGTGACGGCCATCTGAGTAAGGCAGAACTGGTCCCCGGATTCCCACAGATCCCAGCCTTCCTATTTCCAGGTGCTGGTGATCTGGAGCGATGGCTCTGCCCTCAGAGTTCTGCTCTCTTGACTACACCATGCTTCCCCAGCTTTGTTACATTTCATTCATACTGTGTCAGTCACCAGCCAGCAGCATCTCTGGGTGATGTAGTCATTTTGTTTATGGTTTACCCCTCTCCCTAATGAACAAAAGCTTGAAAGGAGCAGAATTATTTTCGTTGATCTTCACTGAGATTTCTTTTTATTCACTGCTATATCCCCAGTGCCCAGACAACATCTGGCACATGGAAGGCCCTTGAAGGCTCATGGGGTTGGGGGGCACAAGAGGACAATGTTTGTGGTGTATGCACCGCTAATCAAGTTCATGGGCAGCAAGGTGATGTCTATCTCTTCCTAGGGTTTAAAGCAGCAAGTGACTAAACCGTGTTCCTTTTAGGGTGAATCAATTCCATATCTGGAAAGGCACGCCAGGAGATGGAGCGACTGAATGCTGACACCAGCCTGAGCTGTTGACGACAGATGCCCCCATTCAGTAACGTATTTACTATGCACACTCCAGCATTCCCATCCGTCCAGCCCATCTGTTTCAATCACCTCTGGACACATGTCACAAGGTGTCCTCATCACTGATTGAGCATACGTCCTCATGAGCACTACTAGGCTGGACTCTAAAAGAAGAAGCCAGAAAACATTTTCAACATGTTTTAGTTTTTTCTTGAAATCTTACCCTGTACCCATCTCTCCGCTACAAAGTCAACTGTGCTCTGGGGAAACAGTTGGCCTGGGAAGAGACTCAAATCAGGGTGAAGTGGGTGAATGAGGGAGGGGTGGGAACCCACAGATATATGGTTCTGGCTGGAGCCAGTGGTCACCAGGGGAAGCAGACCCGGATGCTGAATGATGTGTGGGGAGAGCAGGAACGTGAGGACATGAGGTAACTGTTTGCTCCTTCACATACCCAGGCCTCAGACATGAGCCTAGATTGTGAATCAGAGTCTAGGAGTAGAACACTTCTTACTGGCCTCCAGTGTCAATCCTTGTTTTCCAAGTGAAAATATTCTTGCTGTCTGCCCTGAAATCCTCCCACTGCCTCTCACCGGGTGTCTTCTTATGACAAGCATTTGCATTCTCCAGTGGGTACGCTGGCTGTCACAGACCCCACTGCCCACTTGAACATAAACTGAAACTAAAAAGGTCCCCCTCTCCCATTAAACAGCTGTCACTAATGCTGGATTCAACTAACACGCCATTTAAAGAACTAAACAACTAACTTCACTAAAATAGACAGTCAATGGCCAGAGAACACAGGAAACCTAAGAAAAGGCACCAAGAGGAAACAAGAGGCCCCTGAGGCTGTGAGGGAGTAAGTGCTGTCTGCCGTGCACAATTTCTGGCCAAACAAGGTGATCTGATTTTCAATTTTCATAACTAGGGAGAAAGATGACAGGCAGGCAATCAACATGCCTCATGGGACTTCATGATCAGATCAGAAGTCTTCACATCTTGACCAGAGGAATAAGACTGGGATCCCCACAATACCCATGAGGTGGCTGCTATATACAAACAAGTGGAGAATGACAAAGGACTCAGGAGGCCTACTGTGCTCTTGTACCAAAAGAGCTGTGCTGTAGGCTGTTCGTCTCCAGCTCTAAGACCTTTGCCTCTCTCCCTGCCTAGAAAACTTTCCAGAGCCATAACCTCATTACTTCTGTCCCTTCACAGACTTTATCTCCCTCATGAGGCGAACGCTCTCTGCAGTCACCTAATATCACATGTTATGGAATATTGTCCTCCAGGCATGGCATGGCCATTGTAGTCTTGAAACCAGAGTGGGTGTAGCTGGTCACCCCCACACCTCCCTAAGATTGGAGCCATTTCCTTGTGAAGATGGCACAAGAGGCGCTGGGTAAGACTCCCCCTCAAGCTAGGTAAATGTTAATAACTACAAGGGCGAGAGTCTTCCTGGAGCTGATCTAGAAGCTGCCTGTGCTCCTGTAAGTAACCACAGTGAAATCACTGGTTCACAAAACTAGACCTGAGCAGAGCTCCTTTTTTAGTCTCCCATCACGTCTGCCCTGTTAGCTGCCACTCCATTTCCATGTAAGCCCCTCTTTGTTGTTTTCCCAGACACGTGCACACGCGTACTTCCTTCTGTCCTTCCTGATTCAAAGATGTGTTCCCTGGTCATCTCTTGGCTCCTCCTGACCTCTGCTGACCTCTCACTTTTACCACAAGCCCTCCCCGGAATCCACCTCCTCCTTACCCTGCTCATCCTTTGCTGTGGCCATTTCCCCAGGGGAAGGAACAAAAGCACCTGTTCATGAGCCTGCCCTGGTAGAATAGACTTCCTTGTGCAGCCTGTCTCCTAAATATATCTAGCACTGGAAGAGGCTCCTGCCTAGATGGTGCTCTGCAAGCACGTACTGAGGTGACTGGATCAATCCACTGAAGAAGAATGGCCTGAGAAACCCGCATCTGACTTCTCACCATGAGCTGGGCTTCAGTAAGCCCTGAGCATACGAACAACTTTGTCTTGATTCTTGAAATGAGGCAGCTGACTATGGGACTAGTCACACTGCTTCCAGGGCTTTAAAATAACACAATTACATGTCTGCAGCTATTATTTAAGTGGTATCACTGGTAAGACTTCACACCCATGGATGAGGTTCCTTACATGAAAGGACAGTTCCTTTAGTATTTGTATAGCATTTGCATAGGCACACTTGTTCTCTACTCTTGTGCTCCTGATCAGGTAGATTCTGCCTGGGTCTGGTAGGTTGTGTCACTGAACTTAACTTTAGGTCTTCCTTTTCTAAGAACCTACCGTGCCCCTTTCCCTTTCTATGCCTTCTAAGAAAAGCAGCAACTCACTGGAGCATGCTTTCCAACATCAAGCCTTCTGACTGGAGCTCATGTAAGCTGGCTGGAATTCAGCCATCGTGTCACTGCTGGCCCCGGATGCTGAGATAAGACCAACCACACAATACAAGGAGAAGGCAGAACCACCAGCTGTCTTGGAGTTGAGAGCAAGGAAAACAGGCTAAGAGGAATCCTCTGGGTCATGTGGCTATGGCAGTATCATGGGGTAGGGTGGCATTGGGGTGGGGTGATGAAAATTATCCACAATTCTTCTCCCCCTTATTCCTCAAATTGCAGTGCCAACAGTATTCTGGTAGTTTCAATATCCCTGAGAAAGGGGAGCATCCTCTTATGAGTGGAACTGCAATCAAATTCCATCCTGGTCACCACCAACTGCCAGGGTGTCTCTGGGAGCAAAGTGAATACGCAGCCTTGGGTATACTTCTTCCAAAGTGCCAGCTGCTTACAGGCATCTACTGGGAGAGAGATGTAAAAGCATTTGGGAGAATCAGTTAATTCCACTTAAGCTGTCTCTCTACTGCTTACCATATGAGGCTAAATCAATTGCCAGGGAGGAAGTTCAGACACAGGAAGTGCGGGTTGAAATGAAGAGCAAGCACATCCATGTTTTTTATTCACAATCAGCTTTGTATTACATCCTCCCATAAAAGGCCATTCTTTTCAACAGATTTTTTTAACCAAAACAATCTGTCATCCTAATCTATCTGTAAGTAAAGATGATGTCCATAATATTGACTATAAATTGTCAATATTTTGACTTTGAGTCTCACCTGGTTCAAGTCCTTCATTTTTCTTAAAACAGTCTTAGCTCTGGAAGAGCATAGGAAAGGCCTACATTCCTGTCTAAATGCTACACTTGTCTTTGAAAACTACTAATCCTACTTACAGACTGAGAACAGATAAGAGGGTAGGAAGCCTGGACTGGGTGTTAGGGTGCTACAGTTTAGAACTGAGACTACCAAGGACCCATGCACAGCAGCTGCTGAGCAGGAGAGGCTTCAACAGAACAGGCCTTGCCCATAACTAGGCAATTACCTTTCTCCTAAAAGAGAAGTAACTTCCTTCTGTCTCCAAATTAGTTTGTTGGTTCACTTTCTCCTAGAGACCTGAGGTAATGTTAGATTAATTATCATGTGTCCTTCTCCTCCTCAAAACCTTCCAGTGGTTCTCCATCTAATTCACAGTAAAACCTAAGGCCCTTTCAGAGGGTTCCTATATTCTGTCTGCAATACTTCCAACTGTTCAATCCTCCTCCATTCCAATCAAAGCAAAAATCCTTATTTTCCTAAGAATATATATATATATATATATATATATATACACACATATACATATGTGTGTGTGTACATATATAATATACATTTAGTTTTGTTGTGTCTTTGAATTTAAACAAGCTTTCCCTGAATGTCCCTTGTTGCTGTCCAGTCTCTACTTTTATATCGCCTCACCCACAAGGCTCTCCTTGGGCACCCAGTATACAACACCCAGGGCTACAGCCTGCTCTCTTCTCATCACTCACTGCCTTTCCCACTAGAATATACAGGGTGTGTGTGTGTGTGTGTGTCAGAGAGAGGGGAGGTGGGGGGAGAGAGAGATCCTTCCAGAATACGATTCCATAAGACCCTACCTGGTTACTTCATTGCTGCTTCCTGGTACTTAAAATGGCACCTGTTACATAATAGGTAGGGACTTAGGCTTTCTCCTTCAACAGCTAAGTGGAAGAATGACATTTAGTGTAAAAAGAATTAACTGTTTCTATAAAGACTGAAAGAGAAATGTAGCAGAAGGGAAAAAGAACCTGTCACTGAGTTGTGCCAAAAGTTGGTAACAAAGCATGCAAGGTGACATGAAATTTAATAAGCACCCAGGATGAGAACGAACATCCAAGAACCAACAAAGTGACACCACACTAGGTCAAGTGGTCATTTCTTTTCATTAGCTTTTCTCAATTGACGAGGGCTTCCTGGGTCCCTCCATGCTTCCCGAAGTTCTCAGGAAAGGGGAAATGTCTCTCTTGTTTGTAAAGGTTTAAAATCATACAACTATCATGCAAAGCAAAAATGCTAGTGTCAATCAAAACCACACTGGTTGGACACATAGACACCCAGGATCGGCAGAGTTGGGACGCTATCCTAAAGGACCGGTGAAGAGGGTATTGAGGTGTGCTTGTCGGGGCAAGAGGATGCCACGTTCCAGGAAGAACTGCAGTCACCCAGACAGAACAAGAAATGACCAGCCCCTTGTGGTATGGGAGACACAGAGAAGGTAACTGGAGTCTGGTTTCTGTGGGGAGGCAGGACAGGGATTAGACAGGAGCGAAGGACTCTGAATCCTGGCCTCAGTCATCAGGGTTCCATGCCTCCTCAATTTGTGTGTCTCAGTCTATGTATGTTTACTAAAAGCCCATGTGTAAGGGGGAAAAGCTAGCACAAAGCCCACAGGAAATGGACTTTCCCAGAACAGTGGCCAGTACATCCCAGATGCCTTGGAATGCCTAAAGGGTACTCCCCTGCATCACAGACATCTCTCAACACCAGGAGGAGGGTGCTATTCTCCTACTGTAGATGTTCTCTGCTCTCAGGCTCTGAGAGGTCCCTGCTCCAAGGTCACTCCACTACCGTGGATGAAGATAGAATTTAGCTCAAGAAGTTGGTCCAGCACCTGTGCCCTCCAAACTCTCTGGACAACACGCCCAGACAGCAGGAGTTATAATCAGGATGACCAGTTATTTTGTGAACTAAAAATCAGGACACTCCTGCTGACAAGAAAAAATTTTTGATCTACTTCTGATTACAAGAGACAGTTAGAGATGGCATTTGGATGCCAAAGTCATAGGATTTCTAGGACATTCCATGGACATGAAAAAAACAGGAGGTCTGAAATTAGGTCTGCCCTACAAAACCTAGGCCAGATCTTGAAAAGAAAACCACATAAACCATAAGCAATGATTCCAAGGTAGGACAGGACAGGTACTGTAGCAGGGCCATCTGATCTCGGCCAGTTAGAGAAGGTTTCCCGGGAAGTGAACAATGATTAGAAACCCAAAGCTGTAGTGGCAAAAACGAAGGTAGCATCATCCAGGAAGAAGGGACAGTTCGTGAAAGGGCTCTGAGATGGGCAGAAGTGGCACTTACCACCTGAGCAGAAAGAGCCCCACATGGAGGGGCAGTCACAGAGGAGAAGGAACAGGAGCTGAGGGTGATAGTCAGGAGGGCACCAGTTAGCCAGATCAATCCTGAGCTCTCTCTCAGAGTGCATGCCAATCCAAGGGACCGGAGGGCAAAAGGTATACAGGATGAGGTAAAAGTCTCCGGCAGTGCTGGTGTGTGAGGGAGACAGCCAGAGCAGGCCTGAGCACACAGACAGAAAGGAGAGACAGACTACTGCAGAGTATGCTGGGGCTAGAAGCTGGGACCATTATTCATACCACAAAGTCACGAGGGAGTAAGGGTGGGAATAAAGGACGGAGGGGAGATTGAGAGAGAGGAAGGGAGGAAGGGGAGGAGAAGGTGGGCTGTGAGAAGGAGGTCAGCGTGCAGGAGGGGAGGTCCATAAAATTTAGCCAGAAGTATAAGGAAACATGACAAGGCCACCAGGGGACTGGGCCACATCTGGGCAGTGAACAGATAAAAATGACCCTGACCTTGGACACGTGGCTAGCTACAGCCACCTAGTTAGGACCAAGCCAATCTGAACTCACTTCCACAGACCTGACATGGCTGTAGTAACCCACATGTCTCCACAGGAAACTTAATACTCAGACCATGCACACCAGGAATGTCACCCCAGGCAAAACACACTTCAGAGACCCCACTTTCTCCTGCAGCAGAATATGAAACCAATGTCCCTAAACCATCATTCTCCCTACAATCTTAGTTTATAAATTATGCTAATAAGAGCCTGTAAACAACATGAATAATGAAATATAAGACATGGACTTCATTTGATAAAATATTCATTAAAGGTTTAATTAAATAGGGAGAAAGACACTGATTTCTGCACGAAGGAGATCCCTATGGATCTAAAGACTTAAAGACTCGCACATCTGTTGCCAGTCAGAAATTGTGATTATAGCTGTGGCACTGAGCATATGCAAACGTGTATGGAGCGGCTAGAAGAATCAAAGCTCTTCTCAAAAAAAAAAAAAAAAGAAAGAAAGAAAGAAAGAAAGAAAGAAAGAAAGAAAGAAAGAAATATTAACTAGGACCTTTTCTCTCAGTCTCCTAACTTAAAGATCACTGTTCCCCTCCAAAAAAAAAAAAAAAAAAATTAGAATCTGTTCACCTCAAATAAACTCTTAAGAATGGCTCAGTTTTCTAAGCTTTCAGACTCCTCTGTATGAATGGCTCCTCATCTGTAATACTTCAAAAACTAAAAAGCATATTTAAACAAAAAATCTGGCCACATCTAAGTCTCAACACCTCACACACAGGGTGGATCTTGCCTGCCGGCCTCTCTATGCAGCTATCAGAGGGCTTCACAAATTCAGTTTCTTGCTGTAGCCCCTGTGAAGCACTGCTCTGAATTCCCCCTCCCCCAACTTTGCAGAGAATCCAAATCAAGCAGATGCATCCTTGGTTACAATTATCTGCACATCTACCCAGCTATTAGGCCACCAGCTCCAGGCTGGAAGCAAGCTTGCTCTGAGTCATTCTTCTGTTCTGGGAGCGGCAACTTCAAGTTCTCGGTGAGTCAGAGAAGGAGACCTGTCCCTGTGTTTTTGGGTGCCCCACAGAGGGGTCTAATGAAACCCAAAAGAATAAGCCTTTCCCAGCAGTATTGGGAGGAATCACCACCCTTCCCCCAGCCTGCTCAAGCTTCCTTTTTATATACAATCAGTTGCCTTTGTAGCAATAAGGGTCACAAAAATGCTTGTACCTTATAATTGAAGAAATGCCTCTGGGAACGCATCCAAAGAATTAATCCCAAATTTGAGAACACCATGAATCTGCTGCAGAACTATTCCTTCTTACAAAGAGTGTGCTGCAAGAAGCTAGTTAAGTAAATTGGGGTACAGCTTGGGGATGTGCACAGCCTTAAGTCTGTGTGGCTACAGAGGCATGCCCACCACGCCTTTACCCACTATCTGCTCACTAGATGCGCAGACACAATATTAATATGTCACCCTACTTACTGACAGGATTTCCCTTTGCCATTACGGGATCTTGTCTGAGACTTGAGGAACAGTCTTCATTAAACAAACACAAACACGGTTGCCTCTCTCAAAGCGCTGGCTTTGATCTCGGTTTTGTTTTGTTTGTAACTTCCTCCCGCGTACGGTGAGGAGGAGAACACAGAACGGTAGCCCAGTTAACCTCTGCTGTTTCATTCACACACTTACGGCAGTGAGTCTCAAGTTGGAGCTTCTAAAACTGTGTGTTAACACTCGGCATTTTACAGGCATCCCCAACTCAGTGTGTACCACAGAGTCCACAGTCCTACCTCCCTTCCTCAAAATGGCCCTCTCTTCAAGGGTCAAGACGGTGGTGGTAGACAGCTCTTAGTCAGAACTTGAAGGCAGAGTCAGGTGAATCTGTGAGTTCGAACCCATGCTGTTCTAAGCAGTGAGTTCCAGGCCAGACAGGCTCACAGTGAAAGCCTGACCCAGAACAAACACAGAGAATTATCATTAGTGCTAGTTTTACACGACTTCCCAGATAGTCTCCAGTCCTTGTAAATACTGTTTGTGGTCCACAGTGACTTTAAAACAGGGAGGACTAACTTTGGTATTTTTAAATGATATCCTCTCTTATCACTGGAAATAATGTAGAGGTGTTAGAAAAACCAGTTAAGGAACTATTACCTCAGAGAAAAAGAAGGAAAACCAGAAACTAGACAAAGAGTGGTGGCCCAGGACTAAGCTGTTTGTTTTTCAAGGAAGCACACACACACACACACACACACACACAGAGAGAGAGAGAGAGAGAGAGAGAGAGAGAGAGAGAGAGAGAGAGAGAGAGGAGAGAGCGCCACACAGGGTAACTCCAGTGGGAAATCCTTTTCTTTGCATGAAGTAATTCCCTTGGCCATCACACTTTGTGGTGAGATTGATTCCCAGTCTACGAGGAGCTCATGCCCATATCAACAAAGTGTCCAGCCGGCCACTAGCATCCTCAGGAGACTTCCAGTGTTCTCAAGAGGAGACCACTTTCTGGCCCATTACACATTGACTCTATGCACAATTCAGAACCTGTTTTGTTCCTGAACCATAGTTCAAACTACTTAAACCAAACAAGGAAGAAAATAAAAAGATGTGAAAAGAAGCAGACTTCCAGAGGTGCAGACCCGAGGTAGGTGCTCTGCTGTGGCCTGCACCTGCCATGGTAACAGTGCACCACAGGCTTCTCACCACCTGCTCATATGAGCTCCCGTTTCCTCCACTATGGATCAAGGGTAAAACAGAGAGCATGTCTCCCTCACAGGGAAGCCAGCAAGGTCAAATGGAGTGGGGGTGTTATAAAAGCACTTTGGGCAAAGAATAGCCCTGCAACTAAAGAGCTGCCACTCCCCCTGCTCCATGAGGTCTTCCCACTGTAGAATGGTCATGAGCCAGGTGGCCTCTGGGAAGGCTCAACCCCAGTCCAGCAGCGAACAGCTCTCCATACAAGGACAAGGCCTTCATGCTCTCCTCTGCTCCAGCTCAAGTCAGGTGCTCAGTTCACAAGACACCAGTTATGTTGGGAAGCAGAATTACAAAGCAGGCTTTGATAAAGCCAAGCTGAAAATAGGTCAGATTGGCTTTAAGTTTCAAGTCTGGCCCCAACCCAATCTGTTTTGATGTTTCTTCCTGTCAGAAAAAAAAATTAAGATAATAACAATTCTTCTGGTACGAGGACTGTAAGTGGGCCAGCCGTATCTGCTCAGAAGCAAATCCAGGCTACACAACCAGTTTCCTAGCCTCACTCCCAGGATCCTGGCTCCCCACGTGGGAGGCCCCGCTGGGCAGGCATAAAGTCCTGTCTCACCAGGGTTGTCAGCCTTGGGCTTCACCTTTCCTGTTTCTATTAATTAAACTTGATTTATGAAGCAAGCCTTTCACCAGCAGTCTAGGTGCGATTTGACAAAGGCGTGTGAAGAAGGCAGCTCCTACCCACATTTAAAAAGGAATTAGGTGTCGCAAATTGACACATCCTTTTCTTTTAAAAAAGTGTGAGGAAAGGGTGTGACTCAAGCTTTCTGTTCTTCAGGAAGGCCTAGACTTTGTCTATTGAGACATTCCGAGTTCCCATTAGTCTCCCATCAGTCTCTGGTGGCTCCATGCTCTCCCACAACCCTGCTCCGAAGCAGAACCAACAGACTCTAATAGAGTCATTGAGGTGAGTGGCAGGCAGGAGGCAGGTGTGCTTTGCAGATACACGTTCTTTTAAGCCTCTCATTAAGGGAATACACCCAGGACAGAAGTTATTGGCCAAGAATAATGAGAGATCTTCCTCAAGCTTCAAAGAGTTCCTGGCTTAGCTGGCGAACAAAACCCCAACACAACCACGGGAGGGCAACCAGAGGTTAGCTCCCCCTAAGCAGGGGCTGGCAAGCCTTTTATTTCTTCCGACTGCTGCCTTGGGGCTTCTAGGAACACCATGGCAAGGAACAGGTGTATAAGGAACCGTGCAAAGGGATTCCAAAGCAACAAGATTAGGTAAGGTGGAAATATGGGGGCTGGTGTGGGAGCTTTAGATAACAGCAAGCAAATTAAAGCTGCCCCGAAAGGAACACAGTAGAAACGACCATCTGACCATCTAGCTCTCCCCACCCTGCTCCCAGGCCACACACATCTCCAAGTTTCTTATGACACCTATCACCTTGAATCAGTTACAGCCAGTGTCCATTGCCTCTTGGCTAAAACAACTTGCTGAGGATATCATGTGTTCCCTCTCCCTCTCAGGGCACTGACTAAACCACCAAGGAGCCATCCAATGAATGGGAATTGCCCAGAGGAGCAGGGGAATCATGATACAGTGGGGTAGCCGGGTACCACCTGGGTTAAGCCTACAAGAAGAAAGCAGCTCAGCTGCACTTGGAGGTGCCAGCCAGATGTTCCAGTCTCACACTGCCAGCAAGATGTACCAAGGGTTATCCCTGCACTAAAGTGAAGGAGTCAGGTAAGGACAGGTAGATGGCACGACTGATGGAAATGGCAGCCTAGGGCTCCCAGAACAAGTGACCAGAACAACTGAAAAACTCCGCTCTGCTGTATTTTGTCCCTTTTTTTTCACTGAACAAACATCAAGATTAAGTTTTCAAGACTTAACACTGTCCACAAAAGTTAAACATCAGTGAAAGGTTCCAAGTGAGCAAAAATTCCCCCAATGACCTTCACCTGGTTCAAGAGCTGTTAAGTAAGCTGGTGAGGTTATCTACACCTGCCTTCTTTGTCCAAGGTTCGAAGAGCATCATCTTTTGAGAGTAACAAGAGACTCTGGAAAGCAGAGGGAAATGGCAGACACAGCCGGAGAGACACATGTGCACTGCTTGGAGAGTCACTCAGACCACTTCACACCCATTGCAAGGTTCCTAAGCAGCCTGTGACCCCTGCTCAATAGTCTGTTCAAAAAATAAATAAAATAAAACAACAAACAAACAAAACAACCTGCCATATGCTCCAACCTGCCAGGCCACTGGAACAAATAGGCTGCAGTGGGAGGAGAGGAGGAGGTTGGGAGGTGACGTTAGCCTCAGAGAAGAGCTCAGGCTGAGCCTGAGTTTCCTTCTTGGCTGTTGTTCCTAGGATCCAGTCCTCACACTTCTCATCCCATGCTTGTTCCTCAGCCTGCAAACATCCCTGTGTTCTATTCTTGATCACGAGTTCTAAGTCAAACTCAAATACCCTCCTTTCTGAGCTCTTCCTGCCTCCTCCCCCCATCACCATGAGGATCATGCCACAGCGCCTCTGCTCTCTTCTGTGTCACCAGAGATTGATGGGTTATCAGACATAAGTCCTCTTTCTCTCTAGGCCAGGATTGTCCAAGAAGACTAGATCTTCCGTGGAAGAGCTAACTGAGCAGGGCTACATAAAATGCTTGCATTCAAATAAGATGGCTTGGTTAGAGAACCATAGGAAAATATGGAGGATGTACATGCTTATCTGAACACAAGGGAAGACCCTTCTATAGGAAGGATCCCTTTCCAGTTCACGTAAAAGACAAGGTAGAACAAGAGACATGTCAGGACAGTCACAGAGCATCACAGGAGGACGCATGCCCGCCAAGACTAGAATGCTAAGTAGGGCTGCAGAGCCCAAGCACATAGCACCAGAGGCCTCAGATGGGAGCTGACCCAGAAATCCACAGAGGCTGTGAGAGCAGCAGAGGCTCCAGGAGCCAGCTGCTTCAAGACATCCAGATGTTATTCCTACTTCCAGCAGCAGCCGCCAGAGCCCTGAGACATGGGTAAAATGAACCAAGCTTCATTTGCCCTCTTCTCTGGAAACCCCAGCCTATGAGGCAGTTCTGCTGCATGAGCTGAACTCACTGACAGGGGCAGAGGAGGGGAGAAGAGAGAGAAGATAAGGCTTAGAGGTACAGCTTTACTACTCCCCAAGCCCTGGACAATGGGACTGTTTCTCTCTATGTCTTAATGGCCCTGTATTTAAACTAGATACAACTTAGTATCTTTCCAGTCTTGACATTCAAGAAAGGCATGAGATATTTAGCATTTGTCCTGCCTCAGACTAGACATGGCTCTGAGCAGGTTACAGAGGCAATGTCAAAATGAGACTTTCTGGTTGACAGTTAACTTTGGAACTTTAGATACAAAATAACTGTTAAGAGAAAGAAGCAATCTCATCAGTGTGTGACATGTGTGTGTACTTGCCTGGAGAATGTAAAATAGATAGAAGGTTAATCTTGCTTATTTCAGGGCTACCTCCTGTAGACAAGTATCAAGAGTGTACTGTGATTTCCAGGCTTTCTATATTGGCAATGTATCTTTATTACACACTCGTTCTGTATATATTTATCTAGGTACAATAAAATACCTCCTTTCCAGGAGACTGGGGAAGGTGTGTCTGTAAACCACACCCAGTATCACAGTGTCTCATCACATTTTGACAAGAGAAGGAGGTCAACCAGTCCCAAGAATTCCAGTGTGTCCCCACCCCCCCACACACACAAGCTATCTTTGAGGGATACAGGGTAGCAATCAGTTGTATAGTTGGACAGCGGGATTCTTCTGGGCTGAGACAGGACACCTGGCCACTCTCGTAGGTATGACTGCTCCTGTGATTGGTCGGGGCAGCCAGACCTGACTCCTCTAAATCCTGCTCAGTGGGCTTTCCCTCCTCTGCTAACACTTGCTAATTTCACTGCCATGTGCCAACCACTATGTTGCACATAATACATATGAAACACACCTATGAGAGAATGCTAAGGAGAAAGGGTGGAGTTGAGACTACAAATGAACAACCATCATGGCACATGAAAGCAGAAGCATCTCCTGTGTGCACTTACCCACTGACCACGTATGAAGTACCTGCCCCCCGGCCAAGTACTGTACTAAGTTGAGTAAATCAACGCTGAATAAAATACACAGTCTGCCTCTCCTCAGTCCCTACTGCCAAGAACAGCCAACTGAAGTTATGAGGGTGCTCTAGAACAAAGCTGCCTTCGGCCAGGAGGAAATCCCAGCTCAAAGGACAGTGAATTCTCTTCCTCTAATCAGGTAGAGGAACTTTCAAATGCACATTTACTTAATTGCCCAAACAAGTACGCATTGTGTAGGGCCAGGGAAGGCACAAAGGAGCCAGCCAAGTATGAAGGAAGCACTTTCTCTAGTCCCTGGGCCAGTGACTGAGAGCGGCTGGCAGCAATACTGAGAACTCAGTGCTGAGCACCACTGGAGCCTCGCTATCAGAAGAAGGACTGTGTAGCAGTCAGTGTTGAGCACTCACTGTCTACTGAGGACTGAGAATGTATCATCAGTACTGGAAACTGTTGCAAATGCAGTCAGTGGAAGAACAGAGTAGCAGCACTAGGCCTCAGGACCTAGCAGCAAATACAAAGTACTCACTCTCTGTGTAAGTACGGTGTCTAGGCAAAATCAGACACAAGTCTATCATTGAGGACAAATGAAAAAAAACAAGAGTTTATGTGACTATTCACTTGTTAACTTTGTGGGCTTCCCATTTATCACATTTTGCATTCCTTCACAATTCCTTTCAATGAAAAGTCAGTTTTTGAGCGTAGCATATATGGATGCTACTAAATTTCTCATTCATAAGAGGCTGTTCAAAGCAGAGAAAGCCACCCTGGTGACAGCTGGTGGGCGGCGTCATGAGAGCAAGTGAGCCATGTGGTCTGTGTGCTCTGTACCTGTCTGAAACCATCTTCCTGGTTACAGTAGCACGCTTTCTGTCCTTGTTCTAAGCTTTGACCTGGCTCCTTCTGCCCATCTTGGCTTGCTTAGTCTTGGGATCGCCCCAACATCATTTCTCATGTGGGGTGTAACTGCCTTGCCTCCACCTTGCATCCTTACAGACAAGGAGCAGAAGAAGAGTAAGACCAAGACCGACAAGCCCAGGTCATCTGCCCATCTCACTCTATCAAAGCCCCACCTGACAAAGACACAGCCTATCGGCAGCTGTCTGGGAACAGCGGTTAACTCCTGGACAACCTTGATTCATGCACAGGCGGTTTTAAATCACTAAGTGAATACAGTTTTGATCATTTCTGTGTCGGCAGAAGATGAAATAAATTCTCCCATGAATCTTTGTGAAAAAACACAAACAGCCAATTCTGAAACCTTGCAAAGGATATCATTTCCTAAATGATAAGGTTTTTTGGCTCAGATGTCAAGCATGAGGCATCTTTAACTGGGGTGCCCTATAATAACAAGGTCTTTCAAGTAAAAGAAACCAAAATAGAAAACTACTTGGGGAGATGTTTCAAATTAATTAAGGATTGAGAAATTTGATTATGATTAGCTGAAGTTCAAGTTGTGATTTGCTGTTTTTAACATGGTTGCTCGGTCCATCTGTTTCATTCCAGAATGCTTCAGAATGCCTTTTCTGGTTATTTTACATTTGTTGAATAAGCCTGCCAATGTCAGCTTTAGCTTGCTGTTGAGAGTAAAAATATTAAGACAGCCCTCTAAACTGTAATTTGGAATACCAGCATTCTCCATGAAAGTCACCTACAGCCCTGGCACAGAAAGCAAGACTTAACCAGCCCTTTTGGCCAAGAGCTCAAGCCAACTCTGACCCCCCTTCCTTACCCTGTACATATTGCCTGGAGCTCAGGCTGGCCACAGTTCTGACATGGCACCCCAGAATGTGCCATCACTAGTCTGGGATTTGCAAGGTGGCAAGAGCGAGAAGCCTAGAATGAGGAGGCTCCAGGCAACTGGACACATACCTGTCACATTTTCCCTGTCAAAGAAGCCACTAACAATCACAGCACTACATGTTAATTCTGCCATTCCAGAATCTCTACCACGTGGCTTCCCAAACCACACACAGACGACTGTCAAGCCCCAGAAACACACATCCTTCGTCATCACATCATGATGCTGCATTCAGGTCCTTTGCCAGCCAGGAGCACGAAGACTTCTCCATCAGGCCCTATAAGACTCTCACTGGACACTCTTTCGTGTTGTTTTTCTAACAGAGCAAGGAACAGTGGCAGGCACAAAGCTTGGCATAAATGTGAACATCAAGAATGAATAAATCAGCTCCATCCTTTACCTCTGCTCAGCCATTACTTTCTTCCATCCCATCTTGCTCCCTACAACATAGAAAATGCCACCGTAATTCAGGCTCAGCTCAGATGCCACATTCTTGATGCCTTTCAGTGGGAGCCAGGCACCGTGCTGCACATCAGGCATGCGAGCCAGGCTCACATCACAGTGTCCATACATTTGACCCACCACCCTTGAATGCTGGGCTGTAGACACCCTAGGAAAGGGGCTTCCCTCTCTACTTTTCCACTCCCCCACAGAACTACGGGCCGTTTAGAATATGGGTTCTCCTAAGTCATTTTGATAGATAATAAAAGCAAATAAAGCCAAAATTTCTCCTGCTATTTTCTCCTCACTTAAAAGGGATATTTTCAAAACATGTAAAGAATTGAGTCAAATTCCAAGTTTATAAATATAGAATATGATTCCCTTTTGCTTTTTCAAAGATTTATAAATATATGTGTAACCACGCTAAGAAATAAATGATAGGAATTTCAGAGGGAGTGGGAATTGGGGGTAGAGTGGGGCTACAGGTAGAAAAGGGGCTGGAGGGGAAGAGGAGGAAATTGTGATGTAAATATAGTATACTATATGAAGCTGAACATTTTAAATTTTAAGAAATTCAAGCTTATGAAAATCATGTTTTGGAGCTAGTGAGATGGCTCAGCAGTAATAGGTGTGAGCTGCTAATACTTAGTGACTTGAGTTTGATCCCCAGAAGCCACCTAAAGGTGGAAAAGAACTGACTCCATGAAGTTGTCCTCTGAGCACAGCACACGCTCCATAGCATGCAAGTTCCCCATTCTATCACGCATGCCCACATACCCCCACGCCCCCCTCAACACACACACCACTGGTTTAAGAAACAAGGCTGGGCTGCTGGAAGTAGGGTATGCGGGGCAGGCCTTAGATTTATAGCCTGGCCCTGCTTCCAGCCTGACCCGTTTGCTTCCTGGTCCACTGAGCTGTGAGGAGTGGCAGCGCTGGGCTCCTCTGCCATGAGCTCCACCACATCTTCTCCACTACGATGTTGCTTGTTCTCCAAGTGTAAACCAAAATAAATCCTTCCTCCCTTAAGTTGCTGCTTCTCCTCAGTTATTTGGTCACAAGTGATTAATTAGTAAAGTAACTGATACAAACAGCAAAGTTGGAATCAATGCTTTAAAGGAGTGCCTGGGAACCACTTGGAGAGACTGCAGTCTTTGATTTTTTTGTATCTAGTTCTGCCATTATGGAAATTAGTATGGAGGTTCTGTAACAAACTAAAAATAGCTGGACATGGTGACATAGGCCTTCAGTCCCATTACTTGAGAGGCAGAGTCAGGTAGATCTCTGTGAGCTAAGGCCATTCAGTGCTACAAAGTGAGACCCTGTCTCAAAAACAACAAGCAAAACTAAAAACTCATCTATCATGGCATCCGATGTACCAGTCCTGGGTATTTACTCGAAGGGTTCCAAGTCGACATATCACAGAGACACCTCCCCACTGAAGTTCACTGCCACACTACCCATAATGGCTAGCCTAAGTATCAGCCACAGAGGAGTGGGTAAAGAAAAAACATGCAGAATATTTACACAATAGGGTTTCTTTCCCCTCAGACATAAAAAAAAGAACATTTGCAGGAAGATGGATGTAACCAGGGATAATCATATCCCATGAAGTCAGTTTCTGAAAGACAAGTTTCCTTCTTCATTTGTAGCTCTTAGATTTTACATATACATAAAGTATGTATGCAAATGTATGCAAATGTGACGTGAAAGTGGAGGCAAAACTAGGAGAACAAAGAAGAAAGGAGAGAGCAGGGAGGCTAAAGGGGGACAGAGAGACAGGGTGGGCCTGGCTTGGGATCTTTATCAAAAATCACGCTTTATTGAAAATCCAGTACTGTGAACAATGAACATACACAAATGGAAAAAGAACAGAAATAAATTATAAGTAACTACAATGATTCTAATTAGAGAGCGGGAGACAGAAATCGAAAAAAGAAGTGGTGGGTTTCGTTTCTTAGGTGGGATGGTGGTGCACGCCTTTCACCCAGCACTCAGAAGGCAGAAGCAGATGGATCTCTGTGAGTTTAAGGTCACTGTGGTCTACATAATGAGTTCCAGGGCAGGCAAAACTACGTAGTGATGTAGTGAGATCCTGTCTCAAGAAATCTCTCTCTCTCTCACACACACACACACACACACACACACACACACACACACACACACGGAGTGCACATTGCACGCAGTCTCTGGGTACACATCAATCACATTCATCTAGTCATTTGAACATTTGCAGAGTGCCTACTGGGCCCAGTACTACCCAACAAACTGGATATCCTGCAGGTGAGAACAGAATCTGCTGCTTGTCCTCAAAGACCTCTCATTCTAATGGGGAAGCCTGACAACAGATAATGTAAAAAAGTAAATATTCCACACAGTCAATGGGATAATGGGGGAGTGGAGGTGGGAGGGGCAAGACAGGTGGTGTGATGTGGGTCGGGGAGGTCACCATTTTAGATAAAGATCCAAGGATGGCATCCCTTGAAAGGTCATTACATGAAGGTCAAAAGAGAATGAAAGCCAGTCAGGCAGAAACCACAATTAGAAAAAGGGAAAAGTTTTTTAGACAGAAGGCTCAGCAAGTCCAGAGGCCCTGGGGCACAGCAAGTCTGGCATGTGTGAGGAATAACAAGAAGACAGCATGGCCAGAGTGGAATACAGAACAGAGACAAGATTGAGTCACACCCATGAGCAAGTCAGACACAGGTCCTTCTCTGACAGAAAGTAGAGCCGAAGATAACCAAACCAATGAGCAAATAATAATTAAATAATGTTATGAAGAAAAGAGACAAAAAAAAAAAAAAGCTGGGTGTGGTGGCACATCCCAGTGATGGCAGCATTTGGAAGATAGAGGCAGGAAGATCAAGAGTGCAAGGCCAGCCTGAGCTATGTGAGATCCACTCAGAAATGTGAGCTCTGGGGAGAGGATGAGGAAGAGGGGACTAGAGGAAGAGAAAAAGAGAGAAAGCAGGCAGCAATCAGAGGTGGACAAGTTGTAATCTAGAATGTTCTATCAAACAGAAAAGCTGGGGGACCATCACGACTATCACATTGGCCACAGTGTTTCATAATTAGATTTTTACAGTACAGTTCACTATCTTATACAGAGATACAAATCAGGAGGTCAAAAAAATACAAGATTGACATCCCACTTGGATTCATGAACAATTCAAACACACGCCAGCGGATTCATGAACAATTCAAACGCACGCCAGCGCTTGTGGTTCTGTAACTATCATCTCGGGAACAGGACAATCACAGTCCTTCTTTTTCCAGTCTCCCCTCCTCCCCCTCAGCCTCCCTGCCAACAGAAAAGGCTTCGTGGCATCAAAAATAGCCTGGTGAGACTGAGACACCCCTGGCTGCTTCAAGCAACCATCAGTTCCTGTAGTTTCCAAGTGGACAGTGCAGGAGGCTGAGCAAGCTGGTGAACAGCCAGGCTCTGCAGCCAGGGCAGGCTCTGTCCCTGCCGTCAGGCCCAATTTAGTATTGTGGGGAAGGGTTGCATCTGCTGATGGCTCCTGTTTCACCTTTTGCTTCTCCACCATATTATCTTCCAGGACAACCACATCACCAGAAAGTCAGACACGGGCTGATCACACAAATACTACCCCACCACACTGCTGGGCTGAGTTCCGTGTCCTGCTTCCCAGCTTCAGAATAACCCCCCTTGCTGGTTCTGACCCAGGGCACAGCATCCCTACTCACAAGAGATGTTTCAGGATGAGAAGCTCTGAAGCAGTTAATGAACTTGCTCCAGTGTCCTCCAAGGAAAATACAGTCTGGGGAGGGATCCACGTACATCTCTCTGGCAGGGACAGTCTGACTAATTAAGGCACAGGTCACTGTGGGGCCCATCTGCCTGTGCCCAGCTCCAGTCTTGCTTTGCAGAGGCTCCTTCCTTGAGTGTTTCAGCCTCTGTTCATCCCAGATGCTCTGACACTCATTCAACTCATCCTGTTCTCTCTGCTCGTGCTGCACACCGCACAGGGCCATCTCCAAGCCTGTGTCTCCCCTTTCATCTTGCTCTTGCTCTGTCTAATAGTGTCAGTCCATGTGTGTCTGTGCACACATATGAATATATATAAGCACACACACTGCATAAATGTTTTCATATATTGTTTCAACAGCTCTGCTCAACTCCCCAAGACAGAGGCCTCTCCTTCTTCCTTCCCCCAAATTGGTGCAATCAATAAACAATTCCAAATATGGCTGTGGAAGCCAAATATGAATAGTAAGGATATGAAGACAGAAAATTCCTTATGATCTTTTTAAGCCTATGTTGAATGTATCTTTGGTAGTGTTACCTATATTCCCTATATACCTTCAGGATCATCCCTCAGGAAGATGTCTCTAGGCTAAGGAAAACTAACCTAGCTACTACTAAGTGCTTATTCTATGCTTTGGAATTACTCTCAGTATACACATACAGTCATTTTAGAAAGGGTCTTCCTTATAAGACGAGTTCTTTCTCACTAATTAGGAGGTTCAGTTCCTTAGAACACTCCATTCCAATGCATTCCAGCTAATTAAATTTTACTGAAAGGAAATCCTTGAACTTTGTAGCAAAACACATTCCTGAAAGAAAATGAATCTGTGAGGTAAAACAAAGATCTAGTCAGGCTTTTACCACAGAAACAATGTTGCATTAGTTAACTTTGTGCTTAAAGAACAACTACCAACATTTTAAAGGATTATAAACTTTAGTTGAAAGATTTTCAAACTGTGGGTTGGGGAGATGGCTCAGTGGGTGAAGTACTTGCTGTATAACATGAAGACCAAAGTTTGGCTCTCTAGATCCCACATAAAAGCTGGAGGCAGAGCAGGAATCCTGGGGCATAGGAGGCTGAGACAAGGCACTCTCGGAGCAAGCTGCCAGCCAGAGTGGCTACAACAGTGATCTTCAGGTTCAACCGAGAGACCCTCCTTGACATAAGGAGTGAACAGCCGTCAAGAACGACGTTTGATGTACCATGGGCCTAAACACACACGCACAAGCACACCCACACTCCTATTTGTGTGCACCTACACACACGCAAATACACACTGCACTTGTCTTGGTTAGACTTTCTACTGCTATGATAAAACACCATAACTGAAGCAACTTAGGGGCAAAAAGTGTTATTTGGCTTACATATCTGTATCATTGTTTGTCAGCAAAGGAGGCCAAGACAGGAATTTTAAAAGGGCAGGAACAGGAGGCAGGAGCTGAAGCAGAGGCCATGGAGGGTTACTGCCTACTGGCTTATTCCCCATGGATTGCTCAGCCTGCTTTACTTGAAAACCCCACCTACAATGAACTTGGCCCTTCCCCTACCTATCACTAATTTAAAAAATGTCCTACAGACTTGCCTGCAGCCCAATCTTATGAAGGCATTTTCTTAATTGAGGTTCTCTCCTCTTAAATGAGTTTAGCTCTATCAAGCAAAACTAGCCAGCACAATACTAAACACACACACATAATCATAAAAACATTCAAAATGCAAAGAATCCTAAAGACCACAGCTACATCCTTGACAGCCACAGTAGTTAATAGCAAGCACCTTTGATATGTCACTGATGCTGCATGTGCTCCATACACCCAGCATTCCATCTCTTCCAATGGCCCAACCAAACAAATATTTCACTTGAGAAATGAGAAAAATGAGGGCCTTGGCTGTTATGTTTTGACAAAGGCGCTGCAGCTATTTAACAGCTGGGCAAAAATTTATACTTAGAGGTCTTTAGCTCTAAAGCCAAAGATCTCCCTGCTCCCAACAGCAGCCTCCTGAATCAACCATAAAGAACACTTAATACTGTAGACAACAACAACAAAAGTCTGGTATCAATTAAACATAGATATAGAGAATTGTTGCTTTATCTATCTAGTGAATTTATTAAGAAATTGGCTAAGACAGAGGCCACCCATGAATGGCTAAAATGCCCTGGAAGTAGGAACAATTGAGACTGGCCGTCCAAACAGTGGATTAGTAAATTATTAATGCTTTCACTGCAATTCACTACATAAATCATTCATTCTACAAAGTACCTATTAAGAGTCTACTATGTGCTATGGATGCAACAGTCATTAGAAGTCTTCCTGCGAAGGTCACATTGGTCTGTCACATTCTCCAGGCAGTGCCAACATGAGCACTGAAGAGAGGATGCCAGGTGAGCCGGATGGGCCACACCGGGCCACATTGGGCCACACCAGGCCACATCACTCCAAAGGTAAAAGGATTCATGATCCTGAGCTGACAACAGCTTCTAGATAGATCCGAAACCCGAATATGTGAGATCACTGACGGCAGGCACACTGACAGGTAGGTAGCAACAGTCTGAAAATGGTGTGCCTGAGCACCTGGACAGGGCAAAGGCCCAGGAGAGATCTAGGAAAAAGTCCAAGAGTGACCATCAGGAATGGGGCATTCTGGGAGCCACAGGACCATCAGTGGGCATGGGACGTGGCAAATATGTAAAAGACAGCTGAGGAATCTAACACAAGTGGGGGCTGAGGAATCTCTACTAGTCTGAGCAACGTAAAGATCTCAAGTAACACAAAAGAGAGCTGCACTCTCAGAGCAGTGGGAGCCTGACCATGATCCTGAGGAGGAGCCACAGGGAGTCTACACAAAAAACTACTGAAAAAGTCTGGCCAGAAAGGACAGAAAAGGATTCATGATCCTGAGCTGACAACAGCTTCTAGATAGATCCGAAACCCGAATATGTGAGAAAAGAGGGTGTATCTACTGGAGTAAAGGGGCTAACTGAGAGTTTGTTACCTAAATGGAAGAAACAATAATGGCATATTTCTATGCTGTCTCAGCAGATTCAGTATAAAATGATGGTTTAAAAAAGCCAGCAAGACACAGGAGAACTGCAGTGACATGCATTCTGACAGGCAAGACCAGATCAACCTGGCACGTAACGGACAGAGACAGCTAGAGGCACAGGCAGCTGTGGGCACAAGCAACTAGCTACAGTGACAACTAGGGACATGGAGAGCTAGTAGCAAGGACATCTAGGGACAAGGGTAGCTAGGAGCAAGCACAGCTAGGGGCAAGGATGAATAGGGACACAGGCACTTAAGGTCCATGGGTGGCTGGAGGCAGGGGTGTCTAGAAGCCTGTGTGCTCTTCCACATTACCAGGGAAGGCCACAGCACTGCGGAAGGAAATGCAGGTAGAGGGTGAAGAGGGTGATGAGGGTGATGAGGTTAAATGATGGCGATGCCAAATAGGAGCTGCTTCGTTTATGGTGGTGTCAGCTCTCTCGTGGAAATGCGAAGCAAGGCTGTCAACTAACAGCACAGAAGGAGGTGCTGGAGGCTTCAGGAGGGAAGAGAACATAAGAACCATTGACTAGAACTGAGTAAATATAGTATGGCGTTAAATTCTTGCTAGAAGTCAGAGATTGTTTTAAAGAACACCGGCAGTCTTAAGCTGACTATGGCTGACTGTGGAGGGAGGGGCAGGGACCCCAGGGGGTAAAGAGTTCAGGTGGCCACAAGGTGAACACTCATCCCAGGAAGGAAGCAGAGCTGCCCTGCTGCCCCACCTCCACCAACCATCAGTGTCTATAGGGACTTGCTTTCTCTGGTTAAGCCCAAACAGGCCCTCTGCCATTTCTGCCTCTGTTGAGGGAGAACCAGGCTCAGCAAGAGAAGAGTCACAGGGCCGAGCCTCCCACCTACTAGCCCCAGGCTGTTGCCCACCATGTTCCTTTGAGTGAGAAAGAAACCTATGAACCAGGGCTCTCATTGTCCCCAAACTCTTACCACAATCCTGCCTGGCAAAACTGGCCAAAGCCTTGCCCTGGCTTGTGCTTACGTTCCACCCATACCCACTGCAGGCCACATACAGAAGACAAGTCTGCCTGGAGACTCATTCATGAAACATTTCCACATTGCAATGAACCAATTGTAAGGATTTCCACCTACAAACATTTTTCCTTTATGAATATGGGGTGTTCTAAGAGTGCCTGCACTGTCCTCTCATGACCCGTGCAGCTTTTCTGCTGCAGCGTGGGAGGTTATCTTTGCTCTGTAATCACACACTTGAGGCTAGGTTCTGGTGATGAGGGAGTAGGGATACAGCTGTTTAGAACTGTGTTTGTGTTCATTATGATCACAGGGCACCTTAAAAGAAGTAGAGGCAGTAATTAAATCAGCAGAGACGTCAAGGTCGACATGCATGCATAGCCACAGGTATGTGACTCTCTAGCTGGGCTATCCAGGATCACAGTGAGCAACAGAGGCTCTTTCACACTGAGCGGCTGCTTGCTCCTTTGAGAGCCTGTATAGATGAGATAAGTAAATACTGTAATTTTAAAGTGATGACTTGGACAGCAAATAGAAATTTCTTGCAAGCTGCGTTTAACACCAGCAATGAGACACAAGTGAGCATCTGCTGAGGATACAAGTCACATGTCTGGCACCACACTAGCCACAAAGACACAGTAGTGAACTAGAAAGGAGGGTCCCTTTCCTCATAAATACCATAGTAATGGAATTTTATTACACAAGACTCGAGAAAAGCACATGAAGAATTCCAGAATGGAAATGCTACTGCAGCTGGCAGTCTGCATATGAAATCACACTGTGAATTTACTTCTCTCTTCCCTAAGGAAGACAACACTACCCGCACCCCTTGTTCATGGATATCTGGGGTCTACCAAGGGTAAAGAAACATGTGTGGCTCAGTCCTAAGCCCCAAAGGGAGACAGCAGGCACTACAGAAGGGGGAAAGTCAAGACAAACCTTTGCCTCAAGATGTTTGGTGTGTAATAAAATAAACACCCTTGCAAAGAGTTGTTGAGATGGTGCATGCCTTCCAAGCAAGGTGCTTCACGGCTCTATGGAAGGGCCAGGGGCTGACAGCCGGACCACGCCTGCTCCAGGGATCTGCTCTGTACTCCTCCTTAAGCAAACAGCTTCCTTTACTGATAAAGAGCTACCCAGTGGCTCCTGGGTCATACACTGACCTGGGCACTGAAAGCAGCAGTGAAGGGGGCAAAGTCGCCACTCTCTAGAAGATGGCAGGGCACTGGGAAGGAGCTGGAGAGGTGAGCAGAGAGTCAATGCCAGGTGCTACACAGGAAGCACATGAAGGATGCTGTGACTTCAGAGGTGAGTCAGGAAGGGCCTCTCTAAGCTGCAAACCCCGTGCTCAGGACTGACACAAATATATCTGGAGAAGCATGTCCCAGACAGAAGGCAGGAGGAGCAAAGGCAGACATGAAGTGTGCTCCGCTTGAAAAGTGAGCAGGGCATCCAGCCTGGCTGATGCAGATGAAGAAAGGGCACTGCTGAAACATGAAGGGGAGGGACAGCAGTAAACAATACATTTCTGTCATTTCTTGGGCTATGGTAGGTCCCTGTCAGTAAAGGGCATATTTCTTTGAGCTGTGGTAAGTCCTTGTCAGTTGAAAGGCTGCAAAAACCTCAGAAGTATCAAGATTTTCCTGGAGACACTTTCCCATCGTCTGGAATTATCCAAAGCACAACCACAACCCTCCACAGTGCTCCAGTGTAGCTCGGGGACAGAACACTGCCTGGAGGGTCTGAGGTCCTGTCTTCGATCCTCAGTACTATGAGAGCACACGTAGTCTAATCAAGCTTTACACTTGGCTCAACACTGTTGGGAAAGACTGAGCCTTGTACAACTGTTACTTGAAATGTGAGCTATCTGCAGCACAAGAAAAGGGAAACAAATATTTCTATATAGAGAGTTCATAGGAGAGGGCTGTTCATGCCTGAAGAGGTGCATTACACATTCTGTTTGCTATTGGTCTCATGTAGTAACCCGAGGACGAAGTAGATCCCCAACCCCAGGTCCTCTAGCTCATCCTCTCTAATAGAATCAAAGCAGTGTTAAGTAGCAAGCCTAAGTAGCAAGCCCTACAGCAGCCGCTGAACATCGATTGGTTAAAGTTCCCACTTACTGAACAAGGCAACTTGAGCATAAAGGATCGCGGCCTTGATTTTTCCAACTTATGAATTAATAGGAAACATGGTGTGACATCATTTTCATGTTCCTCCATGTTTTCAGAATTACTGCTGCACCAGGACTTAAACAGAGGAGACCTTTAGCCTGGCACATGACTTTTCTTTTACCTCCTCTCTCCCCTCAGTTAACGAGTCAAAAAGCCTTCTAGAAGGCGCCCTGTAGATAAGCAGAGTTCAAAGCACTTACATGAAATTGCAGAACTTTTAGGAAACAAATAACTTTAACACCAATGATCAACCATTTCCCAGAGCCCAACATGCACACATTGTCATGTTTTTTTAATCTATTTTCTTCCAAAGAATAAGAAACTTTCCAGAATACTTTTGATAAAGTAGAACATGATGAAATGATTTGACCCACCAGATATCAAGAATTATTACAAGTGTGTAGTTATTCCCTCTATTGCAGCGCAAAGGAACAGACAGACAAATCAACTACTGAAACAAAACAGAAAATCCAGAAAGGGCTGGGAAAACAAGGGGTAAAACGGCTGCTGTAGAGAAGTAAATAAGGGGCATCCCACCTGCGTAAGCTGGCTGTGCTAGGGCAAATGATAACACGTAGAAAAACGTTGAACCAGACTCCACCTCACCCCGCACAACCGGTTATGACAATAGCATTCACGATGCTATATCAGGCTAGGACAGACTTCTTAAGAAAACCTCTTATGTGTATGAGTGTTTTGCCTGCATGTATATCTGTGTACCCTCATGTGTGAATGCCCACTGGGGCCAGAAGAGGATGTCAGTCCCCGGAACTGGAGTTACAGCTCAGGTACGGGCTGTGTGCTGGAAACCAGGTCCTCTGGAGGCACAGTGCACGCCCAGTAGCCCTCAGCCTCCTCTCTGGCCCTGAAGCCATCCTCGAGGTGCTACAACTCATCGCCCTGCTCTACATTAACTGATGGCGTTACCTTAGCACGCCCCTCAGCTTCCGGTCCTCATCTGCAAAGTGGGAATAATAACACTCACCTCTAATGCTATTTTGAAGATTAAGTGCATAGGCATTTATAAATATGTAGGAATGTGTCCGGCACTTCATAAATGTCAGTTAAATAAACTAAAGGAAAAAATCCTAAAGGAAAGGATAAATTTACTCTATTAAAATTAAAAACTTCTGGCAGCTCACAAATGCCTATAACTCTAGTCAAGGGGATATAACACCCTCCTCTGGCCTCCACAAACACACGGTACATCGACATATATGCAGGCATTCACAACACACGTGAAATAAAAATAAATCCTTTTTTAAAACAATTAATAGCTTCAGTTTGTCAAAAGAAACCATAAAAAAATAAAATAAATAGACAAGGCACAAGCTGGGAAAGTCTATCTACTGCATAAAATCAACAAAGGGTTAGTCTACAGACCATAGAAGGCACTTCAGTAAGTCGGTGTGAAACAGACAATCCAGGAGAAAAAAATAAAATGGGCCAGAAACTAAACAGACATTTCACAGAAGTGGAAAATTAAGTGGTAGTTTAAAAATGTGTTCAATGTCATTAGGCACTGGGGAGATGCATAATAAAATCTTAACGGCATGCCCTTTTAGAACTGTAAGTTTGAAAAACTTTAATTTCTGACACCAAGCATAAGTAAGGATATGAAGTCAGTCATCCCGCACAGGCTCTCCTGAAGGGGTAGAACCCTGTGGAAAAGGGCAGAAGGGTAGCTATCACATGGTACACACGCTACAGCATCCCAGCATCCCCGCTGAGAATCCCTTTGCACATGCGCACTAAGACAAGTTGAGATAAGTACCATTTGAATCAAAGAAAAGAACTAGCATAAAAACCCACCAGCAGCAAACACGCGAACAGATGGACAGTAAATTTCAACAAATAAGTTACAGGGGAAGTGCGGAACATGATAGAGGGAAAGAGAGCTAGAGCTGGTGCCACACTTCTCGTCTTGAATGTCTCCCACGGGGCCTTGTGCTAGAGCGTTGCCCACGCAGAGTGGTACTGCCGGGAGGCGGGGGAGTTGTTTTTCTAATTTTATTTTTATTTTATTTTTATTTTGTTTTATGTGTCTTGCTTACCCTGGAGCTGGGGTACAGTTATGAGCCAAGTGGGAATCAAACCTGGGTTCTTTGAATGAACAGCTTTGAGCCAACTCTTCAGCCCCACTGTGGGAGACTTTTAAGAGGTGGGGCCCAGGAGGATGTCTTCGGGATGTACACTGAGTACAGGCCCTTGGCAGAGAGTGTAGAACCAGTCCTGTCTCCATATATTTGGTTGCTAGACCTAAAACAATGAGACCAATCATCTACCGGCCCTTCCAAATCCACAAGTGACAATAAACCTTTTTTCTTTATAAGTTGATTTTCTCAAGCATTTTGTAATGGAAAGGTAACATGCTCAGTATAATTCTACTTATTCAAACTTTTTGATTTAAACTTATTTAAAGCTTTAAAGCTAAAGAAAATGTTGCTGAAGAATTAATATTTATGGCAAAACAATAAATAAGATTTTCTGGTAAGATGGTGAACTAAAAGCTGCATTCATATGCACTGGTTAAGGAAAATGTCCGTACAAAAATCCATAGCTCTACTACAGACAGAAAGAGGAGGGGCTCTGAAATTCAGAGAAACAGTGATAAAAATAAAAGCTGAAAAAAAAAAATGTCCAGAAGAAAACAAACATCAACAGCAAAATGACAGGCAATGTACCAGAAAGGAGGCCAGACTGACTCTGTGCAAGGCTCTAGTGAAGCGGCTCCCGGCAGTGTGGGCAGGAAAAGAGGGTCAGTCCACCCCTTGAATCAGGACAAGCCACAGCCTCCCAAGCTTCAGATCCAGGTATAGATTTCGGTGAGACGTGACTGACAGGCAGATAGGCAAAGCGGAGAGACTTTGTCTCTGCATGACTGTGGGGGGCAGTGGAGGCACCTCCTTGAGGGGTAACCTACCTTTGCTGAGCTATCCCAGGAGCCTGACAACAGCAAACCACCACCAAGAAGCCTGGATTTTACCTGCCACAGTCCCAGGGCAAGAGAAACCTTTGGGGACAGTTCTGGGGGAGAGGAAGGCCAAAATGGGAGAGAGAAGATGGCAGGAGGCTGGCCCAGTTGTGTGTGGACAGGTAGCTCTGCAGAAGCACACATTGTCAACTCAGAGTGGCAAAAACTGCCCAGAGAGATGGCGGCTCACCCAAGTTCACCGGCAGGCTCTGATCTGTGAGGCCCAAGAAAGCACTTTTTCCTTCTTCAGCTCCCTGTGCACCCCTTTTTATTAATACTATTTCCACTTCCAGCCATAATTTTTACATCGCATCCTTAACTTTGCTGGCTTCTCTCGTTCCCTTTCATCGAGTTTTATCTGCACACGTTTCACTACTGGGTAATCTCCTTTCCCTTTTTATTGTCTCTGTTCCCGTCTATCCCCCTTCTCTCTCCACCATACCTTTAGTAGCATTCTACTTTATCTCATTTTTAAAACAATAAATCATGTTTTTCTTTTATTAATCTTCTAATACATACCAAATTCTTCTTCAAATCTTTTTGATTATTAGAAAGTATTTTTATTTTATCGTTTTTTTGTTCTAATTCCGACTTCTTTTTCTCATCATGATATTCTCCTCCACTTCCTTTCCCCTCATTTCACCTCGTTTCTCCTTTCTGTCCACTTCCCGCTTCCTGTGTTTATCTTGTCCGTTCACATTTCTATGTGTCCTAATGTTTATCTTTAGAGTACAGTCCGCACTGACTTCCCATTCTAGTCACATGATCATTGGGAATACATTAAGTGAACTTTAACTAATTTTAAGTATCTTTATAGCTTGTACACGCCTCTCAGAGGGGAACTGAGGACTGAGTCCTCAAGAGTAGGCTGTTAAATACAATCATCTCCAAATAAAACGAGGGACATTTAAACCATAAAACTGCAATGCAAAACCAAGAAACACAAAAATATAAGGCAGTGTGATTCCACTAAAAAAGATTTTAACTCTTCTAATACTGGTTACACATATACTAAAATAGGTATGAAGCTAAAAGAATTTTTACTTCATATTTTTTTTAATGAAATAGTAAACTTCAAAAGTTTACTACCAAAAATGTCTGATGCCTTCAAAGAGTATACAAACAATAGATGAATTTAATCCAGGGTTCGGACAGGAAAGTCAGCAAAACAGGGAAATGGGTGAGAGAGGGACAGAGATGAAAGGTCAGCAGGGCAGTCCGGTTCTGAAAGGATCCAACTAGAAATGCTAAGAGATTAGGGGATACATCAGAAAACAAACACCCAAAACCCAACACACCCAAAACCCAAAACACCCATACTGGGAAGCATCATTGTAGATTCAGGGAAAGAGGAAGGAATGTCGGGATGGAAGATCGGGTCAAGGCAACAGTGCAACCAAACCTCAGCAGAGAAAGTCAGTGAGGTGGATACGACCACAGTGTTCCCGAACACAGTCTACTCTGAGAGAGCAGACCTAAGGAGCTGAAATGGAGACTCAGTGCAGCCTGTACTATGGAGGTAAAACAATAAAAGCAGGAGCAGGAAATGGGAATAGAGGAGAAATGAGGTGAAAGAATAGAATGAACTGAAATATAAACTACATGGACAGAGAAAACTACTCAAGAAGATTACAGGAGAAAATGCCCCATGTCTAAAGCTTTCCACACACGCAAAAGGCATTTAGAAACCTAAATTTAAAATGCAGAGACCTTCTCCATAACTTATCATAATCAAGATGTCAAAATACAAAGCAAAGAAACAATAATGAAAATCAGTGCAAAGGACCTGGGGAGGAGATGCCATAGGGGAGAGCATTCACTCGGTAAGCATGAGGACCTGAGTTCAAATCCCAAGTGCTTACTTAAAAGCTGCGCAGACAGTACACATCTGTAATCCCAGTGTCATTAGGGGCTATTTAAATAAATAAATTAATAAATAAAACCTGGAAGATCCAAAATAACTACATTTCTGTGTAATCCACAAGATTAAATTAAGATGCAATTTATAGCAAAAAAAAAAAAAAAGGGGGGGGTGAGATTGAAGCAGTAATAAAACATCTCCCAACCACAAAAAGCCAAAGCCAAATGGGCTCACTGCCAAACTCTACCAGATCTTTAAGAAACAGTTAATGCTAACAGTCCTCAAACTCTGTAAAACACAAAGGAAAGCTCACTGCCACTCATTCCACAAAGGTGTAGCTCTGCCGCCAGAATCAGGTAAAGACACAAGGAAGCAAGGATAGACCAATTTCTCTAATTAGCATAAATGCAAAAACTCTCAAAAATAAAATCACATGAATTTAAGTCAAGGTTACAGGAAGACCTTTACCAGTTGGTTTAATCCCACCGATGAGAGTTAGTACAATCTACATCAATAAATATGACACAATATAAAACCTTAAGAACATAAACTATGTGTTTATAAACTTCTCAAAAGATGCAGAAAGAACACGAACATCCCTTCATGATTAAAAAGCCCTGAACAAGTTGTGAATAGAACAAACAAACCTCAGCATAAGAAACACTACATACGGCAAACCTAGAGCCAGTGCTATATGGAAGGGAGAAAATATTTTCCTTAAACTCAGTAATGAGACAAGGGAGCCCTATTAGTGGATATAGCATTAAAATCTTACTTAGAACAATAAGATAAGAAAAAGGCAACTGATAAAAAAAAAAAAAAAAAAAAAAAAAAAAAAAAAAAAAAAAAAAAAAAGTAGCCAAAGAATCTCTACATTGAAAGCTTTTGAAAGCTACATGTTTATATATTTAAGACAGCAAAGTCCAAGCCAGAAAGCTCTTAAACTTTAAACACACGTTTCAACAAAGCAGCAATTTACAAAACCAACTCACAAAAAAATCAGTAACTTTCTAATTCACCAATTATGAGCTTACTGGGAAAGAAATTGAAAAAAAATGTTATTTATAATCACATTTAAAACTAAAATATCTAAGCTTAATCAAAGAGGTGATAGACCTCTCTTCTACCGTGGAAACCTTGAGATACTAAAAAATCTTCTTGAAAAAAATTTGAAAAATATACTAGAAGATGGAAAGATTCCCCCCATGCTAGTGAGTTGGCAGAATATTGTAAAAATGACAACATTACCAAATATGATCTACAGGTTCAACAAATTCTCCATCAAAATGTCAATTACATTATTCATAGAAATATAAAAAGTTCCTAAAATTCATATTAAAGTTATAAAGACCCTAAATAGCCAAAACAATCCTAGGTAGAAAAAAAACAATACTAGAATTTCACAATATTTGACCTTATAGTTATAACTATGCTATCAAAATAAAATATGGTACAGGCACAGAAATAGACATGTAGGTCAATGGGATAGAATAGAAAACCCAGAAACAAACCAACACAGGTACAGCCTCATAACTTTTCAACAAAAGCTTAAAACATGCACTGGGTAGCTTCAACAAATAGTACTGAAAAAAAATTGCTATCTTTATTGTAGAAGAATGAACTAGACCTGTATTTCTCACCTTACATAAAAACTAATTCCAAATGCTCAAAGGCCTTAATGTAAGACTTGGAACTTTGACATTGCTAGAGGAAAGTACAGGAAGGGCATTTTAAGACATAGATGACCTACTTGCTTTTCTATTTCTGTGATTAAAATACAATGACCAAAGCTACTTATAAAAGAAGGCAATTATTTTGGGTCTCATAGCTTCAAAGAGTGAGTGCATGAGCACCTTGACAGGAGCATGGCAGCAGGCAGACAGGCATGGCACTGGAGCAGTAGCAGAAAGCTTACATTTGATCCACAAGCATGGGGTAGAAAACAAGATAACTTGTTTTTAAAATATCAAAGTCTGTCACCCAATGACACGCCTCCTTTAAGGCCACACCTCCTGATCCTTCCCAAACAGTTCCACCATCTGGGAATCATGAATTCAAATACATGAGCCTACAAGAGCCATTCTCATTCAAAGCATCACAAATAAACATAGGCAAAAACTTTCTAAAACAGGACTTTTTTTTTTTTTTTTTTTTTGGTTTTTCGAGACAGGGTTTCTCTGTATAGCCCTGGCTGTCCTGGAGCTCACTCTGTAGACCAGGCTGGCCTCAAACTCAGAAATCCTCCTGCCTCTGCCTCCCAAGTGCTGGGATTAAAGGCATGTGCCACCACCACCTGGCAAAACAGGACTTTAAAAGCACAGGAAATAATCAAACCTGAGCAATGGAATTACATGAAATTAAAAACCTTCTGCACAGCAAAAAAAACAATTACTAAAATGGAGAAACAACCTAGAGAACAGAAGAAAAAGATCTTTGCTTTGCCAACTACATGTGAGAGAGGATTAATATCAAAGATACATAAAGGCCTGTAAAAACTAAACACTAAGAGAAGAAATTATCCAATCAATAAATGGTAAATAAATATTTGAAAAAGTCTTCAACATCCTTGAGCTAACTGAGAAATGCAAATTAATACTACTTTGGGAATCTACCTCACCCTCAGTTAGGACAAGTGCTGGTAAAGATGCAGAAAAGTGATTCTTATTTCCTGACAGTGGGAGTACAAACCAGAAAAGCTATCATAAGAGTAAATCTGGATTTTACTCAAAAAGCTAAAACTTCAACTACCTATGACCCAGCTATATCATTCCTAGGTACATACCTGCAGGTATCTAAGTCAGCACACCACAGAGACACATGCATATCCATGTTTAGTACTCTACTGTTCACAACAGCAAAGATACAAAACCAGCCTAGATATACATCCACAGATGAACATATAAAGGAAATGTGATGTGCAATGGAATTGTTTTAGATGTAAAGAAAAAATTAAACTATGACATTTGTAAGGAAATCAGCAGAACTGAAGATCAAGTTAAGGAAAAGAAGTCAAGCTCAAAAGACAAATATTGAGCATCTCATACACAGAACATTGATTTAAATTTATGGTGTGGCAGGGAGGGGAGGAAGACATCACAGGGAAGACAGGAAGGGAAAGAGGGGCAATGAAATATATGTGTCAGGAAAGCAGAAGGAAGGATGGACTGTGCACACAGAAGCAGAGTGCCAGCAAGGTGGGGAGGGGGCAAGGTGGCCAGTAGAGGGAGATGACTAAGAAGAGAGTATTATGATACATGTGTACCAACATGCTCAAGGGAAAGGCATTGTTTTACATAATAAACTTAAAGACTACAATGTTTCAAACATAAGTGCAACATTCTAGATAGTGTTCCTGCTGTGGGAGGCATCTGGCTAGAGAGACGCATAGTGGAAAATGCTTTAGTCAGTAGGCAGTGGGAATCCACAATTCTACTGTCTCTGGAGTTAACTACCTTAAGAAGTATCAACTTCAGTATCAATTCAAAGACAAAAGGTGATTTCTTCCACCCACATCCAACTGCAACGCAGCAGCCTCAGTGCCTTCTCTCTGGTTTCTTACCATCCCTGAAAAGTGCAGAACACAGACTATCTCTAAGTACATAGTTAGCTTGGCTCAGGTAATTCAGGTTATGTTTTGGAAACATGGGTAAGTATAAATTCCCCATTGGTTTAAAGGTTTATCCATTTAGAGCTCCACATCAGAAAGCATGTACCTGTCCTCACAGGGCTCACTGTACACACAGGAGACCCACAGTGTTTACTCAGCCCTCTGCTTCTCAACATGGGATCTATGTGAAGCAGGGCTAGAAGAACCCAGGGCAATGAAACCCCACACACTAAATGCTCAAAGCACCCCTGAGCATCTGCGACCATTATGGTCTTGTTGCTCATCTTAAACCATCTTGAGGAAAGGGGTGGATGGAGAGACTACTTAAGGAGGTAGAACTCTATGCCCCTTAAAGGTAAACTGTGTCTGATCACTGCAGCAAAACGGGAATGCTGCTTTCTATGAAAACAACCGAAGACAGGCACAAACTACAGTCTCATTCCTTTCTAAAATGACTGCTTATATTTTCCTTTTCTCATCATATTTTTTAAAATTAAATAATAATGGACTGGAGGGAGACAGTGGTTAAGAGCACTGTTCTTGTAGGGGACCCAGGTTAATTTCCCAGAACCCACAACTGGCTCACAAGCACCTCTAACACCCATCCCAGGAGACCCAATACCCTCTTCCAACTTCCAAAGGCACCAGACGCACATGTGGCATACATTCATGCTTGCAGACAAACATCCATACACATAAAATAAAAACAAAATTAAAAGAACCACATAATCAAGACGAGCATGTAAAGGAGATTTAAAAAAAAAAAAAACTGTAAAACAAACAAAAGCAAAAGAAAAACTGTTTCCATAATAAGTGTTAAAGAAATACTTTACTATAGCCAAACATTACAAACCAGGAACACATGGTACTTCATCAAGGCTTTCACTTTCCTAATTTTATCACTGATGTCATGAAAAGAAAAATATCAACAAATTTGTAGTGACTTTCGCCGGGTACTGGTGGCATATTCCACAATGTCAGCACTAAGGTGGCCTCGTGGACAGAGTCTACCTTTCTTGAGAGGAAGAGCACATAAAAGCATTAAATGTGAAGAAAACCAAATTTTGAGCTCAAGCCTGTTCTAAAAATTTGTGAGGCTAGCCTGGGCTATACAACAAGATCCTGTCTCAAAAAAAAATTATATATATATATATATTCTCCAAACAAAAGGAGGAGGAGGAGGAGAAAAGGGGAGGGGAAGGGAGGGGAAGAAAGGGAAAGGGAAAGAAGAGGAGAAAAAGGAAGGCAGGGGGAGGGAAGGGAAGGAGGACAGCATTAGTTTAAGGAGCTAACTCTAAAATAAGCGAAGCATAATCTAGGGATATACTGTGAAAAACTGAAGATGAGAAGGAAGTAAAATGTTTACTTTATTTCCCTTTATAGCTCCCGGCTCTCAGTCAACAGCCGCCACAGATGGTCCCAGCACCAGACTGTTCTGTGCTGCTCACAACGCTTGAGGATGAGGCACGCTACCTTTTCCAAAGATTCCTGTCTGCGTCTGGTGCTCTGCTCATCCCCACCACAGCATACACCAAGGCCTGGTGCCCATGCCGTGGTACTGAGAGGGATCACTTAATGAACGACATAAAGGGTGGAGGCAAGGCCCTGAAAGGTCTGACTGGGACACAAGCATCCTGTCAGTTATCCATGTGTATGGCTGTCTCTCACCTCAGCAGCCTTATACACGGGCTAACGTGCTTGCTCTTTGACCCTTTGCAGAATGCCATCCTCCGAGTGAAATCAGAGGTAAGCTTATCTCATCTCAAGCAGCATTTGACATTGTCGTGGTGCACGTTAGAAACGCATCCTAGAAATCCACAGAAACAAGCCTGGGGAGCCCATCCCCGCCCACACAGGGTTTGTGTTACAGACAACAGTGTTAGCTCTAACGTGAAGGCTGCAGCTGCAGGCAAGAGCGGATAAGAACCCCCACCCTTGGCCCAGTCCATGCCAATGAAAAGCTGGGCAGAAAACACAGGGCATCTAAGGACTGTGAAATGTAAATGGGAACACGCAGACTGGGGAATGGAAACAAATGCAGAATACCTTCAGAACAGTACCCAATTTTCCTCTTTCATCCTGGTCTCCGGGTATCACCCAGTACAGATTCAAAGGCAGCCTGGTACCAAAAACATGCAGTGTGTATAGACAAAAAAATAAACAAAATAGAGAAAAGGAAAGCTCCTTGCTCTCTAGACCAAGGAGCAAAAGAAAAACAAAAACCTCCACAGTCAGAGAGAGTCTCACAAGAGCCTTGATTTTTTAATCATTCCCATCCTGGACCCAATCAGGACACCCTGCAGGGCAAAAGAGTAGGGCCAATCAGCTGGGTGGACACCAAACTCCAAGGGAATGCTTCTCCCAAGAAGAGCTATAGTCTCCAGGGTACAGGGTGAAATCCCATTGCTTGTTTTTTTTTTGTTTTTTTTTTTTTTTCCCTAGCTATTTACTGCCTGATCCTGGACACAGACAAAGACAATAGTACATTCAAGTAGAGAATTAAATGCTCTGACTTTATATATCTAAAGGACGGTGGGAAAGGGTTTGAGGAATTCAGAAATTATCAGAGTACCTATAGAGAGGAACTCACAAGAGTTATACAACAAAGTACCATCTTCTCAGTTAGCTCCCACTGAACTGTTTGCTCTGGATCTGACCCTAAAGAGCAGCGTCAGTGGCCTTGATATTTCCCACCCTGGGACAGCTTACTTCCCAGCTTTCAGCCTGAAGAACAGACACAAAAGACATCATAAGACTGAGCAGAGCGGATACTGCAGACGGCCCACAGAAGAGAAGTAGAACAGCTCAGTCACCTGCTGGCATAAGACATGGACAAACCACAGACAGCATCAGAACAGCTCTGGTGTCCCTTATTGCTAGGCTTGAGACTGGAAGTGGTCAGGATGCTTCAGAGTGTGAACATCTGCACGTACTTAGCGAGGAATGAGATCTAAGGCACAGCATTCTTTTCCATTGCCTTTGGACCTTGCATTTAAAAGGATCATACGTATGATCAGACATGTGCTCTGTGCATCTCTATAGATGTGGGATTTTCTACCATGATATCAGGTCAGTTTTCAGGTTTTTGCATTTTGGGGAGCATTTTTGGATTTCAGACTTTCAGATTAGATATGTTCAACCTATATTTAAGAATGCCCATGATATAACCCAAATTTACTTAGGCAAGACACCTTGGAATGGAAGGGCAATCGACCCTCATGACATGGGTATCAGAATAATCAAAGGCCTTAGAGGAGCTACTGAGAACAGCTCTAGGAAGGCAGAATACTCTAGTATAGACCAAAGGACAGTAAACTTATTCTGTCTCACACAAAAGAAATCCTAGAGCTGAGAAAAAAACATAAAGACAAAACTTTTCAAATGTCACCAGATGGATGCAGTGTCACAATGGAGGTGACAGAAGAAACAGTGGGTGAACCTGATGTAGATGAGAAGCTTATCCAAAGAAACCTGAGAAAAGCAGTGTGTGAGCAGAGAGAGCCCCAGAGATCTGTGGGGAATGCTAGCATGTCTAACATCCACAGAACCAGAGTCTCAGAAGAAGGAGAAATACTTTAAAAAAATGAAGGCTGTAAGTTCTCATATTTGGCGAGAAAGATAAATTTACAGTTCCAAGAAATGCAGAGACTGCCGCCAGACAGATCATAATCAAGCTGCTGAAAACTAAAGACAATTGAAAAGTCTAGAAGAAAGCAATATATATCAGGTATAATGGTTTTTGATAATTATAGATTTCCCAGAAGGAACCATGGAGATCATAAGGCAGAACGTAGAGCTAAAAGAAGGTAACTGTCAATTCAGAAGTCCGTGTCAGCAATAAAGAGCCTTTTAAACTGAGGCAGAAGTGGAAATCTCAGGGGAACAAAAATGTAGAAGTTACTCTACCAACAAACATATATGCTAGACAGAAGGGGAAAGTTCTTAGGAGAAAATACTGACAAAAAGAAGATGCAAGACAGAAAGTCAGAACAGGTTTACAATAAATAGAAAGACTGATTATTAATTTTAAAACTTCCTACAGAGAAAAGTCTAGGCTCAAACTGCTTAACTGGCAAATTTGTTCAACTGTTTAAAGAATTACTATATAATTATTTAAAGCACAAGACAGAAGTAAAGGAAATATATAAAAACACCAAAGATATCTCAAAAAAAGACTAGTATCATTTACAAATATAGATATTAAAAATATCATCAAATTACTGGAGAGATAGCTCAGCAGGTAAGAGCACTTGCTAACTTTGTTGAAGACTCAGGTTGGTTCCCAGCACCCACATGACAGCTCACAACCATTCCTAACTCCACTTCCAGGGACCTGACATGCTCTCTAACCTCCACAGGCACTAGGCATATACATGGTGCACATGCAGGCAAAGCACTCATACACATTAAATGAATGATAAAAAATTTAAATGATCATCAACTAAATACTAGCACACTGAATCCTTCATGTAAACATATAAAATTTTTGTCCATGATCAAGTAGGACACATATCCAAAAGGTGAGATTATAATCAAAGAAAGAAACCATGCAGTATACCACACAGGCAGAATACAGCGCCGAAAGCACATGGCCTCTCCACAGAAGTAGAAAAGTCATCTGATTAAATCCAGTACTTCTCACAGCAGAACCATTCAGTAACCTTAGCAACAAGAGGAACTGGGGAACCTCAGTCTAAAGAAGGCCACACAATGCTTCCAGCTACATCAAGTGTAATGGGGAAAGACTGACTGCATCTCCGGTGATCCAGAACAATAAGCCTGCTTTAAATGAAGTAATAATAATACAGCCAAATAACTCAGAGAAGACCTATATAAGCATACTATATTCATGAATTGGAAAAACGACACTTGAGGTACCAATTCTACTCAAATTGATCTATAGACCAAAGGCAGTCAAAATTACATCAGATATTTATTTATTTATTTATTTATTTATTTATTTATGGTTTAGTTTAGAAAGCAATGACTTAAAATTTATGTGAAAAGAAAAAGGAATGCCCTCTTACAGGAGGTAAAACAACTTTGAATACTACTGAAACTCGTGTCATCGAACTGTAAGACTTGTAACAAAGCTGCAAGCTGTGTTTTCTGATGGATGGCTAGACACCGATCAGGGATAGAAATGAGTCACTAAGGCCAATTGATTTTTTAACAAATGCTCAAAGACAAGTCACCTGGGAAAGACAGCCATGAAACCATCAGAAATTTACAATAACAGGAAACCTACAAAAGTCTCATCCAGCCTACAAAAATTCACTCAAAATCTTTCTGAAACCAATAAAAACTATAAGGTTTTCAAGATGAACACACTACAAAGAATCTTTATTACCTACCATTTGGCAAATGTTGAATATAAAACAAAAAGTATTACCTACCATTTGGCAAATGTTGAATATAAAACAAAAAGCATGTCCAACTTAAAAAAAAACTGAGAATGTTCACCCTGCAGAAACACTGAATAAAAATATGAGCTTCAGATAGTGCTTGTCAATCATGTATCTGATGCAAACACTGGATGCAGGTACACAAATTTGTACCTGGTCCTGCAGCAAGAAAGCACAGTGACCAGCTTTGGAAATGGGCAAAGGATGGAAGGAGACCTGCTCTGAAAAGGGAGAGCCAACTGGATCCAGTTGGGAGTCAGTTGTATTAGAAAAGGTTTAAATTTAAAATGTGGATTCTCTTAAGTGCTGGAAAGGGTTCTAAGCCACTGAAACTCTTATGCATTTCCAACAGAAATGTCGAATGGCATGACCACTCCAGAAAACAGTTTCTTATGGTGTTTAAACACACTGAGTGTGCAGTCGAGGAATCCCAGTCCTTAAGTGTAGACCCAGGGAAATTAAAAATTATCATTTCCACAGAATCCTGCATGTTGACAAAAGCTCTGTTCATGACCACCAAAGACTGTACAAAACACAAATTTACTTCAACAGATGAATAGTTAAAAGGTAGCACATATTATAAACACAATAATAGCAATTATTAAAAGGAGCTAACAACTGAGATACACTATTGAGCGTGGGTGAGTCTCAAGGGCATTATGCTGAGTGATTCTATTTGTAGGCCATTCTAGAAATGGCAAAACTCTATGAGAGCATGTATCACTAGTTGCCAAGGTATCTTCAATAGAATTTTAATTGCTGTGAAAAGATACCATAGTCAAGGCAACTCTTATTAAAGAAAATACTTAATTTGGGGCTGGCTTAAAGTTTCAGAGGTTTAATCCATTATCATCATGTGGGAAGCATGGCAGCGTCCAGGTGGACAGGATGCTGAAGAAGGAGCTGAGAGTTCTACATCTTGAGGCAGTCAGGAGACTGGATGTGTTTCACAGTGGGCATAGCTTTAGCGCTGAAGACCTCAAAGTCCTGCCCCTATGGTGACAAAATTCCTCTAACAAGACCACACCTCCTCCAATAAGGCCACACCTCCTAATAGTACCACTCTCTATGGTCAAGCATTCAAACACATGAATCTAGGGAGGCCATTCCTACTCAAATCACCACACAAGGATTCTAATAAAAGAGAAGTTTAACCACAATGGGGCAGGATAAATAAATATGGGGGAGTGTGATAGAACTGTTAGGTATCCTGATTGTGTGGTAGATAAAATAATCCAAAGATCACAGCTCAGAGAACTGGACACACACACACACACACACACACACACACATATACACACACACACACACATAATGTTAATTCTTAAAAATAAATAAGGAAAATTCCTAGAAGGGCTTATCAGGCAAGAAAGAATGCCTAAAGGCAGGGAGAGGACCCAGGGAGAGAAACAGGCAAGCTCTCTCCTACGAGGTGAACACAGCTTGAGTCTTCCTTCTCTGTGCATCAGGTGCAGCCAGTCACAGAGGAGGAGTGAGAAACAGAACATCGCTAGAAAAGATTTGAAATGGACACAGGGATGAGTCCAGGTAGCACTGGATGACAGGACTGGACCCTCAGGGTTAAAAGTCTTAAATCCATCAGGCAGTGGTAGTGCACGCCTTTAATCCCAGCACTTGGGAGGCAGGGGCAGGTGGATTTCTGAGTTCGAGGCCAGCCTGGTCTACAGAGTTAGTTCCAGGACAGCCAAGGCTACACAGAGAAACCCTGTCTTGAAACTCCCTCCCCCAAAAAAAGGCTTAAATCCCTCTTGTGTACTGACCTTTCTGAACCTCTCTAGTGTCTGGAGAGTAACTAATGGGAAACAGTTAAGGTAGCCAGAAGGTGACTGAGGACAGGGTGAAGGCCCATCCTCCAACACCACCTCCCACCTCAACCCCATCAGCAGAGCCCTGTCTTATCCTTGTGATGTGGAGGCTGAATGTGCAGTATCATCCACGGTGTCTGCAATGATGAGCGCTTACAAAGTCAGCTCTGGTTTCCAGCTCAGTCATCTGAGTGGAGCATCCTCAGACTCCACTCCACTTCATAGGAAGTGTCATGCAGGCTGCAGGAAAACAAAGGTTTGCTCCAAAGTCACTCGGATTCTCATGCTTACTGCATTTCAGAATATTCTCTTTGAAAGCTCATACACCACAAAGTGCTTTGCAATAGCATTAGCATTTAGAATGAATTTTTTTAAAGGGCTGTTTCCGTGTGAGATTACACAGATGCCTGAGAGTAGCATGGTGTGACTGTCTCCCCACCTTCCTAGTCCTAACCCACTGCAGGCTCCTGGAAGCTTAACCAGCGTTAGCAATGCCTTACTAGGAACAAGGCCACCCTCTAGATTCTCCCATCTGTTTTAACATCCTGCAGCAAATGCCCACACACTGTCCACTGGGAGAAGGGAGAAAGAACAACCTGATATCTGACCCTGAGACAGAGAAGGTGGAGAAGATGAACAACACATTTTGGAAAAGCGCTAGGAAGGGGTCAGGAAATCTTCGTGCATAGTCGACAGTGGCCATCCTGATGTGCATTCAAAGATGGTGGTGGGGAGAAGAGTCCTTGAGTTCATCAAGGCATGTTCACACAGAAGCTGCTGGCTGGCAAGGCCTGGCAAACAGAGAGAATTCTCTCAAGTGTAAGGGGGAAAGGAAAAAAGAAACAACCTACTTATAGTATCAGTCACAGTAAATTCAGCTACTGCAGAAGCAGTTTGCTGACTTCCAATCTCCAGCCATTTAAAAAATATTTTATGCATATATATATCATATGCATATATGATGTATGTGTATTATATATTATGTTATATTTAATATACATACATATATACATTTATACTTTAAAAGAAATCATTGTGTTTAGCTTACATATCTTTTTATCTGTAATACAATAATGCAAATTTCAGTTTTGAAATACACTTAATCTTAAGATTGAGTCAACATACTTGATTACCTGGTCACATTGAGTAACTATTACAGCATTTGGGAGCCTATGTATGGATGCACAAGACATAACAAATGGACAGGGTACCAGATGCCCATAACTTCAGTGCTTAGACTGCAGAGGAAGGGAGATTGACTATACTTGGTTACACAGGAAGTTTCAGTCCAGCCTGGTTATATGGAGAGAGACTCTGTCTTTCAAGTAGAAAAGAAAAAAATAAAAACAAAAACTATTATGTGTTATGCTGTTTCAATTGACTTGGGAAGAAAGTGGTTCTCATAACAAATTTTAATATAACTATTCCTTTTTAAAGTATATATATGTATGTATGTATAATATATACATATAATATTATAGTATATTAGTATATATTTGTTATGTTATATACATGTGCACACATTTATGTATACATACACACACACACACACACACATGTATGTATATATAAAATCAGAGTGGAAACACACACCTCATATTGAGGTCTCTGCTACAACCAGCCTCAAGGCACTGGAGCAAGCATCTGAACAGACTGATGTCTCTAGGGACAGTGACAGCCACAACTGCAGTGCTAAGACTTCCCACATCATCAGCACGCATCCTGCAGGAGCTCACCCTTCATGTGCAGGACATGTGGTGAGTGCAAAAGCCAGTTGCAGCACCCGTGTAAACCATGCTTTTTGTACGACTTACTGAGGGCTGGGTCTATATGAACAAAAGCCTCACCTAATTAGTCAGAGAAGTTAGAATTTTATTCAAACCTTCACTAAAATAGCTCCACTAATTGGTAGTAAGGCCATTCTGCATCTGTGTGTCAGCTGAAGTATCTGAAATGGCATTAACTTTTGCTGCAGCTGAGATCACTACTCCGCAGCAGCTCTTAGTGTCCCCGCTCTAAAGCATGGGCAGACAGCCTGACTGATAACATAAGCAGCTGCTGCCATGGCCAGGAAGTTTTCACAGGACCTGAGAGCAGCTGCTCCTTCACAGGTGCAGCATTCCTTCCTGGAGCCCTCGGCAGGTACCCAACTGGGCCTCACACAAGGATGAGACACAGCGACCAATCTGAGAGAGTTTGGGTTTATGGAGGCAGAAATTTCAGACGAAAGTTAGGTGCGACGCATGCCTATAACCCTAGCTCTCTGAAGGCTGAGACAGGAAGATCACAGATTCCAGCTGCTCTTGATAAGGAAGAAGGGAATAGAAAGGGAGATGGTATGAGGAGCAAAGAGAACTGGAAAATGACAAGGAGGAGTTGGAGGAGGAGGTGGAAAAGGGGTGGGGAGGGAAGAAGAAAGGAAAGGGGAGACTACATTGCTTTACATTTTATCATGGCAATTCTAAATTCAGAGTGGAAGCTACTTAATAGAAGGAAGGCTCCCATCCCTAATACCAAGAACAAACAAAAAGAAATTATCTACAAAAGGAATAGGAGCAGAAGAACCCACATCAGTGGGAGAGGGCAGCATGCACTGCTCCTGAACCAGCTGCAAAATAAACTCAGCAGCAAAACCCCACGCATCCTCACTCATAAGCTCTAAGCTGGAGGGAAGACTGTGGAAATAAGTAGTCTGCAGCCTTTAACACAAACCTGGTATTATTCCTTTGCTAAATGGACATGCTGTCAAACTGCATTCTAAATATTTAAGTTTATATCCACAGGCTCAGGCTGCTCTCAGCCACAGTGAGAGAAGCTTCTTTCTGAAGTGGGCAGCGGTCAATGGAGAGGTACATAACTGGTCACAGTGCTGAAAATAGAAGACTGAGTGCTCAGTCCCAGAACAGGACCTCTATATTAACCTCACCATTATCAAAGGCTGAGCACACTGCAGAAGTGGGGGCAGAAAGAGTACACGAGCCAGAGGATGCAGAGGAGCCTGTGAGATGCTGTTTTCTGGGCATGACCTGGCTGTCACAACCATGAACTCACAGCAGTTGTCGCTACTTGCACAAGACCTGTATAAAATCAATTCAGCCAAAACCCTGCCAATAGATGGGGTAGGTGATCTCCAGGCTGCGGCCCTTTCTAAGAGTTGCTGGCAATGAATAGTTGCTAGAGGAGAGAGAGAGGCTCTTTGCTTTCTCTTGGTTTGGTTTTTGAGACAGGATCTCTCTATGTAGCCTTGGCTGTCCTAGAGCTCACTATGTAGACCAAGCTGGCCTCAAACTCATAGAGATCTGCTGGCTTCTCTCTTGAGTGATATGGTTAAAGTATGTGCCACCACACCCGGCTCTGGAGACCATTCTTTACTGAAGACAAAGTCACTAGTAGATTTCCCATGCTCTGGTGAATGGCCCCACACCCACACAGAGTTATACAGCACTAATTAAATTTACTGGGTTATAAAAAAAAGAAGGAGGAGGAAGAGGAGGAGGAAGAGGAGGAGGAAGAGGAGGAAGAGAGGAAGAGGAAGAAGAGGAGGAGGAAAAGAAGGAGGAGGAGGAAAAGAAGGAGGAAAAGAAAGAGGAGGAGGAAGAGGA
>JANHMN010000001.1:180975495-180990303 GCA_030674055.1 Rhabdomys pumilio | reverse complement strand
AGGAGAAGGAGAAGGAGAAGGAGAAGGAGAAGGAGAAGGAGAAGGAGAAGGAGAAGGAGAAGGAGAAGGAGAAGGAGAAGGAGAAGGAGCCATTAAGTTAGGAAACAGACAGGGAACAAAGATGAAAACGGGAGTTAGATATGGTCAGGTTTCATGGTATACATGTATTAAGTTGTCAAAAATAAAGAAAAAGTGAAAATGAAAATGTCAGCAAAAATAAATAAAACCAAACTATTTAAAGACAAAAGAGAGAACTGAGAATATTGCCTATACACGCATGGAAGCCCCAGGTGACAATACCAGCAAAGAGGGTATCCAAGGGGATCCATGCCCTCACCACTGAAGCGCACTGAAAGGTTCCCCATCATGAGCTACTGCATGGTACAAAACTGCCTAGCAGACATTGCTGTTCAGGAAGAGGGAAGGCCTACTTGGGAATACACAGGTGGCATCAGATTGGAGCCCCATCTTCATATTCTGGGTAAAAAGAGAATTCATCAAGTTCGTAACTGGGGGTGGTGATGGGGATATAGGTAGATGGATGGATTGGTGGTGGGTGGATATTCTTTTTATTGTATAAACTGTCACATTAAATGCCAACACATTAACTTTAAGCAGTGCTGGAAATGATCTCCAGGCTAGTCAAGAATCACCTCTTCGGTTCTGGCATTAGTGTAGGCTTAAAGTCTAATTTGGGATACAGGATGGCTTTTACTTCTTAGCATATACCACAAGTAGGTGGCAAATGATGGCTCTCTCAGTTTATTCGCTAAAACCTTATACGAGCAGGCACATAAACATGTGAACTCATGACTCACAGATAGAGACAATAGGTACAGGATGAAAGCTGGGTCATACTGGCCAACTCAAGCTCCAGTGCCTGACTGGGTCTGCCTGCATCAGTCTGACCTGCATAAGCAAGATCAGGAGCCAATGTAATGTCTTCTGCAGGCTGTGACTAAAGGGAGCTGAGAGAGCCACAGGGCCCACAGGTGGAAGGCATGCCAGGGCACAGAACTACAAACTCACCTTATTCCATGAGGGACCAGCCCTCTGTGAAGTCACTGTGTGCCCTTGGCCAAGGAAAAGACCTCACTGTGCTATTCAAGTGTGTACCAGCATTAAGCTGAGGGGGGAGAATTTTTTTTTCTTGGATTGAAATCTGGCACCATGGGGCGTAGGACCAACCTAAATGTATTTCCTCAACTATAAAAGCAGTCATCTAATTAAAACCCAGCCAGAATCAGTAAGGGGAACTATATGTTCATCAGTTTAAGATGTTTTTTGGCACAGAAACCCCCCCAAAAAATGTAACTTTAAAGAAAATTTGGCAAACAATTAGGCCTTAATCACGTTGTCTTGATACCTTTTCAAACATTTTAAACAGAAATGATATCATTGCTGTAATTATATTTATTTCAGAGGAGGCTGACTAAACAAATCTCAGAACATATTTCCATCCACAAGTTAAGGAAGCAATTGCTCATATAAGTAAGAAATGCTCTGGGATCTTTTCCTTATTTAAATATCCATAATTCTAAAATCTATATTTTCCTCCCAAATCTTCTCTCACAACCTCCAGCAAGCCAGGCTCCTGTGGGCCTAGGGACAGCTCACATGGCTGTCCTCAAGATAAGGAGCCATAAAATAAAGCTAACTAGAAATACTCCTGAGAAGTCCAAAGTGACCCACAGCAAAGGTGGAAAAACAGCCAGTCTCAAAGAACAAGTGTAGAATGACCCGACATTCTGAGACCATGTTACATATCCATGGAGAATCTTCCAAATGAGCCATGAAATAAACATCTTCAAAGAAACTGGCAGTCCCATAGTGGCCTGAGCCAAACCCAGAGGAAAAGCTGCTAGCTATGTCAAGAATGAGCTGTAGGAGGCCCACAGGCTTCCAAGGGGTGCCTGGTGGTGGGAGGGAAATCATGTTCTTCTTCAAGCCTGCACTACAGGCCCAGGGTCACTTAACACCACTATTCACCACTGCCTTTGAGCTTCAGGGAATAACAAAGTCTGGGAGGTAGTAGGATTCAGGCCTCTGCAAAGCCTGCTTACCATGCTATCCTCAGGACCATGGGCCCATGTATGGACTGGAAGCTTGGCCATCCAGCCCCACTGCTCCTGTCTGTCCAGGCCAGCACACTACAGAGTGCTCAGGTCCCATGCAGCCAGTCTCTCCAAGTCAAATCTTATTCTTTAATATTTTATCCCATTAGTAGACATGCAGAAATGCTCAGGAGGAAAAAAATCTTTCAAGCATTTGAAGTAAAAGGATTTTTCTACCATAATAGTTTGAGGCACTAAGGCAAACAGACAATGCAAGAATACCACTGGGAGATGGCCTACCAACTCGGACTTCATGATATATTCATCATGATCTCTGCATATTGCTTTTGAGCTATTTCTAAGGAGAGTGCCTGAAAAGCCAAAGGAGAATATTTCTAAGTGTCAATTTTTAAAAATAAGGAGCTAGTGGCAACTAACGGATGTTGAGGGGGGAAGGTTTTCATTATTTCTGTGGCCCCTAGTGAGTCAATGCTCCAGTGGAAGGCCATATATCCTAGAATACATGGCCAACACATAAAATACATGATGACGATGATGACAACGACGAGGAGGAGGAAGAGGAGAAAAAGGAGGAAGAGGAAGAAAAGGAGGAAGAGGATAAGGAGGAAGAGGAAGAAGAAAAGTTAGGTGGTTAGAGAGATGGGTTTCATCTTGGAAGAGTGAGAGTACTATACTCTCAAAATAAAAAAAAAATAGTAAGTGTAATATTGAGAGCATCGACTTTTAAAGAAGCATTTAAAGTTTTCACTTTAAATAATATTACTGTGATAGTCCTCTTTAGAGTAACCGCTGAAGGCCTGTGTCCAGAGTAGCAATACCTTTGGGATAAAATACGGACTCTTCACAGAGTCACCCACATGAGAAATCCTAAAAGATTCCCCTATCTTCTCACTTTATAGCTGAGGAGTAATGATGCCCAGAAAAGCAGGAATTTCTACCCAGGGATCTACACAACAGCAGAAGATGCAAAAACAAGAAACTGGAAGATGGGCTAACTCTCCCCTCCCCCGAGGTCTCAAGGGCATAGGCATACATTCACTTCAATGGCTGTGCCATTCTCACCTCGAGAGGTCACGTAAGTGGATCTAAATGAACGCACGCTGTAGCTACGGCAATTAGACTACAGAGATGAACACAGACGATTGTGAAATCAGTTCATGAGAGAAACGAGTCTGCTGTACCAAGCTGCAGGGTTAGATCTCACAGCAGCAGTGAGAGACGACATTTGCATTTTGATTTAAATTATACTTTTTTTTTTCTCATTCTTAAAGCCAGACTCTACTGTGTTCTAAAACAGCACAAAGATTTGTGAAACCCTGTAAATACCAGACTTTTAAAGAATGTTCTATTATGTGTTCCTCTACTGTTAAAGGCTCAATACCAGTTCCTTTTACTGAGTGATACTTGGCAAGTTCAACAGAAGCCCCCACAAGTGCCAAGTGAATTAAGCTCTTGTGTCCAGAAGGAGAGGAGATATGGCCCATTGTCTGGCAGCTTCCTCTGTAAAGTGAAAATGATGTAACACTCATCGTGGGCCTCAAATGGGGACAGTCGGGCAGCTTCTATACTAAAGGTCTGACTCTGTGGCAGAATTTATTCTGTCTCTAAATAAATTACATTCTTATTTCTGAACATAAAAAGAAGAAGGGAGAGAAATTAAAAGCAAAAGAAAAGACTTATTAGTTGGAAACTAGGGAGGGGAAAAGAGAGACCTGATGACCTAGGATCAGAAACAAGAATCAGCCAGATCCAAGAGTCTGGAGCCAATTGTAGGGCCCAACAACGGGGAGTACCTGTGGAGCCCCAGTGTTCCAACAGTGACCCAGTAAGCTGGGGACAGCAGAAGTGCCAACCTGGCTGCCTCTGAGGGCAGTTAACTCCGTGACCTACTTCAGAGTTCTCTTCCAAAATGGTTTTAAAGTGGTGTGTGTGTGTGTGTGTGTGTGTGTGTGTGTGTGTGTGTGTGTGTGTGCGCACACACACGCACGCATGCACATACACTACTTACAATGCATAAAAATTAAGCTTCTGCTGTGGAAAATTCAGCTTTCTAGAAGAATCAGTCCATGAAATCATGGCATAAAAGTGTGTTTCCTTGTTCCATTATTTCATGCACCATCAGCAAAGCCACAGCACTGGTGGGCTTAATGTAAGTCTTTCTAGCCATTTTGCCAAATGGGCACTCAGGACACCAAGGCACAGAAAGCAAGAGTGAAGACAAAACGCAGGCGGCCAAGGAAAACCAAAGTACAGAAGAATCTGCAAATGACTTCTTTGGCTTGATGGAAGGAAAAGAAAACTTTCCGTACTTAATGAGCCCAGACCTCCCTTGAGTCTGCACCTGGCTATGGTATCTAGAATAATCTTCCTTGGTCTTGTGCTCCTGTCTTCTGAAACTTATCCTTGTGGCAAGACACTGCCTTGCTGTTCTCAGCCCTCTTGAATATACGGCAGTATGAACAATTCACAGAGAAGAACAGGAGGCCCCAGAGAGTGGCCAGTGTTCCATCACTAGGTCACAACAACCAGCAAGGAGGGCAGCTGTTTAAGGTATGACTGTCGTCACCTCTAAGAGCTCATTCAAAATATGCTTCCCTGGAAAACACTCTGTCTCTTCTTAGAGTCCTTTCAGCTCATAGAGATGCAGCCATCATGGATTCTTACCATCAAGCACAAGCTCTCAAAGGCAGGTGAGCAGGATCCTACCCAAGGAGCTCATCTGAAGAGCTGCCTCGGTATTCCCAGAAGTAGAAAGAATAGAACACAAAGCCAAGGAGCAAAGGGAGCCCCTTCACCCCTGATCCTTGCATATTCCCAGAACACAGAAAGGAAAAAACCACCACTGTGAGTTTTCAAGATTTTTTATTCATTTGTAATTGTGTATATATGTGTGGATATGCATATATGAAGACCAGAAGCATTGAATTTCTCTGGAACTGGAGTTGAAGGCCATTGTGAACCCATATGGGTTCTGAGAATCAAACACAGGCCCTCTGCAAGAGCAGTATGTGCTCTTAACCACTGAGCTGTCTCTCCAGTCTCAAACAGTCATTTTAAAAGACTACCTCTACAACTAGATTATGGTTCTAAGAAGGTAACAGTTTGTTAGTGATGTTTCTCATTCTTGGCAGAGGCCCTGGCTTACAGCTACCTTTGATAACTGTCACAGGCAAATGAGTGGGGTAGACAAGGTAGGTGAGCACCAAAGGCTATGCCAAGGATTTGCACTCAGCACACAATAATGACAGGACCTGGGGTCTGATGATGCAGGCCTGTTACTCAAGCTTCTTAAGAGGCTGAAGCAGAAAGATGATGAGTTCAATATGCCATAGGCTTCAGAGTGAGTTCAAGGCCAACCTAGGACACCCTGTGTCACAACTAAGAGGCTGGAGATGTGGCTCAGTAGTAGAATATTTGCCTTTGCATGAGTGAGACTCTAGAGATTTCAATTCACAATATAGGAAGAAAGAGGAAGGGAGGGAGGGAGGGAGGGAGGGAGGGAAGAGGAGAGTGCAGGGTAAAGATGCCTAGTTGTATTACTAATCTGACATTTAGTTGGGAAGGAGTCCTTGACAAGTCACTCAACCTGTGAGACTTTACTTTCCCTAATTGTAAAGTTGAACAATGTAAAATTCTTGTTTTTTCCTCATAACTGATTATAGATAGGATCAAAGTCTGGAGCAATAGAAACCCCAGGGGCAAGCTGGGCAGCCAGTTGATCCAAAACAGCTCCAAGTTCAGTAAGAGACTCTGCCTAAAAGTAATAAAGTGGAGAAACATTTGAGGAAGACATCCAGATGTCCGCCTCTGGCCTTTACACACACGTGCATGGAAGAGCACACTTGCACACATGTACATGTGCATGGATACATTTGTATGTGTCTATGCACATACACACATGCATACACACAAGAAACAAAAGCTCTTCTGGTTACTGTGAAGTGTGTATATGAATGTACATTAGGTATGTAATAATGTAATTTATAAGCCACAACTTTCTAAGACTTACTGTCCTAAGTCTTTTACATATAAAAATACCATCATTTGTTTGTGAAATATTTCACTTTGAATAGCTGTTGCTCTTGTTTATAACTATGCTTTACATTCATATCACACACACACACACACACACACACACACACACCCTCTCATAAAAGCAAAACAATCAGACTTCCCTGAGGTACAGAAGATTCATCTGTCTCCTAAGAAACTAAAGCCATTCCCTACCCATCTGTTCTGCAGAGCCTTGGTATGATACTGTGTATTTAGCAATAATCACACTAATGGAACCCGGAGAGTTGAGACCAACAACCCAAAATTTTCAGCATGGGATCACTTGGGCTACAGTGAATTTGAAAGAAATGCCCAATCGTGATCATAGTGGGTCTCTTTCCTGCCAGCCAGATCCTACCTTTAACAGCCTTTTGAAGGCTAAATTTTGGCTATGACCATTTGATCACTAGAAGACTAAGCCAAAAACTACCCTGTAGTAGCAAAATCAATGGCAGAGACAAATCAGAACCCTGGCCATTAAGTAGCTACAGACTTGGTGCTAATCCATAAAAGTATGGCCACAGTGGGATTCAGAGAGCCCAACCCCAAGTTTGGCTGCAGTGAGGTAAAAGGTTCTAGCACTGTTCTGCTGAGCTCTTGGAATCAGCCAGACTCCAACTCCCAGTCCCTTGGGCCCTGGGACTCCTCCCTAAGCAGCACATATCTGTCTGCTTCTGGCCTTTATGGCTGAGCGGTAATAATACCTAAATTACAAGCTCAGGTGCTGTGGCCACTGACCAAGCCACATCCTTCACATAGCCAGTAAGTAGCTTCCAAGGAACCCAGGGCTCGAGAGCCTGGCCAAAGACATCCAGCAACACATCCGTGACCTTAAGGCCTCCTCATCCTTTCTGGAAGTGTCTCCTTGGCTGCCATGTACACCATGAGATGCACTTTGCACCTTGTCACATGCAGATAGAAGCCTTGCTACCATCAGCTGACTCACACCTTGCCTGGTTCTCCCAGGCCAGAAAGCTGCTTCTGCAATTGTTTATAAGAAGTGTGTTTAATGTAGGAAATGACAACCCCTAAAGGTTACCCAAAGAATCCCATCGAAGAACTCAGTGGAAGCTAAGTACTTCCTCCCCACCCCATCCATACATCCTCTGCTCTGAATCCAGATACTTTTGGATGAAGACAGTGCTCAGGTCTGGCTAATTGCAACAAATAGAATCTTTTTAAGTTCAAAAAAAATTGAGATGTCTTCATGAGTCCTTGTGTTTTTCTAGACTACCACGTTACTTAAGTTTTCATGTGTAACTTTAAAAAGGCATTGCGGCCTATTCTGCCATCAGAAAGCCCTAAATTACTATCCCGATGAGATCATCTTAACCAAACTTTCCCAATGAGACCATCTTAACCAAACTTCTCCCCTGGGAGTCATCACTCTTGAAACCCTCACTAGCTCCTTTGAGAACCCCCTTTAGAGTCAGTTTCTCAACAGGATGACCAAAGCAACTCCGGATCATACGTGTTTGCTTTACAAAGACTCTGGCTTTCACATGCTTTGAGGTCTTGTGAAAGCAGGAGCCAAGCTGCTAAGGCTTCTGGGAAAATGTCATGAAGGACAAATGCCCAGTTGATACAATAAGAGACCAAAAGGGACATTCTGTGTAGTCTGTGTTCAAGAAGATATCTTCAAAACTGCATATATCATAAACTGTAGTCACAGACACAGCCTAAGTGATCAGTTAGAACCACCCTCTCATCTCTGCTGAAGAAACTGAGACTCCTCCCATTAAAGCCACTTGCCTAAGGCTTCATAGCATAGTTTCTTTGTTACTAAAACAGAGAGAACTGACAGTTCTCCAGCCTTAACATCCCCTCCTCCCACTTCCCTTCAGAACTATATAAGCCATTATCTATCCCCCAGAGGCCTTCCTCTGTGCTAGTGATTTACAACCTTCCTAATGCTGAGACCCTTTAATACAGTCCCTCATGCTGTGGTGACCCCCAATCAAAAGATTATTTCACTACTACTTCATAACTGTCATTTTGCTATTGTTATGAATCATAATATAAATATCTGATACAAAGAATATCTGATATGTGATCCCGGTCAAAGGGTCATTTGACACCACCCCCTCAATGGGGTTGGAACCCACAGATTAAGAACCACTTAATGTTTACCAAATACAATGCTAAATACTTCATACCTCCCATCTCTTTTCAGTTTCCTACCCCGTGAGCCTACGAGGGAGGTGCTGCTATAGCTTTACATTCCACAGAGAAGGGGCCAGTAATTTGTCAGGGCACAGTGTGAGCAAGCACCACAATTGAGAGCAGAACCCAAGTTTAAAAAACAAGGCCTGAGCTTTTAAGCCGGATGCCACAGTCAGCTCTACAGGGTCTGCATCTCACTGTGTCATTCACACGGGAAATACACGTAGACTGTAAACACAGCTCATCTTCTCATAGTAACTTAGGGAGAGAGAGGGAGCTTCAGTCTTGCTTCCTACAAGCAAACCCAACATGCAAGTGATATCTACACTAGCTACTGAGAAAATGTCTAATGGCTTGCTGGATCCTACCTGATTTTTTTTTTTTTTTTTTTTTTTTTGTATATAAACTCTCAGAACTGGGCCTCTCATGACCTGTTACATCTCCTGGAACTTTCTCTGCCACATTTTCAGGTTTTCAGCCAGATGGGAGACAGTCCAAGGCCATCTGTCTGAGGCCTTGCATTTTTTTACACTGTACCATGTAAATTCTAAGATTGGACATGCAGCAAAATTGGTCTCTTCGTTGGTGATTTTAGTTGTTAAACAGGAGAGACCTTTTAAAAGCTACAGGGAAGCCCGGCAGTGGTGGCACACAGCTTTAATCCCAGCACTTGGGAGGCAGAGGCAGGCGGATTTCTGAGTTCGAGGCTAGCCTGATCTACAGAGTGAGCTCCAGGACAGTCAGGACTACACAGAGAAACCCTGTCTTGAAAAAACAAACAAACAAACAAACAAACAAACAAACAAATAAATAAATAAATAAATAAATGCTTCAGGAAAAGAGCTAGAGGACACTGTGACTGGATGCGCTTTCCCTGAGATAGACACAGTATCAACCTGTCAGGCTTGTATGCTGCTCCGTCTGCCTGTTCATAAAATGACCCAGTCGTAAGATGCATGTTCTCAGCTCCAAGCCCATTTAATTAATTTGCAACAGTCTTCACGGATGGCCTGACAGAGGTTGGCTGCATACAAATTTAAATCAAAAGCATAAAAACACAGGCTAGAAAGGAACACCCAGGAACACTGAAGACTGTACACACATGTGGGGGAATTATGGATGGTTTTCATTTTCTCCTTTGTCCTTCCTGTCCTTTAATTTACACTATTTGTAGAAAACTGAAATCTTATGGTGCCTCTCCTTTGACAAGAATAAGTTCAGATCTGGTGTTAGATCTGAGTTTGATTCTGTTTAGAAACCATGTCACCTTGAGCAAGGCGTCAACCTCTCTGGAAGTCAGTATCCTTATCTGCAAGGGAAGACTGCTTCTATCACAGCAGTTGCAAGAACTAAGCAACAAGGGTACCTGTGTCCCGAGTGCTTTCTTGTTCTTATAACGACTGTAAAATGTGCAGACCTGGCACACACTAAGCACGCACCAAGAGTGAACAATTATTAAGACATTAATTATTATTATCCACGTTTGCTGTTGAGTGCCACATTCCTGGGTACTGCCCAGATATACATAGGTTCTTGTATAATCTACATCTCCACTGATATGTGTCTGGGAAGTAACAACTACTAACTCAACTGTCAACACCAAAGTTCTTTCTCATCCTCTTCGTTATCAATCATCCTCCAGTGAGATGGGGACTGATGGGGACTGAAGATGAAAAGTACCATTTAAATGGTTGCTAATTATAAATTCAAAGAAATTGCCAAACTAGACTGGCTCAACTCATATCGGAAGAATTGAGAATCAGCTTGAGAAGGTCCAAGGGAATACATTAAATAGAGTTAGAGCTTAACAATTTGCAAAAGCAAAATGAATCTATTTGTTGTGGTCACTTCTGAATATGCACACCCCAACACACACATGAGCATACATGCATGCATACACACATGGAAGGTGTGTTTTGGGCATTAGTTCCCCAACTAATGGCACTATTTTAGGAGGCTAAAGAACTTTTAGGAGGTAGAGCCTGACTGCTCAAATTGGGTAACTAGCCATGGATTTCGATGATTATAGCCCAGCCCCTGATTCTAGTTCCTTCTCCAGTCTTCCTCAATGCTCCTAGAACCATTGTCTTCCACACACTGAGCCACTCTACTCTGCCTTCCTTTCAGGCTATTAAGATGATGGCCAGAGTCATCTGGATCCATGAGCCCCAGTGAATCTTTCCTTCCTTCAGTTTTTTTTCCAGCAGGTGTTTTGGTCACAGCAGGTGTAAAAATAATCATACTTCCAAACAATAAGCAGATTCAAAACATTCAAAACTGGAAAATAAGTGGGAAAAATCAAACATTTTCCAACAATAAACAGAAAATCAGTAATAGAATCATCGGGGTCTCCATGTTGCACCCTGTGTGAAGTGACTCCATTTACATAATAAGCATTGAGGGCTAACATTACAAATAGGCAAGAGTGTAGTAAATGAACCGCCCACTGGAAGAATAAAGCCCACCCACGAAAAAACTTAGGAGCTAGAGAGATGGCTCAGCAATTACAGGCTCCTGCTGCTCTTCCAGATGACCTGAGATTGGTTCCCAGCACTCACATCCAACAGGCTCTTGTAACTCTGGCTCCAGGAGATCTGACACCTCTGGCCTCCACAGGCATGTGCACTCAGGGGAGTGCTCGTGTACACACACACACACACACACACACACACACACACACACACTTAAAAATAAAACAAAACACAGCCTAGCTAAGAAAAAAGGGACACTTAATGTGATACAAACTCTAAGTCCAACTCACAGGAGGAGCCAGAGAAATATACTAAACAATCATCCAGGTGTGAAACATCCACCTAGCAAACAACCTTGTCTCTCTAAAGAAAAAGCAGGGAGAGTAAAGGAGACTTAGAGAGGGAGAGAGTAGATTAAGACAAACTTAAAACACAGGCCCGCTATCACTGTGGAGACCTAATCTGGATTCCAATTTAAACAAACAGTGTAAGGAACCAACTTTTAAAAGACACTATAAATAACACTCGGCGTTCAAGCCTGCATCCAGGACACACTGCTGTCCTCTGCGCGTGCTAACGCATGCTGGGCATTCTCTCTTAGAGTAAGCAGAGATTCAACAGTATGATTAAGATCTGCTTCAAAGTATGGGAGGTAGACAGCAGGGATGCTCATGAATCAACACGGCTGAACAACGCTGAGGCTGGAGGATGGACACACAGGGTCATTTTATGCGTTTGTGTCTTATGTGCCTTATGCTGTACCTTTTCCGTCATAGAATGTTAGCTAACTGACTACTTTATGAGTATAGCAAGCTTGTCGTGAGGAACTGAGACAGTGGGGAAGGCTAGGGACGGTTTGACTCTATGCTTCATTATGCTATTTGAAAACTAATCATGAGTGTTCTTATTTTTATTATAAACACGCTAGAGGGGATGTGGTCTGAGTAATGAGATTAATAGGTGATATTTGAATTTCTCCTTTAGGTATTAATAAGAAGAATTTTAAAAGACACAAAGTCAAAAGCTGGTTTAGAAAGTAATCATGTACAAATACATATTAAGGCGAAATTTCCTTAACGTCTCGTCTCTGGATTGGCAAACTCTATCGTAAAGGAGCAGATGGTAAATATTTTACACAGCTACTTGGTGCCGCCACTTTTGAAGGACGGAAGCCACACACACTATATAAATGAGGGAGTGGGGCTATGTCTCAGTAAAACTACTTAAGAGACATGGAAATGTGACGTTTTTACAAGTCACCATATTATTCTTCTCTGGATTTTTGCTCAAAGGTTTAAAAATATGCTAACACCATCCTTTAGCTCCCAGTTGTATCGAAATAAGGCTGGGGCTGACCTGGGGGCTCAAGTCTAAAGTGTCCTGTGGGGTGTCTCACACCATTTGGTCCTTCTGGTCTGTAGACAAACATCTAGAATATTCGAATGGCCCTGCTGATGTCTTTTAACCTCCTTGTTCCCATGCATTTCAACAAGCCTCTGAAAAATCACTACCACATGTTAACGGGACTGTTTGCAATTATTTCATTAGAGATAGAATCTACTTTCTCGATTTTTTTTTTTTTAAATGGTCAGGAAGACACAAATTTGCTTCAAGCCATGCCAAGCTCAGCTTTAAAAAATGACCAGAGCAAGAGAAAAATCTTTGACTCTTAACCCTTCCCCTATTATTAAGTATATGACTTAAGCCTTCAAATCTTTTGCAAATAAAGAAGGGAAATTCAAACCTTTTGTGTCCTTTTCCAAGTCATGAATCCTCTTAAGGTTTCCAAAAAACAAAAGAGTTACAAGTGTGAAGGCTCCAGAAGCATGCTATGCACATGTTTTAGGTCCAGCAAAAGTAAAAAGCAACACCAACAAATAAGAGCAAAGAAACCGAGAAGGCCTTTACAGCAGGCCTTATCAAAGGGCTTATCTGCTGCAAATGCTTAAGGAGCACAGACTGCATGCTCCCCCACCTGACCCTCACTACCACCTACCTAAGCAGGCTGCTCACTTTCCTTGGAGTGCCAAAGAAGCAGGCTCAGGAATGCAGACCAGCCAGCCTATCTATGTGCTAAGACTCAAGACTCTAGAACCAAGCTTCCTATTTGATAATTTTTTTAAAGTTCATTTTTATTTGTTTTTAATTATATGTGTAAATGCTGGGGGTTGGGCACGTGCATATGAGAGTCCAGGGCATCCAGAAGAGGATAGGCTCTCCCTAGAACTAGAATTATAGGCAGTTGTGAGTTGTCAAACATGGGTGCTTGGAACCCAGCTTGGGTCCTCTCCAACTGTAGTATGTGCCTGTAACCACTGAGCCGTCTCCCTCACCCTATTTGATAACCTTTTAAGAAAGGGGATGGGGTTGGCTTCTAAAATGTAGTTTTGCAGGGCATGATAAGTTACATTTGTACTCTCAGCACTGGAGAAGCTGGGGCAGGAGGGTTGCCACAAGTTCAAGGCAGAGCTACAGAATGAGACTCTGGGCTACAGAGTGAGATCCTGTCTCAAAAGGTAAAATAAACTAAAAAATAAAGTAACAAAGTATAGTTTTTTTCTTCCAGATGGTCCTGACTATGTCAAGCTCTTCCGATGTAACTGCCCTGCTTGCATCTGACTTCTATGGCCAATAAAAGAGGGTTTCAAGCAATTCCTTCACACCCCACTAGTTTGGGGAGAAGAGAATCCTGGTTTGCTCTCTGCAACCTCAAAAGAAACACCATGTTCTAATTTCACTAAGAAGAAAACATTAAAATGATCCACCAGTGCTGAGCTGTAGCTGACGGCCCTGCGTGCAAGCCTTTTCAACATGGGAGGTAAAGCTTGTCAGTCAGTTCTCACCCACAGGTCAAGAGGCAAGAATTCTAAGCCAAAAATAGATTTTATTTGCCTTTAAGCGGAAGTGACAGGCAAATACCACATAATCTGTCCTAATGCTGGATCCTCGGCATCCTGTGGCTCTGCTCCAGATACCCAGCAGATGGGAAGGTTTCCTTACCATGCATTTCACGAAGGCAACCGACCCATAGGCCAGGAGAGGCTCCGCTTGCATCAGCAAGGTCCTTGTGAGAGAGCCCAGGTGGCATGTGCCAGGCTATGAGTGCCACTTTGTCAGAGGAGCAAGTTGAAAGGGCAACAACAATGATGCATGACCCTAGAGGTCACCACTGGCTCTTGTCTAAGTGAGCATGACAGAATGCTTTTTCAGTTCCTCTCCACTCAAACGAGCATGCCCAGAAACAGAGCAAGGAGAGGGAAAAGTGCCAACGTATTTGAGTGATCTATGTCAGAGAAAAAGCCAAGGACACTGAGAGACACATGCAGAACAGAGAGACACTTTGAGCCAAGGCCCAAAGGCAAAGAGACAGAGAAAACATTAATGAGTAGAAAAACAAATGTCCTGAAGGGAGTTGGCACAACTAGATATTTGCAAATAGCTGGGCCCTGTGCTAACAGCCAAGTCTCTTACTAATATGTGTATGAAGAGACACGCTGATATTAAAATAAACGTATTATGTATTTAATTATACCAACTGGAGTTCATGGTTTGAAGGAACAGATGCTTGGAGTGGAAGGATAATGAACATGACTACAGAGAGATGGGAGGGGACCAGGCAGGTGCCAGGTATGGAATGGAGCTGAGAAGGACCCAGGCAAGCTTAGCATCACGGGAAGGAGGCAGAGAAGCAGGTCCTAAAAAGGTCAACTGTGTCAATGAGGATAAGTGGGGCTAAGAAAAGTGAGTTCCAGAGGTGAAAAGCACACCCCTGACCACTGAGCCCCACAGGATGCAGAGGGTGTGCAAACCAAGTCCCTGTTCCCCCGGGGGACTTGGAGAGAACACGGGAGAAGTGGAAGGGACAGAATGAGAACAGGCCCTAATGACGCTCTAGATATACAAGGCCGGGAGAGATAAAATTAGATAAGAGAAAGCTTAAGCCAGCAATTTGAAAAGAAAAGCAATCAGTTGAATTACAGAAAGCAATAGCCATGGGAGGGGAGGGGGGTTCCCTTCTGTAGGATGGATTTTTTGTATAAGGCATA
>JANHMN010000001.1:180939723-180970495 GCA_030674055.1 Rhabdomys pumilio | reverse complement strand
ATATACTTATATACATAGATACATACACACATATACACATATACACACATACATATGCAACACACACACAGCCATGAAAAAGATCAAGTAAAACTGTTTTATTATTCACACCATGATGGTGTTTAAAAGAAATCTTTAAAAAAAAATCTTCAAACAAGTACTGGAAATAATTTAGTCATTTTGACAAAATTGATGGATATGCATTACTATATCTTTAAAAATATAGCATGTTTCTACAGACTAATAACTAGCAAGAAGATTGTTCATAAATCCTACTTATAACATCAATAACATAAACTGTAAGAATATATCCAGCATAATGTGTATGATATTGTCACATAACATTGTAATAAATGGAGAAGTACACCTTTTTGATCAGTATTGTTGATACGCTCTCCCCAAAGTGACCTACAAATTCAAGGTCACGTCAGTCAAGCAGGAGCCTACTTTGTAGAAGTTTACACGATGGCTCTAAAATGTGTATTGACGTGTGAAAGACATATAACAACCAGTTTGGGAAGAAAATAGAACAAAAATTGAAACATTAGTGCTACTGATTTTAAGATTTACCATAGTAATCAAAAACAGTATAGAAACAGCACAAATGTTCTTTAAAGGTACCGAAGCAATTCAATAAAAGCAGTTGAGCGCTTTCAACATGCTGCTGGGATAACTGGGCAGCTGCTGGTCTATGTGGGGGGATAACTGTGACTTCTACCTCATATCACAGAAAAATAATTAATCTGAAGTAGACTGAAATCTAAATATATAAGCTAAAATAAACTAAATATATAAAACTCTAAAAGAAAAATGTAAGAGAACATCTTTACTATTTTTCTTAGGACCTATTCGTTTGAACAATACAAGAAAAAACTAAAAGCATTTCAGAATAAGAAGCAGTGGGCTGGTAACTGTTCTGTGCGGCCTAGATGAGGATCTGCGGTAACCATACTGGTAAGGTTTTAGTTGTTGTTTCTAATTGTTGATTTAACTTACATCTTGATTGCATCTTCCCCTCCCTCCTCTCCTCCTGGTTTCTCCCTCCCTCCTCCAGTCCTCCCTTTCTCCTCAGAGAAGGGGAGTCCTCCCACGGATATCAACCTGCCGTGGCATATCAAGTTGCAGTAGGACTAGGCGCATCTTCTTCTCCTAGTGTGGGTGCATAAGGCAGCCTAGTCAGCGGAAAGGAACCAAAACAGGCAACAGAGTCAGAGACAGCCCCTGCCACATGAAGACCAGGACACATAACTGTTACATGTGTGCAGAGGGCCTAGCTCTATCCCAGGCAAGCTCTGTTTGACAGTCATACTGTAAGTTTTACTCTGTGGTTTTATTATGAATATAGCAAGCAAAAGTATAAGAACAGCAAGTAGCGGATAAAAAAGGAGGAGATGCGAGGATACAGTCAAGAGTTTACAACATCCAGCAGAGACAGCTGGAGTAGTCCCATTCAGACAGCAAAGGTGACAACAAATAAAGTCCAAGGACACCTATCAGAATGAAGCACAGGACAGCTCTCTCCATAGATAAGCTACCCTTGACTGAATGTCTGTCTTCCCACTCCCAAAACAGCATTTTTACATCATGGCATAAACAATGGTGACCTCTGAACCCCTGCTGCTAACAGTTTACCCTCTAGCTGTCTTCAAGGACATGGTGTTTTTTTCTTTGGGGATGCTTTGCTGTCCACTGCTTCCCTGCCATAGCATAGGCAGAGAAGGCACTAGCCCATCCTATGACTAGGCATCTTGAATGACATTTTGAAAACAAACAAACAAACATGCTTGGGTCTGAAATGGAGGAGGAGCAATCTCACTTCCAGAGTTAGATTCTCAGTGAGCTCAAACAGCGCATGATAATTGACCAAGAATGTCCACGTTAGGGATATACCTCAACAATAGAACATTTGCCCACAAGGACCAGGACCCTGGGTTTGACTCCTAGCACTGGAAAATAATTGAGAGCAATAATATTAAATTTTCTTCAAACATTTTATTAGTTCAAAATCTAATACTTTCTTTTATTATGGTCCAGCTAGATATATACCAGAACAATCCCAGAAGTTTCTAAAGCTTTAAAAAATACTGTTGCATAGAGCATACTTACTTAATATTATTGAATAATATATCCAAATATGGGTAAAGACCTAAATAACATTCCAAATAAAAGGACTACAGTTAAATTGAGTCATTTACTTTGGGGTTTAATTAAGGTAAAACATAAGAAAATGACAAAAGTCATGGTATAAAACATAAAACAAGAAAAATAAGGAATAGAAACAAAAGAAGTATCTTTTCCTGTAAAACACTTTCCATTCATAACACATAAGTAAATTTTCCCCTATTAGACAAAAATATTTTATATAAAGCAGAAACTGAAGCAATTATGACCTTATCAATAATTCTAATGTTATCGGTCACACACCAGCTTGCACCAGTGCCCAGCATTGAACAGCACAGGTCAGGAAAAGAATGGGTGGTCAGTCCAGACCTTTCCAGTTCTGGAAAAGCTTTTCCTAGGGCCTACTTGCTTCCCTTTAGTTGTTCCATTCCATTGTGACCCTAGGAAATCTCCACTGTAGGAATGCATGCTGCCCACCAGAACCAACCAAGGTTTCTCAAAGCCTTTCCACCCCGGCTTGGATTCACAAGTCAACCATAACTTCTGAAAACCTGTGCTTGTGACATGATATTTGGCAAAAAGAAACCAGACATACAACAATATAAACTCTAGAATTCCATTTATAATGGTGAACAGGAAACTGCAATGGGTGCACACAGAAATAAAAACATAAGTTTCTGAGTGAGTCTGGATGAGTAGGGGTAAGCAAGAAGTCTGGAGTGTCAGACTTCTCTGTCTCTCTCTCTCTCTCTCTCTCTCTCTCTCTCTCTCTCTCTGTGTGTGTGTGTGTGTGTGTGTGTGTGTGTGTGTGTGTGTGTGTGTGTTCACTAAGCAGTATACAGCAGAAGTATGTTCTTTATGTACCTCACAGGATATATGGCATACCTAAAAACACTTGCTGTTACTCTGTATTTTGATCCAGACAGGATATGTCTTCACAGAAATATCTATGAATCTTTAAATCAGAGGCATAAGCTGAGGCTTTAAGTATCTTATAGAATGGCCATTCCTGATGTGTCATGACCCAGGCAACCTGGTTTTAGTATCAACTGTCAACAAACCAGACACCACCTGCCCTAAAACTGCCTAATAATTGATAAGCTAGTCTTTTGACTAATTTTGCTAACATGTTTTTCAAAGTCTTAAAACAGCCCTATCCAAAAAAAAAAAAAAAAAAAAAAAAAAAAAAAAAAAAAAAAAAAAACCAGTGTAAATACTGATCTAACGACAGTCAACTAGGTGCTAAGCACACTCCTTTTTTTTCTCAAATAATTAATGCTACAGCTATGATCCTATGCTATAGTACAAACACTATGCAGTGCTTTAAAGAAGGTTGTGGACAGGACAAATGAGGCCTTGTTAGCCGACCAGGAGCTGAAAGTCCTAGCTATCATTCACAGCCACCCAAGTCTCCCTGAGAAATCTTTACCTGGGTAAAGCATACCAAGACAAATGACTTGAAACTGCTAGACAAGCTGTTCCCATTCTAATTGGGAAACTATTTCACTATAACCAAAATGCGTAAACTTGACTGATGTTATTTCATGTAATACAAATTGTGGTAATCTGTTTTAATGACAGAAGAGGTTTGCAAGTATGTGACTGATCAATCAAGCCAATGAACAAAGACCGTGAAAGAACAATTGTGTCTACATAGGAACTCAAAGCTTATCAGGATGAGCTGAGCTGCACCATATGGCTCTTTAAATAAATCCATCGGAGCTCTATGGTGGATATCTGAGAAACTCAACAAACCAAGTCACAAGATGAAGCCCAGGCTGAAGGGGCAGAATGTTCCAGTGGAGGTGGAACACCCAAGGAGACCCCAAGAGTGGGCCTTGCCACATAACTTTCTAGTCATTCCATCCTTGGTAGCTCACTCCATCTTTCTGGGTGCTGAGTGTCCCTGTATAGAGCAGCACCTCAGATTCCTGCTGTACTTCACAACAGGCTTGTAGTATGGATCAAATGATGGACTGAGCGTGAAACCCTCTGCCTGCACTCTGCGAGGGCTAAGATGCAGGGATGCTTTCTAATATCTCCCTGTATAGAAGCTCAGACTCTGAGTGGGGATCAGCCAAGGAGGTTCATAGACTGTTAACCCTAACACAAGCTTTCAAGAGATCCCCCAGTGGTACTCCCTGCTTATCTGACAAGTTAGGGCACACAACAGCTACCTGTCACACTGCTTCTTACATATGCTTTCCTCACCCACCTCACTCCTTCATTTCTCACACTGACCCCATGAGGTGGTTCCTGTTTCCAAGACCAGCATACCCAATGCTTGCTGCTGAGGTCAAAACATTCACAGGGTTACTCTGGCATATCCCCAAAGTCTCTCCCACTGCCCTGCTATGCAGAGCTGCAGAGAGATGAAAAATTCATTCATGTTTATATGAGTCACACGGCCAGCTGTCCTCACTTACCTTTACGTGTCTCAGAATTCAAACAGCTGTCATCATGAAGCTTTCTAATACTAAAGCCCTAACCCTCACTCTCAAGAACAATGTTCTCAAGAGACAGAAAACTCTGGATCCAAATCCAAGTGCAGTCAAAACTGCAGGACACATTCACGTCAAAATAAACTCTGGTCGAGGGTCTGCCACGTAGAAATACAGCCTCAATGGTGGGTCAGGCCAGAGGTCAAACCTAACTATATTACTGTTGCCTAGCAATCAGAGCTTGAATCTCTCTCCATTTCTAGCATATTGGTGGACCAATTACTCCTCCCTGGATCTCCAGGTGAAGCACAAGACCTGGGGATGTCAGTCAGTGCCCCGAGAAGCCTTCTGTTCATGACCGGTTCAGAATGTACATGTGACCCAATCTGAACCAACAGGATAAAACAAGTTTGTCTGATAGATTGGACCAAAACTCATACTTTCTTGGACTAAAGGGAGGTGAAATCTCTAAAAAGGAAGTAAAAAGATATAAACTTAGACACTGTTGGCTACCTCCTGCAATTCTGAGGGAGGAGAAGTCTGAAAATGGAGTGGACGCACAGGAAGTAGAGCCAGAATGGAGGAGAAAGAAACCAGATCCAGATGACATCATTTGAGCCCTGAGCTTACTCCAGGATTTATCTCTGGACTGGTCAGTTGTGTGAGCCAATAAATTCTTCTTTTACTTAATCCTGTGTTGCTTATGCCCACTACTTGTAACCAGTGGAATCCTCACATACACTGAAAGGTTGTCTCTGCCCCTCCCCTCCAACCGACCCCATTGAACTATAAAGGCCCTGAGGCTCAGGGCTGACCTCTGACTCCTCACTTGGGATCTAGTGAGCTAGCCTGATGCTTGACACATTCTGAGAGCTCCAGTTATACAGGAATTAAATAGGTCACCTTCAGGCTTTGCCAAGAAAATCATATACCTAAAACAGAAAATGGCAAAACGATATATAGACATTTCACCATTAGTTCTAGCTTGCTCACAATGGACTCCCAACATCCTTACCTAGTTCCCAACGCCCAATGACCTCCTAGTTCCTCTGCATCCCTGTATTCCCTGTTCCTTAGGAAACAGTTTGTGAAGCAAACAGGAATGAGTTCCTGCTTTGATCTAGCCCTCTGTCTCTTGTTAAAATGGAGATTGCACTATTTGTCACAGAATCAGTCACAACAGGAAAGCACTTATGTATAGAGACTTACAGGGGCTGTGTTCATTCAAGGTGCTAAGAACCTTACTTCTACACCCCAAAGAGCTAAGCAACAGCTGTGAGCTGGAGACAAATGTAGGGTCTTAGTACATTCTCTACCCTGAGGCTTACTCCCAGGACAGCAGGTATGAGACTCAGCCTCAAACGCTCAGCTGGAATCCTTCCTTACTGACCCAAGCAGGGATAGGACAGATGCTTCCTCTACCGCCTACAAAAAAGTTGTCAGAAATGTTTGCCTAAATTAACTCTTAAGTAAAAGCTCAAAGATACAAAGGATAGAGAGAAAGAAAGAGGCATAGGGAGAGAGGGACGAAGGGAAGAAGGGAGGGAGAGAGAACACAAGAGAGCAGGAAGGAGCTCTGTGGGCAAAACCAGACGAAGCACATGAGTCCACACTCCCTAGCCTCCACACAGCTCCAAACTACTCAGTGTGTCCACAGGCCCCGGGAGGCTTCCTCTTGCTACTTCATTGCTTCTCAGAGGATATGAAAATCAAAGAATGAACAGCAAATTAATACATAGCTGAAAGTCATGACTCAAGTGAGTGTTTAAAACCATTTCCATTTTCTTTGGTTGAAAAGGCCAAATATCCACAGGCTATGTGAAAGGAAAACAGAGGCAGCCAGCCAAGTAATTCAGCCTACAAACTTCCTCTGCTCCACACAGAGGAACTCAGGCCCTGGTCAGTGCTGAGCAAGGAATTAATTAAGATGAACCCCCAATGAGGCTTTGGAAGTGAGGTACACAGGTGCTCTGACCCAGGTCTCATCTCTGCTCACGATCCTGTCCCCAGAGTCCTGTCCTTAATCAGTATTCTAGAAGCACACCAGCTGCACCTAGGACATTTCCAACCTGTTTATAAGACTTTTCACACAGATCTTTCGTAAACTGCACTTCGAGGGCCAAACTTGTACATGAGTTTATCTTGTGGTTTGTGTGCCGGGGCTAGCTGTCACTAAGTTTTTCCTTGAAAAAATGCTTCCCTGCTTCACAGGAGACTGTGGATGGGTTTTACTACTAAACAAGATATTCTGCGTTCTTAGCATAGAATTTCTTCCCCAGTTCAGTGCTTGTCCCTCCTTGCCCTGGGAACCATCACAGGGTGTCTTGCTGGGCTCCACCTACAGCCCAATCCAGGAAAAAAACAAAAAACAACAACAACAAAAACAAGTTAGCCTTATACTCTCAGCATAAATATAAATTCACCAGCTCCTATCAAGTTCAAAGGCAAAATGGACAACTCCATTGCCATGATCACAACTTCCCAACTGGAATTGATATTTTTTAAACATAGAGGGAAGGGATTTCATACCTCAGAAACTCGTCAAAATGGGACTTCTCCCAGGAGAGAGAATTTCCACAGACTTTCACCAGCAGAACACTGTGCCAGTCCAAGTGGAGACTGAAGCCACGCAGGCCATGCCACCCTTACACTCGAGGGCAGTGGGGATTGCTAACCATCTCAAAAACAAGGCTCTTTGTTTCCAGCTTCCTTTAAAATCAAGGGCAGACTTCCCTTCAGAAAACAGATCCTGGAGATAAGCTGGAGCGCAGAACAAGAACCCTGGTGATCTTGCCATAACTGAAAGATTTCTTACTTCTAATTATGAGTGGCCGAGCAGGGCTTGGAGGTAGGACAGGGTGCCTAATTTGGGCTAAATAAATTACTATATAAGCCCAGGAAGAAGCTGTTCTGCTTTTTGGTGCATCTAAAGTGCTAGTCTTTGTGGAAGCAAAAGCATAGCCTGTGGTATTTGGGATGTGGAAAAGCATAGCCTGTGGCATTTAGGATATGGAAAAGCATAGTCTGTGGTATTTGGGATATGGGTATGACAAGGTACCACAGGTCTGATTCTAACCTGGGTTTCACCACTAATGATATTCTGTGATCCTGTCTAACCTAGGCACTGTCCACAGTGAGCTGGACCCTCCTACATCGATCAAGAAAAGGTACTACCTTGAGGGTAAGGGTGACTTGCCCACAGGCCAATCTGGTAAGATAACTTCTTAACTAGGGTTCCCTCTCCCAGAATGACTCTAGTTTAAGTCAAGTGGACAGAAAATTAACCAAGAACATACATCTGTTGGCTGAGAGAGAGGATAAACACTTGTCTCAGTACTAGTAACCAAGTCCAGAAACCACACATAGGAAGTATCTCTGCCATAGGACTCACTAACCGTCCAACCAGGTTGCCAAGAAGCCCAGAGACACCTGTATGAAAAGAAATCCTGAGAAGCATGCCCACAGGGACAACACAGAAGTAAAAAACAGCCATGAGACCAGGGTACCAGCCTGAGTTGAGGTGGATGGAATGATAGGGTGACTGGGTCCACGGCTGTCCAAGAGAGCTTGCTGTAATGCTAACACTACTCCACAGGTATGCTGTCTGGTAGCCATATGCAGCCAGGCGATTATGGCATTTTATATTTACCTTTAATCATTTTAAATTCCTGTGATCACTCATCACCAGTGAATATAATTTTATGATAATGAACAGCATAGTCCAAAGGTATCCTCTCATGTTGTGTATGCATTGAAACAAAGAACCAAACTCCTAAAGGACCTTTGTCTAAAAACAAATGATAGTTTGTTGCCTGTCACTCAGCACAGCAGAGGTAAAGACATGAAGATAAGGAGTTGGAGGATAGCTTGGACTATACAGCAAGATCCTGTCCGGAGAGAGAGAAAGAGAGAGAGAGAGAGAAGATGCACCAAGGTGAAAGTTCAGAGGCTTGAACCCCAGGCCCATTTCTACTCTGTGACCTTAAGCAAGAACCCTCTTCTCTAAACCAAGTGTCCCTGGCATCACTCAGACAAGGGAAATGAAACAGAGCAGCTTAGAAACCTTTTGTAACTGCAAGATCCTAAGATAATATATATATATATATATATATATATATATATATATATATATATATGTTTTTTTTTTAAATATCTATAAGGATCTGAGTAGACAGCTTGGAGGAGAAGAGCACTTGCTGCCTAAGCATGAGGACCTGAGTTCAAATCATCCTTGGATCCTCCATGAAAAGCTGCTGTGGCCCTGCTCATGCACAAGAAGATAGAACAAAGCAGAAACAGGAGGATTTCTGGGGCATGCTGGCAGCTAGCCTAGCTCAAGTTCAGTGAGGCCTGTCTCAAGAGAAAATGGCAGAGAGTGATGGAACAGGATACCCCATGTCCTCCTCTGGCCTCCACGAACCCATACACCTATAACACGTGCACTATAGTGACCCAGAATATATAAGTAACCCTACAATTCAAAGTGAAAAATGAACCAAGAGATAGGGAGTGTGATTCAATGACTGAGTACTCTGCTTAGTAAACGTGAGAGCCTGAATTCAATCCCTAGCACCTAAAATAAAGAAAAAGCAAGGAAGAGCAGTATCTGAAAACACATGTCTCCAAATACACAAGACAGATAGCCAACAAGCACCTAAATTGGTGCTTATCATCCCTAGGCATCAAGGGAATGGAACTCAAGGTTCTAATTAGATATCATACCACACCCATCAGGATGACTACAATCTAGAAGAGACTGTAGCAAGTATTAGCACAGATGTGGGGAAACAGGAACGGCCATTCATTATTGATCCAAAAGAGAAACACCATAGCTACTTTGCAAAACAATTCATCAGCACCTCAAGTATTAAAGACCCAACGTTCCACTGTGAAGTAAACACCAAAAACATTTGAAGCTGTGCATTCCACAAAAACATCACTATTCCTAGCAGAATTGTCAATAGTAACCAAAAGCAGAAACAACTGAGCATGGTAGCACAGCCAACTCATCCAACTATTCATGAGGCTGAGGCAGAAGAATCACTTAATCCCAAGATTAAGACCAATTCCAAGACCAGCGTCGGTTACATCATGAAACCCCTTCTCAAAAATGGAATGCTAACAACTTAATGCAAGGTAAGTAAAATGTGCTATACCCATCCAGTGGGACATAATGCAGGCATCAAAATGAACCGCCAGGACTTGCTCTAACACAGATGAACCCTGAATGGCATGCTCCATAAAATGAAGAGGCCTTTAATTGTATGAGCCCGTTTATATGACATATTAAGAACTGCCAAATCTATAGCGTCAGAAAGAAGAGCAGATAATATGTGGAGATGGGGTAGGGGGTGTTGTACACACAAGAAGCCTGATAGCTAATGGGATTTCATTTGGGGTGGTGTAAATGTTCTAAGATTAATTTTGATGATGGTTACTCAATTCTGTGAATACAGTAAAAAATAATTGAATTGTACAATTTATACTTGTGAACTGTGTGGTATATAAATATCTCACTCAGGCTTTTTTTAAGAAAGTTTTTTTAAGGGAGAAGAGAAGGAAGGAATGGAGGGAAGGAGGGAGGGAGGGAGGAAGGGAGGGAGGGAGGGGAAAAAGGGGAGAGGAGGGAAGAAGAAGACAAATTGAGTATACCCTCCTCCTACACAATTGATCCTATTCTCTTCCCCCCCCCACTCCCAAGTCCCAGCATGAGGTGCAGGTGACCACAGCTGCTCATCTAAGCCTGCCTACAGAACAGTGGCTTAGGTTAGACATTCTCTTATAAGTGAGAGGGACTTCTCTGTCAAGCAGTTTGTCTCACTCAGCAAGAGTGGGATACTCTGCAACAAGAACAGAATACTCTCTGCTGTAGCTAATATTAAATTGTCTTAAATTTTCTGATATCAAAATGTACTTTTTCTTGAAAAGAGGAAATGTACAGTGTCCTGAGTCAAGCCCAGGGAGTCTGAGTAACTACACTTCTATAAACAACAGCAACAGCTGCAAATGGCCTAACCACAAGGCTTCCATGGAGCCCAGCCCTGGCAAGGGTCAGTATGAGTGCCTCCAGTCGTAGAACTCCAAGACTAAGTCCCTAGACTCACATTTGGGGGGTGAGAGGGAGGAGAGGTGACATGAAGAAGTGCCTTCCTTGCCAAGGCATAAAACAGCTCATTGTGGCATTTTTCTGGGACCAGAGTCTAAAGACAAAAGTGGGAAAATATCTGGGCAGAGGAGAGAGTTGCAGCGACTACCCTGCAGATCTAGAGAAGCGTGGTAGCAAAACAGTAGGGCTGTTTTGTTTTATAAACATACAGAATCGTGTAAATAAGCGCTCCCTTCCAAGGAGTGAGCCAAGCACGCAACTCTGATGACACAGCCAGCCCTCGGAACTTGTTCGAGATGCCAACAAAGACCTTCTTCAGAGCCCCTGACACATTCTGTGTAAGAGCATCAAAAGCAGAAAGGCTCTATCCTTTGAAGGCACATTTTACTTTCTAACAAATATCCAAGTGTTTCTCCATGAGCTGGCTGGAGAATAAAGTCGGTGTTAACCCTGGATCACCTATTTCCCAGAAGCAAGGCAAAGGCAAACGTAGGAACAGGCTCTGGCTGCCACTCTGAAGACACGTGTTCATCGTCACTGGCGCAACCATTACAGTTGGCAACTCTGAGTACTTGTTTGGGTGTCTCCCAGTCTTTCTCCTGTGTGTGAGGAAGAGCCCTCACTATTCCCAGTTGGAAAGAAAGACCCCTGTAAAGAAAATAGTCAGGGGCTAGTGTGATGGCTCAGTAGTAAGGATGCTTGCCATCAAACCAGCTGGCCTATGTTTGATACCCAAGAGCCATATGGTGGAAGGAGAGAACTGACTCCTGAAAACTGTCCTCTAATCTCTCTTTATACATGTGCCATAACACATGAGCACATATACAGAGAGACAAATAGACTTATACAGAGACAGACATACATACATACAGAGAGAGAGAGAGAAAGAGAGAGAGAGAGACAGAGAGACAGAGCAACAGAGAGATTTTAAGGACAATAGTCAGGGGCTGGAGATGTGCCTCAGTTGGCAGAGTGCTCGCCTAGCATCCCAATGCCAGGGCCTGATCCTCAGCACTGCATAAGCCTGCTATAGTGGCTCACAGCTGGAATCCCAGCACTGAGGAAGTGCAAGCAAGACAATCAAAAGCTCAAGGTCATCCCACCTCAGAAGTAAGTTTGGTTGGATGCCAGTCTGGGTTACAGGAGACTTTGGAGGGAGAGAGGGGAGAAGTGTCAAACCAAGACAGGTGTGGTAGCACACACCTATAATCCTTACATTCGAAAGGCTGAAGTCTGAGGATCCAGAGTTTAAGGCCAGCATGGACTATACAGTAACAAAATAAATAACTGAAAAATAAAAGGGAGGGTGAAAAAAGGAAGCAAACAAAGTAGTCAAGGCATTTAAAGCAACCATTGAGTTACCTCTTGCTGACACTGGGAAGTTTCCTTACTAGTCACTTACTAAGCACCCCACCCATGCCAAGGCTACAGAACAGTCCCAATAAAGGGAGGACAATGTCTCCACCTACAAGTTCAGTCTTGGATTTAGGGAAACAACCTCACATCAAATACAAACAGATCTATACTTTTGCTTCCCTTGGGGAGCTCATCCAATCAGGGCTCTAGAAAACACCCAGCTCAGTACCCCAGATGCACAGCCACTATCCACAGAGGAGTGGAGACCCAGTTGGCGGCAGCCTTAGATTGCTCTCCAGCCTCAAGCAGTGACCAAATGCATCAGTTCAGTTTTTCATCACAGACAAAATAAAGACAGATCAAGGAACAGGCTGAAGATGTGACATTAACTGTAGTCTGTCCACACTCAAAGCCTGGAAATGTCGTTGGCTTGCCTAGAGGCCTGGCTAGTAACCCTCCCCATTACTAGGCAATATCATTTGTAGTTTGCATTTCACAAGCACAGCAAGTCCCACAAATCTCAAAGAGCTCAAGGAAGAGTCGAAATTTCAAAGAGCAGCTAACTGGCTTTGAAATCCTGAAACAGCAACTCTTGGGCAGAGGGGAGGAGGGCCTCCAGCTCCAGGTCTAAGCAGCTTGTCAGTCCATCTCTAAACCCCCATCTATGTCTGCATCTTCCCTCTTCCCCAGGATCTTTGCCGTGACCACACTAGACATGTGTAGTATAACTCTTCCATGTGGCATTCCAGGTTAGCAATGACATTATGGAGCTCAGGGGCCTGTGTAACTTACACAGAAACTAGAGAGAAGATGAGGCCTGCAGTCCTTTCACGAGGGTAACGCCTTTCATGTGGCCCTGCCATAGAGATCAAGAAATACTTTCCCATATACCTGGAGTTTGCACTCTACATAACCACTAAGGAACGTGGGGGTCACACCAAAGCAGAAATGCAAAGCCAGGTCACCATTACCCTTCCCAGGCCACTCATACTTCTGGACACAGCAGACCACTGGCCCCTCTGTGGCTAGCTTTTCTCAGCCGCTATTTAAGTAACTTCTCAGAACTCTATCCACCTCATCTGAAAGACAGGGATGCTAGATACTGCTCTGCTGAATACTGAAGACAAGAAAATCCATGTGGGATGCTAGGCCTGGTCCCTACAAACACCGCCAAGCCACAGTTCCCTGGCACAGAGGGAAACAGCAGCAAAACATGATTATCAACCACATGTATGTTTCTCTGCCCTCGGTCACTGCCGCCCTGCTCTGAGATGGGGACCTCAGCTGGTGGACAGAGCCAGCACACTCCATGGGGCTCACAAACCCTGAGCTAGAAGCAGGAGCATGCCCCTTGCTGGAGGAAAGGGGTGGAAGAGTCTCTTCGCACCTTGTAGATGCGGCTACAACAGGGAAAAGGCCAAGCTACACACTCACAGAAGATCGCAGGGATTTAAGAACTGAGGCCTGTGGCAGATTTGTTAAGACTCTAGAACACTTCAAAGGGCAAGCAGAAAGAGTTGCCTGCTCTGAAGTACTTGACCACTGTCAAGCCCTTTGAACCTCACTGAAGAGGAAAAATCCTTCCATAGCTATTCTTGGCCCATTAACTAATATCTTAGTAAACTAGGTGTAATTTCACTGACTCTTACAGACATCATGCCAAGTGAAACAAAGGACCACCACCCCTCCCCTTTCAAAAGATTAGAAAAGCAAAGCCAAGGCAAGGAAGGCCATTTTCTCAGTCACAGAGAACCACCATCAAAAGTAAGACCCATGGAGAAGACTAGACACCTGAGTTCCCAGAAGCCCTACCTCTGGCAAAGAACATCATTCGTGTATAAGCCTAACCTGAATGACATGCAGTGGGAAAACTCCATGATGCCAGAAAAACAGCATGGCAGAAAGTGCAGGTAACGTCTCTGCCTTGTTGACAGAATGTGAGCCATAAGTACAAGACCCCATGAAAGTGAAACCAGGCCTGCGGCGCACTGCCCATGGGGCCTCACACAGACATCAGCCATTGGCATCGTTGTCCTGACTCCAGGAATCACACAGCAGCTCCCCTGACATCTGCTTTGCCCTTCACCATAGTTCTCCTTCCATTTCTGAGCAAAGTGTAAATCAAAAGTTGTCAAGGGCCTCCACTGGGGCTAAACAAAGAACAAGAGACCATCGATCCCACAGAGTCCAAGTAAGCTGACACAGTAATACGTAACAACTTCACGGGCAGAGTTTCAGTGTTTGATGGCTACCAACACAGGATTCAATTCTCCCAGCCATGGTTAAATGACATCTTGAACACTGGAGGAGCAGTTGTGGTCCAGGCTCTGCCCACCTAGGACCAGCAGGCTGAATGTCCAACTCCATCCCTCACCCTGGTAACGAGTATGCTCTCTGACACACTGACTTGGGCTAGCCATCAAGACAGATGGACTAGATCAGCCTAGTGAAAGGGGCATCTGCAGGACGACCTGGGAAAGCACGACCCACTATGGCAAAGGGTCCTGGAAGCGTTTCCAGTATGATTTCAAGGACCCTGCCTACCCTTCACTGGAATCCCTGAAAGAAGACAGCCAGTCTTCCTGAGCTTCAGTTTCTTTATCTGCAAACCTGGCTCACAATAGTTGTTTTTCCTGGAACCAGGCCTGGGATAACCTTCTATCAGCATCACACAGAAAGGCAAAGCTGGAGACTGAGCCCAGGTACGACTCCAGCACCCACCAGACACCTCGGAGGCCTGCTCCAGCCAACCTCCCAATACTCAGCAAAACTCAACTGAAACTCCACCTTTCCAAAGGGTTAAAACAAAATAAAATCTGTTTGATGCCCAAATGTTTACCCTTCTAACTATTCTCACTTTAACTTGCTGATTAGGAGGGCCATTTGAGGGCTACAGGGCTAAGCGAACCTCTGCTCTGATTCCCTCAAATGCAAGCACAAGCACCGTCCCTGAGCCCTGCTTGTAAATGCCCTCTCGATGGGAATGAGACCAAGTGTGAAGTTTATCAGAAATGTGCAGCTTACCCAGGGAGACCCTTGGGAGGCTCTGAAGCCATTCTTCACTAGCTCCCTGGTCCTGGCCTCATCTCCTCTGTTTAGGGGATGTAGTTGCCAGCAGCATGCAAGCCTCACAGAGCCTGGACTGAAGACAGAAGCCCAGGGGTAAAGCTCAGTCCTGCCCATTGCCAGAGTGACCTCCTGCAAGCAACCAAAGCACCCAAGCCCTGTTTCCTCATCTGTAAAATGAAGATGCTAATGCGATCTTGCTGTCAGGTTTATGGTAAAGATAACAGAGAATTAAAGAACACTGTATATAGAGAAGATGTCCACCTAGCTCAGCAAATGCTAGCCACGAGCTGGTGAAAAAAAAGCCACTACTGCTATCCCTCAGGTTATAGTCAGGAAAACAGAAAGAGCTACAGGAAACCAGACAACAAAGACCCATTACACCTAGGAACAAGTTCTGCCAATTCTCTCCGGGACTGAAACAGACTCTGGCCAGTTCCTGACCACTTTTACCAACGTCTTGAGGCAGTCTGTAGCCAAATGATTCTGGCAGGTTGGTTTGCATGAAGACAGTAACAGTATTTTATGAAGCCAGATGGGAGAGAGAGAAGTGGGCAAACTGGTGGTTTGGCAGACATACAAAGGGAAAAACTCGAGGTTATTAAAAGTTGACACTATCCCCAGCTTGCTTAAAGAGACTATCTTTTGTCACCATTGCCCCTGGTATTCTCAAACCCTGACCCTCCATGGCATCAACTTGTTACTAGAGTGAGTGGGGAGAACAGACCACCCAGCCTAAGATCTGCCCGAGTCCCATTCACTGGGTGACAACTGTCAACTTACACTGCTAAGCCTGAAACAGGACTGGCTCATCCGAGGGGAAGTCTCTGAGGACCTGATGGCATCTGTAGTTCATTCTTGAGCAAATCAACACCAGGGCATCCTGCCTGCTTGGGCCCCAGCTGGCTGTAATGCGGCCCATCAGCTTAACTCATTAGGCAAACCTACCACTCCAAAGCTTTCTGTACTCCCAGACGTATCTTATCACCCTGCTGGCCTTCTAGACAGAAAGCTGTAAAATGCGTGTCTTGTTCCCAACTACTGTCAGTCCTTTGCATTCTGATTTGTAATTTTAAATGTCTTCATTTCATTTCCACCTGGCTAAAAACTCTGAAATGAGCCATGGGTAGATTCACAATTAATTTATATTTCAACGAATCAAAATGTGTGTAAGCAAAGAGTGGTTCACTTGTACATTATCACGGAAGTGGGACCATGGGCTTGCTCCTGATATGGAGAGGCAGCGTCTTGCCATTTACCCACTTAAGATGTTTTTGTACAATTTGAAAGCAGTCTTTTCAACACAAACAGTGCTTCATTATGTCCCACTGTCCTCTGTTTACTGAAGAACACACAAGAATGTCAGCTCTTAACAATATTGGCCACTTCCTAAGATTAAAATAATACATCTCTTGAGTAATGTTTTTGCAGATGAGGGTGGAGGCTTTCTGCATGATCCCATACTATCCCTTGTTTTCTGGCTCGAAGCAGGTTCACACAATGAGCAAGTGCACTTAATGAACTAGACTTTACACATGATAAATTCTCTAAAACATGACGACAAAAGTGATAGCTGTGTTAAACTGTTCATTTTAATATTCTCAGTTTTCATCCTACTTTATATAACCAAACGATCACTTTAAAATATAGGAACGCTTTTAATTCATATGACAGTTAAATGTTGTGCCCTAACCCTCTAGACAAAGAATGAGTGCAGAGGCCATGTGTGTGCACAGTGCTTGTGACCCTTACAAAAGCACAGCACAGACACAGCTCACAGTGCCCAATATTGTACCTTACACTGTACAAGGACCCATGCTGTGGACTCTTCTGTAAACCTGCATCCTAGAAAGTGCTTTGTGAAGGCATGGGGCTGTTTCCCTTTGTAGTGAGATAAAAGCTATGCAGGTTCAGGTGGGTTATCTTTCTTGTCACTGCCGGAAACTCTAACAGCCAGTGAATGGCTCAGGTGCTAGTGCCCCATGCATCTGAAGGACCTGACAACTCTTCTATGTCTCAAATCTCTGCCATATCTATTTTCTGGGTCTGTAAGATGGCTCCATGGGTACAAGCTTTTGCCATGCAAGTTCCAAGACCTGAATTAATGCAGAACCCATTTAAAAAGTGAAAGCATGAACGCTACAAAATTGTTCTTTCACATCTACACACAAGCACTGTGGCACAACACGTCATGAGGATGTGTGCCACACACAATAGCAAATAAGTTTAAAATTCCAATTGTTTCCAACTTTTGAAAATCCCTGTATTGTTTTGTACTTGAGTGTTCTGTTGGCATGCATACCATGTACCATGTACCATGTATCATATCTGTGCCTGTTAGCCATGGAAGCCAGAAGACGGTGTTGAATCTCCTGGAACTGGAGTTATAAGCAACTGTGAGCTGCCATGTGGGTGCTAGGAATCGAACTCAGGTCCCCTGGAAGAGCAGTCGTTGCTCTTTAACCACTGAGCCATCTCCCTAGCCCCTTAAAATTCCATTTTCTAATACCCTTCAAAGTCTTTGGGAGTAAAAGGGGCATAAACCGAATATAAATTCCATAAGACAGAACATGTTTACTATGTATAAAAAATAAGGTTAATATATAAGAAACAGGAGAAAGCAGAAATTATCATGTAATTTTTCTTCTCCAGCTAACAGAGACCGGAATGCAACATCTATCTCATACTAAAGTATAATAAACATACCCAAACTAAGACTTAATTTTGGGGCAAGTAAGCTAGCCCCATGGGTAAAGTTGCATGCTGCACAAGCCCGGTGACTTGGAATGAATTCCTAGAACCCACATAGACATGGAAGAAAAGAAATGACTCCATAAAGCTATCCTCTGACCTCCACACATGCCATGGCACACATGCCTACACACAGCCTGCACACACACAACAATAATCAATAATATTCTTTAAAACTCGGTTTTTATATTATTTTCTTAGTACATGCAGTGAATGCTGCATCTGGAAGTATAGCAGCACACAAGCTCACAGCACACAGAGCTTCCCAGGAATCAATTCTAGCCCTTTTATCTGAGTCAGTGCTTCAAAAAAAAAGTCTGATATCTAGGACTTTGGTTCATGGACCTTCTTCCAGGTGTTCCAGGATGCCAACATCCCAAAGAGGCCATACCCTGCCCTGGGAGTCCTTTCTCTAGAGCCTGAGACACAGAGCAAATGGTCACTCGTTGGAACAAAATGGCTGCTAGTATCAGAAAGATGTGATCTAGAAAGAAGACAACACAGCAGAGCACATTGAAGCTACACACTCATACACTCTACAACTCACACACCCTGAAATTCAAAGCATGGAACTCCACAGACCAAGCCAGAGAGGTGTCTGCCTGTGTGCACTAAGAACTACACAGGAGACTACTCAACAGGGTGTCGCTTAAAATAGCAAACGTTTGGAATTAATGTAAATGCTCATCAGAAAGAAAACAATTAACTAAACTGTGGTCCATTCATGCATGGAATGCTTTCACAGCAACTAAGATGCTGTCAGATCTCTGCATACAGATGTGGCTAGATCTGTACGGCACATTAAGTAACACAGCACATGGACTGTGTTCCAAATACTCAAACTGTGAACATGCATATTCCAAAAGCCATAGACTATATATGTGTGTGTATGTACGCATATATGTGTATGTGTGTATATATGCATATATGTGTATGTGTATATGTATATATGTATATGTGAGTATGTGTATAATGAAAAACAATCCTGAGAGTTTACATCAGTCTAATTACAGCAATTATAAAAAGCTGTGTGAATAAAAAAAAAAGAAGCTACTTTGAACTATTTTAATTATTTAAAGTAATGTATTCATACATCCTTTGTATAAATTTTAAATGATGACATAAAGAATTCACAATTGAGAAATTAATATGGCTGCTCTCTAATCTCACAATACAGGAGTTACCCTAATGAAAAGGCAGCAACATGGTAAACTACACCCAAAAGGGACAGAAGATGGGGGTACAGGGCCAGCAGAATTGGAACAGTAGGTCTCAGTCAATATTTGTTGAATAAAGGTAGGTACCTCAATATTCTGTCTCTTTGTGTCTCTCTGTCTCTGTTTCTCTCTTTCTGTATGTGTGTACCTATATGTACAAGTGTGAGTAGAGGTCAGAGGTCAGCATTGGATGTCTTCCTCAACTGCTCTCTACCCTTGTTTTTGAGACAGGATCTCTTACTGAACATAGAACGTAGAACTTGCTAGTCTGGCTGGTCAGCAGAGCCCGGCCCTTCACGGCACTGGAGTTACAAATGCATACCACCACATCCAGACTTTTGTGTTGTTTTGCTTTGTTTCTCGAGACAGGGTTTCTCTGTGTAGCCCTGGCTGTCCTGGAACTCACTCTGTAGACCAGGCTGGCCTCGAACTCATGATCCTCCTGCCTCTGCCTCCTTCAGCAAATCCTACTGGCGTGTGCCACCACAACCAGCCAGACTTTTTTTTTAATGTAGGTGCAAAAGAACTCAGGTTCTCATGGTTGCTCAGCAAGCACTTTACTGACTGAGCCATGGAACACCCCTCCTCCCTTGACTTCCTTTCTTATAAACAAACGTCCTCACAGCTCTGTAAAATACTCTGTGAACGCTCTGTGCTAGGCTCCGCAGTGAGCACTGAGCCCAGGTAGGCCCTCCAGATATGACTGCCCATGGGGAAAGGAAAGAAGAGTGAACCTCTCACTCATCCTCACAGACCCCCACACTCCCCCTTCCAAGCCGAATTCCAACAGGGCCCGCTGCCCAACAGGCCCTTTCAGTCTGCACTAGCCCTCCTCCCTCAGGCAGCACCAGAATTTTCTCTAACCCTGACACTCACATTCATTAATTCAGCAATTTCAACAGATGTTCTAAACTTCTAAAATTACCGCTCACCTAGCAGGGGCAAAACACACCCCCATCCCCAAAACCACAGCAGGGAGTTACCACACAAACATGAGGACCTGAGTTTGCACCAGGTAAAACCCAGGCATGATAGCATATGTCTGCAATCCCAGTGCTGGGAGGAGGGGATGGAAAAAGGCAGATTCCCTAGTGTGCACTGGCTGGCCAGCCAGATCAAAGAGTTCTGGGTTCAGTAAAAGACACTGTCTCAAAAAATAAAATAAAATAAGAGGCCGGGCGGTGGTGGCGCACGCCTTTAATCCCAGCACTTGGGAGGCAGAGGCAGGCGGATTTGTGAGTTCAAGGCCAGCCTGGTCTACAGAGTGAGTTCCAGGACAGCCATCTCTATACAGAGAAACCCTGTCTCGAAAAACCAAAAAAAAAAAAAAAAAAAAATGGTTCTCCAACAATTGAGACGACGTGCAACAGAGACCTGCATATATATTTATGCACACAGCACATGCACACACCCCAGAAACATTCACATACACTGTAAACACACACATGTGCACACACCCGTGCACACTTACAAGCAGGGTGCTGTGAGGCAGGTTGGTTACCTCAAGTGCTTCCTCTTTCATCCGTACCCGAAGCTTTCTCACAATTTATTTCCCAGCTTTACTTGTCCAAGAAAACATCCTTTCTGTCCGCAAGAATCTCAGCCTGGAGAATATCAATCCCTCCTGAATGTAAAAGGCAAGACACCCTCTACCATGAGCAGAACAGGATCTGAAGGGCACATTTTGCAACTTCTAAAGGAGGCAGAAGTGGGATTCTAAAGCCCCTCCTGGGTGGCCTTCCAGCTCCTGCTAGGCCAGGGACACTGGTACCAACATCTCTGTCACAGTACTTGCATGTAGTCAGCAGCAGCCTGGGTACAGTCTTTCTTTATGACCTGTGTCACTCCTCAGGACTTTTCTTTGATGAGAGGCTGCTGGAATCTAGGGGTTCTCCCTCAATCGCCAGTATTTAACAAGACACGTATGTCTTCATCACTGGGCAAAGTATTGACTCTGAATCAGGTACTTGTCACATTTGAAAACAATTAAAAATTAGAAAGCTGCTGGAGGAAGCAGACTGCCCGCCACTCTGCTTCTAGGGTCTTGGCTCCTCCCAGGCATTTTTACTATATTCACCTTGAGCAGAGATTAAGAGGGGAATGCATACTCCTCACATCTTTTCTGCAATGACCTAAGGAGAAGGATGCAGCAGCCTGTGAGGATGCTCTCCAGGAACCGATAAGACTCTGGCCTCAGAAGCCCAATGGGTTGAATGAAATCCTACTGCTGTATCAAACCCCGCTTTCTAGCTGTGTCTGAGGCTGGGCTCACTCTCTGGGCCAAGTTAATAAACCGCAGTAGGGTATGGCTCTGTGGTAGAGCACCCATTGTACCATGCTTCAGACTCTGGGATAGATCCCCCAACACCACAAAAAAGAAACAACAACAGCAGGCACACTTTTTCTTTGAGCTAAGCCCACCTGGGCATAACCCAAAGGATTCGGGCCAGTCCTCTGATACGCCTACATATTCTCGCTGCAAGGCGGCCGTTGGAGACTCCCTGCCTAATACAACAGTGAGACTTGCTTCTTAAAAACACGAAGAAGCCAAACGACTAAAGACACTGCTACAGTTCTCCTTAAGGAACTTTAACAATGGGGCTCTGGCTCTTTAAGGCTGATGCTAGATTTACAAAACCTTCGGTGCTCAGCTCAAGTCAGTTCCGTTCAATAAAAGATCAAGCTTCACAATCTGTCCTTTGTCAAAACAAAGTGACACAGTGAAAGAGATGAAGTACTCCACACCTTACTGATGGGACCAGTTTTAGGCAACATTTAAACCATAAGTCATCTACTCTGGCTGTTTTTGTGGCTCTCTCTCCACCAATCCGCACATGAAATGTGACAATCCCCCCAAAAGAAATCATTCACATGTAACCTCTGTACACCACCGAACACAGGAGCCAGCTTATGGCAGGATTCAGAAAGTACCTCAGAGCACTGCCATCCCTCTCCGCTGCCTCAGAGACAAAGAGTTTAATTTGCCATGAAACAAAGACACAATCCTGAAATTATAGGTGAGCTCTGACAGGTGTTTCCTGTAATCTCATTAATATTGGACAGGAAGTCAGCAGCACATTAATCATTAGCCAATTGTTGAAAATTAACTAATGGTCTATAAAGGCATACATGGAGTCCTGATGTGCTCACTTCTGTATTTACTCAGTCATGTGACATTCGTCTCCTCATGCGCCTACTGTGTGCCAGGTGCAGACCCAAGTTCACAGAGCTAGAGCCCTGAGTCAGACTACATTCTCAGCCTCTATGAAGTCCTATTACAGTTTCACCCAAAGTCTATTAACTAATCAATAGAACGGCGGGCTCTGTGCCCCCAATGCCCCTGTGTAGAGCCACTACACACAAGCCACCCCACATCACAGCACTGAGCAAGGTAGAAAGAAGACAACATCTATAAGTAGGCAAGTATACCATACTAAACAGAGTCCAGTGAGGAAGCAAGCATGCACTTGGGCAGGGAGGGTAAGTGGCAGGGAGTACTCAGGGTTAGAGAAGGCTGGACCAAGGAAGAAGCTCTTGAGCTATCCTGGAAAAATAGCTACAGGCTAGGAACATCGCCATAGGAAGTGCAGCCTACGTAGAAACAACAGAGAAAGCTAAGACCTAAGTAGGTAAATGCAGAACCCACATCCTATGTGCTAAGCCTATAAACCAGACTAAGTGGTTTTTGGTACTGGGCTACACCTCATCCTACTCTGCAAAGCCAGGAGGAGGCTAGACCGCATGGCCATGCAAGTATAAAGAGCTTGTCAAATCAACTGTCCACAAGACACAGGGAGAAAGCAATCGCAGTACGTCAGCCCTGGCCACTGTGGTATCCCAGTGCCACTGACAGGTGTCCACACCCCAGTACAGCTTCCCAGAGGGGCCCCAACCACTCTCAGCTACTTGGAGCCACAGAACCAGAGTGTCAGATATATAAGAGCCTGTCAGCGAACCCAGACTCTGAGAGCTCCTGAAGAATCAGTCCTCAGAGACCTTTCACCTAAGGAATCCCTCAATGTGGCTCAGAAAAAGGGCAGGGTGAGGTACTTCTCCTGAGACACCTGTTCACCTGGCATCCTAAATGCTAACTTACTAAACATCTACTATGTACCACTGTGCCAGGCACAGGGCGAGGAGCTGGAAGTGGATTACTGAATGAGACAAAGTGCTCAGTACCCCAGGAGTAATAAGACTGTTCAACTCTTGAGGTCCAGTCAGAAAAGTCATCATATAGAGACTTGCATTTGAGATTATTAAGCAGCTACATGGAGTCATCTCGGGGGAAGAAAACAGTACAAGACAAAGACAAGAAGTAGACAAGTAAAAGAGGGGTACACTTGAGAGCGTTGGGGGAGCAAATAGAGAAGGTGCAGCTGAGGAGCAGAGAGTGGAACAACAAGGACCAGGCTAGATCAAGTGGCCCCAAGCCACGGTGTCTGGCCTCTCATCGGTGGGCAATTGGGTCACTAGAAGTCTCAGGTTCACTCCAGAAAATCATCTGATAGTTTGAAGGATTTTACAGAGGCAAAAGTATCAACACCATAAAAACACAAACAGATGAGCCTCAACACGACGAAGGCAAAGACTTGGCAAAAACTTTTGTTCAGTTTGAATTGTATTTCATGAGGCATGGTCTGCATATGCCCCTTTGCTAAACCTAAACAGAGAAGCACACAGAAACTAAGCCATGTGCCCTCAATAGCTTCAGGTGAGGTTTGGGGTAGGCAGCAAAGATGCTCTCAATGGGTAGATGGGGATCCCCCTTTTAGACAGTTTGAGCATGGCAGAGAAGTGAGAGGCAGCCAGTCGGGGAAGAGGACCAGAAACAGATGCACTGACTGTACACCGCACAACCGCATCAGTCTGCTTACGGGAAACCGAAGGCTAGAACATGAATGGAGTAACCCGTGTCCACCCCAGGGATACTGAATTTGCAATCATTCCCACTCTGACACCTGATGCAGAAGAGATTCTCTCCTTGGTGCCAGCAAGAAGAGAAAAAGACACTTTACGTGGAACAGAGGAAATACGACTACTGGGCAGGCTCTTCCCGTGGGAACCCAGTGAGCCACACTGCTTCCATGGCTTCAGCCTCAGCTCAGCCCTGGAAGTCCACAAATGAAAGCTGCATAGAGACTTGGCATTCATGCTTAAAAATAATAATAATGATAACCTAACTCTGGGAAAACTTGTTGCCACCAAGGTAGTCTCCAAGTCCCCAAAGCTAGATGTGTTTACACACAACACAGACCAAACACGGACTGGACTCTGGGGGACAGTCACATTTCTTACCCAACAAAAGTATTCATTTCACTACTAGTAACCTGAAATGGGCAGAGACATCAGACATAAGCTACCCCTGCATGTCAGTCTAAGGGATTGGCACACACATTCTTGCCAGCTCCCAAGCAAATAAAAATAAATAAATTGCCAGAACCCCTATCCATCCAGCTTTGCAACCCATGTCGGCTTCTGCCCTTTGCGTTGTCATTCACATTAAATGAAAGGTATTTACTACAGATGAAAAATAAGCTTTGCTCAGCTGCCTCTAAACTGATCCCAAAAATAGAGCAAATGCTTTGGTGCAAATTGGGTCAAATGTATAAAAAATAAAAAAATAAATAAAAAATCCTGACTCCCGGGTGGGAAGACAGAGGTGGCATGGGACCTTGCTCAGAGTCAGGGGTAAATCCACCAAATCCTCCCTTCCCATAGTGGGAAAAAAAACGTTTGAAGTCAGGCAGTGCATAAACTCATTGAACCATGTGACCATCCAAGTGAAAGCCAGACTTTAATGACCTGAGTTGGGGATCCTCAGTGCAGAAATCAAAGGAATATATATGGTGGTTTTTAGAAAGGCTGTCCAAGCTAATCCATGAACCACCTCCCCTCAGAACTAACTAAGTTCTTCAGAACCACCTACAAACACTCACTGGGAGGGACAACAAGGGAAGAAGAAAGGGTTAGCCATCCCATCACTTCTTAGCTGAGACAGCCAAATGGACTGATGAAATTTCTATTAGTATCCTGAATTTCCTTAGGAAGAAAAAAATCAGAATATTAATTAGCTTATGCATTCAGCTACATTAATTATTCCATTGATCTAAATTAATCTGCCATTCTGAAAGGTATTTATTTTCTAAGTTTGTTTAATCATTTCTTTTGAGCTACAAAAAGCAACAAACTGGGTCACCATTCATGTCATTAAATTTGGTAACAAGGCTAACACCATCTGTGGCCTAGACTACAGTGACCTAGCCCCACTGACGGAGGCTTTCCACCACTTTCAAGTCTCCGTTTGAAAATGGTAATCTAAAATCTACAACTGAACCAAAACCAAAGATCACTGAAAATGTCCAAAGTTCCACAGGTGATCTCTCATTACAGAGTTAGGTGTGTGTGTGTGTGTGTGTGTGTGTGTGTGTGTGTGTGTGTGTGTGCTAAACTCCTATTAGTCCATAGTTTTCAGGAATAACAGTCAAAATTTTTTAATTCTTTAGAAAGCAAACTGCCAAAACCCAAATACAGACATCATGTTATAGATGAAATATACACAGCATTAAAAATGTCGTAAGAAATCCTGAATATAAACCATGAAAGCCAAATACATAAAAACATAGCTTCACCTCAGGATGCCAGCCAAGCTCTGCCTGACCAGGAAGAACCTAGTATATACGGAGAGCATTTGTCTTGGTAGCTTTTGCTTGGTTAAAAATGTCCAGCTTCCACACAAGGATCCAAATCAAACAGAACCAACTAAAACAAGAGAGTGAGTGAGAACCAAGCTTCTTGCTACCAACACTGGTCCGTTCCTCCTCCTTCATCTACTGTTCTGCATGGCTTCCAACTATTAAAAAAAATGAGCCCTTTCCAGAAGGACGCTGCAAGGCCAAGAAAAAAAAAAACTGAGATGGCTCTGCACCATAGAAAAAAGACAACAGAATGTCAGGGGGTTTTAAATAAGCCTAGTGATCTTAGCCAGTCCCCTTAACTGCCATGTGGGTGAGTCCTGATGCAGAAGAGTCTGAGACATACCCTCCCTAATATACCAGTGGGCAGCTGAATGGGGCAAGATACAAATTTCAGTCCAATGTTTTTCAGTGCCTTTCTTTTTAAAAACTCTATCAACTTTCCCCAAAGGAAGTTCCATGAAATACTAGTTCCATGATATTAAAGTCTTCTGCCAAAAAAAAAAAAAAAAAGTTTAAAGAATACATAACCAATTGCTTCAATGAGTAGCTGAGTTAAACAAAATGAAATCTGCCTTTTAGCTGCACAACTTCCCAGAGATTTTTCTCAGCTCTTGCACACTATAAATGTTTAAGAGGGCAATAAAGTATATGACAGCATCCTGGAGCATTTAACCATAGATTTGTCCTAAAATCTACTTGGAGTATTTTGTAGGCCGTGGGGTGTAAACTCCACTGCCGTGCTGATTTATTCCCCAAACTGCGTCCTATATAATTAGATTTGTTGTGTTCCACATCTATAAACATTAATAGCTCACATGCAAAATCTATCATAATGCTTATTAATCAGAAAGATTAACCACAGTATCCACCACTCAAAAACAACACCAGAGTTTTTTTTAAAAAGCTAACATTTTTTTAAAAGCTAATAATACATACACAAAAGCCTGTGCAGAGAGAAAAGTTATTTTAAAACCCTTCTACAAACTTCTTCCATAAAAGTTCCATCTCTGTTTATATAAGCGATTTGAACACTTCCATTCAGCATAAATTGAAGAATTCAGGTCGAATCTAAGAAACAGTAACAACAGAACCCCACTGCTGCAGAGCTTTGGGAAACAGAGCAGCCACAGCTGTAAACTACATCATCCACCGACAGCGTCTACCAGCTCAACCACAGAGGCAGAGGATTGCCATACACCATCACAAACAGGAATTCTCAGTCACTTACCAAGTTATGATTTGTTGAATTAGAATCATCTTCAGGGAATGGGATGTAAATAGCTAAGGCCACACAATTGGCAAAAATAGCCAATAATATAAATATGTCAAATGGTCTGAAAGTTTTTGTTAAGGCACATACATGTTATGCAAAAATTATCCATCCCTCTTATACCCCCTAAGCATCTCACACCTGAACTGTTTGTAAAATGAAAATCACCCACCCACCACCTATCCCCCTACACATACACAGACACACAGACACACACACACACAGACACACACACACACACACACACACACACACACACACACACACACACCATTCTGTGGCTATGTGGCTACTGGGTTTTCAACAGAAGTACCTTCCTCTGGTCCTCCTACAGTCCCTCTCCTCACTGTGACCTCTCCTCAGCCTTTTCTTCTATTGCAAGGATTATGTTACACCCGTTCTTTTGGTGCTCATTATGTATTAAAACCTGAAAGTAACGTGCATCCAGTTAGCTCATTGTGTGTCTCTGCTTTCTGTAATTTAAAAAGTGACAAGGATCTTACTAAATCAGCCATCATAGATACAGAAATATAACCATCGCAACAGAGACTTCTTCCATAGGTCCTTGTCACTGTGTTAGAGCCATTTTCTCAGAGGCTATTCCTGGCTGGGACAGTCTAAACTCCTGATTGGGACTAATCCAGGCAAAGCCATGGGACCATCTTCCTCCTCTCTGTGACCCTGTGTTACATGTCCCAGCACCTTGGATGCTGTGATAATCAGGCTGCCAGTTCCCTTCTTCTGCCTTCTCTACCAGAGTAATCAATAGCTATAACTGTTTCAGATTAGAGCTGGGCTGGACTCACCTCATAATGTGCTGTTTCTGTGTTCAATTTATAAACAATTAAATTTAAAAGCCACAAGAAATCAGCACCAGACACTTTCAAAATAGGCTCTAACAAGAAAATCTCCGAGGGCTGTCTGGAAGAGTCCCTTTGAGAGAGCCTTCAACAGATGCTTGCCTAAGCATTCTGTTAGTAAAAGGTATTGTCAAAACTGGCAACGCCAAGTTTGACATCCGCCCAAATGGTTGTTTTTCGGCCTTTTTCCAAACAGCGAGTTTGTTGAGTACCGAACTAATCTGCAATTCCTGGGTTTGAATTTCAACAGTGTTATATACAACACTCATCCACAAGAGGCAAGGTGGCAGTTTTACTAAATCCCACTAGGTGCTGAAGACTCAGGGCTGGGAACAGTCTCCTGTCAATGGCCTTCTGGGAACCCCCAAAGTGACGCAAGAAACAAATACCCCTTGCCTCTCCAGAGATAGCTGCTTCGGGTTCTATAAAGCCTCACCTCTTTGGAGAGCTCAAATAATTCCCTGGAATAAGGACAGGAATAGTATTATCCTCTTACTAACTTTGATGGGTTTATTTTTAAGCCAGTTAGCTTTAATCATATCGATTCCTCAACTTGGTTATAAAATCTTGTGCCCTGGGATCTGACTTTAGGAAGACTTCAGGGCTCTATTTCCATTCTCTCTCATTCATATTCTCTCTCTCTTTCTCTCTTTCTCTCTCTCTCTCTCTCTCTCTCTCTCTCTCTCTCTCTCTTCCTCCCTCCCTCCCTCCCCCTCTCCCTTTCTCTTAGCAGGTCCCCTATGACACTGTAAGTCAACAGCCCTGAAGTCATTCCCATCAAGACTCATTTGTGCTTCCCATCCCCCACACCATCTTTCTTCCTCTGAGAACTGCTAGTACCGTGCTGTGCAAGAAGCTAAACATAAGCCTTTGAGGTGCCTCGTTCTTGGCAGTACTCAGTCAACAGACAGTAGAGGAGCCTATCTTACCACTATAAGAAATGGGTGGGTCTGAGCCAGGCTACTTCTTACATGGGGACCATCTCACCTCTACCCCCTGCCAACCTACAAAGGTAGACTGGTTTCTCCCAGGGCTAACTGGGCATGACTGAGCTACTGAAGGATGTCTATAACCTGTTCCCTAAAATGGAGGGGGGTCATTTAATATCTACCTGTTATAGAAATTGTACATGGGCATCCTGAGCTGGCAGCCATGTCTCCTAAATCCCTGTACACACACTTGCATTTGGTAAGTCAAGAAAAAGCTAGTGGTGAGATCCAGGAATTCACTGACTATATATAAACTGTTATGTACAAACTCCTATGCATGAAGTGAGACAGCACCTCACTCCACATAAGAGGAACATCCCTGCTGAGGGGCCCCTGCTTACTCTGAGTTACCTCACACCAACGTCAGGAGAAGAACATGTCTGCAGAACATGCAGCTGCTGCCTCTCAACTCCTGTAAGACCACCTAAGCACACCCTCACTTAGCAGCCCCCTCTTGGCCTATATGAGAGCTCTGTCCTCAGACTAGAGAATCTGAAGAGAAAATGCACACGCACAGCCCCAAGTATGTAAGAGATGCCATAACTCACTCTAGAGGAGAGACATCTGTGCTAAAAAAGAAAAAGCACGTGAAAACCTTCAAATCCTGCCCTGACGTTCAGCTGTTCTCTCCAAAACCCTTCTAGACAGTTGCTTCATTTTAACTCCTGTCCACAAGCAGACGAGATAAGCAAGCTAGGACAGAGACTGTGCAGGCAACTGCCATGGTGGGAAGCTAGATTTTTAGGGGTCTTCAGCCCCACTTTCTAGCTGTCACCCAGCAGTCTTTCAACATGGCTTCTCCTTTCCCTGAGCCTGCTGAGGAAAGCTCCATGCACAAGCACCCCTACCTGCTGCCAAGGAACTACTCAGAGGGCCCGTCAGCCCAAAACATCCTTCTGGGAAAGTGAAATGCTTTATTTTACCCAGACCAAAGAAGCATACAACTAATTACAAAGCATGGGCTCAAGAGAAGGTTTCAGTCAGCCTTTCTAGTGGGTGGCAGTCACTGGAGCCTGGCTCCCAGAACTGAGGACGGGAAGAAGCAGGTAGAGGTAATACTGTTTCCTGAGACCTGGGGCCTGGCAACCACCCCCATCAAAGTTCAAAATGCAGACACTCAGAAACGTAACCTTAGGCCAGTCCAAATATATGTATATATGGACATATGCAGCACCTGTCAGCTCCTCTCCTGGAGCGCTGCTTTGTCGCTCACAGGGCTTGGAGGAAGACATGCTCACCAGCCTCTCCTGCGTGGCTTCTATACTTGCGTGGCTGCATGGTTTTTTTCTTTATTTTTAACCTTATCAAAAAGAAGTGTCAGGAAGTCATAGCACTGATCAGCTAACAAATAAAAATAATGGTAATAGTAGTAATAGTAGTAGTAATAGTAGTAGTAACAGTAGTAGTAACAGTAATAGTAGTAGTAACAGTAGTAGTGGTATCAAAAGTACCCCTCCCCGTGAAGCAGACGCCCATGTAACTCCTGAACAATTAGAAGCAGCAAACAGCAGAGCCAGAAGCAACCATGCCGTTCACTGTAGCTGTCCAGGCAAATTTTAGTCACTGGAACCAGAAGATTCCACTAAAAGTCATTTCCAGTACAGACTGAAGATAGTCTCATCCTTTTTTTTTTTTTTTTTTTTGAATCAGCATACCAAATTTTCAACAAATTAAAATGCATACAACTGCCTCCACAATAATGACAGCTTTAAACCTATGCAGGATCCTATGACCAAAGGTCACATTCATACTTTAATGCCTTACCACTTCAAAGTCGCAGCCTTCACTCCATGTCCCCCCAGCACTACATACACACACACACACACATACACACACACACACACACACAGAGAGAGAGAGAGAGAGAGAGAGAGAGAGAGAGAGAGAGAGAGAGAGAGAG